>JAFBJR010000570.1:1158825-1758825 GCA_016785285.1 Brachirus orientalis
ACGTACTGTTATGTTCTGTGTTGGCTTAGTCTACGTACATCAAGCAATGCAGGGCATGAAAAAGTAGGTGGCGTCGTAACAAACAAGGGAGACATTTACCTAACCATATCCACTTAATGTCTTTCTTACACAGAATTCAAGCACTTCCAATGACCCAAGTCTATTTAGGGCAGTTTTCAAAAACCTTTTAAGGACCCGTGGGAACCTTGCAACCACACAATTCCTGTTGTGACTCAGTAAAGATCCCATCAAAGTTCAGTTTTTAAAAGGATAAACTGCAACAAACACGGCTGGAAGCAGAATCATTCGTTGGTTAAAATCACATTGTGAATTTAGGAAATGATTACATCCATCATTTTTTTTCGTACATTATTTCAAAGCACTAGTGTTAAAAATTATTTGGGAATTTTTAAAATTAGTGCAAAACCTGTTCAGTGTGCGTCTGTTCTCTTGTGGTTTTTATCCAAACAACGTCAAAGTCCAACTTCCGACTTACAAGTGGAACGCACCAAAACTGTGAAAATGTGTGTCCGTGAAAAGGGTCACGGACACACATTAACTGATCTACACATAAACAGATGCTCAGCTCAGTGTGACACCACAACAGAGTGATGGTGCACACAGTGAGCGTGAAACCGGTGAATAAACACACAACATGTTCATTGGCTCCTCAGATGTTTTTATGGATGTTTCGCCGTGGACAGGGTCACGTCATGTGACGATTATCACCATAGAACGAAAACTGAATTATTTCAAGACAATGTAGAAACTTAACATCACGATATTTGTCAAACCGAGGAAAAGCGTGGGATTCGGAGAAGTGATATTCTTCTTTATTTTGTAGAATTCTGTTCACATTAACCTCATCCTGTGATAAGCGCCACCTTGTGGCTTGTAGCAGTGACACCAGTGAATCAAGCATTGTATATTATAACTTTTTTAACATGAAAGACCCCAACAATCACTTTGGGTTTGTGTGCAGAACCAGCCCGATCTGTCGGGTCCCACTGGGCTCGGGTTGGTTATCCAGACTCTAGTGTGGAAATCCTCTACTTTAACTGGAATTAACGGGGACAAACTCAAGTGAGGACAAATTTGGGATCTACTTTTTCCACAAGCATAAGCTGAAATTTGAAGAGCCACCGCCCATTAAATGTACCAGGAGACGTAGCTGTGTTTTCCCACCGTCAGTGTGATGTGCGGACTGTGTCCTCCACACAGTCTGATCCAGCAGAGCGCGGGGCATCTCGGCCGCTCGCGGCTCCTGGACGTCGGCCAGCGAGGCCACGTGTGACTCACCAGGTCATGTCCACGTTCATCTCCGACAGACACTGGGCCAGGTGGCCGTCACAGTCCATCTGTGTGAACCTGCAGTGACGGGAGCAAGGAGAACCACGACAGGGAACACACACGTTTAACATGGTGATACGTACAAGCCTGCGCTGGGTTTTAACCCGAGTTGACATTCTCCACATGTATAATATACTGCAGCTCTTCCACATCACATATCCTACCAGGACATATTTTTATGAGAGTATTAGACACTTTTTTAAATGACATATTATTGATTAAAGGTCCACAATGTAACATTAAAGAGGAATTATTGGCAAAAACGGAATAAACTAAGCATACTTGAGTTTTTTTTAATGGCTTTAAAATAAAAATTGTTTGGTTTTCATAGCCCGAGAAAAAGAATGTAATATTTACTACTTTATGGAGGCTGAATGTGCTGACACAGCTTGAGATGGGAGGGCAACTTGTAAAAGCCGCTTCGCCCATGGCGTCCACTTTATTGATTTGCAGCACGATCTGCATCTTTGTCCTTGGGATCTTGGTCAAGTCAGTCTTTTGTCATTTTCTTTGTCGAGCCAGAGATCTAGGAATTTGCATTTCTCAGGCATCACATCATTTGCTCTCTCTTGCTTAACATTACTCGCTCATCGTTCTGCATGGAATCTCCTGTCAACGGCAATGACTCCACATTTTTTCTGCGTGGGGCAAGTCATCAAGTAATACAGGGCACGAAACAGTAGGTGGCGTCGTAAGAAAAAGGGAGACATTTTCTTAAATATCAACTTAATTTCTTCCTTGCACAAAATTCAAGCACTTTCAATGACCCATGTCTATTCAGGGAACCCTGCCTGATGCACTTGGTAAAAAGAGAAGTGAGCAGAGTCGTCCTTAATTTTGTTGCACTCTGCAAACTCACCAATAGATGTCACAAATTCTTACACGCTGAACCTTTTAAACAACATGATTAAAATATTGTCTGTGACGTTTTTTTTTTTTACATTTTTAACACGTGTCATCAGCTGCAAAAACGTCATCACACACCTGAAGCTGCTGTGAACAAAACTCATGTAAAAGCTTTTCTATTTATCAGAAATGGGGCTGAATGAGTAACAATTACTACAATAGAGCAGTTTTTATTTAAAAAAAAACCAAAACTCTTACCCAAGAGGAAACACCAGCAGGCACATGGGGCAGCTCTGCAGCCTTTCTCCTCCTCCTCCTGCTGCTGCTGCAGCTCCTCCATCTCTTCTAACACTCCCCTGCTCCTCCTCTTTTTCTTTATCCTTCACCACCAGCTCTTCATTTTCCTTGTCCTTCACCTGGTTGGTGAGAAGCTGTCTTTTGCCTCTTGATCCAGCTTCTGCGTCTTTTTGCTCTCCCCCTCTAACCCGTGAAGGTCCTGCTGATGACGGCGCCTCGTCCTCCCAGCTGTGGAGGGACGGCTGCTGTGTTCTGGTGATGGCTTGAAGTGATGCCGTACTGCCATTTTGTCTGTTGGTGTGGTGAGTGGACGGCTGTGTGTCAGAGGAATGAGGCGCAGGTCTGGTCTGAAATGGGACGTCCTGCTGGGAAGGTGTGACGCTGAGAGGATCAGGACTCGGTAAAGTCCCCGGGGAAGGTGGAGCAGGTTCAGGTAGAAGAGCAACCTCTTCTCTGAGGTCACACCACTCATGGTCCACCTGTGGTGCTGCAGGTCTCTGAGGAAATCAGATGCAAGGCTCAATGACAACAACATGTTGACGCTTGTAGGCATCTTAAAGAGACACTGTTTACCATTTAGGAAACGAGTTTCAGGATTTTGCACAATTTTACTAAATTAGGGCTGAAATTCTATAATAATTATTGCAATATATTTTTCTTCCATCAATCACGTTATTTAAATAGCAATACCTTTTGTACAGACATTTGCAGGCGAAAGTGCTTTACACAATAAAATCTTGTTTGCTTTCAAAGATATGGATGTTCTGCGCTGGTCATCAGGAAGGCTGTTCCACAAACATGTACATGCATTACACTAACTGTAACTTCTGCAACTAACAATTATTTTCATGATCGATTAATCTGTAGATGAGATTCCTGATTAATTGATTAGTTGTTTGGTCCATTAAATGTCCGAACATATTGTAAAAGCACATTATTCACTTTTAATGGCTTCTTTATTATGGGAGCAAAGAAACCAAAACATATTCACATTTTAGTGGCTTCATTAGTAGTTAGTATTTAGTAATTAGTAGTTATTATTATTAAAAAAAATTATAGTAATTTATGGCTGTAATTATTACAGTCATAAAAGTAACATAAGAGCAGGAGATATGTCTCAATGTGCAAAACCCAGGAGCAGTTTCAGGTAAATCGGTTCAATTTAAGAATTCTAAATAGTCGTCAAGTGAAGCAAGCTACCAAAAACAGAATTAGATGGAATTAATTTACACTGGATTACATGACAGATTTCTCCTGTATTTTGCATTTATTTTCATTCTCATTAAAGGCACAGCAACATGTCAGTGTTGACCATATGTCACTCGTGTGTGTGTGTGTGTTTCATCATGTCCACTGCAGGTTTTGTGTATTAAGGATGGTAAAATACCGCTTTAGATGGAAGAGGAAGATCGGGAACCAAGTCCCAGTGCTGCTGCTCCAGGTGCAGCAGCGCAGACTTCAGCGTTGTTGCCCACAGACTCTCTGCAGCAGACAGCTGCTCTCTGCTCCACCACAATGACCTGTGACACACACAAACACAAACACACTCATATTCTTGAACAGCATTTAGTGTGTGGACACGCAACCTAAACCTAAACCTAAACCCCTAACCCTAAAACCAAGTCATAACCCTGAAAAAGAAAAAAATATGATTCATGTGTTTTCTTGGTTCTCACCAAGGTAAATACAAGTAAACACAAACACACACACACACACACTAACCAGTTCCTTAGGAACTGCCTCATTAGGACCAGGTTTTGGTCTCCATGAGAAATACTGGTCCTGACAAGGTCAGTGTTAATGCCAGAAGGGTATAAGGTCTGTAAGAGTTAATAAATACACATTTAGGACTGCAACGACGAACAATTATTTTTATAACCAATTCATCTGTCAATGATTTTTTCAATTAATTGTTTATTTGGTCCATAAAATGTCAGAAAGGGGTTTAAAAACGTTAATTGGAGTTTCCCAAACCTGGAAATGATCATGTTCTCTTGTCTTGTTTTGTCCACAAACCCAAAAAAAAAAAAAAGGAGAAACCAAATCAAAAACAGCTGTAATCGATTGATAACTGATTAATCGAACAATCATTGCAGCCCTACACACATTATAACTTCACATTAACTACCACCGTCTGTCCGTTAAAATAAACCATATTAAAACTGCTGCACTAGACAGAGCTGCTCCAAAACAAAAGGCAGTTTGCTTGTGGCGTCTTTCATACTGTTATGCTGAGTTAAGTGTTTACAGTCGGTTAGAAAAGGCCTCCAGACTCTTTCTAATTCATTTGCATTTCCCTTTACTGTAAACATAATTCAGAGTAAATGTAACCGAGTCTGCGTTTGTCAAGTAAGATTTTCCACCCAGAGAAGAGTAGAATGTTGACTCAGCAGAAGAGTAAAGACCACTGCACATTATGATTGACCAAGCCTTACAGAAATACAACTTCTTCTGACTTATACATTGCTGAATAAATAAATAAATAAATCCATGCAGAATATTTAAATTAATAAATGAATGCATAAACAGGGTTTACTATGACAATACCAACTGTTTTCTGTTGTCATTCAAAATTACTTATATAACCCTTAATTGTATTCTGTAATATTTATTCATACTCATTTCACTGCCCATCATATTCATTAGGAGCATCTGTGCTTTCTGATACACCACAGTTACACCAATACACACAAAATGGTGGAAATGAAATATAGATTATCATCAGAAAATGAACAGATTTCGATATTTTTCAAATGATAGACAGAACATCTTCCATTCGGGGTCTTATAAATGCACTTTTATATCATTATACTGTTGTGTTTTCCAGGTTCTATTTTCCCTCCTAAGCAATGGGGGTCTATTATAAGAGTTAAGTGTTGTATTTAAAGAGGTAAACGTGATTAACCTTGGACCATTAAACAGCCGAATTGTCCACTGACACAAACTTAATCGTAAAATGTATTCAGTCATGGTTTATCTATCACGTACTTCAGCAGACGAACGAGGAAATATTAAAACGTTTCGATTTTAACGGAGGTTCCTTCTCTCTCACCCGTGCGTCTCCTCTGCGGTGTAACTGGACAACAGCGGCAGCGGTCTCGGCTGTGTGTCCCGGGAACATGTTTCCGGGTGGAACATGTTTCCGGTTGAAGGCTTCTTCCGTTTCAGTTTGGACTTGGAGTAAGTTTCGTTCATGTCGTTTTTAATTTTGTTTTAACAGCAACAACAACTAGCCTACTTCAAAATGCGCGCTACTCCAGAACAGCGGGGACTTCCTCATTCCTGAAACCTGACGTCACAACAATCAGAAATTCAAAGGCGCGTGCGCTACGAAGTAAAACATATTTGTATAGCATTTTTCTGCTAAAAAAAGATACAAATTGCTTCATAACATATTTAAAATAATTCAGTAAAGTTGTCAAAAATTTAGCAAGTTAAGAAAAAACATTTAATGGAATTTCAGACCAAGGGAAAGTTAATAAACAAACAAACAAACAAACAAATAATTAAATAAATAAACAAACCAAAGAAGGCCATGGTTAAAATTAAAATAAAATGAGCCAAATTTTGCTTATATTTTTATTTTTGTATTAATGAATAAATGGAACAGAGAAACGTCAACATGACTGAAATGTTGTGGAGGAGTTGAAGAGAAAGAAGTCAATGTGCACCTCGAGCAGCAGGCCATGAAAATTCATGTGGGGTGTGTTTGCACAGGTAATCTATGCAGTCGCATGTAAATGTGAAACATCTTTTGCCTACTCGCTCTGCATGTGTCACTCTTTCTGTTTATTTATTATTACTTTTTTCTTTTTGTTTATGTATGTCATTGTGCATGTCATAATAAAATACAGAGCCAAACAAAAGCCTTGTCAGATAGAAAAAAAAACAAAACTAAACAGGAAAGACGAGTAGTATGCATAATTTAAAATAAATAAATAAATAAGAAGAATTTTTAAATAAATAAGATACATAAAATACACACAAAGAAAGTTGGGAAGAAATAGGTCAAATGAGAAAAAAATTAGCAAATTACAGTTGTGTGGGAAATGTATGGGCACTGTAGACTGTCTGCAAATTGCACAACATGAAAAAAAGTGTTTAAAGTTAATGTAATCTGGAGTTGAATTGTTTAATCTATTTTGAATCATTCAGTTCTAATAACTTTAATGACTCTTTGCTTAACTTTTATATGGAACACTGGGGCTGTGCACGTGCTAATGTGAACACTGTACTTGTTTTCACATTTCTTAGCTGTTGTGAAGCACACTAATACTAATGTGATGTGTAATTTTTGCTTTGTCGCCACAGCAGATGACCCCCACATGCCCACTCATTTATCCGAGCCTGCAGTGTGAGTACGCTGGATTTAACCCCAGTGGCTTGGGTCAATTTAGAGTGTCCATTTAACAGTGAGCATTGGGATTGGTACCTCACCTTTGCCCTGGCGGGGGCTCGTACTGGCAAACCTTCAGGTCACAAGCCAAGTTTCCTTCCCACTGGTCCATGGGCTGCCCTTTAATCTGATATGTAAATGAAGTTGCCATTGCCCTAATAGATAAGATCTTCTGCCACTCCTGCATAAGGACTTCGACTCTGCACGCTGCAGATGACATCATACGAGGATACGGACTGTAATGATAATAGTTTGTTCCCTCTGCTAGGACACACATAAAGTGGAAAGTTGAAGTCATGATAATGGTGGGACTTTCTGGGCCCTTTAAGCTGTTGGCCAGAAGAGAGGGACCAACGGAGAGTGGTTACAATTATGCAATGGAAAAAGACAAGGGAAAGCTGGACTGCAGAGAAGAAAGGGAAGAGGAAAGTATTATTTTAAAGAATGGGAAAACAGCACTATGGGAAAACCTGGCACTTTGAAATAAGGTAAGTTTTTTTTTTTTTTTTTACAGTGCCGTGTTAGATGAGTATTCCAGGAGCAGTGCTGCTGAACTGCTGCTGACTTTGGCCAATCTGTTTGTTCTACCTCAACCACAGATGAGGAGGAACACAAAAGTGGAGCAGTGGGCCAGGCCTGTGGTACACAGTGCTGCTCTGGGAAAAAGCAACCCGGCGCCTGGAAAGACACATTATGTCATACATCCCACGTGATGCTCTTGTGTTGTGCACTGCTGCCATGGTGACGCTCATGGTGATGATGATGATGATGATGAGAAGGAGGAGGAGGAGAATAAAAGTGAGGTGGCAACAGCTTTTAAGTGTTTAAAGCTGTAGTGCATAACATTTAAATATAAACAAATGCCTGTTACATTCAAACCATTGCGAAACAAGTTCAACTGATGATTAAGCCTGTCACCCGCGACATTCCCATGCTGCACACAGAGCGATGCATTTTACGTCATGACAGCTGGTTTGCATTCATGCAGCTCGGGAATGTGGACAAATGGCTCCTCAAACCACCTCTGAATGTGTTTTTTTATGATCAGACCTGAGGACGCACTCAGGACGGAGAAGCGTATCTCATCAGATCTGATCTTCCGGATGCAAACTTTCTTCTGGTTGATAAACTAACACCTCCAATTAACTTCAGTCTCTCCAGGTCTATATCATTGGTTAGGGTTAGGGTTAGTTTTTTTTTGGGTTAGTTCATTGTTTTGTGTGAGTCAAGCTGCGAGTGACACAGGAGACACTATGAAATCCTATCTGAGCAGCAGAGACGTTTGTTTTTCACAGTTGAATCCTTTCACTTTGTGGGCACCACTTGGTGTTTTCAGCCATACTACAACTTCATGACACTGTCTTGCTTTAGTGTGTGACAGTGTTTTGGTCGTTGATCGGACGTCCACAGGTGGCGATAGAAGTTTCCCCACTGGAGCTTGAAGTTGAAGAGAAGCAAAGTAGGTAGATAGTAGGTTAAGGAAACAGTAAATGTCTGAAGCTGAAATTTTTGTCTTCAAGGTCCAGGGTCTATGAATTAGTGACATGTAATGGTAAAAGTGCAGTAACAAACAGAGGACTCCTCTGCTCACCCGTCCATTTCCCAGGCATGCCAGGGAAATATGGCGGTGGTTTGTGCAGATAGCTGCTGCTTCAAAACGTAAAACACCACCACCATTACCCCACATCCATTTGCAAGAAGCATTAATGTGTCAAATTGCTGAATAGCCAGGTTTGCTTTAGCAGTAGAATCCACTTCTGTACCTTTTTGTGGGCGCCTCTCACTGTTTTCAGAAATTTTCAAACTGTCTTGCTTTACAAGTGCTCGGTAGCTGTTGTGATCCCGTCTTTCCTCCATCAGTCGTGACGTAAAACATAGCCAATTACTTACTGTGCGCAGCAGGGGTTGACTCCACATGATATGAGAACAAAATACTGCTAGACTTAGAAAAAAGGTTATTCTTATTTAGACGTGACGCACTGCAGCTTTAAATCTCTCAGTCACCTGAGGGAAACAAAAGATACAATACAACCTGGTTCTCCAGAAAACCGATTGCTTTTCCACTTTTCCACAAACTAGGAGAAATGCTCTGTACAAACCATCCATGTTGCATTTTAACATTTATAGTCTCCCTAGTGAATTAAATCCAATGTTTGAGCGGGGCACATTGTTTCATTTGTGTCATGTCAGGTAGTTTAGTGTTTTTTCAAACGAAGGAGGAAGGGAACGTGAAAAGAAGAAAAAGAAATGCATGTAAAGAAATGTAAATATTCATCATGCAGGCAGAGGCAGGTCAGGTTGTCTTCATTCCTCGTCCCAGCTGTGAAATCCAGGATGCCAGAACACAGCAGCGGCAGCAGGGAGGGGTTTTCAAAACAGTTTCAACTTGTATCTGCGTTGCCATGCAATGGTCACGTCACTGTGCTACAAACACACACACAGAGTTCTTAAACCAGGAGGGGGTGATTAAATTTTAAGGGGCAAAGTCGAACGTAAAAACACTTAATGTTTGAAAAACAGAAAAGAAACACTTTATGATTCCATCTGTGGAAAAAAAAAAAAATTGTGGAATATTTTGAGCAGGGAACCGAAGGAACAGGGTTCAACCCCATTTTTTAAAAAAAACTTATACAAAGAACATGTATGGATGAGGACGAGATTTTCAAGCACCAGGGGTTTTAGAGATTTGTTTGTGTGTATAGAAAAGTATTATACTGTGTATTTCCATATCTATAAAAGGCTATATAATCTAATAAAATTCAAAAATCCTTTGTATTGCATACCTCACAATGCACAGACTGTAAAAAGGTAACTAAAATCAGCCGCAACATTTTAGCTGAGTCATGTTGTGGGCTGTTTATTTCTTCTTTAAGGGACAAGAATATTTGTGACAAAAATGGGGAATTATTTATTTGAAATAGCTTGAAATGGCACAAATGTGTGGTTAATAACTTCATAGTTTAACAGGTCTAAAATGACTGAATCAGACTGATATCAGTATCGGCAGATACTCGTGTCTGTGATATCGGTGTCGGATACAAAAGTGTCTACCTTAAATTGATAACTGTATTTCATCAACTTATAAAGATATTCATTAATTGGATAAAAATCCAGTAGCAGTCAAGAAAGCGTCAGCATCGTTGTTTACACATACAGACTGACACAATCAACAGGTCCCACTTGTGTAGACAATTCATGATTCAAAACATTGCAGATGGGGATAAGTTTAGGATTTTCCCCATTTCTTGTCAAGCATGGAATCCAGTTTCTATATAATATGTGATCAATTTAACATGTATGATCTTTCTCTGTTTTCTTTGTTGTTATTTGTTTTATCAACATGTTCAAAATAAAAATAAAAGATGTTGCTGTGATGGAGAAAGGAAGAAGAGGACAGATCATGGAATCTTTGAATCCCTTAAATCAGAGGTCGCTGTCAGATACAAGTGAAGAGTTTTAAAAGCTCAAGCTCTCAGGGAAAGTAAGTAGATGAAGATTACAGATGAGCTCGCGAGAGGGGGAAAAAACTGAGAGCCATAAGACAAGGACTGCTTTGCTGGCAACATTATGAATTGTTGAAAAAGAGGCTTGGCATGAGCTCTGTACTGTCTGACAGTTTTGGCCTTGAACGGAGGAGAAGCCTGAAGGAAGCAAAGCTTAGCATCTCACTTGTATCCATTTACCACCTCATGCACACACACAGACGCACACAGACAGCGATACTGTGTGCCAGTGTGTGCAGCACTGTCGGCCCACATCCAGCCTGTCACTGTCAGGGCTCAGTGCTGGCAGGAAGGAAGGCTCCGAGCCAGGATGACCCCCCCCCCAGGAAAGGTTACTTATCTGCCAGCTGAATGGAACAAAGCCATGCACCGCTGTGGCTCCAGCTCTGGAGCCGTGACTGACCACTCGCCACATACCACTGCTTCGTAGAGCCCCACTCGGTGCTCTGTGGAGGTACAGTATGGCAAGCTGTTTGACATCCACAATTGTCATGTCAGATTTTCATTCATTGTCTGCCGCTCTATCCTTCACATGAGGAGCTGAGGCAGATCGGGGAGGAACTGGAGCCAATCCGAGCTGATGGGCTCCAGTTCATCACAGTGCCAGCATACAGAGACGAACCGGGTAGCAAACCCAGACCTTCTTGCTGTAAGGCAACAGTACTAGCCACTACTCTGCCGTGTGGCCTGCAATTCAGATATCTACAAGACAAATTGCGTCACTTAACAAGTATATTTAAATCAATCAAGTCAAAAACGGAGAAATGTGGTTTTGTGATGAGGATTTCTCTGAAATGTACTTTGGAAAAACAAAACAACCAACCACTGGATAAACACATGGGCACAGCACAGAAGAACCAGCTCATCTGGACAGGACTCAGCTGTCCACCTACATCCCAAAGACAAAGGAGGCATGTTTACATTCTGCTTAGGGAAGACAGATGCTTTTAAAGAGGAGTGAAAGAAGGCATCTAGTGTGTTAACCTGGAAAAAACCATCACTCAACAGAGGATGTGGACTAAGACACCAAACATCAACCACCTACAATGCTGTCATGAGCCTTGTCACGAACAGTGTGCTTGCTGACCTTCCCTGATGACCCTCTTTCACACCTTGACTCAGGTGAAACTAACAACCTGAAAGTGGCTCACGAACTGCATTGTTTAACATAACTAGCCAAGTGTATGAGGGCGTAACATCTGACTCCTGAAGATGACTGTGACCTTCACATTCATATTCTGTGCTGATATTCAGCAACATTCACTTGCTTGGGTCCCCACTTAATGTGTGTGTGTGTGTGGGGGGTGAACTAATATTTGTTGCCTCTTTCTGGAATGAACACTGATCTTACCAGGACTGGTAGATCTCATGAGCCGGCCCCAACTGTTCCATTTTTGGCACCTAAAATGGTGCAGCACGTTTAGGGTGGAGCCAGTCTAGCTCCAGTCAGCTTATTGGGTGACAGAAAAACATCGCTGCCTTACGACTGGTGTCTCTTCAGCGCCCGCAGTCTCTTCTCATACAGTGTTTGTTGAGACAGAAGTGCCACAAACTGAGAAGGAAACGTGTCCTCCATTGTTGTCTGTTTTATCATGTTTCATGTTGTTGTTCGTTGTCCTTGCACTGGTACGACATCGCGCTACGTATCACACTAATGCAGCCATCAGGCACAGGCCACACCTACCAAGTAAAGAACAAAACCTGGTCTTAATGAGGCAGAACCTCATTTTCTAAGTAGCTGTTTAACTTTAGGATTAAATGTGGTTTTGGTTAAGGTTAGGTTTATGCATGAACTGTTAATGGTTATGGTGAGGGATAGCACCTTGTTTAGGCTGTCCTAATCAGTGGAATCAATGCAGTGTCCTCTGACGTCATGGAAACCAGTGTGTGTGTGTTTGACTCTCCCGGCATACACTAATCATACAGTGTTTCAAAATTGAGCCTAATTTTGAAGACTTAATGACTTTAACTCATTCAAATTTGGCAAGAAGCTTAGAAGCTTAGTAACACATTTTCCTGTGGGGTGACAAAGTCAGAGGAGATATTTTTGTCATTTCTCATGGACCTGAAACCAGAGGCACTCATTTTGATGTCATAGAGGAGCAGAGAAACATATTCACAGAGCATATTTGTGCATTCACACATTCAAGATGCTAAGATATCAGCTTTATTTAATATGAAAAAAAAAATATCGCTGAATAAAAGGATTAAACTCCCATTCAATTCCATGTTTTATAGCACCAATTTAGAACAAGCAGAACAAATTACTTTTAAAAAACTGGAAACTGTTGTTGCAATACACTTCTAAATCTGCAAAGAAATCATGTAGTTCAGACTTACAGGTGCATAAAGACGTCACAAAGCCACAATGTAGACTCACAACATGAGCAGAGTATAATCCACAAATACAGTGCAGTATTTTTTGAATTATGATGCTCACCAACAGACAAACGCATCAAAGACTCTCTTGGCAGAGATAATAAATAACTGACTTTCAAAAGCCAGTTACAGGTTAAACCCACAGGGGTCGTATATGTTGTCAAGTGCCTCTGCCTCCCACTGTATGTGGGTAAAACTCAATGTGCACAGGTGGAACATCAAATATAAAAATCTCACATCAAGACACTGGATGAATCAGTTTAATCGGCAAGGACATCTTTCCAGAGAAGCTCTCAGCCCCTGAACTCATCACAGTCACAAACAAAGGCGACAGTTTTAAAGGATAAAAAGTAAAATAGATAAAAGTAGCTATTTTGGAGGGGTTCACATCTCATCTCATTGCATTCCAGCTCATTGAATCCATCTTTATTTATTCATCTTAAATATAATCGTTAACCTGTTATGGATTTATTCTTGGTTCAATGCTCTCGTATTTTGTTCTCTTATGTGCATTTATCAACTGTAATACCAATGTTTCATCCACCTGACTGTGCACTGGTTTGCTGTGGCAGTGCCAGGATCTTCCATTGACATCATGGTGTAGTTACACTGGTCTTTGGCTAGGGGTCGCCACAGGAACAGCAAACTGCTTCTGCAACACTGCTGGAGTTGAACTTGCTGTGGACACATGACCTCCTGAGGCAGAGGCACAGAGTTCATCCGCTCTTGTCAGTGACCCTCATTCAGAGATTAGACATAAAGATAATAGTTAAAGATATTTATTATTTAACCTTAGGAACAACCGTGGATATCTCAAAGAAGTGGGCTGTTCCACCCAAATCTAATCACCCCCTCAATCTGGAACAAAGCGTGAGTCATCAAGCATCAAGAACATCAATTCCACAATTTGCAGAAATGACAATTTCTTCAGACAAGATACGAGTTAAATAATTAGAATTTTTTTTGTATTTTTCTATGTGTTATGTATTTTTTCTCCATGTGCTGCTGATTTGACAATCTGCTAACACATTCCAATGCTCAATCTGTGAGAAAAGAAAAAAAAATTCTCTCATTTCTTTTGCAGGATTATTTCTCAAGGTCGCCAGCATATGAGGCTTGTTTGTACTCGCCAAACACTTCTTCACTTCAAGAAGAAGAGAAATTAAATAAACCGCAGTCAGTGCAATTTGCAATTCCTCATCCAAAGCTAAATTTGTCTTGTCTTACGGAACACCACCCATCCTCTCTCTCTCTCTCTCTCTCTCTGTCTCTCTATCACAGAAAAACTGTGGCATTCACTGATAATGGGAAACATGGTGAATATATATGAGTTTGTTTTTTTTTACGTCTAAATTCTGTTCACCTCAGATTTTCAGTGTTGCGACACCAACAGATGAAAATAACACAAGGGGAAGAAAAGCTTCAGTTAAAAACTTTGTGGCTTAGAAAAATAAATGTTTGGCGCCAAACAACATAAATATACAGTTTCAGGTGAAGGGTAATGTTTATTAAGGATCTAATATGCAACATTTTGCATCCCAAGTTTTCAGGACACAAATACTATCTGTACTGTATAAATATACGGCAGAGCACTGATGCCTTCAGCAGAGACTAATCTAATCTAATCTAATCTAATCTAATCTAATTTAATCTAAAAAAGTGCCATTAGTTAATACCAGAACCTAGAGATGCTGTGTTCATATGTGGCTGTTTACAACTTTTGAACATTTATATTTACAACTACAGTAGTTCATGTCTACACTTTCTGAAAGGTCATATTTTAATATATCTTGCATACACAGATGCACATCCCAAGGCATAAGAAATCTAAATAGTGTTGGGCTAAAGTTTTTGGGTTGTATTTTGGAGTTGAACACAAACGTGTTCAACTCCAAACGTGTTCAACTCCAAAATCACACCAGTGTCCTAATACTAGGACACTGGTGTGATTTTTACTGCCCTCTAATGTTAAAAAAAACAAACAACTGGTTTGGTGTAAATAACACAACTTTAACTGATGCAAGTAACAGTGTTACATTTGTTACTCTACTACAGCTACTCTGAGGTGGAGGTGGGCCCCAAATCCAATTCAACATGGGGCACCATAAAGGCTTGGGCCGGCCCTGTGCGACAGTTGACATGACCAGATGAGCAGTCCTTCAAAGTGTCCAACTCAAAGTGTCTCTGTGGATCCATGTTCTTTGGTGTCAATGTCTGAATCATGACATATACTGTGCACTAGTAGTTTGTGGCCCCACGTTTAAATACAGAGGCAAGAAAAATGAAGGTGCAGTTTCTTGCCTTTAAATCACGCTTTTTTTTAAGTCTGTCACACAAGACTGAATCTGAACCAGGATGAGGAGGTGACTGTGGGTGTCTGTGCCATCATCTCCTCAGGTCTCCCTTTTTCTGCCTGTCCAGATTTTTACCAAACCACTGGCTATGGCTTAGTAAACTCAAGTCCCTTTCAACTCAAGTCCCTTTCCCATGTGTATTGCACATACACACACGTTTAGTTGGAATTTCAGTTAGGTTGTAAACCTGTACTGCAAACACAAAACAAGACCAAGAATTAGCTAACGATATTATTGACGTAACATTGAATTACCAGCAATACTTGCTTACGCTCACTCGCCGACGAGGCGTACCAGTCCTGATGATTATTCTAGCAAAAACGAGACTAGTCAAAAACGCTTTTTTAAAGCACTGCACATTCTATATGTATATACTGGAGGTCATACACTGGAGATGTACTTAATAGATTTCAAAGTAGGATGAAAGATATGAAAGTCAACACAGCAATCAACTGCCGGAAAGTTCTACACTGCCCTTGGAGGTTTTCAAAGTAAAAGGAGAGCGAGGCAACGGTTTTGTCAAAGAAAATTCTCATTATGAGGTGAGGTAGAGTGTGGACAGCTGAGCGGATGTATGCATTTTCAAGTCAAAATGGAGTAACGCGGATATGAGTTTGGATTTGAACTGCACTGCAAAGCACCTCTACAAGGGGTCTCATCTATCCATCCATCCATCCATCCATCCATCCATCCATCCATCCAAATAAATCTGTGTAAACCTTTCCCATGGACGTGTGTGTGCTAAAGTGTTAGAGGATTTTGATTTTCAATTTTCATGACCCAGAAGTACATCGACATCGAAGGTCAGGGTAAACATTTTACAAAATGTTGGTGAAAACCTGCAAAAACTGCAAAGAAATAAATGTCTGTCCTTCCCAAATCTTTAATTGTTTTCCATCTCCTTTAATGTGCCTTCCTTTTGCAACGTTTGCAGAATCCTACAAAATGTACAAAAAAAAAAAAAAAAAGTACGATCTGGAAAAAAAAAAAAATTGGACATTATTTCTGGCAGTCTAAAAAATGTAAGAAAATTTAAAATGGACATGTGTCTTCATCATCATCATCATCATCTTCTTCTTCTTCTCAGCAGGGCGCCATGTGCAAGATGGAGGGAAGGAAATGGGGAAAAGGAAAGGAAAGGAGGTAGCTGCTGGGGGAGGAGGGTGGCTTGTTCCTGGAAGAGCCCAGCCTGCCTGCAGAGTCACTCACATTCCTGGCTGGGATTCAGTGACTGAGCCAGACACACAAACACAGAGGGAGGGAGGGAGGGAGGGAGAGAGGGAGAGAGAGGGAGAGCTACAGACGGGGGTGGCGAGAGAGAGAGAGAGAGAGAGAGAGGCAGGCAGGCAGGCTCGAGACTTCTCATCTCCATACAGTCAGAGTGAACTGCGGGGGCAGACGGAGCGCTGAAAGAGCTTCAGTCCTCGACAGCGGACTTATCCTCAAACACGGATTTCTCGTCGACCCACGGCTCCCCGCGTGGCTTTCAGTCGTCGCCCGACTCGCTTTTTCGAAACTCGGCGGACCGGACGGAACTTTTCTCGCGCCGCGTGTGGAGTTTGGAGAGCTAGTCCGTCCGTCCTCGGATATGGACAGTCGGCGAGCCGCTGCAGGGAGCGACTGACTGGCCGCCGCTCACTCGCTCTGTGGGAGTAAAAGAGCAAGAAAGAGACGGGGAAAGAGGAGCGAAGTGTGCGCGCGCGCGACTGTGTGCGACTTTAAAACTGGATGTTTGATGAAGCGCTTCGACGTGGCGGAGAATTCTGGGACACCGTGGATTTTCCAGGCTCACGGACACACCGATTCTCGTGATTCCCCGTCGACGACGCGAAGTCTTCACGCTCATAAAGTTGCAGGAAAAACATGGAGACAGTCAGTCGACAGAGCTTCCAGCCTCATCCGGGACTGCAACAAACTCTGAAGCAGTTTCACCTCAGCTCTATGAGCTCTCTGGGCGGACCGGCGGCTTTCTCTGCCCGGTGGCAACATGAGCTCCTCTTCAAGAAGGACGGGAAAGAGCCCGAGCCGGTTCTGCAGCATCTGCCGCCGCCGGTGATGCCCGGCCCGCTCTTCATCCCGTCGGACCGCTCCACGGAGAGGTGCGAGACGGTGCTGGAGGGCGAGACCATCTCGTGCTTCGTGGTCGGCGGTGAGAAGCGGCTGTGTCTGCCGCAGATCCTCAACACGGTGCTGCGGGACTTCAGCCTGCAGCAGATCAACTCCGTGTGCGACGAGCTGCACATCTACTGCTCCCGGTGCACGGCGGACCAGCTGGAGATCCTCAAAGTCATGGGGATCCTGCCCTTCTCTGCGCCGTCCTGCGGCCTCATCACCAAGACGGACGCGGAGCGGCTCTGCAACGCCCTGATCTACGGAGGCGCGTACCCGCCGCGCTGCAAGAAGGAGCTGAGCGGAGGCTCGCTGGAGCTGGAGCTCACCGAGAGGAGCTTCAAGATTTACCACGAGTGCTTCGGCAAGTGCAGGGGCTTGTTCGTGCCGGAGCTCTACACGAGCCCCAACTCAGCGTGCATCCAGTGCATGGACTGCAGACTCATGTACCCGACCCACAAGTTCGTGGTGCACAGTCACAAGGCGCAGGAGAACAGGACTTGCCACTGGGGCTTCGACTCGGCAAACTGGAGGGCGTACATCCTCCTGAGCCCGGATTACACGGGGAAAGAGGAGAAGGCGCGTCTGGAGCAGATCCTGGACGAGATCAAGGAGAAATTTGACTTCGCCAACAAGTACAAGAGGAAAGCATCATCCAGGGTGAGTTGGTCCTCCTGCTGCTCCTTCAACCATGCAGCTCCCACTGCTTCATCTTCTTTGCACTGCTGTTTGGTTCTGCGTGGATTTCTTGCTCTGCTGATTTAAGTTCTCTCCACACACCTTGCTTATTTTAAAGTCCAATTTCTTGCTCTGCTTAGTTAAATGCACTCCAGTCCTTTTGGAAAAACAAAAAAGCCGTCTTTATCCCAATCAGTTTGGACATTGCACTAGGTTGAAATACAATTTGGGTTATTTTGTGATTTATTATGGGGCCTTCGTATTTACTACCATTTCTTTGACACCTATTATTTTTAAACTGATGGATAAACCAGCCATTTTCAAGAGATATATCTTTGATAA
This sequence comes from Brachirus orientalis, assembly GCA_016785285.1. Classification (NCBI taxonomy): domain Eukaryota; kingdom Metazoa; phylum Chordata; class Actinopteri; order Pleuronectiformes; family Soleidae; genus Brachirus; species Brachirus orientalis. Next base: position 1,177,080 of record JAFBJR010000570.1, read on the forward strand.
ATTAATCACAATTTAATTTTATTTAGTAATTCTACATAGACAGTGGACATATTATTGCAAATTTATTTGGAGACCCCGAAACAAAATCCTCCTATGACCCGTGTGTGGGTCTGGACCCAATCTCTGATTGATTCAAACTACTACAACAGCAGCAGCAGCAGCAGCAGTTTGTGTTTAGTTCTGAGTTTAAGCCCCCTAGATGGAAACTTATGGCCCTTTAAATTGATTCCCCCTGCACGCCATGAGAAATGTTTGCAGCTGATGTAGATTTGCTCCCGAGTGTGTGTGTGTGGTGCTGGAAACCTCGGTAGTTGTTGAATCTGTTCCCTGTAGGAAGAAATTATTTTTAAAAAAACAAGAAGAAACTACCTCTAAATGTTTCCAAAATTAATCCAGAACTAAAAGTTGTCATGTGGACATGTCATACTGTATGTCATGTGTCTGTGTGGGTCTGGGTCATTGACCTCTTCCTGTGGAGAAACCACTCAGTATTATTTGGTCATCATTGCCATATTGTTGCTAATTGGACCTCATCGAGCAGTGACAACAAAACGCCTCTGGTGGTAATAAAGCCATTATTTGCCCGTGAAACACCTCTCAGCCTCACTCTTTATGACTCTGCACTGTAAATACAGTCTCATTTACCAACAAATGGCTCACTGGGAAATGGTAAACATCATCAGGGAGGAGCATGTAGACCTAACACCAACTCGGATGTAAGTTAGGAAACAAGTTTTCTTCCTTACTGCAGACACACTCACACACACACACACACACACACACACACACACACACACACACTCACACACACACAATCTGTCTTCAGTGGAACAGAGTCTGTCTCCTGCTCACTTTCATTTCCATCTGTGTGAGTGTTTCCATGGGAGGTGATTCACTTGGTCAGCAGTTGCATTATTACAATTACAGGATCATCATCTGAGAAAAAAGGTTTTCTTGTATGTGTGTGTCTTGTGTGCCAGAGTAAAGGTACAGTATGTAAATTTGTCTGGCTTTCTCTCGGTTTCATCAAAACCACTGTCGGTATTTAAGGCTGTTCATTTCATTCTGGTTGTTTCCACATTCTCTGATTGTCTGTAAGTGTTTGAAAAATCAGAATTGGCATATTCCCACACCGGCTTTGGCTCTGCAGGTTTGAATCAAAAAGCTCTGCTTCTTGTCCTAATGAACTTTAATGAAGAATTAAGGGATTATAATGTGTTTTTTTTCTCTTCTTGGATATACAGATTAGAGATGAGCTGATACGATATTTCATGTTGGTATTGCTACGATTATGGTTAAAAGCACTGGAACGGATATGGGAAAATGGAAAAAAAATGTAAAATTTGATACGATCCGAAAAACCCAAATGTCACATAAATGCCACACTAAGCACGGATTGTAAAACTATGAATAAAAACCAGCAGCAGCAGTTAAACTGAATTATGTTTTGGGCTGTTTATTTTTACTGTAAGAGCAGAATATTTGTTACGCAGTTGAAACGTTGTGTGTGTGAAATGGCTGGTTATGGCTCAGTGGTAAATGCATTGGCACAAATGTGTTGTTAACAGCTTAGTAGTTTAAAAGGGCTTATATTGGAAAACGTCGATACACGGGGTTATATTATCAGCATCGGACACCAGGAAAAGTGGTATCAAGCCGTCCTGACTAAGGGGAGTTTGCAGACAGAGTAGTGGGGTGGCAGACTGATAAAGAGAATCCCACCCCCGACCCCACCTCTAGGGGGAAAAAAAAAGCTAGTGTGGCCATTTGCATGAACTGTTACACATGAATGGAGTTGATGAAGCAGGGTTTAGAACTATTGTGGTGGAAACATAATATGATCCAAACAAAGGAGAGCATTCAGCAAACATCAGGACCTCCCTCCCCCCCCCTTTCCTCTCAAAACATCCACCTAACTCGGGCCAGCCACCCACCTCTGACACACACACACACACTCTCATCTGACTGAAACCAGTGTGGACATCTCGGTGCAGAAGACTTGTCGATGAGGCACAGAGAGCAACTGCAAAAGTGTTTACAAGAAGCTCCCCTCCAGTCTCCACTGAGGCTGCTTTGGGGAGAATCTGTCAAAGAAAGAGAAATCAAGAGAGGGACCCTTTAAGTCCTGAAGAGAGCCAAAGTCCTGCCATGCATGGTGAATACCCACTCTTGGCACACACTTTTATTCAGACTGGAGTGGGCACACCTCTAGGACCCCCACTTTCAGGGGCCTCTTCTATTTTTATAAGTGCCGACGGGGCAACCAAGTGTTAAGCCCAAGGCTCATTTTGAGCTTCTCCCCTGCCTTTTAATTCGACTCGTCCTTTTCTTTCCTCAAGTACCCTGTTTCAAGAAACGCTAATGAACAGATACATGCTGGGTAGGACTTGAGGAAAACTGCTAAACTTCCAGCAACACGGCTCATTTCTGTTGTCAGCACATTTCGGCACAGCCCAGGCTCTTTGAAACTCTTCCCAGAAGATGCTGAGGGAAAGTGGTAGAGTGCAGCCTACCTTTTAACGCACAAGAAAATCATGTGCACGCTGCTGGCCAAGGAGCCAGGCAGTATTGTGAATTTTAATGAGGTTGTTAAAAAAGTGTCAGCACCAGTCTCGCATCCAGACAGACACAGGAAGCGATATTGTCACACTTCCCTCCTTGCAGACGCTCTTCTGAGAGCCTTTTTCTGAAGAGGCACACATCTGAATCACTGGCTGATTGAACAGAAATGGCTTTTCACTTTTTTTTTTTTGCTGCGTGCCTGTATTTGCGGAAGAAGCATGAGCTCACTCTGTGTTCTTATCTCAGAGGATGTGAGCCGGAGCGCCAATTGTAAATGGCAAGAAGGAGCAAATGCAGTTAACTATTGAATTGTTTAAATGAATTTATATGCTGGGTGTGGAGCACGTCTCTGATTTGCTGTTGCCAGGCCTTTGCTGCAAGTCTTTTGGTTTCTGGCTGGTACACATGTGGGTGGCACACATAATCAGTGGCTTTCCGCATCAGGATGTTTAGATAAGGATTGTGGCAGCAGATTTAGTGTGTTGCTAACTTTATAATTCGCCCCCAAGATGATGTGATTTCTACTCTGGCTGTCTGTGTGAGGCAGATATGAGACGGGTTACTTTTTTGTTAACCTAGTTCAAGCTTGACTCAGGCTTGGTTTAAAAATCATCTTTTTTTTAGCGTCTTCCTGAATAATAAAGGGTTAGGGTCCAGTAGAGTCTCTGTGTTTTCACTAGTTTCTTCAGCTGTAGTGATGAAGCAGCTTTTCTCTGTTAATTTGACGCAGTGTTTTATTTATTTATTTTTTGCTTGCTCATTACAGGCAGACAGGCCTTTTGTTCTCACCATGAATCTATTATTCCTGCAATATTTGTATTAGGGCAGAACAATTAATCAGTTTCATATCCAAAGTGCAATTTTTAGGTTGATATTGTTGGGCTTCAAAAGTAATTGTCATATTCAAGCTCTCATTAATAGAATATACAGCAAAGATTTTAAAAGCATCTCGTGGTATTGCTTAATCACATATTACATGTGCTACAAAGTGAATGAGCTTGACTTTATTGTTGTGAAGGAGTCACAAACAAACAAATTTTCCTAAATTGCTGCATCAAACTTCATCAACATGACCACTGTGATTAGTTTTTCCCGCTGTGTTCTCACATGTGTTCTCTACCACTGAACATAACCCAAATATATGTCTGGAAAAAAACCAGCTGAAGGCATTTAAGGATGTTTCTCACACACAGCAGCCCCAGATAATTTCAGGACTTAAGTGCATGTCTGAAAGCAGCTTATATGAGAACACCCTTTACTGGACATGAATGAAACATGTCCACATCCAAACACAGCCACGCATGTAACTATAGTCAACAAAGACTTTGCTGCTCACAGCTGAAAATGGTAACGGAAATCTAGACTTCCTCTTATCCTACTGAGTCATTTTCATCCTGAGGCTTTGGAAAGTGATTTGTATAGAGGCGAATGTAAAGAATCCAACGAGAGCAACAGAGTAGAGACTTGAAACCATTTTGTGTTTATGCTTCATGTATGCTGTATTGCAGTGCTGGCTCCCTGTACATTGCTGCACTCAGTTATCCTATGGCTCGCTGTAGAAGAAGCTGACTCTTGTTGTTTCACAGAACTATTAAATGCCGCTCGTGGCGTTTTAACATTTGGTTCCAAATAGTTTGGCTGTGCAGGAGCTCAAACTTCCCTGCTGTAATTTTACAACCACCCCCAACTGCCCCCACGGCTGCTCAGGATATCGGGCCTCCAGCAGAAGGGGCTGCTTGTTTCAAGAAGGAGGTGGAGCAGGAGTGGCAGCAGCGGTGGAGGTGGTGTCGGGGGGGGCTGGGGGGGGGGCTCAGAGGAAGTAAACTCCCCAAGGGAATATAGGCCCATGTCCTGCTTCGTATGCAAGGCGTAATGTTGGCTCAGCCATGTCCACCCAGCGGACAGGACAGCAGCTGGTTGCTGTGCGCTGCAATGGCAGGAGAGGGAATATTTATACTCCCATTTCATGGCAACGTTACAAAGGTAAAAGTCTCCTGCAGAGTTTGTCCTGATTGCCTGAGCGTGAGGAGGAGCATTTTTAACCGTTAAAAAAGTCGGTTGTTGTTATCAACAAATTTGATTCAATTTTTAAGGATTATTTGAGTTTGACCATATTTATAAGTAATTACATTGTTTCTTACACATCTTAATATCCTGTATTTAACACCGAAAAAGCCAAAGAAATACACCAGATATCATCTCAAATGAAAAGTTTACAAATATATTTTTATGTTACTATACTAGAAATGAAATGCCACTGTCCTGTGAGACGCACAAACCTGGAAAAAAAGAGAAACAGATTGTCTTCAGCTGTCTATCCAAGCTACATGTCATGTATCTGGACAGAGCCTAAAAACGTGGATATTATATAGTTATTTTCTATAAGCCATATCACACGGCCTTTGTTTAGCCTTTTACATACGATAACCCAGGATGGTTGTTAATATCGCGTCTAAACATGGTTATAGAATTTGTACTCTGAGCTTTGTGCTCTCCCTCCCTTCCTCTCTCTCTCTCTCTCTCTCTCTCTCAGCTCTGATTTAATTATGTCTGACTAATAAGTTATGTTGCATGGCCATGCTGCCAGTCTGAGTTTCTAATGGAGGACAGTCAATCAGTCAGTCCTGGCTGCGAGGCATGACTGAGGATTGGCAGATCAATCCTGTATTGACATCCAAGTGTCTTTATGTCAGATGTGATTGGAAACTCCATCACTTTTGGAGCTGAGTTACACTCGAGTGACAGACTGACACAGAGAGAGTTCCACTCCGCCGGACTGTACTGACATCATTTTCATATTTCCGGGCACAGTGATTCACACTAGGGTGGCATTACTCAGGGCCGCCTGCATAGACAGTCAAAACTTTACTGATAGTGCGAGCACATGACAGTGTAACGGCACACATGCAAGTGAGTGAGATGTAAACAGTGCTGCAGACAACACAGCAGAGGTGCATCTGTCCCCACTCCTGCGTCACGTGACTCTGCAGTAAACACGGATATTTATCCGATCGGCTGCAATGTAAACATGACACCCATTTACGTGCAGTAATTTCTTTTCTGTTTTATTTTGGTGTCTTGTCATGGTGTCTGCACCTTCTTCAGCCTGACGATGTGGTGAGCGTCATTCAGGCAGAAATCTAAAATCATATCAAGATGACGGAGGATATAAAAGTGTAACCACTGTGACATTTCCACCGTTGTGTGTTTCACATCTGCTTTGTCGTGCTTGTTATTTACGGTGGGTTTATGACGTCGAGTGCGACTCACTGGAGGAAAACCACAGAAAGGCAAACTCCTTCACTGACAATAGGAAAGAAGTTGACTGCTTTTTTTTAGCAGGTTTACCTGTGATTTTTTTTTTTTAAAAAAGACCTTACTTTGTTCTTTTATTGCCCTCTTGAAATAAAACAGTTTAGCGGTGATTGACGCTTTCCGACTCCTTGATGGAAAACTTTGAGGAAAACTGTTTTGCGTGATGAGATGAAAAGTGCGCGTGTTGGTTTTCATGTGCAACAATTTCTGTCTCTATGTTTCCTCTGCTGTGTTTCCTCGACAGGAAAGTACAATGGCAAACATGAGAGGCAGGCATAGAGAAAGGCAGAGCATCACAGGTTATATAGTGTGTTGTGTTGTCTGGGAAATCTTTTCAATAGGCTGCCACTGAAGTAGCAGCAGAAAATGAATTAAGTGCAGTGATTCTTTTTGTACATCATGTTTCCCTGCCAGAAGCTGTTTATTTCAAAGCTTTTAAAACTCAAATAGGAGCAAATAGGGATTTTCCCAGTCGCTGTCAAGTGATACGGCACAGTGGATGAAAGAATGTAGAATGTAGTACGTTTGAGGTAGTTTGTCAGGAGATTCTGACGTTATAGTTATGTTGCAGAACAGAGACCGTAGCATTGGAAATACAACCTTTTTAAAATCAATTTCTAAAACCAATGTTGCTGGAGTTCATAACCGGAGCCATAATTGGTTTGTAGTAGTGATTTAAGTTTGTTTTTTTTTTGTTTTTTTTTATTTTACGATTTTGCTTCATACAAAAACATCTTTGTATTCCTCAAGGTCTGTGGCTGAAAACACAGTGTTCTGTTTTAAAAGTGCAAAAGTAAGTCATGCCGAGGTTCAGAGGCTAATTTCAGCTTCTCTCAGAAGACAACTCATCCTTTGTGCCCATGATTTAATAAAAAACCTTCACTGTTATAACTATCTCTGACAAATAGCACAAGTCCCTTTTATGAGGAGAGAATCAATGGGAAGAACAAGGAAGGGAGAAGTTGAAGCCCTCATTGCCAACCATTGTCTGTCCTCCACCCCCTCTGCTGTCCTCCCATCCCCCCAGCAGAGTCTTCATGTGACAAAGTGACTGAGCGGCTGGTTGGGTGCTTCATGAAGAGGAGAGTGGATAGTGCATCTCGCTAGGACTGTCCTGTTTTACTCAGTCTTTGTGCGTAAGAAGATACAAAAGGTAGGGGAAGGAAAACAAAGCTTTCTTGGGTCAGCAGGATACCTCCCACCTACCAGACCATCCATTCAAATAAGATGGGGTGGGGGGAGAAAAGTTTCTCAAGAAGAAGGCCACGATGCTGTTGTCGTCGGCAACCGTGCGTGCAAGAGGTTGTCTGGGAAAGTAGTGCATGCAAAGCTCAGAGCTAATGTGCTCAAGGAGCCAAAGAGCCTGCGTGAAAATGAAGTATTTTTCCTCCCTGTCAGAACATTCATAGCATAGATCAAGTATGAAACTAACAAGCACACTTGCAGCTTTCAGTGGCTCTTCTTACGTCTTGGTAAGACCATGACCATGTTCTTTTGGGTTAATCGCTTGAGCAACATGAAAGGAAGAACCCGGTGAACCTGCTCCAGGTGTTGCGTGGAAAAAGAGCACCCCTGCAGTCAGATGGTGCAGTTTGATGTCCAGCTGGACCATGTGAACGATGCTGTGTCAATTTTTTTTTTGTTGCAAGCATTCAATATTGATGGTGGGTTACCATAGGCAGTGAGGGCAGTTGTGTTTATTTAATGAGGGGGTCTTTGAAATATTCATCGACACACATGGCACTGTAAGCCCAGCTTTTGCCTTAACTACACATCCCCAAGCACCAGCCTCCAACCTTTCCGTTGCTTTAACTTGCCCAACGGCCCCTTCACCTAGGATGCACCAGTGAGGCTGGCATCACACTGAGTTTATGTGCCTGCCAAGTGGCAGAAAGCATCAAGCTCCACACACACACAATCAGAACTATCTGTGAAGTTCATGCAACTTAATGGGTCTTGGTTTCAAAAACGGGGCTGGGTGAAATGGCGTGTAAATTAAAATTAGATTTTAAAGCAGAAGTGTGTAACCTCTAAATATTAACTCATGTATGTTACATTCAAACCATTGTCAAATGAGGGAACTACAATAGTGGCGTCATTATTATATTATATTGTTGGAGGTTATTGTGATGAATGTTAGATAATAAACCAGCAGCAGCAGCAGCAGCTTTGATGGTGAGCCTTGATATGGTCGGTTCTGGGGGGAGGGGGGGCTTAATTTGTGCTGTGTCAGCCCAGCAGCAGGCTTTGTATATATGACTGCAGCGCTGTCCTCTGGCGCCCCCCCCCCCCCACCTTTGCACCCATATGTTTGCAAGAGCAGCCAGCACCACACGACCTTTCCTAGCCCAAATAAAGAGGTGACCCACCTCACCCTTTGCCTCTCTTGAAATGCAGTCGGGCCAAATCGCATGCTGCTGAGCAACTCCCACGGGGCAGATGGCTGTCTGACGAAGGCCGCCAGTCTCTCTCTCTTTCTCTTTTTTTTTTCTCTCTCAGACACACACACGAGCCCACACACGCACTTCAGTCCACCAAATTAACATTTACTGGCAATGCTCTGGTAACTGGTGTGCTCTAATGCTCTAAGATTTTGGGGAAACATTTTGGACTCACCTCACTAAACGCTGTATGCACCTGAGACACATGGAAACGTTTGAAAAGCAAAGGTACCCTCCGCCTCATTTGGTGTGTGATTGTGTATGGGGCTGGTCGAGCATATGATTTGCAGTGTGTGTGTGTGTGTGTGCTTGTTATATGCCTGGATCAGCTGTAGGAGCTGTAGGAGGAGATTAGCATTAGCTCACTGCCTACTCATTTCCATTCCCATCTGCCTGTCTCCCACAGTGATGCCTCCCCTCCTGCTTACACACACACACACACACACACACACACACACACACGCACACACACGCACACACACTGCAAACTACTTGCATACTTGAGCATAGACATCCACATGGCACCCAGATCCCACCCCCGCATTACTGCCTCAGTGTTATAATGACTACAGAAGCAGACAGAATCACGTGCAAATGCAATCACATGTGTGTATAAATGCACATGCACACATACACATACGTGCACTCAGACTTGTCAGCTGAGTATCATAACATCCACCAGGCATGGCCTAGAATATCCTCTCATACTATGATGTCAGTCATAGTGCCTCCATTTGTGGGCTGCTTTCTCCTTAATCTCAAAATGTGGAGTGGACAGGTAAACACAGACATGTCATTATTATTATTATTATTATTATTATTATTATTATTATTATTATTATTATTGGTCTTTATTATTATGTCTGATTCTCAAAGAAGTGCAGTGGAAAATCTTCATTTTTAAACCAATTAAAAATAAAGTCATAAAAAGACTACATGTATACTGCCATTAAGACGAGTGTTTCAGCTCTGTATTAAGAAAAGGATTTTCTCTTCTGCAGATGTTTTTTTTTGAAATGAAAAATTAAACAAATAAGAATAAATGGTTTAAAAAAGACTAAAGAGCAGGGCTTTATTTTATGAGGCTGACAACGAGGTGCAGCTCGAGATTATGAACATTGCGATTTGGTGCTGTACAAATAGAAATGTGATTTGATCAGAAACTGAAGGTTAGTTTAAGAGCCAATCAGAAAGTGAATGTGGGCAGTGACTATTATTTTTGCAGGTCTAATTCAAACTAAAATGCAAACTAAAAAAAAGCAATTAGAGTTTTTAAACGTCTCAGTTTTAGACGCTCTAAAACTGCGGGGAAGTGTGGGCAACAGCTGCAAATGTATAGTGGGTGTATCCTATATCTGTTATGCTTAAATTCCTCGAGCACCAACTAAAACAAAACTATTATTTTTATTTCGTTTTTATCTGAACAGAAATGTATGTGTGAGAGGCATTTAATATAATCCACTCAACCACCAGGAGAAAATGGAGAACATCATTTGATGGCTGGTCAGGTCCCGTTATTGTGCCTTATTTTTCTTTTTCTTATTTTTTGCATCGACTTTTCAAAGGATGAGTGATCGAGGGTGGGGGTGTGAGGGGGTCATGCTAGTGTGGCCTCAGCCATGTGGAAGGGCAGCTCCCGGGAGCATGATGTGTTTTTGTGTGTGTCCGCTGGCTAGCCATTCTCACCTCTTTTGTGGCGAGTATCAGCTGTGTGTCTGTGATTGTGGGACAGATAGAGGTGATAACCGTGCCCCTCCCCCACCTGCTGTTGAATGATCTGTAGTCCCAAAGCGCCTGAGTCATGGACTAGGGGTCATTGTTTATGCCCCTCCCACCTCGACCTCCACCACCACCAGCTCCCCTCCACCGTCCTGCTTGTGACTTTTAGCTTGCCTTTCCTAGAAGCACTATGACTGCTGCTGTTGCTGTCCAGCACAAATGAAGAAATGACACAACTGTGTCACACAACACCCCTGGTGGACACGACCTTAATTGGAATTGGCATCGCAGCCAAAACAGTGGCATGACAAACATAAGACTGGAGACCTTGCCGTACTTAACTTCAATAGTTTGAGTTCAATGCATGGCTTACCTGATCCAACATTACAATCCATTCCCGTAGATGGAAGCAGTGGTGCAAAATGGTGGTTTGCATTTTGATTCTTTTCTTTGTAAAACAAGTGTTCAGGTTCCTCATTAATCTTCCTCCCAGTGTGACTGGTTCTGAGAAACAGTCATAAAAACTAGATAAATGATGAAATATTTACATTACGTATTACACAGCTGTGTCCTCCGGAGGTCTTGGTCAGTTGTAGATTGCATTACATCTAAACGCAAACTCATTCCCCGCTGCACATCGACCATCGGCCATCTTGCTTGTGTTGGAACGTTCTGGAAAGATCCAGCAGACACATCCTTAGCAGCTGATGTTGGACACACATGTCAGCCGTATTTGAAGAAGTCAAGAAAGACCGTTTGAAATGGCACAGCCTAGAGTCGCTGCACTGTGACGCATTTTAACGACATCTGGTCAACAAATACACACTGTGGAGGATCTGGCACATAAAATGGGACACAGCTATCCTGTTTTGATGTTTTTGGGCCTTGGCCAGCTTAATCAGTCTTTTTACAATGTCAGAGTTGGTGGATGATAGGGTGAGGCACTGTAGAGTCATGTGTTTATTAGTGTTAATGTTGCAGACAAAAGATGTGTTTGCTTGTATTGCAGCTTAATTAGATAAAAAGACCTTCATTTTTATTATTATTATTATTATTATTTTTTTTAATAAAACTCTCTTCCTCTTGTGGTTTAGTGGTGGCATTAAATGACACCGTTGGCTTGAAATGGCAGTTTCAGCATTTAAATTTGACTTTGCAGAGGCAAATATACTGGAAACAAATGGCTAAATCTCAATCTAAAAAATATGTTTTGGTCTAAAATAAATAGAAATGAAATCCCATCTTTGTTTAGGCCCAAGAATATAATAATATAATAATATATTTTGTTTAATGCCTTCAAATTTATGAGAAAATTTACTTTTGATTTTGAGACAAAAACTCTGTATTTTCTCTATGGGGCTTTGCAGGATTCATGGTTTGTTATAAATGAAACTTTCCCTCGGTGATGTCCTGCCTTTTCTTATAAGAAGCCTCTGATGTAAACTTTTGTTTAGTCTACTCTGACTCATAGTTATGTCTGGCTTCCCTTAGTTACTGTAAGACAAATCTGCTTGGGTTAATCTTAAACTGGATTAATCAGGAGCTGGATCGACCTGCCCCATTGATCCAACAAAGCAACTCTGTCCTGAACTTTGATTGATTGGCCATTATAACCTTTCACTGTTTATCACAACAGTCATTTATAAGAGGGTGTTGTGAGGCCAGGTGTGACACAGGCCACAGATGGATCTGAAAGAGGATTCAGCGTCATTGGTGTCAGTAAGTTTGGAGGATGAGATCACTGGTTTGGAAGCGAAACCGGTTGGTGAAGGGCAGGTTTAGGCTGGTCGCTGTCGGTTTGTGCAGACTGGAGAGCTTGGGTTAGAAAAGTTTAGAGTGGCAGAGCACAACGAGAAGCTTTTCTCCCAGAAAAAAAGTGGATGAACTGTGGCCGCACCTCAGCTGCAGTCTGTCAGGAAGTTGAGGTGGAAAGTGTTCGTGTGTGTGTTAGCTTTTTTGGTAGAGGCTGTAAAGAGGTAGAGCTCAGTAGGCTCACTTTACTCCTCAGGAATGAAATGTTGGAAACAAAGGCTTATAATGTGGTTAACATCCTTCCTCCAGACCAGCCGGGCCATTCCTCCTCTCCAAGTCACCAATCTCCTGAATTAATCCATCCCAGCTGCACTCTGGCAAATGAAGCGGCCATGCAGATGCTAAATAAAACAATATGCTGAAAGGGGATCCCTCCTCCTGGCACAGACGCCTGCTTCTCAGGTCTCAGTTTGAGCCTCCACCACGCTCAAGACTTTTCCCCACACCCACCAGAATCAGGCAATTGATTTCACATCCCCCACACACACACACACTCCTTCTACTCCACTAGAGCAGACAATAGACCTCTTGAAGCCCTTGGATTATAATTAATGTAATTGTAGATCTCAAAGACAAGGTAATATGTGGAGTGTGTAACCACCTCCGACCCACAGTGAGCACAAAGACGTTATTCTCAGCATCTTCCTCTAAAGAAATGCTGCCAAGGCTATCTTGAGCTGTACAACATCTGGCCATTTATATACATCTGCTTACAGTGTGCATGTGTGTGTGTCGGAAGGAGGTGGGGGGGGGGACAAGCTGACATATCCCATGTGACCTCTAGCCTTCTCACTGGGCTCATCTGTCTGCCCTGTTTAATTATCCTCACACACACACACACACACGGGTCTGTGCAGCTATCCTTGTAAGTACATGCATTGACTTCCATTCATTTGGACAGTCTAAACAAAGTGTTGTCTTAACCATAACCATAACACAGTTCACATCTTAGGTCTAAACTCAGCCAGTTCCTCATATATTGGGTTCTGCCTCTTTAGGACCGGGTTTTGGTCTCCATGAGGAATACTGGTCCTGACAGTGTCACTGTTTATGCCAGAAAAGGTCCTGAAGACATAAGAAATACAAACACACACATACAGAGGTCAGCGCTGCAGCTGAACCTTGCCACGCCACTTCCACTCCCACTGCTGCTTCTCAGTTCTCCCCCCACACTCCTCCCTCACTTCCGCCTCTTCAGGCATGGCTGCTGGTCGTCTGCATGGCTCTGCAGAGGATTAAGCCAGATGTGTGTGTGTGTGTGTGTGTGCGCGCGCACTTGTGGTTTGCACAGCACTCAGCCTTTTCCCACCAGCTCTGTCGCAAAGATGATGCATATCTCTCATATAGATCCACTTTCTAGGACAGAGACATTTCCCTCACATTTTCATCCCCAGTGCTGCAGCTTTTCTCTTTAAGCTTCTGTGATACAGTTTTATGACCATGTCACTTAGTGAGTTGGGAATGGGTTGTGTTGGTTCTGCTTGTCTTCAGAAATGATTGCAGTTCTGAAATGAACTGTAAGGGCAGCGCAGAATGTGACGTCTGCAGTTAGCAGCATCTGTATGATATGTTGTTGCTGCTGTGCAGTGACACGTGTCTTTAAAAGCTGACAGATTTGACGTTTACAGCATGCAAATTTAGTTTTAAGTTCATAGATCTCTGGGGAGAATTCAGGAACTTAAAAAAAGTTATGTCAACATTTTAGTAAATTTGGGGCATTGATCAATTGACCCACTGAAGCCTGTGTACAAATGACACAAACTTGAACTAGGAAGTCAAATTAAAGCATGTGTTTAGCTCTGTTTTATTTTCTATGTCACCTGACCATAGGTTGCAATGGAAAACAGCCAGCAGTTCAATTTGATGCAAAACCTTTCTCTTTATTTGAATGTACTCATTTATGTAGTTTGACAACTTCTAAATTGCCTGTTTCTCTAGTATCATAAATCTCAGATGAGTGGCATATTGCGAATGTCGGCCATGCGTATGGAGATCACAATCAAGGTGGCGTGTATAATAATCTGCTACATCAGATCACTCCAGAGGCGTTCTTTTCAAAAGTGGTGACATTTCTTACAGATAAAATCAAATGTGAACAGGAGGTTAGATCCAATCACATGCACTTGTCGACTCAGCCCAGATGCATTTGCTTTTTAAAGCCAGGCTGAGGTGTACAGTGTGGTTTCCTCTGTCTAGATTTAGACACCGTCTTAATATATTATGGCACAAGAGAGCTGCAGGACCGAGACAGAGGAGAACGTCGAGGTTCTAATTTATTTTTCCACAGAGGAGAGAAGAGGCCGGGGACAGGAGGCCGTGTTTAGTCTCGGATCAAGGACAGAGCCAGAGATGTTATGTCTCTCTGTCTTTCTCTCTTTCGTCAAACTTTCATGTTTTCTTGAACTGGTGACTCCCCCCCCCGTGTCAAACTCCTTCCTCTGCCCCGCCAGACACCCACCTCTCACTGCTTTCACCATCTGTGGCGAAGCCATCCAGCTCAGGAAGTGCTGTGAAACATCAGATTCCACTTCCTGCAGCAATCAATACATCTCAGGTCCAGCAGACACAAATCCACAGCTGAGAATGCACACATGTTTTTTCCCCACTGTCTCTCTCTCTCCCACTCACATACACATATATACACACACCTAGTGTGATTTCACACTGTACACTTGGAAAAGGGCCTCATTCAGAGCAACTTACAACGGCAGGATCACATTCTGTCTCTCAGCCTTAAAATGAAGGAGAAAGGCATCCATGTCCTTTACATTATCCAAAGACAAAATGGCAGCTGTCAGTATTTTAATGATTGGTGTCCACTCAGTGAACCACTTATCTTTGAATTGAAAATGCTTTCAAAGTCATTTTTGTCAGTTACTGTATAAAGAGCACATTCACAAGAAAATAGACATTTGATAACTAGTTAGTTAGTGCAGGTTTTGGTTTTTGACCTTCAAACTATTGAGGAAATTTACGACATTCTGGTGATATTTTTCAATCTTTGGTAAATGTCATGTTGTATTTTGAAATTTCATGCGCTGCAGTTTGGTCTGGTCAGGCATGAACTCAGACTTTAGAAATGCTAACAGTCACCCAGATGTGCCTCTTGATTGGTCCCTGTGATTCTTGACTCATCTACGAGCAGTGTATGCAACAGTCAGTAAGAGTCCCACCACAACATTGATGCAATAAAATAAAACCCTGGCCTCACGTGATGCTATTGCTGTCTCTTTTATTTTTGCATCCAAGCAACCAACTTCAAATAGAAAATCTGTTAACAACAACAAGCATGTAATCAATGTGACGTCTGTTTTCAGGTCAGCTACAACTCATCTGAGATAAATCTCATCTGGTTTGAGATTTCTCATGTTTAAAAATGTAAATGTATTATTGCTGATGTGGCTTAAATCGCCCAGTAACATCTCTCTGGAAAGTTTGCTCAATTCTGTACTGCAGTCCAAGTTTGAGTTTTGGCACTGTGTAAAAAGCAGCGGTGAAACAGATAGAGAGATGAATTAAATGAGGGATAGAGGAATGGAGGATTGATGGATGCCCCCCCCCCCACTCCCTCACCATGGCAGTAATGAAATGATAGATCCCTAATGTGGATGGGAGCAGAAGTGAAGGGATGACCTCACAGCCACCTAATCGCCGCGGTGGGACAAGCCGGCGGCTAATGTGTCCATTAGCCTTCCCTCAGCCTGAGGAGAAACCAACCTGGCTGGAAGTAAGATAGAGGAAGAGAGGGATGAGATGGCGGACAGGAAACAACACAGGGCTCTCCTTCCGCTTGGCCCGCAGCTTTGGCTGAACCCAGACTCTGCTGCTTGTTTGCCATTTTGCTTTTTTTGTTGCTAATGTCATATTAATCAAGATTTTAGGGAATTCACCACCAATTTAGTTTCACCTCTTGATCTGAAAGAGCTTTGAGGGGAAACCAGAATAAAGCCACTGTTGACTCCATTTAACACCAGCCTCTGTTTGACTGTGTAAATGTTTTCTGCCGGGGAGATCCTGTTGTTCCTTGTCTGGCCTACAGTTCATCTCTGGGGTCAGAGAGGTTGCTGATACCAGAGTTTACTCCAATGGAGGTCCTTTCCCCCTCTTTGTCATGTGACCTGCGTGGGGTGACTGTCAGAGGACAAGTGCCAGAATTGCAGGGAAGGGCCTTTTTGTACAAAAATGAAAACACAGTACATGTACACAGAGCTGAGTACTGAACAATCACATGTTCACCTGATGCACTGCAGTCCCTCCTACTTCCCCTTTTCTGAGTACAACAGGGGTGCAAAGCGCGGTGTCAGCCTGACAGCCACAACAACGCTACAGACTGTCAGTGTTACCTTTTGCCGCAGAGCCGTGGCAGGCAGCAGCTGTGACTTTTGGTTTCAACATCACCCCAGTTTCCTGACGAACAGACCGTGACGTCTGTCCCACAGTGTCTAAGACTTCTTATCATTTGATAGCTGTTTATAATGGTGCCGCTTTGATATGAGTAAAGGCCTAATGAAGTAGTAATGAAACACACTATTTAAAGATATTGAATATAATGAGTAAACAAAGCCCCGTCTACAGTATCAGCTTTCCAAAACTATGTGACAAGGCAAACTCCAGACCCTGTTCCGTCACTGTGACCCCTCCTCCCACACCACTGGGAGTCATGTGATCTGGCTTTGGAGTGAAACCTCTTTCTTTCCCTGTATGTCTCTCTGTTGCCCACTCGGCCTCTCAGCGTTCAACAGTGGAACAAAATGTCCAGCTCTGAAGTGGAAAGCGCCAGTATGTGCTGTCCAGCCAGCTCGATTCTGAGGCTGCCCAGCACTCTGTCCTGAACCAAAGGGCCTCTTTGTGCTCAGCCTTCACAAAGATACACCCTGAGCAGCAAAAAAACAAAACAAAAACTAAACTAACATCAGCGTCCCAGCTGGGGGCGTGGGGGTGCCTGTTGCTCTGCACACCTTGTCCAAGTAAAGGAGCTGCCAGATCCTGAAGTTACAAATAAAACCTGGTGAAAGAGCCGGAGAAAAACAGAGGAAGGAAGTTTTCCATTCGAGCTAACAAAGCCCCACGTGGTCGGTTTCCCCCTCACTTCTCTTCCTCATCAGCCATGTTGGCTCCCTTAAATGCTCGTGTAGTCTATGCTCTATGACCAGTCGTAACCCTATTAGCATGGAGTAATATTAGTGTAACTTGTTAATCATAGGTTGCAGTAGCAGACTTTGGTGCAAGTTGCTGAATCAGCACACTGTTGCAAAAACCCAAAGATAAATACCTCCACCAAGGAGGTTATGTTTTCACTTGTCTGTTGGTTTGTTTGTTTTTCAGCAGGATTAAAGGATTTCTTTTCACGAATCTTTGTGAAGGGAGTGGTAATAAGGCCAAGAAAGAACCTATTAAATTTTAATGCAGATCCAGGAGTTGGCTTAGCTTGAATGAATCAAGAGAACCGTTGGTGGATGTATGCAGTCTACTGAGCACAATGAACATGTTCTTTGTTCTTTACCCATTGGTTTTTGACCAGACCATTCTTGATCTCACTTAGTTTTACCCCTGTGCTTGTTTGTCTGTCTGTGAGCAGCAAAACTCAAAAAGTAAAGGACATATTTTGATCTAATTTTCTGTGGACGTAGGTTATGGCCCCATAGAAGAAATGCATTGATTGTAGTGGTGGTACTTTTTGTAGTTTTAGAAAAGTTCCACAACAGCAGGCTGACTGTCTTTAGACAAAATAATCCAAAACTCCATGATTTTTGAATGCAATAACTTTATTCACTTTTCCTTGAAACTGTAGTCAGAATAATCGGTTTTTATTGCTGCCATGTGGATTTTACAGTGTCTAGCGAAGGTTATTAGATTTTGGCTTAAAATTGAGTTCTACCGGAGACCTAGTTTGGTGTGTGTGTGAAATTCCTCCATCACATGAGGACCTCAGGTAATTGTACACTCAGTGTAAGTGAGGTTTAGAGCCAAGACAGTGACAATCAAGGAGAGTGTTGTGACAGAAATAACAAACTCATGACTATCAGTCATAAAACACTTAGCCAGACACAATCTCTTCGAGCTGCTTTGACTCCTTTAACTCTGCTTTGACTGGCCTTTATTTGCTCTGTTAATGTGTGTGTGTGTTTCCACACAATAGTGCTACTGAACTTTGAGCCTCGTCTTGAGGCCTGAACAGCTGTCTGTGATGGTAAAGACGCAGTCGGCAGTGGCATAAGAGTGTTTCTGCCCTTGATAATGGAGCAAACCACTCGGTTGACCTGAAGACTCCACCCTGACCTCTCCGCTTTACTGCATCAGAGATGATACGCCTTAGCACTTGCCCCACACACACAAAGCGTGGGCCACCAAATTGTTGACTGTTGGCTGTGTGCTGGGCGTGTTGTACAAAGTCTAATTTAGAGTGTTAATTTGGATCAACATAAAGTGCAGTGACTGAGAAGTTAATTACAGAAATAGCGCTGAGGTCCAAAAGAGGGTGGCTTGAAATAGCTGTATGTATGTGTATTTGTTACCTCTTTAGGACGCTTTATGGCATTAGCACTGACCTTGTCAGGACCAGCAGCAGCAGCAGGACACAGCCATCACCAGCAAGCGGCTACCAGGGAAATTTCTATTTCAGTCTTTAAGTCTGAAGGGGAGCCGCAGACAGTCAGACACCTCTGCGGCGTAGAGAGAGGGAGGGGAAAAGCAATAATGGATTTACTTCACTGTGTGTTTCATGGTGCCAGACAGTGAATCTCTCTCTCTCTCTCTCTCTCTCTCAAAGTGGGCTAAGCAGTAGCTGGAGCATCAAGGCCAGGCAGCCTTGTATAAAAAAAAATGACTCTCCTGCCTTTTATGCTTGGAAAGAGCTGCGGCATTAAGTGAGAGAGGCATCAGACTAGGGTGTGTGAGTGTTCTTCTTGCCCCGCTTCTTGCCCCGCCTCTGCACAGCACAGCACAGCACAGCACAGCACAGCACAGCACAGCACAGCACAGCGCTCTGGCCCTACATTTTCCCGAATGCTGCTGCAATGATTGGAGCAGTAATGTGGTTGCTAAGCAAACGCAGTCTTCCTGGACTAAATCGGAGCGACTGCTTCCTGGCTGGCTGGGCTTGAAGGCTGTTGCTGCTGGGTGCTAACATGAACCACATACATAGACATGGCTGCGTTGTTTCACTGTAGTGCCCGATTAATCTCACTAATTCAGTAATTACTTTACCTGTCTTATTAATTGATTGAAATATCACAATGATCTGCCTGTCATAGGCTCAGTTTGACTGACAGCTAACCAATACTGTCATACTAACAGCTCAGATTGAGAACATGAAGGCTGGTAATGAGTTAAACAAAGTAGACAAAAGGCGGTGGATGAGAAAATGTTTCAGATGAGTAATCAAGTATTTGAATAAATGTAAGAAGCAAGTTGAAGTGAAAATTAAACGCACCCTTTCTCATTTTAGGATTGTTGATAGCTTTGCTTCCAATTAGTTCAAGCTGACCTCAGACCCGAACGTAAGTCTGCACATTTTTTTGGCGAGAAAGCAAAAGATCACACTCGTGACTGTCAAATGTGAACAGTAAAGTCAGGAAAAACGATGTAACCTGGCGTATTTTTGCAGCCATGTTGTTCCTGCATAATGCTATTGTTTTCATCAAAGGCAGGTAATGTCACGTTGATGAGTTTAGCTGAAGCTGCTACCTGCTCTCTGGTTTCCGACCGGCCCGCCAGTTGCTGGCTCGAGTTTCCATTAAGGCGACATGGCAGTTCAGGGTCAACTGTCTGTCACAGAGCGAGATGGAGACACAAGGTTGGGAAGGGCTGACGGGTCACTTCCTGAAGGCGGCTTTAATTAAAGCAGCAGTCTGTTAGGTTAGCGGTCAGCGCGACATATTCTTGTCAGGAGGCCTCAGAGTGATAGGGCCAGTAATTAGCCTGTCCCAAAGTCAAGAGGTGGTAATGTGGAGGTACATGCTGGGATCCACTTTCAAACATGTTTGCGGTCGTAGAGCTGTCTATATGTGTCCTGGTTTGTGCATGAGAGCAGGGCGCCGTCTACTTTTAGCGTCAGTTTCACATTCCCTCACCTCACGTCTGTTTCCTGAGTACGTCTGACTTTTACACATGGAGGACACTTTCTTTGACCCACGGATGGATTAAACACCCCAAACACATGGGTTACCATTTCTGTCCATAAATAAGTCACTGCCATTTCATTGGCTTATCCAGTTTGAATTGGGTAATCAGGCAGTGAATGGTGGAGCTATAGTAGCACTGTTCTTTGCACAGCACTAGAAAAGTGAGAATTTCAGTTATAGCTATAGAAGTGAAACAAACATTTAAAATCTGAAAGCAGTTTTCATAATCAATAATTGGGAAATTAGCAGTTTTGTTTTATGTGGAGTGTTTAGAGCCTTTAAACTTAAAGATTATTCAATTGTCACAATAATTAAAACTATAAGTTTTAATCACATTGTGGTCCTTGTGCCATTAAATGTCCTTAAACACCCATGTCTGTGGATGGTAGTGTGTAGCCCAAAGTTTATGACTGCACATGCGGACTATACATGCTCCAGGTTGGCTAATTTATTACAATGAAATAGAATGTGGGATCATGTACAGAAGCAATTAACACCAGACCTTATTTTGGTTTGAATGGAAACATGGGCATGTGTCAGAAGGTGTATGCTAATATTATATACGTCTGGGGCCAATGACAAACTTGCAGCTGAAGGTCTGCTTTCTAAACTTTACTTCATGCTTTGAACATACACTATATGGACAAAAGTATTTGGCCACTTCTGTTTAATATTGAATTCAGGTGTTTCATATATTGTATTAGGTTATAGCCAGCTCCAGTTCTTGCGCTTCTGTGCTTCTTAATTTTAAGCACTGCTCCTCTGCCAGTGTCTTGTTTGTCACTTTGCCGCTGGAAAAGTTTAGCCTAGATTAGCACAGAGACTGGAAGCAGGGGGAAACTGCTAAACTAGCTTTGTGGAAAGGGAAAAACCAACAACTAGGTCAGTGTCATTATGACATCATCCTTTCATAATACTTTTCATAAGTGCAAAAAAAATAAGATATTAGGATCTGACTAATACACCAGGCGATGGCTATTGATATTTGTCACTATTCTGTACTGGCTCAATTCCGTTTCACCTTTATGACGTGGGGTTGATTCTGCAAAACACATTGTGTGACCGTTGCTCTAAATGGTTCTTTCCAGCACCATATAAAGTGGCGCGTCCCTGCAGAAGAGCTCTCTGCTGCTCTGTGGAACCCTTTTTATTGTGTGTGTGTGTGAGAGAGAGAGAGGGAGGCCTCATATGGGCCTGACCTGATTCCAGCCAAGCATCGCGTGCCTGACCAGAGCGTCACTGTGTTCTGTTTCCCTCGTTCTTTTTCTCATCCATCCATCCATCCATCCATCCATCTCTTGCTCACTTGCTCTACTCTCTCATTCTTCTCTCCCCCCGCATTAAAGTGTGCCTCATTTCCCATGCTGCACAGTACACTTGAACACACTTGTGTGCATGCACACACACACACACACACACACACAGGGTCCCACAGGCGCTCAGCATGCTTACCTCAGTAAAAGTGAACTGAACAATTTTGCTGCAGACTAATTGAGAGTGGCACAGTCTGCGTCTCTGCAGCTCAGGAATGGAAAGAAAATTTCCATATCTGGGTTAAAGTTCAAGATTAATTGGGAATTCATCTTTTACCATTTAGTTATTGACCTCTGTTGTTTATTATTGTTGAAAATTAACTACTCGGATGCTGACTTGATGAAACATGTTGCTTGTAAATCGCAAAGCTGGATGCAAAACTGTCACTACTGTGGAGGCTTTAAAGCTCTGTTTAACATGACAACCTGCTGCTGGAGTTTTGCCAGAGCAGAGCATGCTGCCAACAAGTAATCAAACAAAAGTGGATCAGCCAGAAGAGTCCAAGTTTTGATTAGGCTGTTCATCACAGGGGAGAGGGAAAAAAAAATCCAATGCCCCCAAGGAACTGACAACAGTTCGGCTCTGTCACAGACACACATCACTGACGTGAATCTGCTCTTCAGCAACTCCTGCCTTATGGCAACTGTGTGGAGCCACAACACATTAAAAACTTAAACTCAGGACAGATTGTTGTAATTGCTTGTGTTGGACTTAAATCAAAGATCATTTCGAGGTGACCTGCAAACTCTGCAGGCAAACCCTGGAAAAGTTTCATGTCTTTGCAAGTGGATTTAAAGCATGGAAATTACCCATCTATGGAGCTTGGGCAACCCTCACTCACCCCCACTGCCCCCCCCCCCCAATCCCTGAGAGGTCCTGTTGTTGGGAGAGATGATCCAAGGCCTGTCATCCCCAATTAACCAGATGTGGGCCTCAGCCTTCATTCCTCCTTCTAATCCCTCCTTTCTCTCTCTCTCACTCTGTTCTGTTTTGGACACAAAAAGCTAGCTGGGCGAGTGTTGCCGTTGTTTGTGCATGTTTTGTTAGGGTTATTAGAGCACACGTATGCATGCTACAGTATAATTTCGCTGGGTTTTATTAGTCATCATCTCGTTTTATTGTGGTGCTCAACACAGATGGATTTATTGGAGGTGTATTTCTTTCAGGAGCATTGCTGAACTCCGTGGACACTGTTCAGTAGATTTGAGTGCTTTTGCTAAATGACAGGCACTAAGAACATATGCACCTTTGGGGACTTGAGTCCAGTCTAAAGGCAGCTGTGACTTACCAAACCTTGATGAAGTTCTTTACTCTCCATTACTTGGTAACTTCAGTTTCTTAAAGGCACTGATGTGCTTCAGGCAGTGTTTGTCAACAGCACTGATTATTGTTTTAGCAATGAAGTTGAAGTTTTTCTTTCATATCAAGCACAAATAGACAAAACTCTTTGTCTTTAACTTGCCATTAGTGATTGCACAGTGTAAAACAGCAACATCTGTATTTATATTGATCCCCTATAATCACTGCTGTCTGTTTGTAGTTCTGTTTTCCAAGGGGAAAGAGGTTTTGCAGAAACATAACTTGGTATTTACCGTATTTGTTTGTGCAGGCCTGCTTTTTATGACCCTACATAGACATAGAGGACAACTGTCTTTAATGGTGTCTTGCTACTGCAGCGTGTTTACAACAGTGACCGGACAGTAACCATTAGGGACATAAAAGTTGTCCTATGCCTTTTTAAATTTCATCGAATCAGCATCTTTGTTTAAAACATACTCAGGCTTTTTCATCTCCTCATTTTTTTCCCCTTGTTCTCGTAAGTGTCACAACCAGAATTGTCTTTTATTCTTCTGAGTCTTACAAGAAATGAGAAACAGCAGCAACAAAAATAGAGCAGTGCCTGTTCTGTCTCCTTTGGGATCAGCCTGTTGAGGCTCAGAACACAGCCATGTTGTGCTGTCTGCAGGGGAACAAACACCAAAACAATTACATTATCTCTTCCCATTTTCATCTTTACTGGCGAGATTAGGAGACTGGCTGTTTACACTCCACTGACGTGCTGTATGTGTGAGGCCCAGCATGTATATCTGGGACCTACTTGTATCATTTGACCTACTTTGCAAAGAACTTTGTATTTGTATTGGATCTCTAAAATTGGTGAGGTGCACCTCTGTGTGGTGGTTTGTTGAGGCCGGCCCATGTCGGACAGGGAGGAGAGAGGACAGGCTGCCACCACTGCTGTGTCTTTAAAAACTCTCTCCAAGCTGCTTTTCAGATTACCAACGCTGCAAACTAGGTAATCGCTCCTCAGCACGGAAGGGCTTATATACCAACTGCAAAGTTCGCACAATTCAATTTCCAGCAACACTTCACCCCATTTACTACTTAAACCAGTTCCTTGTTTTCACAGTTTTGTTCTCGCTGTTATGTGTTGTTTAACGTTTCGTTCTTATTTGGACGCACAGAGCCGATGATTACGGCTGGTGTATGCGGGAGTGAGACTGTGTGGTAGGCTGTGTGTGTGTGTGTGTGTGTTTGCGTGACTGACCGTTTCAAGCCTTCTCAGCTTTTTCCTGGTGGCAGGTGGCACCAATATGGTGTGCTTGAGTGTAAACATAGATGCATAAAAAAGGACGAAGGAGAAAATTGAAAAAAAAAAAAATAGTGAAGCATTTTAGTGGGGAATAAAAATGTCATCAATAATTTTGTATCATCAACAAAACGTCAACTTTGATGCCTGTTTGTATGGTTTATATTGTGTATATATATATTATATTGCATCAAGAATATGCTGTTTTTCCTCCTTGCTGGCATTTTTATTGGGAAGAGTGCATCCATCAGTGGTATCTCTGGCCACAAGCTGCCTCCAGTGTTGTGCAAATGCTTATAGAAACAAGAGCACCTTCATCAACAAATTCTATACACATCCCCTACAAAGTCCACTGTTATCTATTTTTTATTCTTCCTTGGTGTTTCTTCCCCCCCCCTTTAAGGTGAGTAGTGATGACAGTGGTGGTAGTGGCAAACAACCAAACAGAGGAGAGCTGCACCCGCACAAGGGGGTTCTGTCTTGGCTCTGAAAAAGTCAGCCATGAGTGGTGGGGAGGGAGGCAACGTGTCTTCTTGCCAGAGCCAGGAGGGCTTCATCAACATCCCCCCTGCCATGTTTTGTAAGAGAGGAGAGAGCTAAATAACCCAAGTTTCACTTGCAGAACAATTCCTGGTTCTCACCCAAGTAACTTATGTGCTATATTGCTGAATTCTAAAATGAAAGTGGTATAGTATGTTGCCATTTGCCATTAATTGTGAGCCACAAATTTTGGATCCATTGTTTAATCCTACTTCAATTTGAAACCAAAGCAAAAGACACTTGCATCTACACTGGATGTATAAATACAGCACTACAGTCCAATAGACAAACAAAAAAAGAAATAGTTTTCTCGACTCCTTAATGCAGCAGCTGCAGCAAAAGCAGCTTTTTATGATTAAAAAAATGCCTGGAAAAAGTGAGTTTTTGTAGAGTTCTGGCAGATAATTTGGGTGTTCTGGTGACAACACCCCCTTCCTCCAATGTTCCTTTCTAGCTCATATGCTTCCCATCAAGCAGAGTGGTCTACATGACGTCAGTGTGTATGTGAATGAGGGGAATGGCAAGGAAATCAGTTCTGCTTTCCAGATGTGAGAAAGCAGAAAGGAGGGAAATCGCGGGAACAGGATGGACAAAAGAGAGTTTAATGACAAATAATACACACTTCAGTTCGTCCTGTGGTCACTGGTATTTGTCAGCTTGTAGGTGGCTCCCCTGTGTCACCTTTATTGATACAAAACCTCTTGCAGGCAGATCATCACTTACCCAACAGCAGGGCCTCACACCATTCTCAAACCACAGTTTCCTCATCTGTTCACTCTGCAGAGGAATCCATTTTCCAAGCACTGCTATTATTTTTTTCCCTTTACATACACTTGGCCTTGAATGTTCTGGCCTCCACGCCTCCTCCTTTAGAACAAACTTCTTTTTCAGAAGCCACAACAGCTTCTTTCTAAGGTTCTCAGTTTTAACATTCCCTGCCCCTTCCCCAAGAGGCCTGTTAGCTGCTCTGTATACAGCCCAAAATCTCTTTTGGCCTATTATTCAACCTGACCTCTTTCTGACCTTTCTGTGGCCTGGGCTCTTTTGCCATTAAAAACCAAGGATCTAAGGACAGACTGTGAATTCTGGCCATTAAAGGACATTTGGTGCAATTAAGCCTTAAAGTGTCCCTCCCTTGATTACTTCTCAAGATAGTGTTTGTAGAGTGAGCCTGCATTCTAAAGGCCAGATGCCATAATCCCCCCCCCCCCCCCCCCCCCCCCCCCCCCCCCGCCCCCCCAAATCATCACCCCCTTGTTCTTTTTGCTATTTTTACAGTGTCTCAGACTATAAAGTCAGTAAAGAGGTGGCTTTGGCTGTTTTGTGCAGAGGTCATGAAGGGTCACGAACCTTCAGTGACACCTAGAAATGAGGCCTCAGAGGCCAGTCTGTGGAATACACTTCTACGTCAATTGGTGTCATTATGGCTCCTGATAAGGAGGAAACCCAACTGCATGTTTTTGCCCTATTACATGATGTCAGGGCTAGTGCAGGATGGATGTCTCGAGTTGTCTCTACCGCAGTGAAAAGCAGAAGTTACATATGTGAATGCTGCAAAAGTGTGGTAACTCTTTAGTCTCTTGATACCGAGCTGTGACTCAAATCATGAGGAGATCTTGGTATTTTAATTTCCCCTGTCATTTTTACACTCTTTAAAGCCTCTTTTCAGACATGAACTCTGGAAAATGTGCAGAAGATTGGGTATGGACATTTTTTGGACTTTTCTCATCGCATATGATAAATGCAGTGGGGGATTGTTAAAGTCAGATGGGATGTTAATAGCAGAAGTACTCTATGTGTGGATCATCTACTTGAGGGGTGGCTCCTGGCTTGAACATGCTTACTCGCTGTGAATTATCTGGAGCTTCTCCTGCTGTGTTCTCACATGGGCTCACTTAGACAGTATGTGGAAATTTGTTTTGGCAGCTGCAGGAAAAGTTCTAGAGACTTTTGCAGACATTTGCATTTTTCTATTCAGGAAAATGTCCATACTTCATTGTAGCTTCAAAAGCATTTTTTGTGATGTGAAGAATTAAATGCCCATGGGGAGAAGGTGAAGCCAGTGGAAATGAAAAGCTGGCTCCTCAGGTAACTTGACTGGAGGTGAATGAGTCGTGGTGGCACTGTAGAAGCCTTGTTGTCTTAGAAGCCTGGATTATATAGCTCCAGGGTCAACTGGTCACTGTTTTACAGGGGTGGAGGCTAGTTCACAGGCAACTCAGGCCCCTCTCATGCCATCTGGCAGCCATAAAGACAGCCCAGTAAAACCTGACTTTTTCACTGTTTAATGGGGTGAGCTTAGGTGGGGAGAGGGTACAGGACTTCTGTTCTGCTCCTTGCTTTAACCAAGGACTCCAGATTATTTTCTCCTCAGAACAGAATAAGGTCAAATATTTTCCTTTGGCATCTGTTTTATTTTTTTCAATCCTGCACTCTTTGCTTTTTTCTTTTCTTTTCTGTACACGTTTAGCAGCATTGCAGGGAAAAGTCGTGTTGTTAGCGGCTTGTTATTGCATCTGACCCGAGCGTCTTCATGATCGTGATAACCTGCCAAACGGCCAGTCCTCCTTCATCATTTATTGATTTCTAGCAGCAGAGTGCACACACTGAAGCACTGAAGGTTACATGCGTGTTGCTGCAATATTCAGCATACATCCAGTTTCTCCTTTACTGTGGACAACATCAACCGACAACGGCGAAGAGTCAGAAAATATAACAAAAATAAAAAAAGGCATTCTCTAAATGTCTCTCCACACATTCCTCGTCCACGCTGTACATGCCTCCAACGGTTCTTTTCATTCTAAGTTGTGCATCTTTACCTGTCAGGTGTACACATTTGTACATGATCATACATTCTGATTTAATATTGATAAACCTGGAGCCTGCATAGTCCACTGTAAAGTCTGCACAAGTCTGTTTTTTTTGCTGCATATGGACAACCACATTGCATTCCAGCACAGACTTGGTGGATGGCCACATTTATGTCACGCAGACCTCTGCAGATTCACGGATGAGGGAAGTATGAATGGGTCATTAATGTTCATGACGCTGCATGGTCCTCTGTTGGTCTAATTCATCCCCATTCGTCTGCAATGGTTCTGGTGACATCACTTTCATTGGTGGCGAGGCCTCAGACAAAAGACTGATAAGAGAGTGAGAAAGGAAACATTTGAGCCTTCTCAGCGCCACCAGAACTAGACAAGGCAGAAACAACAGCCGAACGAGTGGAAAAGTCACAGATAAATGAAGTGGTCCCCCCACTCTCACATGTATTGTTAACCTCAGACATAAAGTCTCTGAGGGATTCTCTCATGAACTGTATGATGTAGTGTCTTGAGAAAGTTCTAGTGGGGTTGTTAGATTTAGACAATTTTTGATTTATTCTTTTGTCTCTTTTCATCTGTTTTGTCTTGTAGCAGGAATTCAAAAATACTGTCAGAATAAAGCAGAACAAACTTGATGAGGCAGAACTGATAAGATTCATAAAGAGACGCTGACTGTAGTTCATGTCCTGTCATAGAGGGAGGGATTTGGTTGAAAAGAGGGTAGAGGGCATTGCTTTTGTCCCAATTAGATCTAATCCCTTTAGTTTCAGGGAAAGTGGGGACCCCCACTAGCTTACTCTAGAAAAAGTAAATCGGGGAGGGGCAAAACCTCTCTGAAGTCCCCCCCGCCCACCCGCCAAGGAGAAAGTCACGAACTATTATCTCTCTTTTGTTTTTTCGATTCATTTGCCCTTTCAGATGAAAACGTGCCACTGCTCAGCTGGGACTGAAATATGTTAAGCGGAGAGACATTAGCCAGACCAATCCTGTTATGAGCATCAGTGCTGCGGTGGGGGCTGCAAGGGGGGGGGGAGGCACAATCTTCTTAAGTGATTAATCAGCATGTGAAAGTGAGACCTACTGAGGGATTTATCCACCTCAAAATATCAACTACCCTCTGTTAGCTATTGTTTTTTTTAAATCAAATTATCAGCATTTATCAGCCAGAGATGATGCGAAAATTTGGTGTAGTGCTGCAAGGAATCATTGCTTTCATTATCAACTAATTTGAT
This sequence comes from Brachirus orientalis, assembly GCA_016785285.1. Classification (NCBI taxonomy): domain Eukaryota; kingdom Metazoa; phylum Chordata; class Actinopteri; order Pleuronectiformes; family Soleidae; genus Brachirus; species Brachirus orientalis. Next base: position 1,205,553 of record JAFBJR010000570.1, read on the forward strand.
GAATAGTTTCATACAAATTTCATACAATTTTCAGACATAAAATTTCAGACAATTGTTAAAAAAGTAAGAAAATTTCATGCAATATCCAAATGATTAATTAATCCTCTAAATAGTTGATGGTTATTTAACAATCATTTCATTGATGCAGCTAATTTTGGTAGTTCCTATCAGAAAACTGACCATAGAAATATGCCTCAACTATATTAAACTGGTTAACAGTGTGAAACCTATTTCAGTAAAGACACGGCAATATTAAAAGATGTAGTAACAAATTTATCCAATTTGGCTTCGTGTGGGAAGTATGATTTATTAATTGGCATCATGATGCAAAATTGTTGGGTTACAGTAGAAGGCAATTAGTTTCGCCTGTGTATGAAAACTTAACTCAAGTTTCACCTTTATTCCTCATTAGTTGGTGCAATGAGGATCAAGACACTATTTATCTTTTTATTTTTTAGTTGGACTTCAAGCCCTTGGCTATGTGTCGGAGGGAGTAAAGTCAGCAGGGGCTCCGTGAGACTAAAAACTAGAAGAAATAATAGAAAGAAGTAGGACATGTTGTGCTGGGGGTCACAGCCTCTCCATACAGAAGATAAAGTCATGGTTGTCTCACTTGTGTGTGTTGTGTTTGGGATGCTAGCAGCCAATCTGTGTGGGTGCCTGCACTCTGTATGCATGATTAATCATTACTGCTCACATGTGTGGGTATCTGCTTGTGTGGGCATGTGTGGGGACTTGGCGACGGGTTAAAAGACTGTGTTGAAGGCCGATACCATAACAAATACAGACATTTCTGGACCCAGTCTCCAGGATCATGTGCAGCCATTGTATGTCTCTGCAAACCACAGATTCAAGTCAGCTCATGTTCCTTATTTTCATGTCTACAGTTGTGCATATCAGTGTGATATTGTTTTAACTGCTTGTAGCACTTTTTTGCAGCAATTAGGATCATGATAACTATTTTCTGGACGTTAATGTGGTTAAGTTTAGCCGTAATAAGTAACCTGTGGTTAGCTTTGGGCCCAAAAAAACACCTGTTTAGGCAAGTAATAGGCCATGTATTTTTCCTAATAACACTGCAGCATGCAGGAAGGCAATCTAAGGCTACACCCCTTTCACTCCGTTTTTATTTAAAATGCATGAATTCTGTTGCAGATGGACATTTCATTCACTACACCTACAAAAACACCTAAAAAAATCCAGGGCTGCGTTTTCTTAGACGAACAAAATGGAGACCTTTGGTAACAATGACGTTACTGCCCACATTCACTTTCTGATTCATTTGTTACCATCAACTGTGAGTGAAAAGATTAGTTTAACACATACTTTTAGTTTTAGTTTCACCTCCTTGTCTGGCAAATAATTAAAAAAAATATTTAAATTTCATTAGTAAAACTGAATCAATGCATTGTCTGTAGAGAAGAAGGTCAATTTTGTGTTTTAACGCTGGCATTCAAATACCCAGTATACCTAAAGGGTTACATTGTGTAACTTGCAGATTTATTAGTATCAACACAGATTACTTCTGGAACAAAATGGACACATAGTTTTTATGTGTAAAACCCATTCTATAATAAAAACGAAGTAGTGTGGATCCAGCCCAAGTTGCCAGAAAAAACCTTCTCAGAGAACACTCCTAAATTTGGGGTCGCCCATTGTCCTGCATCTCTAACAACCCCCATGTCACCATGCACCCCATCTACTACTGCCTTGCCTTTTAAAGGGAGAGATGGGGCAGTGGAGTATTTTTATGAGCTGTGCTGTTCGCAAAGCAATTACTGTGCTTTAATGAGGCTGTCTGGAATTTCACAGGCCCCTTCCGCCGTGTCACTTAAGCCAAGTGCAGGAAAAATATAAAACCACTACTGAGAGAGAGGCGGTCGCCTATCTTGAGATTGAAAAGGGAGGAGGAAAGAAAAACCTGCCCCCTTAACATGTGTGGTTGTATGCTGAAAATATACCTTGTAGACTGAATTCAGCAGCTGACAGGGAAAACTCTGCCCATGGCAAAGTAAAATATTTGATTTTCCTAACACAGTTTAATATTTTGGATCACAGACCCGAAGATGCCACATGTGTATGAATTACACATCTTATCTCGGAGGATGATGATGATTACTATAACACTCACACATGATTTACTCCCTGTTTCTTTCTAGTCGGAGCCGGATGAAAATGTCTTTCTTCATGCTGTGATATTAGATGATTTGACTAATTTTTCTTTTTTCTTTCTCTTTGTCCATGTCTCTGTGGCGTGTTCCTGCTGCTGGTTTTCATCTGTAGGTGAGTGTCTGTTTGCCGTGCTTCATACTTTCTTCATACATCTGATGACCCTCCTCAGTCACAACACTATGTTAGATGTAACAGCTGCTGTCCATTTTCACCTTGATAACACACTGCACATGCTGCTTTCCACACACAACGTTGGCTCACACTCAGTGGAGTTGCAATAAAACACACAGCGTCTGTGCAGCTCGCTCATGTTACACGCGCAGCATAATTGTAATTTTATGGCAGCATCAGCCGCGGCTCCACCGGCCTGCATGCTTTCAAATGCTGTAAAGTGAGATTTGTCTGGTAGTTTAAGGTGGGAGGAGCTGCACTGCAGGGAGGAAGGGGAGGGGAAGGGTGCGGTAGCGAAACCCCCAACGCAGACCAACGTGGGTTTAACCAAAATGGCCTCCTACCACAGGCCTCTGTGAGATGGAGTAGGGTGTAACCACATGTTTCTACTATCTTCCACGTAGCAGCAATGCATGCTGTGACCTACAATCTGTCGAATGCATACACACAATAAGGTTTTGCTTTGTTCAGTCCCGTGTCTTACGGCTTATTTTTGCGTTAGTGCTCCCACAAGAGTCTGGAGACATAAATCTGAATCTGTACCAGGTAGACAGCGAATGGCTGCTGCTCTCATGACACCTTCAGTTACTTTTATAATGAAGGGAGAATGTTACACAGGCTTGTTTTGATTTAAAATTCCCGTCCTATCCCAACAAAAAAGGAGGGCATCCTTTTCCCAGAACAAAAGGCGAGTCGTCCCTCTCTGGGGAATGCGTCAGCTGGGGAGGGAGGGCATCAAGGTCAAGGGTCTGGGTGGTTCTGTTGTGTGTGTCGCATAGCATGGTTTACATCCTACTCTCCTGAATGCAAATAAGCCAGATCACGCATCCACGGGGGCTTCCTCTTTGTGTGTGTTTGGAAGACAGGAGGGGCTGTTCCAGGACAAGGGTCAGAGGTCATGTCCTTCACTGTGGATGACCACGACCAGAGACAAAGAAAGACGAGGTGCCGTTGAGAAATAGACGAGAAGCAGTTTAGTACAATCAATGAGCAATCAGTGATTCATCTGTGAGCTTAACGTATCTGACAACTTTTAATTTAAAAACGAATAGTCAGGCACAAACGTACAATGGTCTATAAAAGAAGCTTAACCATTAACAAACCGGTTCAAACTCTGGCCTCTTCATTTCAAAGATGTGAAAAATGGTGCCTACAGCCTCTCTGACTACCACTCCTGCGGAGTAGGGTTATTCTGCAATGGACAGAATGTATATATATTCTGAAGATACCAGAGATAATCTGTAGATCTTCAAAGATGCTAGATGCTCATTCATGGAGCATACTGCATTTCCTAGTCTTTCAACAACTGCCCTCTCTATCTTTTCCTTTTAACTTGTCCAGCAGAGTTGGAACTAACTGTTATTTCCATAAATGATTCATCTGTCAATTGTTTTCTCGATGAGCTGATTGACTGATGTTTCCCAAACCTTGAAAGGATGATATTCACAAATGTTTTGTTTTTCTCCACAAACCAAAATTATTCATTTTTTTAAATGATCTTTGTTATTTGTAGCAAATAAACCTTAAAATATCAACACAAAACTAGCATTATTTAAAAAAAACACTCAACCCTATTATTAAATTATGGAAATAGTTGACAATTAATTTAGTAACTGATTAATAACAGATTAATTGTTGCAGCTCTAGTGTCCAGCCATGTAAACAACAGTCACCTTAACAAACACAGATGGTTCTTCTATCTGGAGAGGTGGCCCACTTCCACTATGGACACAGCAGAAAACTCTAATGGGGGGAAAAGATTGCACACACAAGGATCAACAAAGAATGAACAGAGAAAGCATTTAAAGTTGCACATGATACATGAAACCAGAAAATATCCACATCAACGGTAAAAACTTAATTTTTATCAAAGAAAATTGTCACAATTTCATGTCACAATTTAGCCAGAAATGCTGGAAAGGTGCGTATTTGGCCTCTAATGTTTTCATGTCACCTCGTCCTGACTGACACTCAGAGACACGCTTAAGCAGAGTGAGGTGCAGAGAAGCTGAGAGTACAGGAAACGAGGAGGGAAACGGTGTGTGTCTGTGCATGTGTGTGTATATGTGTGTTGCGGGCAGCGCGCCCTTGCAGGTTTCTCTATCACTCAGCTTCCATTAATTTTTAATTGCTTCCTCCGCCTGGCACACAGCTCCACTTTTCACTCAGTGAGCAGAAAGGAGGAGGACGGACTCCCCAGCAGAGGAGAGGGGAAGGAGAGATAGTGAGGGTGGAAGAGGAGAGATGAAGTGAGGAGGAGGAGGAGGAGGAGATGGAGTGGTGGGTTGGGGATATAAGAGGACAAGAGAGGAAATAGTGGAGAAAGCTGCTTCCAGGAGATGGATTTGGCTCGACTCTCTATCAGAACCTCCTCCACAAACCCGGTTCACTCTTCTCTCCTCCCTCCTGTTCACCCGCCGCCTCTCCCTTCCTCTCCTCCCTCTCTTCTCTCTTCTTCATTCACTGTCCCTGCATCCCCCCCCCTTCTTCCTCCCCTGTCCCTGCCCCCCCCCCCCCCCCCCCTCAACTACTGTATTCCAGCCTGCAGTCTCCTTTATCACTGTTGGTGAATAAATGAAAAGGAGAGGAAACCCAAAGCCTTTGATGGGAAACAGTGGAGTTTCAGCACACTCGACACTTCCACTGTCTCTCCCTCCATCCATCCCCCCTTACCCTTTCTGCCTCTCCCTCTAAATTAAACATCAAAGGCAGAGCCCTCCACTAGGTGCTCTCGCTCGCCCGCACCGCCAGCGATGCCACGGCGCGCTCTCCTTGTTTGAAAGTCGCACAACATATTTCACACCCAATCTAACCCTCTCCTGCTTCTGCTGGAGTGCTCTCTTGAGTTTTTGAGTGTGTGTGGGGGGGTGGGCAGGTGGGGATGTTAGGGATTTGGGTGTGTGTGTGTGTGTGTGTGGTGGTGCTGATGGTGAGGCTTGGAGGTACAACAGACACTTTTAAACCCTAAGACTCTCCATAAACCATAAAATACATTTTGAGGAATACAACAAATGCAGTTAAAGACCCACTATTGATCCGCTTCATAATAATATTGATCAGACTTGTTTCATGTCCTACATTAACAGATGATATTGGTGGTTTAATTAAAGTCCTTTTATTGGCCATGAATATCAGGAGGACTGTCGGTAGTTTTGCGGGTTGCACTAATTAAAGAAGCCGCGAAGTCGTGAAGAGCTGGACGTCTTTGTTTCTGTCATTCAGAGAGAGACAGAGAGAGCGGCAGAGAAGGAGAGATGCATTAGTGCTGCTCAACAAGAACAGAGGCAGAGAGCGAGCAGGCGAGCAAGACAGACGGGTATTAATGTGGAGAGGGAGGCAGGGAGGGAAGGTGGGAGGATGGAACAGCTGCGGTCTGTGCCTCCAGCCTCCTGGCTAGACTGATAAAAGTTTGTACTGAGACTTCTTGCTGTACATCCATCCGTCCATGAATGATACAACAATATATCGTCGTCCTGGGCTGTGATATATATACGATTATCAATATGACTTTTTTTTCATGTCCACATTTTTGAGGTTGCCAAAAATTGGCATCACTTTTAACAATCGCTGCATTTATCAGGAATAGGTCTGTGCCGCCTCAGTGGCTGGACATGTATTGCCAATTTAGGGTTAGGTGCCTTGCTCAGGGACACATGGATTATTTCCCCACTCTTTAGGTTGGGTCCCCCTGAAATGGCAAACATCATTATTTTAATTCTTCATTCAAAAAAAGCTCAGCAATATTGTCCTACCAATTAGACTCAATTAATATGAACAGGAGTTAAGAGGCTGATCTCAGGGTTGTGTTCAAATCAGGGTTCAGATCAGGACCAAAAGTTTGGTAGTGTGTAAATCAAGGTTGCATTGAGGTAACCACTCCTGGGGCTGTTTCTACTCCAGTGTTCCTTGGTCTGGTACAATCAGTAGCTTCTGTATTTTATAAATTGCCGTGCAACTGACATAAATTAATCAGTTTCCTGCTTGTTTTCCCATCTCACTTCACATGTGTTGTTGGGCCAAAAAAAAAAAACTAAACTAACTAAACAATTAAACTAACTAAATTCTTTAGTCGCGACTGCAGTGGCAACAGTTTAGAAAATTTTAAGTTTTTCTTTACATCAACAAATTAAACATCAGTGTCTCTGTTCTACATTTTGTTTTAATGACTGCAATATTGGAAGATAATGATTACTGCTGCAATAAAACCCCCAATACCTTCAGGTTTATTCCCAAAATAAAAGACAATAGAGGCATCCAGAGAGTTACAATAGGAGAGATGGAGTGTTGAGGATAAAAGACAGAGGAGAGGGAGGAGGAAGGGGAGAGAGACTGCTGGCTCCTTGCCATGCCCTCTCGATGTGACCTTCCTCGTAAATAGCTCATACAACTCCCCACCCACCCTTGAGTTCCGATGGGAGGAAGATGGAGAAAGCTGAGATGGATTTAAGCACCGCAACAAGCCCCCGTTTCATTTCTGCCAGTGTTCCTTTTTATAACAAGAAAGCCAGGTATAGCAGACGCTCCTAAGTGCAAGTTACTAGCAGACTGCATGAATCCTGCTTTGATATGAAAGATGAAATGCTTGTGAAAGCAACCGCAATGGACAAACCTGACAAAACTCCACACCAAACTTAAAATTTATCACAGTGGGACGAGGTGAACTGCTGCTCAAGCCACTTCCCAGCTCTGAGGAGGAAATGTGACTTCTCTAAGGTCACAAGACCGGGGACACCTTCCAGAGCTCATTTGAATGTTAAATAGAGCAGTGTCGCAATTAACTATTCCATAAATTGGTTTGCCAAATGAAATTGGCGGAGTGTGACCTCAAGTCTCAGTGGAGATGGAGCCAATCCCTCCACGTAGTCCATGCTGCAAAACAGATGGAGGTTTGTGTAAGTCAACACTAAAGAGCTGGACTCAAATCAAGGTTTTGCTCAACACCTTTACTGCCACCATTAATCTAAGCACTGCTGACAAAATATCACACCAGTATAAGAAAAGTGTGTTAACCACAGACGCCAAAGTCTGTCAGCGCTGCCTCTGCAGTGAAACTAAGGTGGAGGACGGTGTTGAAAATGAGCTAATGATGTGGAGGCTGTCCAACGCGGCGGTGCCGTCGTCTTCCTGTGTTGTCTTCCTTCGTCCCTCTGTTGCCTTTGTCACTGGGGTGTAGTCACCGCCGGCCAGGGCAGATGGTTCATTGGACCGTGAAAGGGCAGCATCCACCAATCCTCAGCCACCAGCCCGCCAGCACCCACGTGAACGCCACCTGCGCCTCATGTCTGTTTGACCCTCATGCCAACTACATACACACACACGTGACTGAAATATGGGAAAGAAAGATATACATAGATAGTAATTTGGGCAACACCAGTGTTCCCACTGCTTCTCCCAGTCAATAGTTTTAATTCAAAGAAGACACAAATCCTAAAAACACTCCAATGCACAGTGAAGGGTGGTTTCTGTTTTCTGCCTTTATTACTGTCTGAATCAGCCTCGGAGCACGTCCAGTGGTTGGTGCAGCTGTTCTCACTGGGTGCCCCACTGATGCTCTGTGGGAAACTTATACATTGATCTATTTACAGCAGCTAGCTGCATAGTAAATAGTCAACTCGGCACTTTAATGAAAGCAGTGCTCAGTTACAGTATGTAGCCATACATGAACCACAAACTTCAGCTTTCCACCAAAGAAATGAGGCTTGATAATAAATAAACCTGGTGATTTATCGTGGTGAACAACAGCATCACTTATTTGTTCAGTTATTTGGAAATCACTTATATGCGACATTGCCATTAGGATACATCTCCTTGCTGAAATAGGGTTGTTATGAATCAGCAAGATAATGGGAAATTACCTACAGTATAATTATCTTGCAAAAAAAAATTGCCTCTAAATCATGTTGTGCTTTACGAAAAAGGTTGGTGTGCATAATACATATGGATTCAGGAGTCTTTGAAAATTCAGACTCATTGTTAAAGTTTGACTTAAACAATTGAAAGATCATAGTTTGTGGTGATTTTAATGAGGAACCACAGAAAAAGGCATGTTTCCACCCCCATGTCTACGTCATCTTCCCTTTACCATCATCCGCTCTTTCTCCAAGAGAAGGTCTTCCCATCAAGTCTGTATTAATATTGATTTATATTTTTCAGCTGTCTGTACGCATACTAGCACCTAATGTACATTAAAACATGCACAACATTGCAAGACATTACACGACTTTCAGGTCCTCTCAAGTGCTTTTCCTAGTTTGATTTTTATAAGGGTGGTGTGGATTACCTCAGTGTGGGCCTTGAATAAGACTGCTTGTTCCAAAACAGATGTGGTGTGTTGCGCGGCACCCTAGCAGAGAGAATGAGCTCATTGTTTACAGTTGAACCTGGTGCTAATCTTTTCTGAAATGCTAACAGCTGCCTAACTGCACCCCCAGGCAGCCTTGATATCGGCCCCCCAGCCTCTGTGTGTTTGCATGTGTTGGCCCAGGCAGACTGAAAAAGACCAAGTAGGCGCCTGCCTGATGATTGCTGCCCCCTCCCTCACTCAAAGCACCATCAACTCAATCCCAGTGCACTCCCCAAATCTAATCTGTGTAATAAAATCGATCAGCATAACTGCTCACTATGGCCAGCACAGACTTGCCAGTGTTGGGTTTCCTACTTTACCCACCGGCCCTCCCTTCACACACACACACACACACTCAAAGAGAGACACACTCACTTTGCTGCACAAACCCAGAGCCAGTGTGTGTGGTCATATGGTGGTTGTTGCAAGTGCAGTTACAAATATAAAGCGATTTTGCAGTGTGATTGCAGTGGTTAATAGGTTACACACTCACACTTGCTTGTTCTTTATCACTGGAACACACGCTGCAAGTGTTGGAAGCCAATTTTCGACACTAATCCAGTTAAATAACTATGAGCTGTTGGCTTTGCAGGGGAGTGAATATAAAACTAGACAAATGGAGTGATGAAGCTTGTTGAGGGATGATAGTTGTACATCCTCTAATTGACTTAAGTGCCCTCATTAGTCTTGGGCCATTAGCACCTCAGCGTCATTCTAATTCACCACATCTAATTGCAGTCCATAGCACTTATCTGCTGTGGCAAGCTCGTTGACCTGCTCCTAGCCAGCAAACCTTGGTCTTGTTTTAACGCACTGTAAAATTCAAACACGCGTGTGGTTTCACCTGGATGGTGGGTAAGAGACTTTCAAGTTTTCCATTCATGTGTTTAAAAGACTGAAGAGATACAGCAAAAAGCCAAGGCCCATGGTTGTGGTGAACAGTGAAGTAAAAGACAGTTTGATGTTAATTTCCTTGCACTTAAGCCCACAGGCAGCTTTCTGCCTGCCTCACTCCTTGATGCACTTTTTATTTTTCTTATGTCCTTCTCCCTCCATCTTTTCACCTGTTGTTCTTAATTTCTGCCTCTGTTTTTTGTCTTCCTACTTTCTCTTTTCTAGATCAGAACAGTAATCTCCCTCCCACATGATGGGACAAAATAAAGGAAATGGGGAAGCAGAGGAAATGGCCATTTCCTCTTTTTGCTACCACACTGACTTCATACATCCTATCCCCCCTCTTGATACTGTGTTTTGTTAAGTGTGTATATGAAATGCTTATCTTCACATGTTGTCTAGGGGAAGATAAAATGATGGGACTGTAGAATAAAAAGAAAATGAACTTGTAGAAAGCCAGAGAAAGGAAAGGAGGAGAATCTCTCAAGGAAATAAAGCCAGTGGAAAATCTCCAGACTTGCCAGTTCCAACTGGTACATTCTTGACTGTGGATACAACACTTTTTTCCCCAGGTCTGTAAGAGCAAACTCTTAAACTTAAGCTCTTTTGCTTCTATTCATGACATACTGAGGTGTTCCGATTGGCAAATGATTCCCCCCATGAAGCTTGTGTTTTTGGTGCCATGGCTGCAACATAAAAGTCTTATAGTCAAACAAAAGAGTTGAGCAAATGTTTACACAAAAGCCCAAAAAATTACAAAATTTAAAAGCCTGAGTTTCTGTGGTAACAGTACCCATAATAAGAAGTTCTTGGATTGGACAGAACTTCCACCAGATAATTAAAAATATCTGTTTCCACCACTTGGGGCCAAAGTAGAGCAATGTTTGGTGAATTGTCATTTTTACACAACTGAAAACTATTATGTTGGGTTTAGAGCTTAGAGGAGAAGTTAACAGTTCATTCAGAAGTCAACTAGAGTTGCTTTTGAAGTCTGAGCATTTTTGTGAAATCTGCAGTAGTAGCTACATGTGCTAAGGCAAACTTCCACAACTTCCCCTGCAAAATCCCTCGTCATATTTGCAGATGATGTGCAACTGAGTTTATGTCACAGTGTAGCAGGAAAAGCTCCAGATAATGAACAGCAAGCATGTGGGCGAGTGGCCTACCTTCTGCATGCTCAAACCAGGCACCTCTCCCTCGCTTGAATGTTCTGGATATTCTCCCACTGTTTTGAAACGCATCTGACCCACACAATCTCCATTTTTTATATGTGGACAGCAACCAATTTCTTTTCTGGACCTTGTCTAAAACAATGGTTTCAGTGAAAATCAACAGCCCAAAGTTATCTAGCTTTAAATTATTGAAGACCATATAACAGATACTCATTTTTGAGAAGCTGGATTATTGGCATACCTTTTTATCAGCCATTACTGATTAATATCCTGTTGAGGAACTCATTTGCCAAACTGTAAATTCATCTTTAGGGCAAATTTGTGTGCTTGTGCCCCCACTCTTTAATAATCTTTGAGAGGTTTGTTGGATGTACAGTGTTTAATATTGTCTCTGAATTCTTAATGTTCATTAGCTTTAGATTTTTTTACTTTTACTTTACAAAAAAAAAGCAAGTTGTGTACCCAGCACTGATAAAACCCTCATTTGCTCAAAAGCATTGAACTCAATGAGATGATACTGCCCACAAATATACAGATGCAAACTGACATGAAAAGCTGTACAGTATTGTGCCAAAGTGATAAAATGGAGATTATAGCCATTTTATCTGGAGTTTCTCATTGCTGAAAGCAAACATAATCTTTGGTTGCAAAGAAGTAGTGTTTTTTTCTCCATCTTCTTCTGAAGGAACACACAAAAGTAACTGTGTGTTCCACAGAGGAGTAACAAACAGACTGTGATAATTCTGTCTGGAAATCTCGTCTCCTTGGCCTCAGACATAACAGATTAGTGTGATCTGAGATTGGGTTGGAGGAGGTGGGGAGCGTCACATAGTTTACCAAATGGAGTTATGTAACTATGTCTTGTTGTAGAGGATGAGGAAGTGAGGAGGGGTGGGGGTGTCTGGACAGAAAAAGTCCTGGTTCCAAATATGGAAAAAAGACTTGGATCAATGAGGATCATTCAATTTGACATAGTATTTACTAGTATGTTAAACTGCAATAGAAAAATTAATTTTTGTGTTAATCCAACTATAACCTATGGCTTATAAAATACACTTGAACACAAAAGTCTGTCATGTCATGTATATGTTAAATCAGACCTAAGCTGCTCCCACTGCGGACTTTAAAACTGGAAATAATAGAGGAAGCCTGTACATAGAAGAAGACACCATCAAGAAAGACATGGTGAAGTCCAGATTGGTGCATTTTGGACTGACAAAGAAACTGAATTAATGCTCTGTCAGCTTAAAGAATTAAACATTTTAAAGTTAGTGGATGGTCTGGAATGGCTCTTGACAACCAGCTGCTGTTTTGGTGTTTTGGTCTGTGATGTAACAGGTCAACCTTAAAACATACAACTTGCCACCTAGTGGAGCAGAGACTGACCACATCAATAAATTGATCGCTGCTAGGACAGTAGTCCAGTTAAAGGGCATAGTTGAGCTATAGTTTGAGCATATCTATGCATGGAAATAGTGAGGCTATATGTGATGTTTGCCACAACGTGAGAAATAAAAACAAAAAAAAAGAAGAAGAAATTCACAAGGACGCGTAAGTTAAAAACTTGTTTTTTTTTGTTTTTATTTTTTTAGATTACAATTTAAACATGGGAGATGCAGTGTGTTTGTCTCTGTGCAATGGTTTGAATTGACCAGGACAGGCAAGAGAAAGTGATGGCAGTTGATTGGCTGAGGTTAAAGGATATGTAGAGAGAGAAAAGGCGAGACTGTAACAGACAGCTGACAGTGTCCAGAGACAGCTGATAAAGAGTCTGTGACGTCTTCTGCCAGAGTCTGGCTCTTGTCTGCATGTCACGTACACTTTTCCCATAGCCACCATCAATGCTCACTCGCTCGCTCGCTCACCCTCCCTCTCCTTCCCCTCTCCCAGCTCAGATATCCCAGAGGGCCATGGGGTTTGCTAAGGGCAGCAGGGTTGATTGTTCAGACTAACAGCCATCTTGCCATTTGGCCTGGAGCTGGCCATTGTCAGCTGACAGTGACCATCTATTTGTGTGTATAATGTTATAGTCTACACATATGCATTTCCTTTATTTTGGCTTTTTGTTCTTTTTGTTCAGCTCCTGAATTAAATTCCATGCAGAAAAACTTGAGCTAAATACACTCTTACTGTTGCTTTTTGGAAATGTGCAGCGACCAAATCTTCAGCATTTGCTTTATAATAATCTGCGATAATCTTTTGGTTCCACCAACATTCCTGCATGTGCTTTGCCACCTTCGGAAAAGAACCAAAGTCAGGCAACGTGTGCAGTCTAACTCTTCTAACCACTTTTGTTTTCCACCCGTTCAGACACACTCTGATATATGTGGGTCTCATTGAACAATTTGCGTCTTAGGAAATGGCTTGGAAGTAAGCCTTCCCCTGCTTCTTTAGCCAGGAAACGCTAAAAAGTCTGAGATTCGTCATTTGTTCCATCTGGCAGACCCAGTGGAGGGTTTGGAGGGGCTGATGGCTTACATAACTAAAACAAATATCCATCATTTTAGGGGATTACATCATAAGAATGGGATCAGATTGGTAGATCTGAGTTGTACTTATGTGTTGGGAAGGTGCAGCACTGCGGTTTTGCTGTTAGAACAAAATGACTCTGTGGCAGGTGGTGTGAATAATATGACGATGAGTGCAATTATCAGGTTACATCATAATTGTTGCAGCATATAATGTCATGTCTCACAAGGTGATGAGTAACATTATCATGACAACCAATATTCTTGTTATAAGGATATGCATATTTCTTTTGTAGGTTTTCATTGATATTTAAATAGTTTAGAATTCCTTTTCTTGCACGTTGAAGTGCTTATTGCCTTATGCAGGCGACTCGCCGAATGACGTCTGTGTTCAAAACTTTGCTCAAGCCCCCTCCCAACCTACTTGTCCCGCTGGAATCGCTCTAAAATAAGGCGTGAGGAGAGAGAGGGGAAAAGAAAAAAGGCTCTCGCACACACCGACGGAATGATGGATTTTATTTGGTCTCTGTTTGCTGAGCCTGAGCTTGGCTGTGTCAGTCTGTTATGTCGGTTTCTATGGTGAAAAACACAGGCCAAGCCAGACTCCAAGTAGTACAAGGAATAAAAAAAAAGCAGTGCAAGGACGGGGAAAGGGGATGACGGTGGGGCTATGAAGGGAAACTTGATTCCAAGAATTCAGAGGGTGTGGAATCACAGAGTGCAAGACACAACAGACAGAAAGTATATGTGTGGCAGAGCGAAAAAATGAAGTACAGGCCGAGCGGGAACAGCCTCCTTCAACAGGCAGAGAATAAACTGAAGCCAGTAGAAATAAAATGGCTGCCTGGAAAAATCTTTCACCTTTTTTGGTTTTGAGAACAAGAATTTACATAAGGATGTTGCCAATTAATGTTATCAGACCTACAAAAGCTGTCTTATTATTATTTTTATTAGAATAATCTGACGCTTGAAGTCTTGTGGGTATTTACTGGAGCTATTGCACTCAGACTCAATCTGCCATTTTCAAAAATTTAAATCCACTTAATGAAGAATGTGAATCCATTTAATCTTTATTAGCGCATCATAGCTTCAATTCGCAAAAGTGCATGATGAGCTCAACTTGGTAAACTAAAAGGACTCGGAGAGTGCAGACCTCTGTCAAATAATGATAAAGAGTCCTTCAAAAAATTCCTGAATCCAGACGCAGATCCAGATCAAAATCTAATGATCAGTTCCTTGTACCATTACACAACTTTCCCAACTTTCCCTTGTTGTTTTAACACATTAGACTAAAATTGAGCTCATCTTAGTAAAACCAACATACAGAACATACTGAAAATATTTGTAGCTCCCAAAGATTAAAATATGTCCGCTCCCAAAGTGTCATCAACCAGCCACATTGGTACAGTCCTGTAAAGCTACCTCTGTGGACTGTGACTGCTGTGACTGCTACACTCTGCTGCCTCAGGTCCATTAAGATACAGTGCCGGGTTCAGAGGAGCGAACAGTGCTAATCCCACTTTTCAGCATGAGCTGAGCTGTTGCTTATTCATGCCGTTTCCTCAGCATGAATGAAAGATGAGGTGCATTAGCACATGCTGACATGTGATTGATAGTGCGTGTGCGTGTGAGAGAGAATGAGAGATGAAGTATGTTAGCAGTGTCAAAGCCAGATAGATGGGGAGCATTTTATTTAACAGATTGAAGTGAGTGAAAGGTCACAGAGGTGGCAGCTACCACTCACACACATTTCTGTGATTGGGTGTGTGTGTGTGTGTCTGTGCAGGTGTTCACAAATGTGTAGACTAAATCAAAGCCTTCTTGTTGTTTTTTTTTGTTTTTTTTTGTCGGCTGTATTCGCAGCTGCATTGAATCTCTCTGTGCATCATTCCACATCTGTGTGTTTGTGTGTGTGTATTTTCATGCCTGTACCTGCTCGTATGCTATCAGCTCATATTTCTACAACATAGCTTGTGGTATGCAGCTCACCTGCAGTAAAAGAACTCTCACAAACAAACTGCCAGCACTCAAGTTTGTGTGTGTGTGTGCTTGTATTTGTTACCTCTTTACGACCTGACATATGCACTGACCTTGTGGGGACCAGTAGTCCTAATGAAGTCCAAAATTAAGGCAGAAACTCATTTGTGATTTGAACTGTGTTTAGGCATTAACTAGTGATGGTTAAGGTTAAGGATAACACTTTGTTTTGGCTCTCCAAATGGGTTAGGGTTAGTCAACACTGTGTCTGAAGAAGCTGTGTTTGTGTTGGCACAGTGGAGACTCAGTTACTGAAGTTAGTCAATATATATCGGCAATTTGGCGCACACACACACACTCACAAACATATACACAAAATCAAGCCAAAACCACGAGCAAACAGATGTCACTCTGACCAAATAACGGCGTGTGGCTTTTCTCTGGCAGGTCATGATGATCCACATGAGTGAGTGAGTGTGTGTATGTGTGTGTGAGAGAGACAGACGGGTGGACAGGGGACTGTATCAACTATTTAGTCTACATTTCTGCACAAATGCCATGGCTTTACCTGTTGCCACGGAGATGTCTTTGGTTCTCCCATGTGATTGGCTGCTTCCGTCATTCAAAAAAAAAAGTCTGTGTTGGCCTGGTGTGCCCCTAATCCCACATTCTGTTCTATTCTAATCTAATTTGTTACTTTAAGCATGCATTGTGGATGGTTAACCTGTTCACAACTTTTTGGTTTGTTCGACCTTCGCCACTTGGGAGTACAGAAAGCATGAAAAGACCTTTATGTGAATAAAAGAGTGCTGAAAAAAGAATCTACATGAGAAATATGACGAGGAAACATAAATCATATGTATTTTCAATCATTGTAAATTGTATATATTGAAATGAAAGACAGTCTGGGAAATGCTCTTTCATCTTTAATCGTAAACATTTAATTTCTCTCCCAAATGTGTTAGCAAAAGCCCTTTTTGTTTCTAATATCTGTTATTAAGTCAGCAAAACAGTCAGACAGATGGTCACTCTTGAAGTTTTCAGTCCTGAGACGATCAAGAGTGTCTCTAAAACCAAATGACTGTTACATTAGAATAGTCCTCTGGTCACAAGGGCATAGCTGCAGGCCCCAGGTGTGTGTGTGTGTGTAGCTTTGCATGGCAGTTAACACATCCCAATAAACAAACCCTGAATGATGGAACAGCAGCCAAAGTATCGTTCCTGCCCTCATAGACAGGTGCTGGAGGCTGGCCCAGTGCACTCAAACACATAAACACACACACACACACACACACACACACGGACATTAGCACACAATTGTGTTTGCTTATGGGCAGCCACTGGAGCACACAGGGTTTTCCAGTTTGCTGTGGTAACAACAAGAGCTGAAGAACACACAGCAAGTTGTTTCCTGGTTCATTAATGTCCTTTGCTCTCAACCTCGAAACTGGCTTCTCATCAGGGTCAATTTATTTTATATCACACCAAGGAAAAGCAGGCTGCTTGAAAGTGACTGTAGAAGCGTATCAACAGAACCCATCAGTAGCTATGGGTTCCTAAACTTTCCATCTGCTCATATTTGGATCTCTGCTCCGAGTGGTCTGAATGAGATCCCTGCTTCTCTGCGCTCTGCCTCGTTATACCAGAGTACTGAGTTCTGAGTAAAGAGTCCAACCAGAGCTCCTTCCCCTTGCTGCAGCCTTATGCACAGCGTGTGCTGTGTAGCCTCTTTTGCCTCAGGCTCACACTTACTGTGAAACTGATTCTTTTTAATCATGACAGATTCCAGTGAGGAACAACAAGCAACTGCGACCCCCACATGCAGACATGCACATAACACACACAGGCGAGCACACACACACACACACACACACACACGAACCACAACATCCTGTCATTTGTTTTCCCTTTTCCTTTCCCTTCCCATCATCTTTCTTTTTTCATTCTTTTCTAGAAGCAGAGAATTTGGTTCTTCACAGTGCACAAGTAGATATTTATAGACTTAACTGTAACCCACCATAGATGGACATATAACGAACAAAACCAGGATGGCAGCAACCCTGACCTGAAGGGTTTGACCTGGAGCTGCTCTTTGAATGACCCCAAATTTTAGTGTCCAGTTGGCCTCCCAGTGAGCCACATGTTTTTTTCCCTACATTTCTCTTTGTTTTTTACGGCATCTTCACTTTGCTCGTCTCTGTTGTGTCTTGGTCCACCCCCCAAACCAGTGAGCCATCGGGGCCAGAACAACAATCCCAAAGAGTGGCTATAAACTTCAGACTTGTTTATGATGTGGGTCTGCTTGCTCACCTCCATGTGAACTCATGCAACAGACACCACTGTCCCCTCCTTTTGGCACGCAGAGCAATGCGACCCCAACTTCACCCTGCCCAACCTGCCCTTTGGACAGCTTCAATGGGACTAAAGTCTTTTTACTCTTACACAACCACTGCTTTACCAATTAAATCTATCCTGTGTAATCAAGCAACCTATTGTCCGTATGGTTTGACAAGATTTTTAAATTAGACATCCCGCAAAGAGGATCTCTTAATTTGGTCAGCCCATATTTTAGGATAAAAGGTTTGGCTCAAGCATGTTCTGGCATGACTGGAATCAACTGATATCACTCAGTTCTCCAAAAACTGTGCCAAGTTGGTGTCAGTTGGCTCTGAAGAGGTTGGCACATCAATTGTGTTTGTGTGTTTTATGGGAGGAAGTGGGAACTGAGTTTGGCAGCAGAATCGGTCAGTGTTTTTCCTTCGTTCTGCCTTCATAGCGACTTGTCTAACATAAAAAAAGTCCTTCTCTAATATGCAGGGATGATTTGGCTAAAAAGGTTATCACTATAAAACTTCAAGTTTGACAGTATTGATAGTTGTTGGGGTCAGTGACAGATTAAACAAAGAATGATTTGTTAAACAGAGAAACATTTCACATCATCATCATCAATATATGTTGTTTTATTGTGATATTGAAGAAAGTCTCTTGAAGAAAGTCATATCACATTGTGTTTTGTTGTTGAATTAGTCTGACTTTACGACCAAACTTCATAAAATCAATTTTAGCAAATTATATTACACCTGAAATTGCTTATTTATAATATTGCAGTGGAGAAATACCCAATATCTTTTTTCAAAAGGGGAACTATAGTGTTTGTATGAAAGCCTTAATGCTTGAACCCTCAATTTGTGGGAATCTGTGGTCACAGGTTGTTAGGGTTTCAGCTGTGGAACAGAGCTGCTAGTCAGCTGGTTTCACCTTAATCTGCCCCTTATTTCATTACCCAGTCCAGCAATAAAGCAAGGCTAGAGGAGCAGTTGTCTACTTCACCCACACTATTTGACTAAACAAGATCTCCCATTTATCATGGTCCTTCCGTGCTCCTTTATAACACCTCTATATGATTTAATCATGCTTATTCATGAGTTTTGACCTCAGCCGTGGCCCATGGTTTAATATTGTTCCCCCAGCCATCGATTGAAGGGGGTTTAGATGCCTGTGGTTCTGTAAGAGCCAAACAAAATCATCTAAACTTGATTGTGGTCGTTTTCCTTCTTCCCATTGGAATAAAAATGTGCGGTAATTTTCTCCGCTCCTCTTACAGACTTAAAGTGTCTCTGTTTGGGTTTGTGCAAGGTTAGCTGCTGAGATTTTAATCTGCTCACCGGGCCATCTGCTGCCATAGTTGGCCTGCATATCTCGAGGATTAAACTGGAGGCCATGCAGCACATGAGAGGTTCCTCGTGCACTCTGTCTTTGTAACAAACACACACTCTATGACAAACACAGTTATCCAGCCACAACAAAAACAAATGACACGTTCTATTGAGCAGATACTGTCAGTGCACACACATGAATGAGTGCACACATGTTTAGCAATGCAAGAGAGCAGAAAATGTAGGCTACTGCCACTTTTCCCTGCAGCACAGATTGCCAAACGACTTTCTACCGCCTGCAGCTAAAGGCCCTGATTACCATTTTATTACAGCATGTCATTATTCTGATGCTATCAATGGAAATGAATTGGCCGACAATTGATTTACAATAACTGCCCCCCCCCCCCCCCCCCCCCCCCCCCCCCCCCCCCCCCCCCCCCCCCGGGCCTCTCCCCCCCCAACACCGGCCCTCAGGGAGCCTCTGATGTTCATTGATTCATTCCTCCTGTCCACTCTGTCTCACTGCCTCTAACAAGGGTTCCACATATCATTGGCTACCTTACCTCCACATAAGAGGTTAAATCTACAGCCAGAATTCCACAGTCATCTGCTTCAGCAGTATCACCTAGACTAACACATAGTAATATTTATACTGTATCTGTGTGCAGTAGACCACTTAGTGCCATTCCAAACCTCATTAGCAAGACAGAGCATTGCACAAAATCTTAAATAAGTTCAATTCTCTTTTTAAGGAGCCAAAGCACCTTTTGCATGGAATGATATGAACATTTTCATGTTATGATGATCCTTGCTGAAATACTGTAAAAATTCTTCAATCTATTAAATTGCTACTATCTTTTTTGCATTGCAACTTTTTTTGGTGAACAAACAAGAATTGTAAATTATATCATTAGAAATCATGAGGTCATGGAATGACTTGTATTGAGGGAGCACTTACAAATAAATTATCAAGAAAATAAATTATCAGGAAAATATGTCGTGAGATCATTTTCACCATAAAAACACATTTTCAGCATTTGCAGCGGAAATTTAACATAATCAACTTCTAGTGTGGTAAAAGCATATATATAGTCCCATCTTTAACTATAAATACTTTTAAATGTTGAGACTTAACTGGTTTTCATGACAAATCAAATAAAATCAAATTATATTTTTACACTATATGATGTGTACAAGCAGTAGCATGAATTGTTGCAATAAAAATTCTACTGCTATCAATTTTAATCCTAGCATAATAATGATGATGACAATACTACTACTACTACTACTACTACTACTAGCCACACTACTGGATCCTGCATCCCAGGAGCCATGGTAACTGGTAGAATGTGTCGATACCATTATTAAATGCTGAACAACATTAATTTAGGTAGACAAGTCAATGGGATATAAAAAAGGACCTGGAAAATCTACCTCTATTTTAACCCTGTATCTGCCAGAGCTGGCACATTTTCTGTGTTTGTGTGGCTTGTTATAAACTGTTCAATACACAGTTGGAGGGAGAAGAAAAAAAAAAAACCTAAAAATCCCAGCTGGCCGCAGGGCACGCTGAACATCATTAGTGCCAAGTGTCTGAAAGCTGTCAAAAACGTTCCCATCACAGCACAACTGGAGAGCTCACTAACAACCCAGACCATTATGCCTCACTCTCTCAGAGTGAGGCAGCAGACGTAGCCCTGCAGACTTTGAGATGTGACTTTGGTACATGCAGCACATATGCAGTGGCAACCTTTTTTTTCTTACCTCTGTCAAGTGTGTCAAGAGGCTCAATGGAGAGTCTCTCACCTCAGAAAATTGCATGTGACAGTTTTGGGACTTTGCTTGGGCAGTTTTTCCTCCTGAAATACTTTCTTGGATGCAGCAGAGGATGGCGCTCACCATGCCCCCTGCTCTGTCCCTGGTGGGTTACATCTTTCAAGTGTTAGATGGAACTCTAGCTCCTTAATGACTTGTAATAGCCACATACTCCTGTTGCTGCATTACAGGAACACGGCCGCTGTCTCTTTTCTTAACAATTCCCAAGCACCACTTGGTTGTGGCAGTGCATGACCTGATGTCTCCCACTGAAACACTTCTTCTTTTTCACCTTGCAATCGCTAACTTCCTGCCTGACAAACTTGGTGAAAGTTGAAGTTTTGCGTCTGTTGAAAATTAGCTTTTAAAACACCGTCATTGTAAAATGCAGTATTTCCTTATGTGAGTGAAGCACTACTGGTAACATGAACAAAACAAAATACTGGAGCCCTCTCATCCACATACCATTAGACTGTCTGAGTGAAGGGAAAGTCACTTTTAGGTGCATTCTCTTGACAGATACTCTACTTGAAAGTGCTTTTACCTGATGCAAACTGTGCTAATGCTAATCCCAGTGCCACTCATATGGGCTCTTACTAAACTCTGTGATGGCTGGTTGTCACAGGCAGGTCAGCGGCTGGCGTTGGCCGCTCTGAGAGGCTACATGACTGTTTTGTGCTTAAAATGTGAAGGGAAGTGGAATAGGCTGTCAATGCTGGAATAACACAACTGCTACTGCAAGCAGGAGTCTGCATAATAAGCCTGCACCATTGTTCACAAAGTTTAGTGCTGCTGATGGAATTCCTGTTTGATTCTTTATTTGAGGAACTTGTGAAACGTCAGATTAACATTGCGACACTGAGAGAACAGCCTGTGAATAGGCTTCTTCACGGCCTGTGCAGGAAATTGGTGGCCCTGGAGGGCCTTTTCTAAAGATTGACAAAAATAAACTTGATGGTGTTGTTTGGGTAATCTTGAATGTTGTGGCAGTGTTTCATATAGAATAAATTTAATAAATAGTGGTAGCAGGGTATACACACAGTTTGCCAGTGTAATATGGTCTATGTGATGTGAATGTTGCTATCCATCCATATCCTCTTGCCAACCCGAAGTATGTGAAGCCATGGATACGTGCATGTCTGACTGACAAAGGTTTAAAACCAAAGACGAGAAAGCGAATAGTGCAGGGAATAAGGGAATGATACAGCTGTATGCAGCTGTACTCGAAGCAATGAAATAGAACACAAAGTTAAAGTTGTAATATGTTATTATAAGAACTATAAAACAAATATTTTGCTTCATTACGAAAGTGTGGTCGGACAATTTAGAATATGGTGGTCTGCCGCAGTCTGGATAATTAATGGGAAACTTTGGTGTTGAATGTAAAGAATGCGGTACAGTAAAGGACCTTACAAAACGCAAGAAATACATCTGAGGATTATGTATACTAAACAGCCTGTGTGTGTAGCTACCATCTCGGCAGTATGTCATTTATTATTACACAACAGCCTTCATTCATTTCAGTCCTCTCCCCCTTGTTTTTCCCTTCTTTCCACATAATAACAGCTGAAGACCACAGCTTGCATCAAAGCAGCCAGCATTTGTAAGAGCTTGTTTCTCCAAGTTAGATGATGGGCTCAGCACAGTTGCTCGTATTGACCTGCCATGTCTGCAAATGCATTAGTGCGGCCACTGCTGGCCCACTTAATGCCCAAGTACAACTAACACAGCCATCAGTAGATGCAGTCGCTGTTTTATGCAGCACATAGGGAGCTGCTGTCTGCTTGTGAAGACCCAGTGTGTTCAGTGGTTTGTCTGAAACTCGGGCAGGCGCAGACGACAGGGCCTGTCAGACGAGGACCTGGTTCGGAGAAACTGGCAGTGGCTATAGTCATGGTGTCTAACACAGCTGACAGCCTGACCTAATCCCCACCCCACAGACAGGAAGGAAAAGGAGTGCAGCCTCTGGCAATCTGATCTCTGATCTTTGAAAGACTAGTTGTTATGTTCACAGTGAGGGACAGGCAGCAAGAAGATTTTGAGAAACAACATGGCTACAGGGTTGTAACTTTTACTTGCATTAAATTCTTATCCCTTCAGAAATTTTTGGCAGAACCTAATCAGAGGTCGACCAATAGGTTTTGTTTATGGCAAATGCTGACACTCATCTTTAGAAAAGAGTGTAGCTAATGGCAGATATATCATGCGATTTTTGGGGCTATCCTTCTGGCTATTTTCATTTTCTTTCTACAGCTAATAAAACAAATGAATAATACATAAAATTGCTTAACTTACATCAAATGAAATCTCCAGTAATCATTTTATGTCTGTGCTGCACTGCACTTATATATTTTAAATTATAAAAAAAATTACAAAATAAACATTAAAGACAAAAACAGCTAGCAGAATTTGAGCACCTTCTGCAGCTTTCATTTTTTTGAGAACAAAAATGTGTTAAATAAGGAATAACTGGTCAATTCATCAAAGAAATCTAAGTTTAGTGACTTTTTAACATTTATCAATTTTTAGAACAAAAATAAATAATTTAATCTGGTTGATTAATAAATAACATTGGATTAAAAATAGCAAATATGGGCCCACTTAATCAGAAACCAGTTAATCAAATCGTTTGAGTCACTTTTTTTCTTTGTCTGTGAGATATGCCAGTATTTATTGAGCTGATATTGGCTACCTCTGGTGTCACTCCTTCAACAGATCTAAGCCCACAACATCCTGCCCCAGTTGTTTGATCCTACATGACTGATCAGATTATGCTCTGGGGCAAAAGCTTTCACTTCACTGGGGTAGGGTTGGTAAGAATGAGTGGTGGATTTCCACATGGAAAATGGTGCCGAGTCTTGTCACAGTGGCTGATTGGTTGACTGTCACCACAGCAGTCATGCAGGGGTTGGGCTGAAGTGTGTTGGCTGCAGTGCCAAAACAGTTGCACTTCCTAAATTAGAAGTGAGACAAATTTTTGATACACCCAGTCACTGTTTACTTTTAGCGCTTGCAGTAAACACAGGCGCACATGGCTGAAGTGGATAGTCATACTCATTCATTGTGAGCCAATGACCCGTCTTGTTCACCGTGGCTCAGCACTCCTGTCGGTGCTCCTTTGGACGGGATGCGGTTATTACATGGCCCTTACACATTCACACCTTCTATTATTCTCTAAAGCATAATATCACCCACGCCTTCTGTGTGCCGCAGGCTTGTTTATGTTACCAACAATTCATTTACAGCTACTGACTCACAGTACACCACTCTTCATCATCCCATGAGCCTTTTTTATTTATATTGCAGTTTCTTCCTGGAAGCTTGAACTGAGAATCATCGTCGTCTTAAAAGTCCAGGTTCCACTAAAGACTTATTTTAAACGTAAAACATTTTATATATGAAGGCCATTTTCCACTGGTCAGGCATTTGCTAAGATCCGCATTTAAAGAAACATGCACATACTTTCTATTTTTGTTCTAATTATAACTGGAAACAACACAAATCAGCTTAACCAAGGTTTTAATGATTTCTTTGTTATATGGAGCACAAAAAGTCCAGAAAATATTCACATTTAAGAAGCTGAAAAATCAGCGAGCTTGTTTTAATAAATAAACAAAAAGCACTCAGAGTGATTAATCGATTATCAGTATAGTTGATGATTAATTTAGTAATTGATAAATAAGCTGAGACAGGACTAGAGGCTGTGTATACTACTCTTCACCACATAATCCATAACGGCAGTGCTCTTTCTTTATTAATGCATCACTCAGTGGAGCGTTATAATAAAATAAGATGTCATAATGGAATTTTCATTATTTATGGTGCTTTGTAGTCATGGTAAAACTGTGGCGGCAAACCACAGATGGCTGCATGTAGGGGAAATGCCACGTCTCGCTCGGGCTCAGCAGATAATGTCTGTAATGCCGACAGCCTTTAAAGTCTCCCATGAGGTAGCATCTTTATCAAAACCTTCCCTCTTCCAGCTCTAGGTGTCAGTGAAAGAGAGACGTAGAGGGCAGGACAGAGGTTAAGACTGTAATTGGTGGTCTGTCGTGGTCCCTGGTTGTGAGGACTCCAGGGATGAGGCTTTAGCAGGCGTAATGATGCCTGTAAGATGAGAGGGGTTTTGACTGCGGGCTCCCGCCCTCCTTTAAATCCCCCTCATCCTCCTCTCTGACAGGAGGATCCATGCAAAGAGAAAACTGCCAGAGCACATCATCACAAGGAGACATGATGCACTCGCAACATGGCAAAACATTATTACCCTCATCCCACTTTAGGAAGTCCAGCCAGACTGTTTTCTGAAGAAAAAAAGGAGAATGGCTTGTAGACATGTTAACTCCTTCATGTCAGATGATGTCACATGTAAACCTGACATAATGCTGCAGACGCTGAACCTGACCTAATCCCTTCAGATTAGTGAAAATGTCAAGCAGGAAGAAAAGTGTGTATTTAAAGGATGTGTGGCAAAGAGGGAGGGATGTCGGGCAGAACACAGTCCACTTTTGTTTTGTTTTAGGGTGTCCATATTAGTGCAGTTAAGGGTTGAAAATTTGCTTTAGGTGTTGGGTTGTGATTTATCATAATGGAATGGGGCCCTTGGCTGCAGCTTCCCTCTGCTGCTGTGCGCTCTTTGAAGTGTGTGAGTGGGTGGGTCTGCTTTTTTTAGCATGTTTGCATTTGTGTGTTTGTGTGCGTAAGTTAGTGTGACTTTAAACAAGTGCCGAGACACAGACAGAGTACATGTGTGTGTCAGTGTTTGCACAGTGCTCAGTACATTTACATGATGCTAGGGGGAAAAAAATCTAAATATTGTGTCAGTCCAACTAAAACTGGACTTTAAAACTACATGTAAATATGTTAGTTAGTAAAATAACCCACCCAGATAATACAGGGAGTCACTTTATTCCCAAACTGGCCTAGAAATACTGAGCATTCTCAACAGTTCCCAACCTTTGACCCTGAATAATATTGGAATACAGTACTCCACCTGCCACCTGAACCGGAAACCACCTTGTACTAACAAGCAGAAACTGGGGCGTATCACCACAGAGCGTAGCTGAGGCGGATACATTTCATTCAATAAATCAATTCCCTGCTAATGTTTGTATGCTGGGACAAGGACTGTAGTCCAGTTAAATGGCGTGGTTGTGCTATTTAACTGTGCATGGAAACGTACTGAAGCTTGGCTCATTTGTCACATCGAGGCATCTGCCACTGCAGTGCAGACTGGACCGGGCGACCTGTCCCGAAATGCCTGCTGGTGTTTCAGTGCCCCGTAAGTAATACTTAGAAATCAGACTGCCAGTTTGTGTGACTGTGTGAGTACATGTACGCCCTCACCCTCCACGCCAGCTAGCAGCAGCATTCATGCCTGCACACACACACACACGCGCACACCTTCCACTGCTATTTATGTATTAGCTCAGCCATGCGACTTAACCCTTTCACAAGCAACCTCAACCTCAGGGCACGTTACACTTCAAGCTGAAATATGCCCTATGTCTCACATTCCCTGATCCTGCACACAAACACACACAGACACTACTCCCCTTGTTACCCATAATTCACATCTGGCCTCTTTTTAAAAAGGGGCAGCGTTTTGCACCACTGCAAGGAAAAGAGCTATCAGCAGATTCCTCCCTGCTCGCGCCTCCCTACAAATTTCTCCTGTGCAGAAAGCAGCTTTTACAAGGGCTGTAAACGCAGGAATTTTCAACTCTCTGCCGCTACTTGACAGTTCTGGTGCCAAACAAAACTGCAGCTCATCACACCATTGATGCCAATCAACCCAAAGTTTTAATATAATTTGTCGGTTAACACAACCAGAAATGCTTCAGGGCTGGATAAAATTATGTTTGTCATCACCACTTGATTTAGCTTGTCATTTAATATTTTGGATTAGTAATTCAGCTGTTCTCGTATGGCATATATTCTTAAGTGCAGACACACACACACACAGATCAATTGGAAAATTTCCATTAGTGTACAACAGGGATTAGAACAAGTTTAAAAATAGAGCAAATTGAATTATCCTGCTTTCAGATAGCTTGGAAACATTTGTTTGCTAAGATCATGGAAGGAACATTAAATTCACTTTAAGACTGAGCTGCTTCCAAGCAGAGCTTCAGATGCACAAACAAGCTTCAGCAGCATTTTTTGTTTTCAGCCCGTTTTAATATGGTTTATAAATGCCATCAGTCAGCATCATACATTTTCAGTTTGACGAATATCATCGTGCTTGTTAACACACCTTTATAGGGTTGTTTAAAGTGAGTTTGAATACATGACTATTACAGGTTATTAGGTACTGAAGATTTTCTTGCAAATCCTGAGAAAAGTTTGAGTATTAAGTGTTTGACATGTACATTAGAGTGCAGCTCATTAACTGACCTTCCAATGGTCCAATGAGCTGTTCACGATTAAACATTTGTGTTGGCTTATAGCTTGAAATGTTTAAAGCCAACTTTAGGAACATTTAATCACCAGTACAACTCAAGCCTGACCAATAAATAACCACTATTAGCTTATCATCTGTACTTCAGCCAATTAGTTGTAGGGGATTTGGGTGGAAAATGCCATTACATAGGTTGTTCTGCATAGAAAAATGTAGATGTCTTTGACATGACTTTTAAAAAAGATTTTTATGGTCTATACTATGCTGAAATATTGGCATTGGCCCCAAAATCCTGCTCTACTGATAATACTCAAATTATTATAATATAACATAGAGTTGATATTGGTTTTAAACAATGAGTTTTACACTTCTGCCCTATTTGAGTCGCTTGTTAATGTTAGCATTTGATCCATCTAAAAACAGCAAAAGGCAAGTAAGGGGGTGGAAAAGGAAAAGCTATGGAAAAGTCCAGCTGTATTTACTTACTACCCCCCTCTCCGTTTTACTTCTTTTTTTTTTTGAGCTTTCCGTCTTCTCAGTGGGCCGATCCCTGGCTCTGTCCGGCTGAGCAGAGCTAGTCTCTCACCATTCCCACGGAAAGAGTTGCCAAAGCAAATTTGGCGAGAGGAAATGGAGACCCTGCTCCCTTCCCAAACCTCCCAATCTCTTCCCCTTCCTTCACTTTTTGTGTGTGTATTCAGAGCTGTTCTGCACGGCCTCCAGGCAGCAGTGGGAAGGCCTGCGGTACCAGAGCAATCATTCATTGCCTGCCCCTCTCATTATTTGTACTTGTGCTCTGTTTTTCCATGCATATCGCTGTTGTCACATGAAACCTGTAACTCATCTAGTTTTGTGATTTCGGACGTCAATCGTGAAAGCTCTGTGGCTCAAGGCACCATCAGACAGATGAGCTAAAAGACAAGGCTGCTTGTCTCCATTTCCTTGCGGAGACACAAGGGTTTGATGAGAAATCCTCTGTTTGCTCGTCTGACTGCTGCTCTCTGTTCAGACTTGATTCCTTGCCACAAACTGTTTATTCTTCTTTTGTTTCTGTTGTTTTTTTCTGCTTTTGTCTGTTATTGCATTTTTTTCTCTCCCCCTCGCTGCCTCACTGTCCTTTCCTCTGTTTTTATTGATGCGTTTGGGACGGGACCTTCATTTCCTTTTGGGGCTAAGGGGACTCATGCAGCCTTTTGTCCCTTCAGTTGTAATAACAGGAACCTATCTATCTTAGCATGTAGAATAGCATAGTTTAGCTTCATGTTCAGGCCAGATCCATTTTTGCAAGTTGGCATAATCTACATGTCCATCTATCCATGTCCATGATGGTAAGTGCAGACCCTTTTATGCTTGTCTGTGCAGTCTACACATTGTGACTGCATGTGTGGAACCCCAGAACAATGTTGACCTCCTTTAGCAATATATATTGCATTCTTATCCAAACCTGCAAAGTTCGAAGCCCATCAAGTGACCTTTGGGTGTTTATGCAATTAAAAGATACAAGTTCCTTGCATTTATAGATCGATAAATGTTTTGTGGTTTCTTTGACTTGTGGACAAAACACATCATCGTCATTTTTAGTTTTGGGACACACCAATCAACAGTTTTTTGAACTTATCTGACATTTTATGGGCCAAACAACTAATCAATCAAGAAACCAAGAAACAGATTGATCAATGATAAATACAATTAATCAACTTGCAATGAAATGTCTGTAGATATAATAAATATATGTATATATATATATATATGTATGTATATATATATATATATATATAAACCCAGACAAATTTTTACCAAATTTAAATATAGAATACCAAGAGTCCATTCTTCATTTTCAAAAACAGACATGAAATTTTAAAAACATTGTATGCAAAAGTATTTTTTACTTAATCAGAGACACATTTCCCTACACTTTGAAGGGCTGAGCTTTGTGGAATTTGTTTTCATATCTTTATCAGTTGTTCTAAGTGTTTAACCTTTAGCAAAGCTGATGACAGCAGCTCTGGGATTCTTCTTCTCTGTTTTGTCTACTGGCCTCCCTGGACTATTCCTGGAAGTTAAGACACAGGGAGTTACAGCAGCCCAGCTGCCTTAAGAATAGTAATAAAGAGTAGAATTTTAATGCTGTAATAGGAAATAACTCAAACGTCAGTAGTATTATACCCTCTGTTCAGAAAAACATGACAGGAGGTGATGTGAGGGTAAACATGTTTTTGGTGGAGGGCTGTTTTTCTTCCAGGTAACAGGGATGGAGGAGAAGCTGCTCAGCTAATGCGATAAAGGGTGGGTTATGTGAAGAGAGGTGGTACAGGCAGGTACTGCCGGAGCCTCCTCTCCACATACAGCCACTTGATAGTCTGAACATCTGCCATTACTCCATACATAAACAAGTTCAACAACCTAACACACACTCCTTATAATTCTAAGATCCAAGTGAATGAATAAAGTTACTAATCTGCTGAGCACAGGGGGAAGTAACTCGTCACTGCATCAAAGTGAATATAAGATGAGGTCATTTTAAGTGTAGTCAGCAAAGGAACTCTGTCTCAGCAAGACTGACAACCGGAGACTCTGCTGTTTTAATAACAACATGAATGTGATCTGAGTGCAGTGCAGTGCAGTGCAGAGCTGCAGCAGTTTGACTGTAAAGCACTTTTTGCTATTTGCTTCACTGAAGACAGAGGCCCCATTGTTCTGTGTGACTCCTCAGCCAAGGAGACGATGGTGGGATGAACTAGTTGCCAAAATTGGAGCTGTGTGCGTGTGTGTGTGTGTAACCCACAAACGCACAGTCGAGGAATCTCACCACGGTGCTTGCTGTATTTTTATCCCGGATGTTCACTGCGCACACACACGCACATACACACACACAGCTTTGTACAGCTCTTCTTCTGAGGACATTGCATTGGCTTCCATCATTTGGACAGCCTGAACCAAGCATTATCCTCAACCTTACCTATAACCAGTCAATGTGTAACCCTAACCTAAACTTAACCACGATTTTTATCTTAGCCCTGAACCCATTAGAACCAGTTTTTGGTCTCCATAAAGACTACTGGTCTGTACAAGGTCAGTGTTTATGACAGAATAAGTCCTAAACAGGTAACAAATACAAGTGCACACACACACACACACACACACACAGGTACAAGTTGTGATGTCTGCAGAAAAATTAGCATGGAGAGGTGGTGAAAGTTAAACTCTTAACACAAAACACCTCAACTTCCCAAAACTTCTCACAGCAATTCAGCAAAAAAAAAAAAAAAAGATGCTCAACCTTCAAGGGAATTTAAATTAGTCCACACATCCAGCTTGTTTACTCGCTCCAAGGCCCACTTCTAATAAGCTCAGTCTTAATCCAGAGCATCATTGGTCAGCCTTTTCCCCCCACTTTCTATTTTCATAAACAATGGAATGACATGTTGTCTGACACCTGTTTGTTTCCCAGCATTTGTGTGGGTTTTGTGGCTTTTTTTGTATGAGGTGAGATCTCTTACTTTGCCTCCAGGATGGGCCCCTCCCTTTCCACCACTGTGGGCCCCTCAGTAAGACATGCAGGGAGGCCAAAGTCAGGTCACAGGCAGGGTGTGGCTCCACTCACCCTCCTGAGTAAAGAAACAGTAAAGAAAACAGGTTGTTTGCCCTTTCATCTCCGCTTAGTCCTGGGGGGAAGTTGGGTTAGGCAACCTGTTCCACACCATACCACTACAGGCTGTTTGTCTCTGAAAACCATGTGGTCTTGACATTGAGTCACATTATGTAGTCAAAGAAGAAATGATTTCTTGCTAAAGGAAATGGCAACAATGATAAGTAGGTTTTTGCTAAACAGAGAGAGAATGTAATATTACTGTGGATATCAATGCCAGGTTTGCCCCCCAAAAAAAATTTCCAAACTGAAGCAGAACAAGGTTGACTAAAAACAAGACAAACAGCAGCATCTCTATTATCCACAAAATGGTGCCAATCAAACGATACTGTATATTTTTTACATTGATGCAATCGTTTTAGTCTTTTGTCAAAAACTATGCCTGTTAATTTTTTGTTATCATATCATATGACAAGTATTTTCCTAGTTATCAGCTGGTGAAGATCTCATTGAAAGCTCCAGAAAAGGCTCTTGACCTTGAGAAAGGGGTTCATTGTCATGTGTTCACTCCCTGAACAACTTTTTCATACACATCACTGCTTTTACGTGTTTCTTTTACGTGTTCTGAGTCAAAATTTGATGTCTCAGCACTGTTTTCTCTAATTTATTCACAGATATTTTTCAAACCTGTATGTAGTCAGTGCGAGTTTTCACATCAGTGATAGAATTTCACTAAGTGATAATTGAGAGGCTTTAAATATTCTTTGGAACAAGATTGAAGTTTTGCTTCCAACAACATATCGGATTGTGTGTTGACATTTAAAATATTCAAATGATGCTGGAACTATTTACAGATAAACAAGACATTTGCCACTATTTTGAGTCTGAATGATATCCCAGAATACACCCTTCAAGCGTTGGGTGTATTCAGCTTTTTCTCTTGTGCACCAGTTCATAATCACTTGATATGGTGTGATTTATTTTTCAACCCCTTGATGTAACATTAGATTTGAGCTTAAAGTGAATAGTGAGGGTGTGTACAAATTTGCCTCCAAATTTTTCAAATGAATTTATGTCACCGTTGATATTTACGTTTTGTACTTGGTTTTACTTTCTTATGCCAATAAGTGGAAATTTGTTTCACATTTTGTTCCACTAAGTTTATATTTATGATTTACCCCCCCCCCCCATGCTTCTTTCTCTGCAACTGGAATTCTACTTGTTTGTAGAAAACATCCAGTAATCTATGATACAGGAAACACTTGGAGAGATAGACGAGTGCAGTATTCACAGGGTGGGTGGTAGATAAAAATGACAGATTGTATCAGGAAGCAGACTATGTGTTACCTAATAAAGGGCCGTCTGTCACCAAAACTTCATCATTCAAAGCTGCCAGGATTTGGTGGCTTATAGTTGGTGACACTCCTGCTTTCAACACCGCAAGTTGACTCACATCAAAATTTCCCCGAGGCGAGTTTGACCTCAGTCTGGAGCTTTTTCTGCGAGATCTACTTCTCAAAAGACTGTAATGTTTTAGAGCACAAGGCTGCGTCACAGAACCTTTCTAGCAGATAACTTTTACTTTCTTGATCTCTTTTAGCTCGTAATTAAAGACTGTTTTCCTCTGGTCAAAAATCTTGGCCTTGTCTGGGAAACGCCAGTCTCTCTTCAGTCCAATGACTCCGTTCAGCTCGGAATCTGATGGGCAGGAATGCAAACGTGTCACCAGGGCAAAGATGCTGATTTCTTTACTACTTCATTTCACCATCAACAATCACACCGTCATTTTTGTTTTTGAAAGATGGCCCAGATTAAAACTTATAAAAGAGTAACGTTTCAGACTTACTGGTTGTTTCCGGCACATTCATGACATTGACAGTGAACAGGAATCAACCAAACTAAAAAGCACAACATACCAGCTAATTTTGGTGGGTTGACTGATCAAATTGGGATTTGTAATATAATCTTGCCTCATCTCCCTCCTGCATTTTCAGCTGTCTTATTTTTCCATTTTCTTCTTGGATCAGAGTTTGATCCACTGGAGAAAACCTCTCCATGAACTCCCTCCTGACTGACTCACTTGAGGCCCTTTGCTTCCTCGGTTTTCTCGCTAACAGAACCTACCCCTCTGATTTATTCTGAAAAGGTACAACCAAATAAACAAGCCAGTGTGTCTCCAAAAAAAATCATGACTGATTTAGAACATTTAATGCATTCCTTCAGGACTTTTTTATGATTAGACCACTAGGGGACTGTAAGACCATTTCACAATACGTCCTCAACTCGAGGGGGAGAAACAGATTTTAACTGCAAAAAGGTCAACATGCGAAAGTGTAATAAATGTCAATTTTGAACACAAGTTTCACTTCTCCTCTTGTTTTTCGGACAATGGTGTATGTTTTCTCTAAATGTATTCATTTCTCCTTTGACTGGACTTTTATGGAAATAATACTTCTTCAGATTGATACACATTCATTTGAATGGAATTAGAATAGACTTTGCGTAATCAGTGAAAAACATTCACTTTAGATGGAAAAATTGCTCCTTAAGGTCAGCAAAAATGGTTGTGCAAAGGTACAAGCATCAGCTATTCATAGTGTTTCTTGTCTGGCTGTGACAAACAGCGGTTGCCTGCAGACAGAGGAAGTGTTCTGAAACTGTGCGGGTTTCAAAAGGCACAGACAGTCTTCAACCGAGAAACTGTTATCACCCCACCCATCCTGTCGCAGCCGCAAACACACACACACACATACAGAGCCTCACCAACAGACATGTACACCCTCAACCACTCGCCCTGACATGTGCTCACACATCAGAGCCCCCACCACCCCTCTATGGCAGCCAAGAGAAGTGCAACGCTCACTATTTCCACACCAGGACTTGAGGATTTGTGAGTTTCTCATGCAGGGGAAGGACCTAAGTACCATGTGTGGGGAAAAAAAAAAGCTGTAACTCATCATTTGAAAGATAATGCATGCACTTCAAAGTTCCAGCACTGTTGTTTTTGTTGTAACAATGCTGGAAAAAACAACTCTTAACTCAGAACAATGCAGATGTCTTTACCAGAAACTGGGATAATAATAAAAAATAATAATATCTAGTAATAATAATATCAGTGTAATGTCACAGTGTAGATATTATGATGTGTCTTGTACACATTGAGTACAGAGAAGGTGCAGTCTGGCCTCGTCTGACACACACCTAAGCTAATAAGCTAAAGCCTTATCTTAGAAGTGTGACATCCTGTCTATGCTGTGTAATCCCTGCCGAATCATGCAGCAGTGGGGTTCATGCTTTTGTGCGCACACAGACACACATTTTTGGTGTGTCTTTGAAGTTAACCCTGCTCTGTCATTTACAGCGGGCCTGACAGTAAGCCAGCACTGTCAAGTTTCCATTTAAAGAGTCTCGCTCAAAGCCCCTTCAGGATGTGAGTGTGCATTATTGTGCACGTGTGGAGGACATTTTCTCATGTCCTAATGTCCCACCCCCTCAGCCACAGAGCCTTGTTTAATCTTTAATCCCTGGGACACGCAAAAGAAGATATCATGTGACTCTAATGGGATCATTTTAAGTGAATCAAATTATAGTAAAAATTTAACCAGTGCTCATTTTTGTACTGGATCCCCTGAAAGCAGCCCATGGGACTGTGAGCACAGGTGCCACATACATCACCAGGGCCTTTTTTTTAAAAAAAACTAGGAAATCCCAGCCCGGCTGTCTTTCCATCTCACGTCTCACAGTCCCACTGTTAAATAATGGAGACATGCAGATTTCTCCCTCCCAAAAGCCCCCACCACTGAGTCTGTAGAGCTCAGCTGCCAAGTTAGATGCTCTCCTACGTCCAGCGTTACTGAGGCCGGATCTCACCCTGATGGAGAGTTGTGTCGTTGGCAACTAGTAATCCACGAGACAAGGACTGGCACGTGGCATAGACACTCTGTCCTGAGGCACCAGGCAGTGTGTGTGTGTGTGTGATCAGTCACTCTCTGGACTGAACTGCAGGGACTAGCCTTTTGCCTCCAGCTCTGCTCTGCTCGCCTGCTATATAGGACGTATCTCTTTTTCTGAGGAAAACACACAAACCTCCAGTCCAACCACAGTCAGACATTCTCTGTTCTGACAGTGAGGATTGTATGTCCTTTCTTTACCACAATTAAAGCAATTTTAAAAGAAATATGAAATGAGGTGAAAGGATTTTTAAGTGTTAAATACATTAAACAATTGATAAAAAATTTTTTTATCAGCATTTATCAAGTTTCTGAAAACAAAAATGGGCAATTTGTAATGCATGGCTGATTACTAAATAATAATCAGGCAATTATGAAAAAATGGCAAATATCATTTGGGTTCGGTCTACTTGTGGCTTTTTTTTTGAAAAGGTTATGCATCAAATCCAAAATGCTCTCCCTCTGTGTCTCTGTGTGTGTGTGGCAGCTAGTGACAGTCACAGCTTGGAAAGGCTGAGGTCATTGCCACAAAGTCTGCCTAAAGGGGGTGAGAGAGACAAACCCCTACTTGTCTGTGTATGGGTGTATCTGTGTGTGACACAAACACACACACACACACACAAACACAGACAGACAGTGCCCTAGTCACCTCTTGCCTCATCTCTTGGCTGCCCATGAGCAAACATGATGTGTGTGTGTGTGTACAACTTAGTAAAACAACTTCCTGAGCCTCAGAAAGACACGCAAATACACACAAAGTCAACACCACACCTAAATTTAAACATAGTCACACTTCCAGCTATCAGATGCCTCCATTGGCACTCCTCTATCAGGCATTTGTACACACAGACACACACACACACACAAACAGACGCGCACACGTAGTTATTGGTCTGTCTGGCACCATTGGGCTCATTTTCAGTTAACTGACATTTCAGTGTGATAGCCCGTAGCCGGCTGCCAACTGGGCAACCTGCTGTGCTTCACATCACGTGGGAAAACTAACCAACTTGGCTATGCTTTCACAGTCAAACCTATTTGACATAGTACAGATTTGATTTGTGATTTACTTTCCTCTGTGAATGAAACTTAATTGTGTGAATTGCCCTGAATTTATTAAAAAACAAAAACTTAAACCAAATGTCCTTTGTTTCTTGCAGCCATCGGATCCCACCCCAGTCAAAAAGTCGAAACATGAAGACTTCCCATTGCAGTCCCCACTGGCCGACAAAGAGAAGCAGCACGACTGGCTACAATCCCTGTCTGCCTCCGCAAAGGTTGGTGTTGCTGAGCTCAGAACGATGGCGATAATTAAGAACGTTGCGCGATAAGAGATATCGCATATGTTGGATAGAGGTTTTAAGGTGAGGGGAGAATTTAAATTTAGATTTGGCAAGCTGTGCTCTCGGGGTGGGAGCGGGGGGGTAACTGTAGATCCCAGGAGCCTCACAGATTCACTTACTGAGATGGAGCCAAGTTTGAGAGAGCAGTGTAACAGAATATAACCTCAATATAGTGATGGATGTCCCATGAGAGGATCAATACTTATTAAAAATATAACTGTAGATGTATACTTAGGTTCAGTGTCTTCATCCATTCATCTTCTGCTGTCACGTGACACAACATAATCCACAGCTAGATCACTACGATTACAATGCCAGGCTCATTCATAAACTTTTAATCAGGTGTCTAAAGGTTTTAGACACTATATCTGAACTGCCCCGTAAAAAAGCCAAATAAATACATTAAAAATTATTTTATTCTTTGATTTGACAGATTCATTTGGATGTATCAGACTGTATTTTTAATTTATAGTTTATTTAGAGTTATAGAGACCACTAGTAAAAGTCATTCACTCACTGCTCCTCTTAAAGGGCCACACCACCTGTCACCTGTCAGCCACCAGTGCAGATGCCATTGTTTTGGTCTGTGATGTCTTCCATGGTTGTGGCAGTGGTTTGGCATCCTAGTTTCTTGTTCCTTCTGTGGTATTTTCATTTTTGTGGTTACCACATCAGTCCTACTGTGTCGACTTTACCCTAATCCTGCTCAAAAATAAAACAACTGCCACTGTTTGGTAATTGCTTGTGGTCAAAGAATTGTCTCTTTTTTTTCAGGGGGTAAACTGCATTCAGCCCAGACAAAGGCCATCAGCCTTCAGGCCCTGGTCTCCCCACATCTCTGCTGGTGATAAGGAGCCCTCCAGTCACCCTCTGGCCCTGCTGAGAGACAGGTGACTCTTTCAAAAACAGTTCTTAAGTTAAAACAAAATCGGTTAAAGACAGTGTAAGACCTGGAATGCTAAAAGAAGCTCTTTACTGTGAGAGATGGCTGCCGTTTGAGTCACTGGATCTAATGAGCTCACCCACAACACACTCCTTCACTTGTCTGGGTGGGCTGGTGTCATAGAGGTCAAGGCTGACTGTACCACAGCTTCCCACACACCACCATTCAAACACATTTGACACACACTCATAATGTGGGCACCCGCTTGCTATGGTGCTGCCAGTGCAGGCTGCGCCATATCATTGTAGATCTGGCCCAGTTTCTCATCAAGTGGGAGGAAACAGCTGCAGGCCCTTTATTTAAATGTTTCTCGACCATGGCTGGCACAAGCTGTCCAGATTGGACCATTACAATGTCACTCTGGCTGTGATTTACTGAAGTAATCTTGATATGGGGATGTAAATATCATGATGCATATAATTAAACTGTCTGCTTTCCCCTCAGCTTTTACAACTACAAGAGTCTGGAAAATGGTGTGGCTCCCAATGTGGCCCTCACACCACTGCCTCTGGGGAAGGTGGGTCCCATGTCTCCATCAGTACCCAGCACCTCCCACCCCAATGGAGGCGAGCCGCCAGGTGAGGGTGCCAACCCGAGGCCCCGCAAGAGAAGAGCAACAGGGGAACACCATCCACAGGCAACAGAGGCCTTGTGTCCTCCACCTTTCACTGCCAGCAAGCCTCCGCCTCCACCACCACCACTGCCACCTCAGGAGGACAAAGACTCTGAGGTGGAGATTGAAGTAGAGAGTCGTGATGAGTGTAAGTAAAGAACTCAGTCTCAGCTAAAGAACCAAACGATTCAGACAACAATTCCCATGATCCCATGTTTAGTTTAGTGGTAGTTTAACATTTAGAGCTTTATAAATAAATACCAATAAAAATCAATGTTGTAGATTCAACAAGATCAACTGAGTTGAATCTGGAATTTCCACAAATCTCACCCTCTTGTCTCTGTTCTCTCCCAACAGTTACTTCATCCATGTCCTCCCTGTCGTCACCATCTTTCACCTCGTCCAGCAGCTCAGCCAAGGACTTGAGCTCGCCATGCTCTCAGGGGCCCAACTGCACTGCCACGTCGGCTGAGAGCACGGCCCTCGCTGCCGGTGCACCCACTTTACCTATCGCAGCCACAGTTACTCCTCCAGAGCTGGGGCTGGAGACGGAGCTGGAGAGCCTGAGGCAGGCGCTGGACAGCGGACTGGACTCCAAAGAGTCGAAAGAGAAGTTTCTGCATGAAATTGTTAAGATGAGGGTGAAACAGGAGGAGAAGCTAGGATCGGCTCTGCAGGCCAAACGCAGTCTCCAGCAGGTACAGTCCCATTTAATGCGTCACAAAGAGACATTTGAAGAACATTGTTATCTATCAGTTTAATGTGCATGTGTTAAGTACTAATTACGTTCTGTGATTAGTCCATTTTGGCAGAACAGAGTGCTCACTTAGCCTCATGGGGAATGTCAAGACACACCTTGAAATAATTTCAAAGCCAAAACACAGAGCCGTAGACAAATTCATGCCAAGCATCACGAGTTTGATTGGCAGATTGATTTTTACAGTGTCTGGGGCAAATTTTGCACCTTTAAGTGTGTATTTGCAGGTTTTGTGTGGGGCTTACCTCTGATCAACAGTAGCTAACTCCAACTCAGATTGACCCCAAGATGTGGCCAGTTAAGGCAGTGACGGTCATTAGTGTGTTCAAGGCCTTGATTTTTGTTCAAGGTATTAAGTTTGAAGAAAGCAAAACCAAAAGTTGTCTTAAACTCCCATTGTTCTACATCAAAATCACACGCAGCACAAACACACATACATGCCCAATGTTCCATTCATAAGAAAATTAGGGTTCATGTTGGTCTGATGTTCGGCACATGCATTTCCCACATTCCATTCTTATATAACGTCCTATATGGAGTGTGATTTTTTCAAAACATAAAGTTCATATGGTTTGCTAAACACAGACGACTGCACAAAGGTTCATGAGTGTATCATTGAGCCAAAAACTTGTCATGTCACTAAGTATACAGTTGTATGTTAGTCACACAAGACTTTTAACATTTTAAACTTGTAAAACTGCAGAAAATGGACTGAACCTTTAGAAGCAAACCAAGTAAAATATTATTCTGGATGGGTTGTTTTCGTGGTCTTGGGAAACAGTTGTACCTTGAATGAAATAATTGTTATGCACAGTTTAATTGGAATGTGTTTCCAATTGTCATACCACAGGTAGATGCTGCTTCACCTAAGCTCACCTCTGTCACTCAAGAAAACCAGTCAGATGTGCTGCCATTACTCTCTTTAGAAGTTGTAATTGTGTGTTAGGCAAATTATAAGTGTTCAGTGGAGATTACACAGAGACTCACAAAGGTTTCTGCTGTTGCCAATAGCAACAGCCCGATATCCGTGTATAACCTACTGTATTCTGATCTACCAGACCTATGATTCAGTGTCCCTATTCTCACACTGAAATGCTGTATTTACAATGTATACAGTGTCATTGTAGTTAACAGGCACCATGACGTGTCACTACTTAAAGGGATTTCCCAACCTTAGCTACCAATGACAACTCATTGGCATTGCCTTTAGCTTCCCCCGACTTTTCTGAAATCAGACAGAAACTTTTCAAAGTTGGCACACTGAGGAAAGGACTTGAGCTCAGACATCAGTAAAAATGCAGAAGTTGATATGGAGTCATTATCAGTCCTCGAAGTTGAGCATGAGTTGGCAAGTGATAACAACTGACAGCGGATGTTGCTGCAGAGGGAAAAGGCCAGACTTCCATTTTTATTTTGGATCTTGGACTGAGAATAAGGAAATGCCGGTGAAGGCGTCTGTGTGTGGGCGAGCAACACAGAAAGTGTCCTGAGCAAAGGAGAGTAAATTCAGTGCAACAGCATTCCACTTTCACTTTCCATCCGTGTAGAGAGGAGCTGACAAAAGACAAATCCAGCCAGCCATAAGATAACTGATCACGGTCTTCTGTGCAGTGTTTCGATGAACTAACATTAACCCTGGTGGTATTTAAACAGTTCTTGCATAAAGCCTCTGCAGAGTAAAGGGTGTGATGGGATTGTTTCTTTTCACTCTTTTTGTGGGAACTAACAAAGATTGGTGACAGACATGTTTGTCTCAACTGCTAGGTTCCCATGAGAAGTCTCTGGGCGTGTTACCACAATGCACACACACATTTACACAAACTCACGCTTTTTCTGTGATTCAGAGGAAGGAAACCTCACTTCTGTCAGCGCACACGTTGCCCTAACCTCTGACTTGCTTTAGTGTAAACACTGACACGGACACTGCAGCCTTCTGTAATAAGTCACGGTGACTCAAAGTCAACTTCCACTGGCATATATCACTGTTGCATAAGCACCATAGGATTGGTACTGTATATCAAACTGAAAAAAGGAAGTTTTCTGATAACTTCTACCATCCTCTAAAACTTCTAAAACATCTTCTTCCTAGGAGTTGGAGTTTTTGCGGGTGGCCAAGAAGGAGAAGCTGCGGGAGGCGACCGAAGCGAGACGAAACTTGAGGAAGGAAATCGAGCGCCTCCGCGCTGAGAGCGAGAAGAAGATGAAGGAAGCTAATGAGTCACGGATCCGCCTGAAGCGGGAGCTGGAGCAGGCTCGACAGCTGAGGGTCTGCGACAAAGGCTGCGAGGCCGGACGGCTTCGTGCAAAATACTCAGCACAGGTCAGTTAGTGTTAGTTTTAAGAATATGTCTTTGGCTTTAAAGGTTTTTCTAATACTTTGGCTTTAAAGGGTTTTCTTATACTTTGGCCTTAAATATTTTAATGACAAAACCTAAACTCTAGCCATGAGAAACACTGGACATAGAGTAAAAGCCAGACAAGATCTTGCATGTAGCCAGACACTTAACAGCCTGATGTGTGCAAAGTGATGGTAAAAAGTCTAGACAACAGTCTTAGAATAATTGCAGTGTTTCACTCCCTCAAATCCTCTCAAGGTCAGCAAAGGAGAAGGGTAGAAAAACACACAAACACACATTTCCTCTTCCACAGTCAAAAATAAATGGGTGTAGCTTGAACTGCACAGACGTGTGAGTCCCCTGCCGAGAGGAAACAGGAAGAGACGTCAGCTTCCCTCAGGCACCATGGGAAATGCAGATTAGACAAAACAAGAGGGAGGTTGTGCTCTACAACTGTGTGTGTGTATGTGTGTGTGTGCCTCCCCGCAGAGAGAACATCACAGATGTAGATGTTTCAGAAGCTTCCAGTGTTTTCTTCACACACTCTTAGATCATTTGGCTGAAATTTACACCATTTTATTGTCACCAGCTCCATAAAAGTTTAGGATATTTTGTATTGAAATATGAAATTACATTTAGGAACTTTTTTTTTTTTTTTTAACTGACTGAGAAAACTTTGGTTGTATTGACAAAAACAAGGAAGCCAGTGCTGCCAGATAATCTGTCCAGATAATCTGGACTGAGGCGGTGGTTCAGCGATTGTATATCTGACCACTTGATCACAAACTGACGCTGGGTTTCAGCCATGACATTTCTGATGCTGATCACCATTAGAGAATGCGAACCAATTCAGAAATTTGATTTCAGAATATTAGAATGTGTCAGTATCTTTTAATGCTAGATATTATGCCAATGTAGAAAAATAACAATACAAAAAAGTAAC
Source organism: Brachirus orientalis (assembly GCA_016785285.1). Classification (NCBI taxonomy): domain Eukaryota; kingdom Metazoa; phylum Chordata; class Actinopteri; order Pleuronectiformes; family Soleidae; genus Brachirus; species Brachirus orientalis. The sequence continues at coordinate 1,247,092 of JAFBJR010000570.1, forward strand.
ACACAAAGAAGGAAATAATCCTATTTAAAAAAAAAAATAAATAAAATTTCAACATGAAAAAATTGAATTTGCAAAAAAAAAAAAACCTGTGTAAAATGAAAATGGAAACACATATAAATGTTAAAACAAGTGCATTTTTAACAATAAAAATGTAAAATTGAGGAGAACACCATAAAGCACAAGAGGAAAATTTGGTTAGGTAAAAATGAAATTAAGTGTGTTTTAAGGAGGCGTTTGAAAGCTGTAGTGGCATCAGTTGATCTGTGTTCCACAGATGAAGAGCCGTAACTTAAAAATGTTTTCACTCTGATCTATGAAACAGCTCAGAGGTTTTGACCAGCTGATCTCATGGGCCTGGCAGGACAATACGATCTTATATAATCTAGTCTATTTAGGAAGAGGCTTAACAGGATTTTACTCTATAGGATAAAAACAGGCATAGAAATGATTTTGTCTTACGTTAGCTAATGTTTTGAAGAGCTAGTCATAATCATCCTGGGGTTAGATCAGCTGTGTTGCATGATTTCATCTGCTTCCTGCCATGTGTTTACCAGATCGAGGACCTCCAGATGAAGCTGCAGCACGCCGAGGCCGACCGCGAGCAGCTCCGAGCAGACCTGATGCAGGAACGGGAGGCCAGGGAGCACCTGGAGAGGGTGGTGAAGGAGCTACAGCAGCAGCTCTGGCCCAAATCCAACAGTGACAAAGACGGTACAGCTAAGGACACGGCAGCTGACAAGTAACCCAGCAGCCAACCTCACCCTCCCTAGCCTTTCAACCCATCACCCTCCTCTCAAAATTCACCTGCACAAATCAGACCATAACCTCACCCAGGAGTTCTGGGCCGGACGCATCGCACCACTGTTCATCACGCTCGCCCTCCGCAGCTCAAAGACTCCTCAGAGCGAAGAAAGGAGGAGCCGTGTCCTCCTCCTTGCCCAAGTATAATTCTGCAACATGGAAGCATGTGTTTCAAAATCAATCACTGACTCGCACCTTCCACACTGACAGAACTCGAAGGACCTGGATCACACATGCGTGTGAAGGTAAAACATGCATAGAGCACAACACGTGGCTGTGCCTGTAGATTGTCTAACAAAAAAAAAGAGAAGCAAGACTTTTTCAGATGTTGATGCAGAAAGATGATCGTTTTCTATCAGAGTTATGCAGCTGTGGCGAGGTGTTTGTGGCGCAGCCAAGAGGGCGGCGCTCACGTACCTGCAGTTCCTGAAAACGCCCCAACTGTTTTGAGGGCGAGTCGGATTTTGAAGACATTATAAGCTATTTAAGAGACTACATAGCGATGTGTAAAGAAAAAAAAAAGACAGTTACATTTGTTTCTCTGTGTATGGAATTTGAAAATGTAAAAGATTCAAATACATTAGAAGATGAACAAGAAAAAAAGGAAAGGAGGAGATGAACTTTCCACAGTGTCACCGTGGTTTTGTCGGTTCTAAAGGAAGCAATCATCGCCCACACAAGGGGGAACAGCGTTGAGTCTGAAGTTGAAGCGACCCATGTTACCCTCCTGCTGTTGTTTTATAAAAGAAAAAATCATGTAGTTGTCTAAGTAGGGGGGCATGGCTTGCATCGGGGTTAACTTTCTCTGCGTCAAACCCTGGATTAGACATTGGAAATAAAAACATGCTGTGTTAAAGGCACCTTTCTGAGCGAGCACTTGTTTTGGATGATCAGTAACAATATCCAGCAAACACATACACACACACTGACTTCCATCCATTTGGACACCCTAACCAAAGCCTTAACCATAACCAGTTAATGCCTAACCCAAACACAATTCAAATCTGGTCTCTAAATTAAACCAGTTCCTCAGAAATTAGGTTTTGCATTATTAAAACCAGGTTTTGGTCTCCATGAGGACTACTGGTCCTTATGCCAGAAAAAGGTCCTGAAGAGGTAAAAAAAAAAAAAAAAAATCGAAGGACACACACACACACACACTGCCATTTGTGTTTTTAAGCATTTGACTCGACCATCTTTTAAATGACGACCGGCATGTTTTTACTCCAGTTGACACCAGAACCATTAACTATGACAGCATAGGGGACTGGGCGTGGCGCCCCCTAGCAAGAGCCACAAAAAAGTTCATTTTCATTAAATTAAGGTATGTAAATATATGTTTTTGTTTTCCTTTTTACTTTACAATAATGAATCGCACTTTGTCATAACAAAAATACTGTTTAAATGCATTGTACTCCCACTATTGTCTACAGCCTTTCTTTGAAAACATCACCTTATATGTGACTGCTATCATATAAGTCCAGTAAGCATTGTTATTGATTATATGCATCTTGAATAAACACAGTTGCTCTGTTTTCCTAAGGCAAATTATTGTAAATAAAGGAAAACAAGACTCTACCTGTTGCTTGCTGATGCAGTCTGGAGTTGTCGGAAAGTTTTTGCTAACACTTTCTCTGTTTTTTGGCGTTTTTGTGTAAAAGAATGACAGAACTGATGCTTCGCCACCTGGTTATAACAAATTAAGTAACCGACATATACTGTACATCATCAGGGTGATTTTCTTTTATAGGAACCTGAAGAGAAAACATGTTTTAATATTCAAATCAGATTTTATTCAAAAGGCAGAGCCACTGCCTTCAGTGGGTACAATGCAATCAGAATGTACATTGTGTTAATGCAAATTTTCTTTGGTTGTTGATGTTTTTGTTTTCTTTTCTTTTTTTAATGTGGAGATATTTGTTATGTTCACTTTTTTTCCAATAGAAAAACTCATATTTTCTTTTATGCATGAACTTTGAGAAAGTTTGCCATACATATAAGTCAGTTATTGGGCATTTGATACTGTACATGTAAGGGTTTTTTTGTGTTATGCAACATAAAGCAATTTATCTTATTTAGAAGAGGAATAAGTAACTAAAATAAGCAACACATCATATGTTGTTCTTAAGAAAAAAAAAAACAAAATAAATAAAACTTCACACTTGCAAAAAATAAAAGACAACAACAACAACAAAAAAAAAAAAACATTCATGCAATGCTGGACAACCTCAAGTGCCTGGACGTGGGCGAAAGGTTTCCAGAGTAGGAAAACTGATGAGCGAATCTGTTGGGGAGGGGCCTCTTATTAACTTCCTGTTTGCAGGTTTTTTCAAATTAAATGACCCCACTCCCTCGCTCAGCAGCTGTTTTTTTTTTTTTTAAATCAGTATTCCTAAAACCAACCAGTTTACAAATTCCTATTTTTTTTGCAATGCAGAGAACAACTGAACAAATGCTAAACGCTTACAGCTTTTTTTTTTCTGAACGAGTGCTTTTTTTAAATTCATTTAAAATCAATGATATGCATGTTCGAACCGTTTTTATAGAAGATCTTGAAAAAGCCACTTGCTTCGGTGAATTGTTACTTTGGTTTGTACATAAAGACGTACGTGTTTGTTCCTGGTTTGCGGACTGGTCCTGAGGCAGACCTGTCCAGGATAATACAGAGGGCATTATATGCTGAACGCCCGTTTCTTATCCTACACCGCTGATGTTGCTCAGAGAACAACACTGCATCTGTGACTTTGTCAGACCTAAAATTGGTACATTTTGTAGTTGTTTTTACACTCAAGAAAAAAAAAAATGCTGACAGCCTGCGTGTAGTTTACTTTACTCATGGTTTTCTACAAAAAAAGGAGGGAGACGATAACGACATTGGCTCTTTGCTCTCCCGCGATAAAAATAAAAAAGCTGTTTTACGACGTCTTGTTTTCTAAAGGAGAATCATTTTGCTAAAAAAAAAAACAAACAAAAACAATGGACAGTAAAGCAGCAATAACAGTCCATATTAATAGACAATTACTAGCCAGTGTGAAGATTTGAATAAGAAATTTAAATGTAAATATTTTCTTTTTCATTTACAATATTGTATAATATATGTACATGGTGTTTCCTTTTCAAAAAGAAATCTTTTCTTACAATAACTGTCTTGTTTTTTTGGGGGGGGGGATTGTGTTTTAACGGAGATGGTTGAAAAACAGTTAATGCTGTGTGTAAGAGAATATTCCCTACATAAACATGTTACTCCATTTCTTTTCATTTTTCTTTTTTTTTTTTTACTGTAGAGTCTTTATATGGAATGACCTTTTTTCACCAGTTCATATATATTTTTTAACAGTATGTTCAGTATCAGATAGCAGACCTACAGTATGAGTCACAACGATGTGACTACGCCACTTGCAGATTGTTCACCCCCCGAATCCTCATGTATCCTTTTAGCCCTGTGCTGCTGCTAATACTATATAAACCTTACAATTCTAGAAATATTTTTATCTAAGAGGTAAATGTAAGCTTTTCCCATTTATTAATACCACATATACAGTATGAAAAAAAAGCTTGGCTCCTTCATCTATCTCCCTTGTTTCCCCTCATCTTTTCACACCTTTTTCCTCATCTCTCCAACAGCGACACCCCTTCCCCTTCTCTCACGACACGGACTATATTGTAAAGTAAAGGACTTTATGAGATTATGTTTGAAAATAGCTATGCTTATATACTACAGTGACTGAATGTACAGTGTATAGATGCATTACCAGAAATAAAGTTGTTTGTCCAGATCGACGGTCTCACTTTCTGATCATTGCTGTGTGTGTACTTGTACTGATATGATAAGTTGTGAGGGCCCAAACATGTACGAGCCTATCTTTGCGGGGACATTTTGTCTGTGTCCCACAACTTTAAAGTGCTTTTTCAAGGTGAAGACCTGGTTTTAGGGTCAGGGTTAGAATTGGGTTAAGGTAGTGTTTCTCAGTCCTGGCTGAGGGGACCCACTACCCTGCATGTGTTAGATATTTCCCTGTACGAACACAACTGATTCAAATGGTCAGCTGCAAAAGCCTGATAATGACCCATTTATATGAATCTGGTGTGAGGAAAACCTGGGCCTGGCAGTGGGTCCCTATGACCAGGACTGAGAAACCCTGGGTTAAGGTTAGGGTAAGGCGCTAGAGAATGCATTATGTCTATGATGTGTCCTCACTAAGATAAAAAAAAGAGAAACTTTTTTTTCCTGCATCCAGTTCATCCATTTCTTCTATCAACACTAAAAATGGATTTTTCTGGTTGTATTAAGAAGAACTAAGTGTTCCTAAGTGTACCTCCCACTGGAGAAATAGACTGCTTTATTAACAGGAGATGGAAAAAAACAAAATAAAACAGAGATATCATATTATAAAATATGTTACAAGTTGTAAGTGTATATTTAAATAAATATTTAAATAAACCTACAGTGTAACAAATGTTCTTTATATCCTGTAAATGCTGAATCACCATTGGTCAATTATAACGAATCAATTGGCTAATTATTACAAACAACTTCATAAATGTTGCTGTCTTTAAACTTATTTTTTTTTTTCAGTTTTGGTTTTTGTTTGTTTTTTTGGAGTTAAGCAGGATTTGTATGATTTGTTATCATTAAAAGATTACCAGATGGAGTAAATCAATTGATTTTTATGTGTGATAGATACTATATATGTGCCAAATAAAAAAAATCTGCATCACTTAGTGGCCTGTGTAGTGAATGCAGCCTGTAACCTGTAACCAGGGCAAAGTATGTCCTTCTTATGTGCATTAGAAACAAAGTAAAATCATTAAGTAAAACGCAAATATTTGGAACTTGTACTTTAAAGATAAGATGTATGTGACAGCTAATGCCAGTCAGAAGAAGAACGAGGAGGAGAAGGTCTGTCAGTCATTTGGCGAGTTTAGTTTTAGTGTCTTCTGCTTTATTTTCTTGTGTTTGTTTCCTGTTTTACTTCATAGGTTATTTCTTTGTGTCTCCATTGACTTTTGTCTTTGTCTGGTTTCCTGCTGCTGTGATTGTGATGTCCTGCCCTGACGTGTCTCACCTGTGTCCAGTCATCCCTGCGTGGATTTAGTCACTATGTGCTGACTCTTCTTTATCAACATGTCTGTTTTGGATCGCATCTTCCCTCTCCCTGTTTCTGGCTGTTTTGGATTTTGCTATGTTCTCACTATTTTTAAATGCTATTTTAACTGCTTTATTGAATGGGTTAATTGAAGACTTTATTTTAACCATCAACTTGCATTTTGGTCCTCATTTCTACTCGTACTTGTTTAGACTGCAGTCCAAATTGGATTTGTAAGCATATCTGATCTGAATCTGATCTTCTTGACCAACTGTTTACATTATATATTGCAAAGTGATCAGATCTGACCTGCATGTGTCCATAGTAGCAGGAGTTGTGTCTCATTCCAGGTCTGGATGCTCCTACGTGTGGATTCGTCGTACAGCAACACGAGAACAGGTTCAGCGGAGTCTGGATAATAGTAAACCAAACAAAATGCAACAAAAATAAATTTAATTAATTCAACAAAAATAACAATACAAAATAAAATATAATTATGATACAATTAGGTATATTTCATTTAATACTTACTAAGACTTTCTAAGTAATTTCAACACATTCTTAATATTATTCAGATATTACTTGTGGATTAAGGAGAAGAGTTAAGAATCTTAACCAGGTTTATTTGACCTGGTCAAACCTGTGTCAGTTCTAATATTTCATGTCCAAAATTATCTGCCATGAATAATCAAAAATTATTACTGGACTTACATATATGAGGTTGTTAAAATATTGTTTTAGAAATAACGTTTTATTCTATCTGTTGTTCAAATCAAATCTGTGAGGAGATAAGTTATATTTTTAAATCATGGTAACATTTAAGGGAAATTGCCTTTTCTATGTTTGTTTCTGAGCCTTTGATACATTTTTAACTATTGTCTTCAACTGTGTCAATTGTTTAAGACACCTCCAAGCAACTTCCATCTCTGAATCTACATCGTTGTTGTTGTTCGAGATATTTTAACCTGATGAACTCAGCAAACAGACCCATTTGAATGCAGCATATTTATAAACAGGGTCTAGATTTTCCTCCATTACTCAAACGCCAAAACAGAGATAACAACATCATCATGTCACTCCCTGTTCAAGACCTCAGTTCTCTCCCATACTGTATATTAATGTGGGTAATATTTGTTTCCCGATGTCTTGATGTTGCACCTTTAAATTGACTTCCAGTAGTTGCCTTCTGATGATTGATATGTTTTTACAGATATTCTTTGCCCTTTGTTCTGCTACTTATGGGCCATAGACATACAGATTTCCATTAAAAGGCTACTCCAGCACTTAGAACTTGGGAAAGGCTGATCACAAGAAGAGTGGCTGAAATTAAAGCAACAGAGACACATTGATCCAGACTTTAAATTTACACTAGAGGATTTTCAAATTGAACTTAATTTTTAAAAAAGTGGGAAACCACAGACACAATGTACTTTGTAACCAATTTTCATTGTTTTAATGCTGCGATGTCTCTACCTGTGACCGGCGTCAGCCAGTGATGACCTATTAATTATCTAACAAATAAAACATTCAATGTAAAGTAATGCGATCATGCCATAAATACATTTTTTAACCAGAAGTATTTATCTACAATTACTCCCTTTTTTAATCTATATTTATTATTCCGTGTAACTGTTTTATTACTTTTTGAATTTTCAACATTAGTCTTTTTTGCTGGTTTAAGTCTTGTTGAGTGTTTATCAAAACAATGAAAACAACAATCATGTATTCCAAGACACTCTTATTTTGAAATGTAACAGTAGAAAACAATACAAACATATCCTTTTTTTGTGCTCTTATTTTGAAAACCACCCGGAAAATGTTGTTTGCCTTCGCGTACTTCATTTCAGATAGCATCCCTGTAATCTTTGTTGATTCACACACAAATAAAGCTTTTGAGACATTCTGCAACGCACAATAGCAAGGACTAATATCAAATAATCATCCCTGTCTTAAATAATATTTACTGTCGCATCTTTCTCAGTTTTAAAGACAGTTTCGTAGTTCGTGCTTATTAGCCACGCTAGCAATGCTACCATTACTGCTAGCCTGGACAAACTCTTCTCCTTTCACATTCACGGCCAAAGTCAAAGCCACACTCCCAGAGTTTTCCACAGTTATTTATATGTCATTTTGTTTATGATTCGCAAGTCTCTTACCTGTAGGAACAGTTACAGAAAACAACATCAGTGTTATACTGCATCACACACTTGCCGCGACGTCTCTACCTGTAATCGGCGTCAGCCACTAATGACCTACACACACAGCGCCCTCTGCTGAACGGGTGCTCCTGCCATGGAAAACGTAATCTGACTTGCTGAAAAACTAATTAAATCACATTAAAACTGTCACTGCAGTATTTTAAACATGTTTCAGAATCCTTAGCTGATTTTTGAATTAGTGAACATTTTAGATGGGGGAAGATATTTTGATCAGGTTTAGTTAATGTAAAAGCAATGCTCCACACTGGCACCATCAGTTAATAGCTGTTTTGTGCTAAGAAATGCAAAAAAACAAAACACACAAAAAAATAAAAATAAAAAAAGGTGGATGAAGTCATGCCAGTAAATAACGCCTCCATGGCTGCATCCCATGGTTTGTATATAATAAATAAATAATGGTGTCCCACTGTCCCAGCGGATAACAAATAGTGCATAATAAACAGTGGATTGCGGAAATTATGTTCTCCGTTTGTCGCTGGTTAGCTAAACATCAATTGGCATGAATATATATCTTGTCACACAGCCCCAATCATGTCTCTTTTAAAGCCTGCGGTGAAGAGAAGCCATGTTCAGAAGAACCGCTCATGTTCTTCAACATTCCATTCGTGTTCAGAGGAACCCACTGAACTTAAAGAACTGTTAGTAATGATGCTTGAGAAGATTAGATTTTTTTTTAACAAAGCTTTTTTTTCACCCAGACTCTGCCTCCTGCGGCCCCCAGGTAATTCGAGTTTGAGACCCCTGCTCTAGTGTGAGGCAGCTTTACTCACCACTGTGGTTCAACCTCCAAAAACACTAAATTGTCCACTTTCTTGTGTCTTTAATGCTAAATTATAAGGAGCGGTTGGGAATAAACACACAGCAGAGCTTCACATTTTGGCTGCACATGTGGTTGTTTACGGATACACCTTCAGCTCCCAACTCACAGACATCCACCCCACAGCACTTCCGTTACCATGGTTACACCACCACTCCTCAAAAGGGCATGTATCTGTACAAAATAACATTTATTAAGAGTCCCATGTTCTCGTAAAATGCCAAATCCATGTCACACAAGCTTTGTTGAATCATGTCCATGAAATGTCCGCAGCAGCGTAAACGGAATTATCAGCATTTCCGCAGTTAAAAGCAACTGCGAGGCCGACGAGGAATCTCAGACTCGGCCGAACCCATCTGTAACTTAAGTCAGTCAGCTGTGCACGTTTGCAGCCCCTCAGGTAAAACACAGCAGAGTGGTATAACAGTGAAGCAGAGGCCAGTTCTGAGCAGAGCAAAGCACCACTAAACATTCTCTGTGTTTCACCCTCTCATCCGGTTTATGTACACAGATATGATTTAGAGCAGCTGCTGCAGAAACCTCCATAATTACTGTGAAAACAGTCAAATGGAAAAGATGAGCAGCAAACACTTAACTGGAAAGGAATGTACACTAGGTCTCAAGTCGACGCCCACTCAGCCTACCAGCATTTGATGTAAACATTCATTAGTGTACACACACACACACACACACACACACACTCAGCATAGGTTTGCTGCAGGCGCCGCAGGATCCAGTGCTAAAGAAGTGACGTTTCAGACTTGAACCCTGGTCAACAACATACCTGCAGAAAAACAAAAGACTTTAAGACCTTCAGAGTTACTGGCAAAATAAATACTGTGCTGAAATAAAGACAAAAAAGATGCTGTTTTGAATGTCACAACTGCAGTAGACTGGAAAAAAGTTTCAGTATAATAAAATACTAGTTTTGCAACCATAGCTCTCTATAGCCATTTTTCCATCGAGCAGAAGAGTTTGGTTTGGTATGGTACGTTTTTTATTTTTTTATTATTATTATTATTATTATTATTATGGCACCCTTCCCTTGTGGTACCAGAGCAAAATGGTATGCTAAGGTCAGGGTGGAGCCAGACAGGCTCCATCCACAACAGTCAGCTGATTAGACGACAGAAAAGCGTCACATTATCGCGGCCGTTGTAAATATTTGTGACCAGCCACGAGAAAACCAGCAGCAAGTCAGCCTGGCACAAGTCTTGTAAACAGAAAAATCAACTTTTTTTTTAATTTTTTTTTTTTTTTATGAAAATGTTTTTAATAGAGCAATTTTAAACAGCACAAACTGAGCAGATAAAAAATAACTACTGAATGCCCTTCACTGTTGTCTGTTGTGTCGCGTTCAGTGTTGTCGTTCGTGGTCGTTGCACCAGTTCGACATCAAACTATGTTTCTCTGGAACACGGCCACACCCCGCCTACCAAATAAAGATACTGTTCTTAGTTGAAATGCAAGCCTTACCCAGGGCTTTACTGTACCAAACCGAACCGTACCATGAAGGAAACACAACATATCCGGAGCCCCATAATCTTCTAAGCCTTTCGCTCGCTCCACATGAAACTTACTTGTATAACATTGCCAGAATGTGTCATGTAAAGGCTGCTATGAACCAGTCCAGACCTGGTATATTGACAGCACTTAGTCCAGGTCTGAGCACGTCTATTGTGTCCTGAATGCATCCACAGATCAGATCACAAACTGTGGACAAATGCTGAGATCTGTCCTGAAGATGGTCTACTGCTACAACTAACACTAACACTAACCATGATATGATACAGTCAGACATGATACAGTACAAACAGGCGTGACATCAACACGGGGAGGAGAGTTCCGGTCATATGTGTGATCACAAGTGTGAACCGTCGTACTTGAAGACCACGTCCAAGTGGGGCTTTATTTAAAAATGTGAAAGCCTGTTTGTCTCCAGCTGTAATGATGCTGAGTTGTGAGTGTGTCTCTGTAAATGTCATTCTTTTGACTCAACCAGAAAAATAAGAGATTTTTTTTTGTTTTTTTGGTGGGGAAGTCTTCAGTTGACTTCATCACAATGGCTGCTTAATCATAGCTCTGTTTGTGAGTGGCAGCTGCAACATTTTGTAAAAAAGGTCAGATCGTCATCTTGCTCAGTGGAAGCCGTGCAACTTTTTGGTCAGTGCTGTCTTGGATAAGGACACTTTGGGCCCCAAACATTCACAGCTCAGTTAAAAGCTTTGCCATCCACTTTGATGCTGCTTTCAGATTTGATAAACAGATTTCTTTAGTCCTGTTTCTTCTTGTTGAGACTTTGGGAAGGTATCACCTTCTCACTGTCTTAGAGAGACGGATCCAAACATTTGTTACATCTTGGCTAGATTCTTGTAATTCTTCGTATGTGGGCTGCGGCCAGTCTTCTGTCCAGAAAGCTGCTTCTCGCCTTCTGACTGGTAAGACAAAGAGGGACCACATCACACCTGTGCTGCGCTTCCTCTGCTGTCTTCCGGTTCTTTTTCTGACTGGATTAAAATTTTTGATGTTGGTTTGGAAAGCTCTTAACTTAACTTTTTAAAATTATTAATTTACCAGTTCAAAACGAGTGAATCACAAATGAGCTTGTCACGATTTATATAGTGATTTGTATCACAATAGATTGTCATCATTCCACAGTGCATCGCTATGTAGAATGTTCCCCACTATATATATATATATATTTAAATTATATTTAAATTAAAGACCCATTCATTTCTCCCAAGACTTACCTTTGACATAATAACATTTTATCTGGAAAGATCTTACTAGATTTTACCTATTTTTTTATTTTTAAATCATGATTCATATTTTATGTTCCTTTTGTACTTTTATACCTTGCACAACTGTGCTATAAAAATAGACTTGGCTTGACCAGACAGAGTGACGAGGAGCAGAAATGTGCAGAACGGCTCTGACGACACGAGAATAACCTGCCACCCACCAATTATTTCCTTTAATTTAAAGACTTGCAATAACACTGATATGTCACTATACTCCTAGCAGTGGATTATTTAAGCACTGACTAAAATTTCCCTTGTTAACTATTGCAACCACTCAAAAATTACCTGCTGTTGATCAGAAATATACATTTTTATGACCCAGTCCTGCTTCATCAGCGGGTTAACCGTGTGCCTGCAGGTACAACTGCAGATCATGCATCTCTATCATAGAGCTGCTGGTGAACAGAGGCTTAAATGCTCACATTAGGACACTGGTGCATTGAATTAGAGTGGGACATGTAATCAGTGAAGCGTGAAACAAGAAGTAAGGCTGGAAGTAAAACTGAACTGAATTGAAATGAGAAAAGAAGGTGAGTACAAAGTAAAACAGAATAATAAATAATAAGAATAGTAAACAATGATCTGGAATGATACTTAACATGATGATCTGAGAACAGGTCTAACCAATGAACTGTGTCGTCATGTTTTTCAACCGCCAAACATCCAAAAAGTAACCGTCAAGCGCTCTGTTTCACTGTTGTGTGCAACAGGCTTGTTATGTGCCAAACGTACGCGTGTGGTTTAATGTCGATGCTGCCGCGCTTGTGTCGTCCACCTGCACGTGGCTGTGCACAGGTGCACAATTATCTGCCTGTTAATTCGCCCTCCATGTGTTTTGATTTATTGGGTGCTGCGTGGTGTCTGCAACAGTGATTTATCACAGACCATTACAGTAAGACTTACCAATTATAAAAGACCTGCTTGATTTCCTCTACATGTGCTCCCACGATATAATATATGATTTTTGGCTGAGCTGCTGGCCAAAAGAAAAAAAAAAAATAGACAAAATTTAAAATTGCATTAATTTGTCAAAAGCAAATACATTTTTTGTTGGACTAAAACTAAATGTTTGTCTAATGTACCATTTTTTGGACTTTCAGAAGTCTAAAAGAGTTGCTTTAGAGCAGCCATTAAAGAGGCAAATCATGACTCTGATCAACACACAAGACTCGGATCAATAACTTCCATATATACTGTATATCATTGTTCTCAGGTGAATATGGGGATACATAAATTCAGTGCAGATTAATAATCAGCCCACTTGCATATCTTTCAACGCATGCAGCTGGGCTCCATGTCATATTTGAAAAGTTTAGCTACACAACAAAATGCTCACTCTCACATTGCGGAGTTATCCATCAACATAAATAACATTGTGCAAATTAAAAGTGTGTGAATACTGAAATTTATGCCTGTATGCTGAACAGCTGACACTGGATTCTTACACATATCACAATGTCACAATATTGATATATATATATATAAAACTTGCTATATTTGGTCAGATATCTTATTTGTTATTTTGTTGGCACTTTATATTGTTAGTGTATGTGCAAAGTGTTATTTTGTAATGTGCCTTTTTGTTGTACATTTTTGTTTGCACAAATAAATGCTTGAGGCTTTATGTTACATTTTTATGGTGCCACTTACCCTGTTGTGATGACTTGGGTGATTTATTTTTAAAAATAACGTTTCAACACTGTAATTTTTTGTAATTAATTACAAAAGAAATAGCAGTAAATCGATCCTATGTTGTTCTTTAGGCTAAATCCCGGGTTGCCACCCCTGCATTGCTCAGTGCCTTACCAAAGTCTGGACACGGCATTGAGTTAAAATACCAAGAGCAAAGCGGAAATGTACTAATATAAAGTAGAAATGACACTGATTCATTGTCTCACTCCCCCTCTTCCAGTGTATTAATGTATAGCTCCACTTGTACAATCAGTAGAGGATGCTTTCCGGCTGCTGCTGTGGCCCAAATTGTGGATGTGGTGTGGGGCGGTCTGTCAGACAGAGCTGAGCATCAGCATCAGCATCAGCATCATCATCATCAGCAGCAGCAGCAGCAGCAGCAGCAGAACCACACAGGGCTATCGACTGACCCAATTAAAGCAGTCACATGAGGAAGAACGCCCTGCAGTTAGCTCATTAGTCTCTGGAGTCTCTCTGCAGCTCTCCGTCTCACTCTGCCTCGTCGTCTCCCGCTGTTTCATAATGTACAGTCACTTACTAAGTCATGTTTAATTCATTTAGTACATTTCCAGGATCCTTTTTATTTATTTATTTTTTTTTTACTGTTTTTCATGAGCAGCAGGATTGGCATTTCCAGACGTGCTTGCGCTCCTGTGGTGATGTTTTGTAGCAGCACAGATGGGCAAAATAATAATAATAATAATAGCACCTCACAGTACAAATCAATAAACGGCTCTAATATTTGTTTCAAAATAGTGATTTTAATGACGTCGATGCATAGACTTCTATTCAAACCAAGAACGTTAAGAATGATCAGAAAAAAAAAATAAATTTTAAACATTTGCAAACTCTCAGACAAAAAAAAAAAGAGTTTTACAGAAAAATACATTCGCAGTAAGGAAAAACAGTGTATAGATTATGTGAATTTGTTCACTATCAACCCATTGTGGAGAATAATATTTACTTTATAAAGCGTAAAGATAGTAAATAGTAAAGATACATTTCTATCTATTTTGTCTATTTTGGCCCTTTTTTCTAATGACTTACCATATCATAAGACACTGCATATCAATATCAGGTTATAAAACTGCATGCTGTAGAGCATTTTAACATCACATTACTGTACTTTGTTTACTAATATATTTGTTTGTTTGATGTTGAGCCGGCCAAAGTCCCCTGAAACCCCCCCCCCGTGTCTCTCACACCCTTGAAAGGACAGTCGCTCATATGACACTGAGGCGAGCAACAGGAACAAACAGCTGCAGACACACGTGCACGTGCACTGATATCGACCGGATGGAGCTTTTAAGTCTGATCAGTTTCAACCGTGCTTTATCAGCGGTGCTTTGCTCAAAGGTTCAGTTGCGGCAACATTGTGACTGAGCCATTAAGACATTAGGCATTTGTCTCGCTCTTAACTCATACGTACACTTGATTCGCGTGTGGGTGTAAATGCAGGGAACTTCCATTTTACGTCAGTCGCCCTCTCTGGTCATTCCACTTCATTCATGTTCCTTAGACATGAGGGACCATTGTGTCTCTGTTCTTAACTCACCGAATCAGCACAGATTAGCGGAACGTTTTATGGCAAAATTATCTTCCCTGTAAGAAAAACAAACACTCATAACAAAACATATTTTCTTCTTCTTTCTTATTCAATACACATTCCCCTGTCACTCTGTTGGGAACACATGACGTCTTCATACACTGGCTGCAGTGAGTGGTTATTTGAGTTACTTTAGCATTTTTTTTTCTGTTTGAAATCAGTCTGGACATTCTCCTCTGACCTCTGGTATCAACAAGGATTGTCTTTTTACCCATCAGAATCACTGGTCACTTGGAAATCCAAGAGATTATATGAAAATTACAGTAGATCAGGAGATGGTCTTGACAATTTCAATAACAATTTAAATTTGTTTTTTGCTGTGAAAACGAATAAGTGTTTCTGAGCGGACAGTTATGAAATCAATGCATCAGAAAACTAGTGTGTGGACGTTTTTCAGATAGTTTAACATAGACAGCCTGTGGTCAAGTGGAGAAGGATAGGGGCTTGTAACTGAAGGGATCCTGGTTCAAACCCTGCTGTAAAAATATGTGGTCCCCCTTAACAAGGTACTTAACACCCATTACATCCTCCTAATTCCAGGAAGGGTTGGAAGTAGATTATACCCCCCAAAAAATTACCTTGTATATGGTAAGAGTAATAATGATGTCATCATACAATTTGTGTGTGACAAAACCTTTTGAAGGAATAGTGTGTCACATTTGGTCAAACATGGGTTTTTAGCCCTATGGCTAATATATATATTTCCAATATATTTGAATATATAAATAAAAGATACATGTTATTGGGTATGTTTATGTTGTCTGCATTGTCTCTAATGTGAATATGTTGCTGGTATGATGGACACTGATGAGTGCGATAACAATGTTAGGCATATGTTGATGCTGCTTATACATTATTCCACTTAGAGAAAAAAAACAACTTGACCCCCCCCCTTCCCTGGAGCCTGATGGACCTGTCTCTCTCTGACATCCTCACACTTCCACTTGCCTTGCCAAAAAGGTCACAGGCAGGCGGTGCAGGTCATTGGCCTCCAGGCAAGTTCAATATTTATGGCTTGCTGCAGCATTTTACCATCTTGGCTTGACAAAAGTGATCAGAGTCACAGCCACTCGGCTTGTCAGTCCAGCAGCTCTGCACACATCACATCAGCTGCCATCGCTGTTTGCCCGACAGGATTAAACTGGGAGAGAGAACAAGTAAGAGGGGTTTCCCCCACCCAAGGACAAATCACTCTGGCTGAAGCAGCTCCACGATGTCTGCAGGGGATGGATGGATAAATACTCTGAATTCTAACACAGACTTCTCTTGTTTACTGGACGATTACATTCACATCCGACAACAGAAGAAGCAGCTAGAATCCTGCATGCTGTAGGATCATCTCCCATTTTACTGTACACTTTGATTGGGTCTTTATCAAGCAGCGTTGAAGAAGTTGAACTTTTATTTTTACAGAATGGTTCAAAGTTGGAAATATAGGCTAAAAATAAAAAATTTTTTTTTTACGTAAACAAAACAAAAAAAAAACCTTTCATTTCATGCTACAGAATGTTCAATTACAAATTATAACCTACAGAAAGTGATATTTTATGGCCATGTAGTGACAATGGAAAACATTTAAGTAATGGATTTTTGGGCATATATTTTTTTTAAAGTTGATATTGTGAAACCTCTTAGCAAACCAACCAAATATACAGCTCCTCACTCAGTATGTTTGTTTCTTAGGGAAATACAAATAAACATTTCAAAAACCAAAATCACAAATAATGCTACTGGTGGAAGCATCTGTCAACAACTCACTCCCGTGTGCTAGAGAATAAGCAGATTACAGAGTTCAGGTTCCTTATGAAAAAGGCTGTCGACTGGTGAGATAAAGCATCAAACCTCGGTTTTGCGGCATCCTTCCAGTTTCCACACCTCCTTAGAACATACCTGGCAAAACCACTTAGCAGCAGTACATGAATACAATCAATAATGTTTTTGGTTCGAAGCCAGTCGTGGCAGAAAGTGTCCACCATTTTCACCAACAGAACTCGAGTGTTCACAGCCGCAGCTCTGTGGTTCAGTCGTGGCTTTGGTCCATTTCTTTCTTTGTGTGTGAGTGGGATGTCTGAAAAGCTGATGACCAGATTGGCATGACATTTGCTGAGCACACTCACAGTCCCAAACACCCAACAGGGAGAAGCCATTATTTTAGACTTTAGACTTTTGAATCTGTGAACTTTGATGGGGCTCCATTTGGTCAAACTGCAGTGGACTTGTCTTCAGGTCATTTTGGAATGTTTTGTGTCTTCTTTTTTTTTTCCCTAAAGGTAGTTTGAATAAGAAATGTAATGAGTAATGGGGCACTGTCTTGGAATATGTGGTAAACTTTGGGGTAATCCCTAGAATATTTTTCATCCTTGGCTGAGAAATACCTCTGGACAAAAAAAAATGTCCATAATTAGCAGACAAACACATTAAGTGTGCACACTGGAATCTCAGGAAAACTTCACAAATGTGGGGAACACAGCCGCTCCAGATTCATTTGAAATTGTTCTCTGTGAAATTGATCGTCTGCCTCAGAGTTCAAAGGTCATCTCTGTGGCCTGGGACGTGTGGGAGGTTTACAGGGGAAGAAGAATCCTGACACAAACAGTTCGGTCAATGAGCTGTGGTGCTTGAACCTCGATAATAAAACATGTCAGGCGGATCCCTGTACATGTCTATGTTTGGAAAGTGATTCACGCCAGTGGAGGACTGATCTGATTCATAGTAAAATGTCTAAAATGGTGAGAGAGTCATCCAGAGCAACTGCAACTGCTGGATTGTATGTGATTTTCAAAGCCTCCGGATGTAGGATTGTTTGAAAACGAGTTAATCGTTGAATTTAATCTGCAGAACAGTTAAATAATTTAATTTTGGGATTATGGCACTGTGTCCTATCGTCAGATGAGCACGGACAGACACATTTGTTTTATATAGGATAGATAATCTAAGTTTATTACATGCTTTATTGTATTTATTAACTCTTTAATTTTTAGGTAAGCAGTATTTGTACAAAGTAGTTCACTAGAACAGCCAGTAAAAGAGTCCGTTCTCTCCCTGCTCTGTGATTGGTCAAAGCCTCCCTTGCAAAAGTATCTTCCTCTCTCTTTGATCACTTGATTTACACATTGCTGAGATTTTTTATATGAATTTTAGATCAATAATGTAAAACAAATATCCTGCATGTCATTAAGATAACCGCTCCAGAGAGTGTGACTCACGGCCTCAAGTTACCTCTCTGTCTCACAAGGAAGAAGATGTTAACAAGACAAACATTTGAAAACAAACTGGCGACAGGTGCAGTGAAAAAGACGACAAACCAAACCGAACTGAGTCTGATGAAAACTGTTTGAGAAATGTCAACACTTCCTGTCAGGAGTTAAACAAAGAAGGAGAGGTGAGATTTAAATGAATTTGAATTTGAACTTTATGACTAAACTAACTAACTTTATGATAAATCTGGTCCCGAACTTTGATCTGCATAGATTATTATCATGTTATGTGAGGTATGTAATATAGCCATTCTTGAATCTCCCAACTAAATCACCATGGATGCCCTGATAATAATCAAATGTTTGATATTTAGGATTAATAACTGGGATGACGCGCGTACATTCCCAGTGAAGCCAATGAGAGTTTTCCCAACTTTTAATTACTGTAATTATGCTCCTCTTTCCTTTTTGATAAAGGTAAACACAAAAAACAGCAACAAATGAATGGATATATTCCCACACTACACTAATAACTGTTTGACACCAGGTTTACCCTTTGATTCTGTGTGAATCGTGGTTAAATTGGCACAAAGTTCCTTTAGCCTGAGCCCAGCTTTGCTCTACATAGTGTGAACCTGTGGTGTCATGCCTTTTCATGCTGTACTGCAGGCAATCTCCTCCAGGTGAACTGAGCTGCAGCCTCTGACACCTGGCTGTCAGTTTAACACAGAGAGACCAAGTCTTGACTCACCACTGAGAGCACCCTTTCTGAAAATGACTCACAGTTTGACTCATGGGTGGCACTGGCACAGTGTGCTCACAAGGTCAGATGAAAACGCTTTAGTGATTTAGTAATTCAGAACAAACCTCCCCTCTTCCCCATGAAAAGTGTTCTTTCAATTAGCCTTCAATGGTTTCTCCAAAGAGTGGGCCAAACATTAGTCATGTCCCATTTATAGCCATAAAAGAACACCAGGGATGTGGCTTTTCTGTGGGTTTTCTGAATGTGATGTTTTGGTGTCGTTAAGCTCTGCGGTAAAAGGTGAGAGGTGACGTGTCCTCATGTCGCCGTTTGGATAACAGCATCACATCTGACTGGAGAATGTTAGTTTTCACAGTGGAAACCACTGAAGTGAGTGCAGATAACTCGACCTGACACAAACCTGGCTCAAACATACTTCACCCGATTTAAAATGAACAGTAAACTTATCTTGATGCAATGGCCAAACAGATCCATTCAACCATTAACTAATAGTAGATATAGGATCAAATCATAGTTGCTGTGAGAACTTTCTCAAGTAGCAAACACATTAAATGTAGAAATGTAAAACCAGCAATTTGTGGTTTTACAGAAATGCCTACTGGAACTTTTTCTTGGTGGACAGTTGGTGGGTTTAAGGACTGCAGGGAGCAATTTCTTGGACAAACGAATCTGCAGCACAGATTTGGCTGCGGTTTAAACCTCTGTTATCTGTCACTCCTATCATTTCCTGCAGCTGTCTGTACAGCAATCAGTTCTGGTGATCTTGTCTATCCAGTAGCAAAGCAACATACCAACATTGTTTACTTATAAACAACTGTGTGGAACATATTTTGCCGCTGTTTCCGTGTTATGAAGTTAGTGACATTTTTGTCGCTATATTTAGCGAGTATTCAGACTCTCTAACGACTCAAAAAAGCGACTAGCAACAAATCCAGCGTCTTTTTCTTGTGTTATTTGAGACTTTTGGAGACATTGACGTGAAAACACATATTGTTCTAAAGGTCTTTGCGCACTGGATGGAACAACCGGACGGAACAGGGGGATTATCAGGGTCAGATGTATTCATTCTGTCAAATTCTTTGATATATTGGTCAATCTCCTTGGATTTAAAGTAGTGTTAGTCTTAATCCTGGTCCTGAGGACCCACTACCCTGCACATTTCAGATGTTTCCCTGCTCCAACACACCTGATTCAGCTCATCATCAAGTTCTGCAAAAGCCTGATAAAGACCCGTTCATTTGAATCATGTGTGTTGGAGCAGGGAAACATGCAGGGCAGTGGTTCTCCAGAACCAGGATTGAGAATCACTGATATATTTAAAGTGCACAGTGAACTCTGATGACTTGAAACTGGCACTGGTGATGCTCATTTTTGCCGAAGCTTTTCCTGCCAACACAGCAGTGTAAACAAACCGAGTCACATGACGTCTGCAGCTCTATAAACAAAGATCCAGAATCTAGATGACAGGTTTTCTTGCTAATCACGAGCTGCACCAGTGCTGTTCTCTCACAGCTGAGCGCAATCAGAATGACTGGGAAGATACATATGCAGGTAGAGGTTTTCCTGTGTAGTTGGTTTATTGTCTACACAAAGTACTTCCCTGTCTCCTTTCTGCTTGACTGAGGAGCCACCTCTCACCTGGATGTTGGGAAACCATCTGAACCAGACAATCTAATGTTGTGTTCTTTATATTTTTTTTTTATTGATGATTGATAAATGTTAAAAGAAAAATGCATCCAACGTTTTTCTTTTTCCCCCCTCATCGTGACCTGTATGTGGCTGTGATCCGAAAGTACGAGTCATGTCAAATTCTTTCTTGGCATCACAATTGAAGCTCAAGCGTAAACCTAAGATGGTCAGTGTGCTGGTGCTGTGGTCCAACAACACTTACTGTTCTCACTGAGGCCAAATGAGGGGAAATAAAACAGAAAACACTCCAGTGTTTGAATGAACAAGGTTCCTGTCTGTTGTGAGGGAGCCTGGCGTCTCTGGCTTATGAATCATCGCTGCTGAAGCTAAAAGCAGAGAAAGATGTGAACACATGAAGAGTTCCACAGCAGGAGCTTTGTGGATGGTGGTACGGGTGTGCCCTCACACACCGGCAGCTTTCATCCAGGCCTGTGTGGGTACGATTCCATGAAGACCTTGGGCACCTGTGGGTGACTCATACAGGCCTTGATGTTCATCTGGGCTTCAGTGACAGAAAGAACCTAACTGTGGATAAAGTAAATGGGACACAGTGTCTCACTGTGGTTTTTTTCAAGCTCACAATATAACACAAATATAAACAAATATCTGTTATATTCAAACCATGAGTTCAAACAAAGAATCTTGCCTTGAATCTTGTTAACCCTGGCCACACTTCCTGTGTCCTGCGCTGCACACAGGAACTGTAAAGTCTTCCACGGGGCTGCTGGAGACAATTCCAAGGCAAAAGGTGGGGCACACCCTGGACAGGACACCAGTCCATCACAGTCACACAGCGAGTAATTTGGTTTATGTCAAGACACAGAGGCAGTGATCTGGCTGCACGTTTGGAGTATGACGGAAAACACAAAGATGCAAAAACTGAGTTCTGCTGCTCGGAAAATCCAGTCATTTTGCAGTTTTGATTATTTTATTACCTGTCTCTGTATGCCCCTGTGCTGCAGCTGTATACACACAAACGTTCCCTCAATCAGGTCTGATAGTTTTGCTTCATAGAGCCCATTGTCAGACGAAAGACGCAGCAGACAAATATTGTTACACAGGCAGAATAACATCGAAGACAACAATAATCACCCAGTTACACGCTGCAGCTTTATCTTACTAGGTAGGAGCAGCTCACAGTCTTCCACACCCTTCACTCACTACACCTTTGGGCAGAGTTTAGTGTATGAAGGTCTTCCCTTGAGAAACAGCTGTCACAGTGATCCAAGTAAATCCTATAAACAGGAGACTTCAAACAGAAAAAGAATAACCAAACAGGAAAAAAAACTTGGGAATTACCTGGGGGTGCAGCTGAGAAATTCAGTGCTGGAAAAAACAAGAAAAAATAGAAACAAGGCTTTTAGAGAAGAGAGAAAATAGAGCGGTTCAACTGCCTTTCAACACATAATTCCTAAACAAAGGTTGGAGCATCTCGCAGTGTCCCCAGGGGAGGAGCTGATTGAGACGCTGCCAGGGCAATAAGACTAGACAGTACCCATAGAAGGGGGGTGGTGGTGGGGGAGGCTACACTGGGTGCAGGATTGGGGTTGTGATTTACTGTAAATATAGAATACATTCTTTATTTGACCAGGTAAAGTGTCACTGAGGACCAAACCTTCTTTTAGAAGAGAGATATGACAAGAAGGCAGCATAGGAAACTTTAAAATGACAATCACGGTACAAACAAATGCAGACGGTAGACGAGGGAGGACGGGTGGGCGTCAGTGTCACCCTGATGAGGCCGAGGTGGCGTGACACGACCGTCAGGCGCGTTGCTGCACAGCAGGCTGCCGTCACATGTATGTACAGTGAAGCTCCTTTAACATGGATGTTGATGTGAGCGTTTGTTTACATGCAGAGAAGACAGCATGGCACTAGAGCAGGAAGAGACGTAACAGTGTAAGCGTAGGCGTAAGACTCTGGGAGATAAAAACGGAATGAGAAGACGGGGGAAGGGCGACGAGAGGAGAAGTAGGACAAGTGGGACATGATGGACTGGCTGCCTACCTCCTCCTCCTCCTCCTCCCCCTCTGTCTTTGCTGTCTCAGTGGAGATGTAGGAATACGAGCATGGGCCGGCGCCTTCGTCTTGCCCGCAAATGAAGCCACTGTGGCACCACGGGGTCGCCTGCCAATACTTTACAGAGCTCTTTTCATTTACATACCAAGTCTCCTGTGTGGCGTACAAGCTCCAAAACACTCAGGAGCGAGACTTGGAAGATCTTACTATTCAGTTTGAAATGAAAACATCACACGGGGGCAAAAGTGCTACCAGAGCGACCACAGAGTACACGTCGGTTTAGAAGCAGTGACAAAGAAGTGGGGGTGGGGGGGGTGGAAGAAAGGAGTGGTAAATTTATTGACTCAAAAAAAAAAAAAACTTTAATGATGAGAGGCAGAGAAGAGAGGGAGGAGAAGCAAAAACAGTCAGAGAAAAAGGCAGCGTGGAGCTGAAGCTGCAGGGGACTATTAAAAAATGAATCAAAGGCACACAGGCTTTTTCTCATGGAAGACAAAAGAGTTGTGCTTACACCTTTCCTAGTGAGGGGGAGAAACATTTCTGTAAAGTGAGCACACGCCAGTCACATCTCCCTCCACATACATACTGTATATACAGTAGTTTGCATTCAAGGCCGCGGAACATGCATGACACACACATCTCCTAATTAACCTTCCATTCTGTGTATGTGACAAACTCCGTTTTATTCAGGTGGGAAGAGCCTAAAAATAGCAGGTGTGTGTGTGTGTGGGAGTTGGGGCAAATTTGACAATGAGGCAGCAGGAGGGGGAAAAAAAAAAAGCAAGCAGTCTGTAATTGATTTTTCCACGAAAGCTCCATCCTGGTGGCCAAGAGAAAAACACTAAAGTTTAAAGGCGATCAATATGAACTAAGATAGTGTTGTTTTTCAATCAGCATTACACTGTGGAATCACTTTTAACATCCTAATGACAAGTTTGAGCCAAAACGTTGTCTATGACCACATTCAGACCTGGTCACCTGATCACAAGTGTGGGTTTTCAGATGAGTTCTAAAGGCAATGTTTAATGTTTTAGCAAAAATTAACAGTAAATTTGCTTCAAAATGAAAAAGCCTCAGAATAAGCCTTTTATATGTAAGGTAAGGGGCTTGCTGTACAAGCAGCCGCCATCTAGAGCTACCGTGTTTTTTGCCCTCATGAACCAGATACATGAACTAATGAAGAGAAACATTGAATGACAGCGTCATTCACTGTTTACCAGAAAGGATGGAAACACATCCTTTCTACTCTACCAGAAAGGATGTGTTTCCATCCTTTCTGGTAGAGTAGATGTCACACACTGGACCTTTTAAAGCATGTGTTTCATTATGTGACACCATAGTAAAGTGTCTAAAACCTTTTCCTTTTCTTTTTCAGCAATGGGAGCTGAAAATGTGTTAGTACCACACATACGGCCACTCTTAAAAAACACAAACTATCCCTTTTAAACACACAAAATAGTCTTCTATTCAGTCGTTAATTCAAGAGACTGGGATGGAGCAAAAACTCTTTCTCCCAGCTTTTACTTTGTGCCAACAATGGCATATCACAACCGTGCGTTCTGGCTGCAAAGAAACACAGTACAATCGACTCCATTTGTTGGTTATTCTACACTTCTATATTGCAAAATGAGAGGATGTGACTTGTTCATGGACAGAACAATCACATTTAAATCAGATCTCACTGTGGACTGGGAAACATAATAACACCAGGATTAAAGCCCTATATCTGGATATGAGACATATTTTATTGCCAGGTGTAAATGGCCCCCAAACAGAGCTGCTCCTCAGTCAGATGTTACAGTCGTGAAACACTTTGCACAGATACAGGGATTGAACTTTTACACTCTTCTGCATGAATTGTCCAAATGCAGCCCATGGCCCGCGGGTGCTTCTGCTTTCTGAATCAATATTTCAGCGCCGAGGCGTCGCTCAGCCTCCATCCACGTGGAGTGCTGCCAACATCCAGTTTCAGTACTACTATAGCCCGCAGTGCATGGCTACTGCCCACACACACACACACACATCCACAAGAGCATTATCAGTAAGAAACTGCTATAACTGCTCTTTGTTTTGTCTTGCCAGGTGGGATCGTACATAATAATAATGAAGCCATGTATAATATTCAGTATGGCCCTGCAGGTTTGCAGTTTGAACAATGTGTGAAAAAAAAAATGACACTGTTCAAATGTGAAAGATTACACTCACCATTTGACTTATGTTCTGTTAAACTGCAGTCTGACCAACAAGGAAACAAACTAAATACTGTCAGTCGGCTGCAAAGGTGCAGCAGGCATCCGGAGGAACATGATCTCTGAAAGCTGAGTGTACTCATATAATTATGCTCTTGTGCTGCATGTTTGACTTTTTAAACTTCACTCGAAACCCCCCCCCTCCCCCCCCCACCACCTCATTTCTATATCTCATTGTGGAAACATTACAAACATCTGTGTCAGATCCTGTCAGCTGGTGAAGGAGAGAACGCAGTCTATCGACAGAGATTAGATTTTGAAAAGCAAGAGCTGACAGACCTTTTCAAATGGTATTTAAATTTCATGCTGAGAAAAAATAAATCACAGCACGAACCCCCGGACAACAATCAATGCACAGTTAAGTAAAGCTATGTTTGTGGCTCGACTACGTCATTTAACTGAACTGCTGTGAATGAAGCATGTCTGAGGGGGTGAACTTGTTAGAATGTAGAATTATGAAAGACATTCTGAAATCAGTGCCACAATTTATGTGTTATTCTTTCAAGTTAATATAGCCAACTCTTTCACTATTGCCGGGTGACAGTTGTTCATTTAAAAAAAGAATTAATAAATGGAACCACAGAAAGCCGGTGTCAAGAAGCTGAGAAGCACTGGGATGAAGTCAGAGGTTTTTTGCTCTCATTTCACATCGAGTGCTTCATCATTAGAGTCAAAGGCTCGTTTCCTGTCTAGCTAATTTAAAAAAAAATTAAATAATTCAGGAAGGCTGGAAAAAAAAAATCATTCTCTGCTGAGTTTTATTTAAATACTATTGTAATTCTCTGACCTGAACATCTGGGCTCGTGTCATGTGCGACAGATGATTCAAGATATCGACCTGGACTTTATTGCATTTATTGTCTGACTCTCTTTAAGTCTTTTTCCACTTTCTTTATTCTTTTGAGAATAGAAGGTTATTGTTAATGCCTCCATTCACCACAGGTATGCAGTCAGGAGTCTGGAGGAAGTGCAGAAGTATCATGTGCTGAAAGGTTATTATGGGATTATTAACTGATACCATAAAGATAAACTGCACACTATGCCTTTTAATTAGAATTAATGAGGTCTGTCTGTCCTGGAATTCTGTGAGTGAAGTGGTCGAAGGCAGTGAAAGGGTTGCAATGAAAGAAGAGAGAGAGGAAGACACACAAGAGATGGACAAGGGTCCAAAGTTAACTTTTTTGTCTATGAATGGTAAAAGTAAAAATATAAAATATACAGTAAGTGGCTGTACAGCTGCTGTTTTATAGATCTAAAGGTTTCCCATCGGGGAAGTCAGAAAGATTTGGTGTTTATACGCGCTGGTGACAGC
Source organism: Brachirus orientalis (assembly GCA_016785285.1). Taxonomy (NCBI): domain Eukaryota; kingdom Metazoa; phylum Chordata; class Actinopteri; order Pleuronectiformes; family Soleidae; genus Brachirus; species Brachirus orientalis. The sequence continues at coordinate 1,273,343 of JAFBJR010000570.1, forward strand.
ATGGTGCCACACAGGGTGTGCCAGTCTGTGCTGAAATGTTATCACTGACAGGTAAGATTTAAACACACATACACACACATACGCACAAACAATGCATTTTTGCTTAAAGTATCAGTGTGTTGTGTAATACAAGCTGATTTGTCCCCTCTGTCACTGCCTCTGTACAGTGTGCTGTGATCCCATTGTGAAGCACAGAAACACTAATCCACCCAGTTCAAAGGCTTGATGTTATTGTAGCTGTACGGCACTGTTTGTGTCTTTGTGCTTTTGCAGGCCAAGACTGAAGTTCTTCCTAAATGTCACCTTTGTCGACTCCGCAGGATGTAATACAATGATTGAACTCAGTGTTTTTTTAAGTCAGTACATACAAACACATCAACTGGAATTAAGACATGAACTCACCCGCAAATGATTTGAACATACACATGTATGCTCACACCTCTGCCCAAAATATAGACTAAATATTGCAATCTTCATGGACAATTTTGGGTTGTCCTGTGCCGGAACACTTCAACACACTGACTGGAGAGTGAGGCGTTCAAACTGCCAACCCTCTGGTGACTGGATGTCCCTCTCTTCCTTCCTAATACTACAGCCACCCAAATGGCAATCACTGAAACTATTATCAGACGGGAAGTCCATACAAAGTCTGGAGTTTGACATTGAAATGTGATGACCACAGTAGGAGACTTTCTGAATCAGAAGCTTTCACAGCAGCAGGACAATGATCAATGATAAGGACAGGTTCAAGCAAGGTTTGGCGAGTTCTTACATTATCTCACTGTGGCATTATCCGGGTAATGTTGAGGAGCTAGCCAAAGAAGCTCCAGGGAACGTCTCACGTGACTTTTGCAGATATTTTTCTCATACTGTATACAGCCACCGCGGACGATCTCTGCAGAATGTCGTTACTCGTTACGTGACAAAACCATTCAATGTACATACTCCAAATGTGACTAATTCCCTTTATTGTTTAATTCATACACCAATTGCTAGATATGCACTTTCCATACATACATTTTATAAAGTATATAGACAAGCCATTTTCACACTACCTCCTCGCGGACTGCATCATAGAATAGTTTTCCAAGAGCATTGGTTTTACTGGTGACGGTTTTCCAGAGGCACATTTCTGTCTGATTGTCCCCTAAAATAAGTAAATACTTTAGATTATATTATTTACATAGAGTAATTACATTACTTGCTTATTCACATATAGTGAATAAGCACTTTGCCTCTCCCACTTAAACTGTTGCTTATATTGTTCCCTCCATTCTCAAAATGTTTTTTTTTTCTTCCAACAATTCATTTAGTTTATTAGAATGGGAATGCACTTGGATGATGGATGTCCAGCTGTTTTGAACAACCTGGTTTGGGGCAAAATGCAAGACACGGATAATTCAGGCCAAGAACCTGACTCACTGCCAGGTCACTCTGAGACTTTCTGGTTATAACTTCTCTGGCCCCTCATCAACTGATGGTCATATTTAAAGGCTAACCAGTAGGAGAAGACAGTGCTGGCACAGAGACTGTAGCATCAATGGTATAACACACACACACACACACACTGGTTTCCATGACTTCTGAGGACATTGCACTGACTGATTAATTTCCTGGAGACTTACTCTAACCTTAACCATAATTACTAGTGCCCTAACCCTAACTTAACCCTAACCTTAACCTAACTTGCCAAAACATGTCTCCACCTTAAAATGTATTAATTTACATTATGGGGACTTGATTTTTGTCCCCATAAAGAAGATAAGTCCCCATAATGTGACTGTGGAAACAGATTGAGGTCCCCACAACATAAGGAATACCAGGCAATACACACACACACGTTTGCGTTTCTATCAGAGTGAGGACCCTCATAGACTTAATACATTCCCTAGCCCCTTACCCTAACCTTAACCATCACAACTAAATGCCTAACCCTAACCCTAGGTGTTTATATGATTTTTGGTCCTCACTCTGCAGCAAGTACAAGAACACACACACATATGTTTGAAGGACACTGCACTGCACTGTATTCCATTCATCTGAACAGCTTAACCACAATCTTATCACTAACCATAGTCAGTTAATGCCTAATCCTAACCCCAGTTCAAATGTTCAAACCCTAAACTTAAACATAACCATTTCCTCACTCACTCCATGAGTGAGTTTCTGCCTCATTAGGACCAGGTTTTGGTCTCCATGAGGACTACTGACCCTGGCAAGGTTCAGCGTATGTGCCAGAAACGGTTACTACTAAAGAGGTAACAAATACAAGAACAAATTTACTTTCTATGGTTTCTACAGTTTGTGGTTGTCACAGAGGTATACAGTACATACATGTACATACATCCCTGTGAGTTGCTGTGGTTTAGTGAGGTAGCTGTCCTGCAAAAGTGAGGTAAGACTGGCACCTGATGCAAGAGGTCCATCAAGTTGACTGGTCAAGACAGGTTAAAATAAAACTCAGGAGACCAGGAAATGTCTAGCTGCTGTCTGTCTGTCTTCAGCCAGTGAGCAGCATAAATAACAGCTGTGGCAATTCAGAAAATTCACTTAGCTGCCTGAGTGAGGCAAAATGGGAGAGCAAAAATGCTGAAATAGTTGCTGAATGTATTCAAATTAATTCAGAATCTTAGAGCGGATTCATTTGAGCTGCTGGGTATATATTCAGTTTTCTCAACAGCATAATCTGGACTTTTCAGTAATTTCACTGATGCATTAGATACTAATTCTATCTTCATGAAATGTAGAATATACCATTGTATGTTTTTGAACACATGCTAATATAGAACATTTTACTTTCTCTTTTAAATTGATTAATTGATAATTGATTAAGATGTTAAATCACAATCAGGCTCAGTTCTAGACTGCTTTGATTTTTGGGCATCAAGAGATGATGACTGATCTCTGCCAAGCTTCTTCAACATGCAGTTTTATGTATATAAAACTAAAGTTGTAGTATCTAATAATACATACAAAGGAGTAAGATAGAAAATGAATTTTGGCACGTGGTGTAAAGATTTTTCACAGGTATTCATGCCAGTTTTCACGAGACTAGAGTCTGAAAACTGGCACTTCAAATGTAGATGGTGGCGGCAGTGAAATGCAAGTCAGAGGCATTCACATTAAGGTCCAATGATATAATACAGACAACCCTAATAAATAAAATGAAACAAGGAACATCCTCCTCATGCATTGGTGAACCAACATACCATAACTGATAAAATGACTCTGTGTGGTGTAGCCCTTGTGTTTATGTTCTCTCAGTGCTGTCCTCTGACTGTAAGCCCTGGACACACTATAAGACTGACTGAGTGGCTGCATAATTAAAGTGACAGGGGAATTCATCAAATAGTCTGAGCACTGGCTGTGACAGCAGGCCACTCCGGGCGGCAGAGTGGCCGTGGCTCACTGTGAAGGACATGGACCAGCAGCCTCTGGGGCAGCGCAGGAGAAATCGATGAGTCTCTGGCAGCCAGAGCCATTACTTTGTTACTGCTGAGGTGGAGTCACTTGATGGAGTCAAGTCTGACAGGAGTGACAGAATGCAAAATGTCAACATAATATTGTGTCTAACTGTATATTTGCTTGTTTGCTCTGCTTACACGATATCATGAAGAAGATGAGCTGAACAAATTTGTTTTTAGACACTGTAATACTCTGAAGTGCCACCCTGGATGCATGTGATGGCTGCATCACTATGTGCAAATAATTTTTTTATTTGCACATAGTTGCAAATAATTTGAGTATTGTGCTTGTCTTTGAATGTGACCGTAAGTAAGTAGACCTTCTGCATGTACTTCAGTAAATCGTAGAGATCTTTTTCAGTCTTCTGTCTACCTTGCTGTGAACCTTGTGGTGCATGTGGAGAAGCATGGGCCTCGACAGGGAATCAGTTTTTAATTTCGAACTCTGTGACTGAGCTTGACACTCACACTCCTCAAAGCTCACGTGGTCAGCGTGGCTGCTCAAACCTGTGAACATAGTTGCAGTAATGGAAATATGTTTCCATGACGCACATATGTCAGTTGCACAGACAGTGTGGCCCCAGGCTTGAAAAGAGGTTATTTTGTTGGACCAATTCTTGGGTAAGAATATGCTAAGTATGCAGGGTCACGTGGTGGTGCAGTGACTAGCATTGTTGCCCCAAAGTAAAAAAGTCCCTGGTTTGGATCTGAATTGAGGACCTTTCTGTGCAGATTTTGCATGTTTTCCCTGTGTGCACATGGGTTCTTGACAGGTTCTCCGGGTTCGCCCACAGCCCAAAAAACATTTGAAAAAAACACAATTGGGGATTAGGTTTTTTAAGTACTTTCTTAAATTGACTGTAAATATGAGAGTGAATGGATGTAAAGGACTGGTGACCTGTCAAGGGTGTACTCTGCCTTTTGCCCTGTGTCAGCTGAATAAAGCAGTAGAGAAAGGAGAATGAATAAGTATGGAAAAGATTGCAATGTCATTCCTTCAGTCCTTCCAGCCAAGTAAGCAGTTCATTTCAGACATCTCTTTCCCTGGCAATGCTTTCCATCTCCTCGTGGGGGATTCAGGGACAGATGGTTTATGCAGTATAATCAAGTGAGTTCTGGATCTACCCTGAGACTTCTGTCTCAAACTGAAGGCACCCAAGAGACATTCTAGTCTATTAAGGTGTCCCAACCACCTTAACTGGCTTTTAACTGGCTGTAATTTGAAGGACGATGACCAACTCTTTACTGTGTCATTATTGGGTCGAGCCCAGCCGTCCTACAGAGGAAGCTCATGTCAGTCACTTTGATCCACATTTCCTTCAGTCAATATCCAGAGCTAATAAAGATAAGTGAGGCACAGAATATCTCGAAAATAGCTGTTACAATGCACACATTGCAGCTGTTACCACACCCACCTGCCTGTCTATCTCCTGCTCCAACCTCTGCTCACTTATCAATAAGACCCTGACAACTGCTTCACTTGGGACAGAGAGCCTTGGCCTTAGCCATGGATGACACCCACCACTTGACTATCAGCTGTGAACAATTACCCTGCTCTGACTTTTCAACATTGTTGTTTTATTTCCTGCTTTCTGAAACTAAAGAAACAACTTAGACAAAAATGCTTCCCGTTCAGCTTGTGCATTCATGAAATGTAGTACCTTTTTTTGTTAAGTTTCAGCGTAATGAAAAAAACTCACTCATTCATTTTCTTTATCCTCCACTTGAGGGTTGCAGGGGGCGCTGGTGCCTAACTCCAGCTCACATAGCAATAATCTCCCCAAAGTTTTTGCAACTGTTAATAGTCCAACATCACCTACACCTATTGGTTGACAATAGCTGTCAATCACACTGGTGTCTACTCATATGTTCTGTGCTTTGTCGTCTGTTTTTCTCTAAATGAGACCAAAAATTTACAAAACTGACATCACACTCCATTGAAGACGACCTGGAGTTCGCAATAAACACTAGAGTGTTCAGGCCCTAAATATCACCATGTATAGCTGCCTTGATTAACCAAGATAATCAACTAGTCATGGTAAAGCAAACCACTGAGACGGCACGTACATCTGACCCCCCTGTATAATGAGCAGTGTCCAGCACATAGAGTAATGAAATCTTTTTTCATAAATTATCACCCTATAGTGGGTTCATGTGAATCATTAGTGTTTATAAACCATTATGAAAGTCATCGCAGGATCAAAAACAGGTTGTGTGTCTCACTGACTAATTGATTTGATAATTGAGATACCCACTTCTATAATGGGAATTTATGCAAATTAGGGATATGCATGCAGGTCCCAGTCCATTAAGCTAAAATGACCTTAACATGAGACAGATAAATAGATGGCTCATAATTTTTTTTAATTCTACTTCCTGTGTGTTTGCAATGAGTCCCAAGAGGGTTTAAATTCAATTTGAAAACATGATCCCTCAGTCTGTTCACATTAACTCCTCCCGGAAAACTTGAATTTTATCCATGGTTGCTTTTGGAGCAGGACAAAGAACAAATGTAATTTAACAATTGCATTGGTTTGTCTTCTTCTTTTGAATCACCCCTGAATGCAGCAGTCATGATCCAGGTGTGGAGAAAGGTTTACTCTGTACTTCCACGCTACAGTCCGCACTACAATATACTGACTAAAGCAGCATGAATGGACAACTGACAGCCCTTGTCCTGCAGTGTTCCCTCGCAGTGAGTCTGATTCGAAACTGCAGCTGAAGTCACCATGTGACCCTGCTGCATTTTCCACCCTATTACTGCAAGCTTTTTAATGGATTAGGAGTTCTTCCTGTTTCGCAGCAGCCAGAATTACAATGATTATTATGGGGTAATCCACACAACAAGCAACATTGTTTGTGTTTAATTACTATAGATATCATGGAGACAACTGCCAAAAGGGGAAACTCCCATCACTTGTCCAGCCAGTCAGTGTCGGACCTTGTGTCAGTCATATAGCATTTGGATGACCAGTAACTTAAAGTGTATTACATAAAGTAGACAGTGTTAAACATGCTGCTCGTACGGAGAAATATGCGAGACATGTTTGCAGTTTTATTTCTATGTTATTTTAAAACCTCATTGTTTTTTTTTATTTTAACTGAAGTTTTGATAGACCACAAAACCACCTTCTACAAGTTAAAGTGTCAAGTATTCAGTGTGACCTACCCTTACACTTGACCAATAGCATGAGCCCTGACTCTTAAACCTGGAGTGGAATCCTAATTATTGTGCTTGTTAAAACCTGTGTTTTTCCTACTATTACATGCATACCATTTTTAGATTCAAGTAGATTGATATGACAATAACATTTGAATAGTATTAATTTAATGATATAAGTTATGTTCAACATTGTTTCTAAAAGTCATTCTGAGCGTGCGTTCGTATCACCGTAACCTATCGCCATACACCACCACTCCACAAGAACCTGAACTATTCCTTTAATCTCAACTCAACTCACTGACTCATGTACTCGGAATGTTCTGCAGAGCAGATGGTGCTGTCGCTGGTATATTTTTTGCTGTTGCATTTGATGACGGATCCCATAAATTCTACACCTGATCAGTTGTTACAGATTAGGCAAACTAAGCATTTGGAAAAGACATTATATTTTGCGCTATTAATTTGAAAGAATACTTGTCTTGACCATCATGTTTCTCTTTCCACTATGTACGATATTTATGTATGTATGTATGTATGTATGTAGGCTACATAATCAGCCATTTGTTCTACACTACTCAGTGACTGTATCACACAGTCAAACACATGACTGCCTGCAATACTACACCACACATGACTTGTTTTGTTCACTTTATGACCCAGAATCTGATTTAGAAGCAGAGTCAAACTCGCAAACCTGTTGTACCATTGATAAGTAGCTCACGTGTCTGTGGCAAAGTGTGCCTGTTATATGCATACATACATGCACACCTTACTGAAGCAGAGGGGACATAATCAGTATTTCATACTGCAAACATGCCCTCACACACACGCACACATGCTGGACTTTGACCTTGGGGTCTGTTATAAGGCCCACTGCCTTTGTTGTGTGGAGAATTATTAATGTGCAGACTAGTGTGGTCTCAAAGTTAACTCATTATTAATTTGTGGTGTATGTTTCCCTGCTTGTCTGCTTTCCCCTCTCCTTTATGGATGATGCCCATGTTGAAGTCAACTCTGCCTGTTCTTGTGTGCAGAATAAAAAAAAGAGTGTTTGCTCTTTGTTAAGGGAGCTGTCTCTCTCTCTGTGTGTGTGTGTGTGTCAGTGTCTCTGTACTGGTGTGTAGGCGATGTGGAGCAGTATCAGTGTTGGAGAGAGCGAGCAGTTAAGTAGGCTCAAAGAGCGGTAAAGTTAACTGGCTGCAACAGTGGTGGACACGTGTTGGCTCACCCACTCACTGCTCCTCTGATGCCTTTCAACTCACACTTGATGAGTTAATGAGCAAAGTTACGAACTGGACAGTCTCACTTCGCCCACACACAGACACCGAGACAAACGCAAGGGCACTGGAATCAAATGTTCGGCTTACATGCAGGGACATGAAGACACACCACAACACAAACCTACTCCTACAGCCAAAACCTAAAGCATGGCAGTCAAAAATGCCTGCTGCTAGGCTTGTTGTGGTGATGTCACCCACTGTGACGTCAATGGTTTTTAAACCTTAAGTTTAGTATTCTGGCCAGGACCATCTCTCTAGATCTTTTTTGTTTTTTTTAGCACCTATCAGTGTGTCTCAATTTGGGGGTCACCTTCTTCAGAGGACGTGGTCCAAGCAGAGAAGAGGCTGAACCAAAATGCTGCTCCCACATGTACCATGTTTTTAAAGTCAATTTCTTTAAATGGGAACATAATTTATGGTAAGACATCATGTTCTTAATAAATTTGAAATTTTCAAAACGAGTTCTTTTTGCAAGTGCTACGTCTTTAATACTTTCCAGGCTTCATTTTTGGAACTGAACGACTATGTCCATTTTTATATAAAATCTAATTGTTCAGGCTGCTAGTTCCATTTGAGCCATATGTGAGCCATATGACTACCAAACTGCTATGTAAACACACATGCTTCAAAAGATGAAGAAGAAAAAAACTACAAAAACAAAATTCAACCAAAGTTTTTTTTTTTTTCAAATAAACATGTCATTTATTTGTGTCCAATATTGTATGCACTCCTGTGTACACACTTGATAAAACAGGAAACCTGGAAATCTGTGTCGTGATTTGTTTATTGCTCTGCTGCCAGGAATAACACACTCACTCATCTTCTACCGCTTTATCCGCCACATCAGGGTCGTTGGGGGCGTTGCTGCCTAATTCCAGACACAGGACGAAAGGCGGGGTAAAAGACTGGACAGGTCGCCAGTCCATCGCAGGGCCACACATAGAGACAAACAACCATCCACTCTCACATTCACACCTACAGGCAATTTAGAGTGTCCAATTGGCCTAATCCCCAAATCTGCATGTTTTTGGACTGTGGGAGGAACATGGAGAAAACCCCCCCACATACAGTGAGAACATGCAAACTCCATGCAGAAAAGCCCTGGGTAACCACTATGACAACCACGTGGCCCCAGGAATAACACATTTTACATAAAATATTGTTTTGCACATCTCTTACCAGCTCACTTGGTAAGTGGTCAGTGATGAGGCAACAATGCTATTCACTTCACTTATTCAATTTCTGAGAAACTGACCCAAATAACCACATTGATCACAAGAAACCTGTACTTTACTACCAGATTTTGGAGGTAACAAACCTCCTCCACCATGATGACGTCTTTGGCAACTTGGGCACCTTCTTGGTATTTTCGCAACATTCCTGTGGGGACTCAGGAACCATCTCCTCCTTCTCCTCCTCATTCACCCTCTCCTCCAGGGGTGAACTGTTTTGCATTCTGAATGTGAGGGATTCATAACCAGCATTGTTCTTCAATGACAAGAATTTTACCATATCCTCATCCTCTTGGCTGCTCTCTCTTGTAATGGTCTGGATGACCTCCACCAGGCTCTCTGGATTCTCTGTATGGCGTTGAATCTTTGCCTGCAATGAAAAGTCTTTTTTTGTATCAGTCTGACAGTGCTCTGTGTCGGTATCATCCTCAGTGTCATCCTGAAGTTGCTCTGTGTCGGTATCATCTTCAGTGTCATCCTGAAGTTGCTCTGTGTCGGTATCAAACTCAGTGTCATCCTGAAGCTGCTCTGTGTCGGTATCAAACTCAGTGTCATCCTGAAGTTGCTCTGTGTCGGTATCGTCCTCAGTCGCGTCTTGAAATTGCTCTGTGTCTGTATCGTCCTCAGTCTCATCCTGAAGTTGCTCTATCTCATCCTTATTCTTCTCCTGAAATGTTTCCAAGTCAGTCTGACTGGTGTCCTCCATCTTAATGGCTTGGGCTTTAAGCTCAAAGCTTTTATTTTCCTTCTGTTTGAATGTCTCTGTCCACTCCATGGTGTTAAAATCAGCCTGTAAATGTGTACACTGCTTGTTAATTTTGTTAATCTCTTGCAATCCTTCCCTCAGCCTCTTATTGTTCACCTCCAGTATGTCTTCTTCATGTGGGGCACTTTCCTCCTGGAGTTCTTCGCTGAGCCTCTCCTCGTTCTCAATAGCCTCTAGTATTTCTTGTTCATGTGAGGCTCTTTCGTTCTGCAGTTCTTCCCTAAGCCTGTTCTCATTCTTATTTGCCTCCAGTATTTCTTGTTCACGTGAGGCTTTCTCCTTCTGGCTCTTGATCGCCTTTAGGAATCCTTTTTCACGTGAGGTTCTTTCCCTCTGCAGTTCTTCTTTGAGCTTCTCTTCAGTCTTGTTTGCCTTCAGGATTTCTTGTTCACATGAGGCTGTTAACCTCTCCAGTTCTTCATTCAACTTCAGTATTTCTGCTTTATGTGAGGTTCTTTCTTTCTGCAGTTCTTCTCTGAGCCTCCTCTCATTGTCCTTTGCCTTCAGTATTTCTTCTTTACATGACGCTCTTTCCTTCTGTAGAAGACTGCCTAGCTGTTGAACTTTTTCCAGCAGCAGCTTCACCTTTTCATCACACGCTATGGACATTTGCCTCAGCTTTTTCACTTCACCTCTAAGCTGCTCTTCACTCTCCTTCAACCTGAGTTTTTCTTGAGCTTGCGAGGCTTGTTCTTTCCACAGAACATACTTCTGCAGTTCTTTCCTGAGCATCTCCTCGTTCTTCATTGCTCTCAGTATATCTTGTTTGTGAGAGTGTCTTTTCTTTTGGAGAAGGCTGTCCAGTTCTTCTATTTGGTCCATCTGCAACCTTACTCTTTCATCAGATGCGATGAACATTTGCCTCAGCTTCTTCAGTTCACCTCTAAGCTGCTCCTCATTCTCCTTCATCCCAGGTTTTTCCTGGGCTTGCGAGGCCTGTTCTTGCTGCAGAACATATTTCTGCAGTTCTTTCCTTAGCCTCTCTTCATTCTTCTTTGCCTTTAGGATATCTTGTTCACGTGAGGCTCTTTCACTCTGCAGGTGGATACTCAGCTGTCTAATTTGGTTCCTCTGCAGTCTCAACTTTTCATCAGATGCAATGAACATTTCTCTGAGCCTCTGCAGTTCACATCTAAGCTGCTCTTCAGTCTCCTTCACCCTGAGCTTTTCTTGGGCTTGCAAGACTTGTTCTTGCTTCAAAATATTTATCACGTCTTTAGTTTTCCTCTGCAACTCCTCTTCTCCTAATTTAATAAGCCATGGAGCATAGATGTTCTGTGCAATATCATTTTTTGGAACAGTCCCACGATTGGGCTTTAACTGTGCATCCATAGTTTACTATATTATTTTTAACATTCAGCTGATCTCTGTTATTATCTTTTACATCAAGGATTAGTAGCTTTCTCCCCAAGAAATAAAATGGTGAATCATTATTTATTTGCCTCTCTCACTCCTTTCTACCTGGGTATTTGAAGGACATCAAAGGTAAGAATAAGAAGCGACAGAAACATTTTTAGAAGAAGAAGGACTTTGATCTGCAATGGAAGGCTTTCAAATTGTGGAGGGCAACTTTGCCCCTTTTAGTGTACAGCCTGCCAGAACTTACTGGAAGAAAAAGATAGAGGTGGAGTTGCAGTGTGCTGTAGAAACAATTTTCAAGCTGAGGCCCAGTCAAAACAATGACCGCCACTGTCGCAATCCTATTCTATATTCATTTTCTTTGTGCTAAAGCTTAAAGGCTTCTAAATAATACGATTCAATTTATTATTAGTAGTATAAACCAGTTTAGATCAGTTTCATTCACTTTACTCTGTCCATGCAGAGCTAGTGTTGTCTTTGTGTCTGGATTATGATTGTTTGCTGTTCTAACGGGCCTTTTCCACTTGTACTCCCATATCGATAAGGCAGAGCTTCGAGAAGACATGGTATCTTTGCTGCATTTGCTGGGAATGTTGTGTTCTGAACACCATTTAGATTTGAAGGAAGTCTTTCCTTTTTGCTTTACAAAAGGGAATGTGATGATTACTTCAGTGTTGGTCACCAGGGGTCACAAATGAGGACTTCAGGGATAAAATTAGGACACACAACAGCAGTCTGGATGGAAGACTTAAAACAGGACTGTCATAAGCCTTATAATGGCTCACCTTAGTTGTTACATCAAGCCAAGCTACATGTAGATAAATGCTGTTGTTTTCCATTGTCAGTTTTGAACAAAGTATGGGAATGAGAAAATGGAACTAATTATATGGTTTGAGATTCTTGCTGGGCTAAATCAGTTGACCTGGAACTAACCTGCAGCAGAGTAAGACATAGGCAACAGTCATAGGAACAAAACAGAAAAGAAGGGCTGGTGTGAAAGATGGTGACAAAGAGGACATTCAGGTGAATGACAGGGAGAAATGGAGATAAAAGTGGTGGTCAATAGAATGGGGAAACCTTGCTTTTGAACTTTTCATTGTTGACTCTTTTCATCTCTTGGGTCACCGCAGTCAGTTTGCACCCCCCCCCCCCCCGCAGTCAGTTTGCCCCCCCCCCCCCCCCAGCGTCTCTGGTCAAGCATGCAGAGAAGGGCCAAGTCCCAGTTAGGGAACAGAGTCTGTAGATGCCCAGAGGCAACAAGTCTCCTTCATCACTGCTTTTAGCAGACAAGGGCCCTGCATTAATCATGTGCAATGCGATAGTCCCACCCTCCCCCTTGGATTTTGGCCTCGATGCAAACTGTGACAGAGAGGCCTCTCTCTGAAGCAGCTAAGCACACCTGCACTGATGTCAGTGGAGTAAGGTTCACAGTACTCAGAATTTACGGCCAACCACCAAAGACAAGGGAAGAGAAGGCATGGTGCAAATCACTATTTTATCCAGCATGTGACAAGTCTGCTAGTTAGCTTCACTGACCTTTCAAGTTCAGACCAGTCATACTAGCCTGCAGCATTAACAGTAACTAGCCTGATGACCTTCCAAGAGCATGGCAGCCACAGTTAAGAAAGACTGAGGAAGCAGCTGGTGGTGCTGGAAGCCTAACGAAGGCCCTGTCTGCTTAAATCTGCTTACAAAAAGTGTTGAGTGTTTCTTACTCAGTGACTGCTGCCAATATCTAAGAGATGAGAAAAAATACATTTTTGGGTTGTGACAACAAAGTTTTTTTTTCCCCCAAAGATGTTGAGTAAAAAACATTAAGACAAGCTGTATTATTAAGAGAGACTTTCTTTGTCAGAAATATGAAAGAATTATCCATTTCAATATTGAAATTGTGTGAAAGCAAAATGTTTACATTCGGGTTACTGACCCCAAAAGCAGGGACAAAGGCAGAATTCAGTTGATGTACAGTGTATATTAATGGATGGATGGATAAACAAAATGTAGGATTTTAATAGAAGACTGATGCTTTTTCCTGTTTCCAACCAGTGGAAACCACTGGGCTGGGCATTAATTCTAATATAATATAATAATATTGTATGTTCTTTCGAATTGCATTGAGGAACAGACCTTTTGTAATGGCATTTCATTTTCATTCATGTTCATGCTAAGAAAAACTCAAGTGAGGTAAATGTCATTAATGATGGATCATTTCCACCAGTTGTCTCAGTAAAGTGTCAGTGAGTCAGCACGTGCAACGCCACCTGGAAGTATCACATGAAAGTTTTCACTTACATGTGGCTGCCCCCCAAAAAAAGGAATTTACATTTGACACTTAGACACAAATTAAATATGGTAGGCTTGTTATGCCTGTTTAGATATTTATACAACCATGTGACTAAATAATTTAGGTAATAAAGCATTAATTATATTTGACCTGACTAAAACAAACAAAACAAACAAAAAAGACACTAGCAGTTCTTTGCTCTGCTTTGAAATAAATGCTTATGCCAGCATGCTAATATGCCCATAATTATAACATGCTGATGCTCAGCAGGCATGTTTTCTGCGATCGCAATCCTAGTTCAGCTTGTTAGCAAGATAATGTTGCTAATTAGCATGTAACATATAGCTGAAATACAGGAGAAGCTGATGGAGCTCAAAGAGGCAAACTGTAATTTGTAAATATGGGCTATACACATAAAGTTAGATTAATTGTCATGAGATTTACCTTAACATAGTAAAGTGTGTCGGATTCAGCAACATCTGCTGGTGGAGTTACATGTTGCAGCTGAACATCTCCCATCTCATCCTTACGGTAGTCTTCATGGCTCATTCTGTGGATAATGAAATCAACAAAACATACATTCAGGTGATTTTACACTGAAAAAAAAGATACGTAATCACCTAAATCCTACACACTTGACAGTTTTTTTTTGCGTTAAACTGATCAGAATAGTCAGATTAAGTTATAATAGTTGGAGTGGATGAGGTTGTTATAATTATTCTGGCAGGAAGCTAGTGGCATGGGTCATGAGATGGTTCTGACCTTGCTGTCATTACAGTCTCCCGAGTTTTCTGTCTGTGTGCATTTTAAGTTCATTGCATCACTGATGTCTTTCATTTCAGGTCACTTGCTTCCTGCCTGTTGGCATTAGCCACACCTGTGTCTTGTTGACCCTCTTGTTCAATAAGTCTGCCTCACACTAGAGGATTTTCCAGTCTCACATGAGTTTAGAAACGTGGGAGACCACAGACACAACGAACTTTGTAACCGAATTTCAATATTTTAATCCTGAGAAAGCACAGACTAGACGATCCAGTCAAGACACAGGACCACACACCTGTATTTAGACAATTTTGGGGAGGATATTCCACGTGATTTAACGTGACTTCAGAATATAAACAGACATGGAGGCGGGCTGTCAGTGTTGTCAGTTAATAGCCATTTTGCGTACGATGTTTTGTGCTGATAAATGCAAAAACTGTGGAAGTCATGGCTGAGAAGACGGTCAACTTGGCTTGCACGGGACGGTTCTAAACAAAAGGTCGACCCGCTTTCATCGGTTATTGTGAGGTTCTGCTCACGCCCCAATCGCGGTTCACTCATAAATATCAAACATGTTTCAGAATCTGATGCGTTCCGTGACGTTCAAATCGCATCTGTTAACCTCTCACGCTACAGGATAATTTGGCCAGATAATCTGTTCAAATCAGCCTAAAATCCGAAGGCATCCATGATTGTCGGAGGGGCAGATCGGGACAGATTTATCTGTTTTTTCCATCTATCCTTTCAGTGAGAGTTTCAGCTGTTAGTTTTCAGCTGTTATTTAGGATTTAGCTATTTGCCTCTCTTGGAAACCTATGCTTTTTTGTGTACTGACCTGTGGTACCATCAACTGTTCTCGGGGCCACACACATTACCTTGCCGTGTCTCTGCCCCTGCATGCAGCCAAGGCTGCCTTTCCCTTCAGTGAGAGTGACACAGTGACACGATTCGGGGCGCTCGTTTGATTGAAATTATGACAATACAAGTTGTTCCTGTGCATTGTCTCACAGCATTGTTCTAGTATGTAGGTTGGACACCCGACACTGCAGACTTCTAGTAATCCACCGCAGACATAAACCCCACAGGATATGCATAGGTGTGACATTTTATAGGCTTTTGGGACATGAAGCTGAGAGAGTTTCTGCAGCTTTTATCTTCATGTGCCATGTTGATAATACACGAACAATAAGTCAGAGCCTGATTCCCAGACAGCCTGCCCAAACCACGAGGGTAAAAATCAAAAGCATTGTCCGGTATCGCTTTAGATTACAGCCTGCAATGAGTGGTGTAATTACTCTGGAGTACAGTGTGTAACACTACAGCACATATTATATGTTTCCTGGGGAGGATGATGTAATCTTATGGAATAAAGCTTGATTCCATAAAGCTAAACAAAGGTCTTGGCTGATGTTTGAAAGCAAGGTCACTAGATCTCGAGAAGATGTCTCACACTTGTGATTGAGGGTTGAGTCTGATATGAAGGATGAAACTGATTTTGATGGGCTTTTTAATTGTTGCCTAATTAAGTAGCAAGAGTGGCCAGTGAGGTCTTCTGCTGCTGAAGTCCATTTCTTTTAAGGTTCAGATGGTCTTCTGCATATCTTGGTTGTAACGCCTGGTTATTTGGGATACTGTTTTACTGTCTTTTTTTTTTATATATATTTCTGTTATGCCTTTTTGCATCAACAGGGAATTTTTGACGTTTCCTGGATATTTTCGCTTTTATGGACCATTCTCTATAAACCTTAATAATGTCAACATGTATTAAAATCAGAATAGATCAGCAGTTTGAAACATTCAGACCAAATCATGTAACCCCAATGAATTGGGTTGCTGCCAATTGAAATGTTTGCATTCACAAGCAATTGAAAGAAGCCATGTCAGCTAGTAAAAGCTCTTGGCCTTGACATTGCCCTGGATGAAGGACGCTCTTGAAAACCTTATTGCGTGAAACCCACTTTGTGAGGTGTCATGGCTTGCCCATATATGACTCCTTGACAAGTGATATGTGAGCATCACCTCGCCAACCTGTCGCTAACCTCCCTTACAGCGGGCCTCTCTGTTTTCTAGCAATGCTAGAGCACAGTCAATAAATATTAAAGTAAACTGACATAGATTTTAAATAATATATAAATATCTTTTTTAAATGAGCTGTAATGCATTGCCCGGTTCTGATTTGTAATTACTCACGTTATGTTTATTAAGTGTGGCTGATAACATCAGATATAACCATATCTCACTGTAAGATGTAGTGAACTGACATCCTTGATGATGTCCTGGATCTGGCAGTAGGAGGATGTATGCTGGGCTGTTCTCAGGTTATACATATATGACAGCCAGAGTTAATTCATGGCTCCTTGTAACGACCTGACACCACCTTCAGCCTCCTGCAGCCCTCTCCCCATCCATCTCTCCGCCTGACACTCTTCTCAACAGACTCCCCACTCGGGATTCCTGTGTGTGTGTGTGTCGCTCACTCTCTCATACTCCAGGCCCACTGGTCAAAAATCCCAGGTTTAAGCGGGGTTTTGACTAATCGGAATTTGTTGCATTGTCATTCATTCCAGTGCAATGCTAAGATGTGCATTCATTTTCCTGCATACATGTTACCATACAAGCTGAAGTTTGGCATACAAAATAGTAACAACTGTAACATTCACTGAGTCCTATTGTGTTGGTGTCATTGTTGTTTTGTTTCCAGCACAAAACAACAAACAGCATTTTGTTTCACATTTCACGCGAGGATGAAAAAAAAACCACTGGCAAAGAAAATGGCGTTAATTGTTTTCAGTGGGTTCGAAAGGCTCAAAAATCCTGGTTATACCTGCCAATTTTAATTTGAATGAGGCTTCATTTTACACCTTCCTCTATCTAGAAACACCTTTCTCTTGTCCTGATGATAGAAATCCTCTATCCACGACTCTCCTCAGCCTACCTTCACCTCCTCACCCCCATAGCAGCCCCTAACCCTTCTGTGAGACTCTCTCTAATAACCACCCGGCATAAATCCTCCCCCAAGTTGGCCACAAATATCTTAGTTATGCCGATTTATAGGAGCAGACCAACCTGTCTGACTCCCAGAGAGGCCACTGCGGTGGAGCTTGTAGGCTGCATGAAGATGGGATTGATTTCTTAATGGCAGGTCTCTCCAAAGTAATAAGGTCGCCTTCATGAGGCACTGGGAGACTGAGAGAGAGATTATTGAGTGTTTGGCTGAGCAGCTCTGATGGAGAGCAAAACAAACTCACCTGTAAAAAAAAAAAAAAAAAAAGGTTAGCGAGGCAGTGAGGCATTCTTTTTTTACAGGCTTTGTTTTAGAAACAGAATGTTGCCCTGAGACGACTTACTATTAAAATGATCATCATTATTATCCTGAATTTGTGTTTATTCTTGTGTTTATTTTGGTCTTTTTTTGGCATTAGCTTTGACTAGCTCCCGTGTTCTTCACCCCGAATGCCAGCCACCATCGAAGCGCTGACTGCGGTTTTGGAATTGAACGTTGTCTTCCGTGTGTCTTGTCTCTGGGTGAGCTGTAGATTGTTCTCGCTGTCCTTTGCCACGTTTTGGAATTGTTCACCGTCTTCTCTGGCTCTCACCATCATCCAGAGCTGCACGTTGTCTTCATAGCCCCTTGTCACGATTGGGAGAAGATCGTCTTATCGGATCTGGATTAATTCCAATGCTCCCGTTCACTGTTTTCAACAAATCACTAAACACCTCCGAGCCTGTCTGCTCTTTGTTCCTGAAGAACAATCCACCACAGAATAGACATTAAAGCACTGCACATATGAGTGGATGCTGTAATTGATAACTTTCTCTCTAATAAGTGGTTGCAGGTTGGGTGTCTGAACTTCTGCTTTCAAAATGGGCTCATTTGGCAACTGACGTCTACCTCCAGTTTTTGTCATCAATGGTTGCATCAGTTGCACTGTAGCCTATCGTGAAACCTTTTACAAACACACTGCCACATTTCTCCCACACAATTTCCCCCCTTTTTTTTAAATTTAACTGGAAACAAAGTAGCGTGGGTTCTCACCGGGTACTCCGCCTTCCTCCCACAGTCCAAAAACATGCAGATTTGGGGACTAGGTTAATTGGACACTCTAAATTGCCCATAGGAATGAATGTGAGAGTGAATGGTTGTCTGTCTCTATGTGACCCTGTGATGGACTGGCGACCTGTCCAGGGTGTACCCTGCCTCTTGCCCTATGTTAGCTGGAGATAGGCACCAGCACCCCCCGCGACCCCTAGTGGATAAAGCGGTAGAAAATGAGTGAGAGAGTGAGAGTGGAAACAAAGTAGATTTCAATAAACAGGGAATAGAATGTTATAAATCGAAATTACAGACTCAAGCCTTAGTTCCATAAGACAAAGTGCAAGGAGATCAGGTCATGAGTTAGTCATATTAAGGAATTCAGAGGTGAGGAGGCCAAGTCATTGTTTTCAATTCCACTGGAAAAGACATGGAAAATGTGTAAACCATAAGAACATTAAGAGGATTGCGTCCTCTCAGTCACAAATGTATAACGAAAACATTAAAATGACCAACTACTAACACATTCTGTCGTTGGTGGTGCATATTTTATCTTTGGAAAAGTTTCGGTCAACTGACTGTGTTCGAGTGGATTAAGGTGAAGCCTAAAATGGTGAATTATTATTGCTTCGACTGACTGTAGGACACAAAACATCCCCAGTGGGGACATGTCATGTAGAAATCAAAGAATTAAAGGCACAGTGAAAATGTTCATGGATTCAATCCTGCTGCATTGTTTAAAAAAGAGGATGCATATATCTATATGCATGTGTGTGTGTGTGTGTGTGTGTGTGTATTTATGCATGCTAACATTTGTTTGTATTTACACAGCTGTCAGTGATTGGGCAACAGCACAGACATGTAGTCTTTGTGTTGCCGCACTGTGCTGTGGTAATGACAAGTGCTGTGTGTTTCGATTAGTGCAACACAGCAGTGAGGAGAAAAAAACCAAACAAAACGTAATTTCAAAATGTCAAACATCAAACTTTATTCCGTATCACATCATTCACCATCATGGGTCTGGCTGCTTCTTGACATTAGTATTAGATGGTGTGATCATTTTAAATGATATGCGTGCTTTTTGAATGGAGACATTTCAAAGCCGGTGGTCTCCTGAGACACAGTGGATAACAAAAGGAGGCAAAAGATAAAAACGAGAGGTGGGAGAAAGGGATTCATGAGCTCAAGGACAGAAAAGAGAGGCTAATTAGACAATACATGTTGCGAAGACAAAATAACATTTTTATGTAATCCGGTCCGAAGACAAAAGGAAATAAAAAGGAAACCATCACAGAAATTTCACAGATTCCCAATAAGACTCACATTAGGGGAACTCCGGTGAGGATTAGTGGTCTCCAGTGCTGGTTGTTGTTAGTTGTCGAATTAACTCAGTCAACTCTTTGTTCACTCAGACAAATATAAAGTTTTTGGCTCAGAAATCCACTTAGAACAGCACAGACAGTACACGAAAAAGGAAACATTATTACATTATTACAGAATTAGACAAAGGGAAAACAGCCAGACTCAGAACAGTTCATTCTATCAGATTCTGTGCTAAACTATATAAAGTTGCTATGTTTGTCATATTTTGTATTTTTATTCTGTGTATTTTCTTCTTGTTTCCTATCTTTGATTGTACTGTTTTTGCTCTATGTTTTTGCCTATATGAATCATAATGGTGACTCAAAATGATAATTTTTTCCCTTCCTCATCTGCTGAACCATATAACACTTTAATAACAAGAAATGATGAGCAACATTTGATAATTAATTATCGTCAGCCCACGATTATTATTAAAAAAGTGGAAAAAGTTAAACATGGAGGAGGAAAACATTCAGAGTGTGCGATGGTATACGAGAACGCCTCCCAAAAAGTTCAACTACACATGCTCCACAAAAGAGAATATACTGTAATGGAATACAATCTGAGAACATGTACGCAGGTGTGGCACGCCAGACGGACGCAGACCCGCATTTAGTTATGCATGGAACAGCAGGAATGTATGCATGAGCAGAACATGTATGCAAACTCTCTGCAGACATGGAACACGAAAAGTAATGAGAGAGAGAGAGAGAGAGAGAGACCTTAAGTGGTGTCTACAGCGAGGACATTCAGTTGAGAGAACACAAACCAGTGGAAACCTTAACCATCACAACTAAATGCCTAACCCGAACCTAAACCCAGTTCTAACCCTATCCAATCCAATCCAATTTTATTTATAAAGCACTTTAAACACGGTCGACCAAAGTGCTGTACACACACATTAGGACAAATGCAAAAGTAAAGCAATTTATATAGACCAGCATCACAAACACTATTTGTCTCAAAGGGCTTTACAGTCTGTACAGCAAGTGACACCCTCTGTGCTTTAGACCCTCACATGGAGTGAAGAAAAACTCTGCAGGGGAAAAAAATGCAACCCTAAAAGTCTACAAAAAGCCTTTGAGGACCAGCCGAAATATCCCCACTTTTCCAAAATGTCCTGACTCCCTATGGTTTATGTTTTTTTGGTCTATACAAAGATGCGCATACAAGAACACACACACACACACTAGTTTCCATGACTTCAGAGGACATTGCATTGACTGACATTCATTTCATGGATACTAATTCTAACCTTAACCATAATTACTAGTGCCAAACCCTGACCTGAACCTTAACCTAACCCAGCCTAACTTTAAAACATGCCTTTACCTTAAAACATAGTAATTTACATTACTGGGACTTGATTTTTGTCCCAATGATGTGACTGTGTAAACAGATTCAGGTCCCCACAACATAAGGAATGCAAGATACACACACACACACCTCTGTATGATGCATTAACAGGCTAATTAACAACCAGAGCTGTCTAATTGATGTGACTTTGCTCCGACTCCCCTGGGAGAAGAGACGGCCTTGTGAAGGTGAAGCTCCTCACTCAGAGGTCAGAGGTCATGGAGCAAACAGAGGTGACTGACTCTGGCGTTTCCACCCAGTGAATGTGAAACGCAGCATAGTGAAGGGAAATTTGACAGCACAGAGTCACTGGAGTTTGACACAAAGTAATGGCGACAGATTAGGCCCCCACGATTTAAAGAGCACGGACAAAGCCATTCCATACCCTAATCCATTGACTGTCAGCTGACTATACATCTGTCTGGAGAGGAGGTGAAGCACAGAGTGAGAACGGTGAGGTGGTAAAGAGAAGAGATAAGAGACAGGAAAAGGATGAAAGAGGGAGAGGCAGATCAGAGTGAAAAGGGGAACTTAAATGGACAATAGGCCACATATGATTCACAGACCCACAGAAACTGGAGGTGTAGCGGAGCGGGCAAACAGCATGGGAACAAAAAAAAAAAAACGTAACTGTCAACTGTGGCACAAGCGTGACGGACAAACATAGCAGTGGGTGAAGTGAAATTGCAGACCACCTGTCTGGCATAGGAATCCTTTCTCCTCCTACACACTGAATTGACTACTAACGTGAACCGAACCTTCATCAGTCAGCATCTACATTGCAACTACAAAACCATTAGACCAACTGTTTGGTGTCTGTTTAGGTGTTTGGTGTGCATATGCAGCATGAAGTAGTGTCTAGAAATAGTTCTGTTACTCAGCGGTTAGCACTGTGTGCCACAGAAGAAGAACTAATTACCTCCCATTATTGCCATAACATTTGCTACAGGTTGTTTTTATTCAGCTGTTAGTGTTAAAGTGGATGCTTGAATTCCAAAATGAGCAGTGATTTCTATAATATGTTTGACAATCAGAATCCTTAGTACATGTACAAGTGTGTGCAATCACAGCAACTGTAATTATATGTTAACATGTTGAGATTTTACTCTGACGAAAGCGAGATGAAGAATTATCGAAGGGTTTCCATCAAAACCAGGTAGAGATGAACACCTTTACCTGTCGTTAGCAGGCCGTCGCCGCCGAGTTTATCGTCGGTGGCTGTCGTACAGGCAACTGTTGTGATACTGGAGGCAAAGAAACAACTCTGGTGCAAACTCCAATAATCCCTGTCACTGCGTAACTCACAACTTATGTCAACTTACGTCATTAACGTAGCACACTGCTACACACAGTGCAGCTCAGCACAGGCTCTGTCACTTGAGGAATTCACAACACATCACTCCACAAAAATCACTCCATACAGTCTCAGGAAGTGCCAGCTCCAGTGTAATCGCCGCATAATGTTAGACTAAGCTCATGTGAGAACTGATGACTCAGACAGCCACTCACCACATTGGTCAAATCTGAATAATGTCCAGACCCAAAGTTAGTAATATTGTTTTTATATATATTAGCATATTAGTTTTCTTCATCAACTTCACAAAATAAATTCCTTAATTTTTTTTTTTTTTTAAATCTAATCCCATCATAGAAAAAAAAAAACATTTATTCATTTATTCAAATGTCAAATGTTGTGGTAAGACAAACCTGGAGGGTTACAGTGTTATAGTTCTTTATGACACCACTCTACTCTCCATTTGTGAATTAACTGAAGCAGCTGAAGGTCAGCGTGATGTTACAGGGAGTTGGTGTTGGACAAATATTTGACAAGCCGGCATTGGCCCACTGTATGCATTTGCATTTTAATTTACTCCATGAAACCTGCCAGTTCGCACCGGAGACCATTATGGTCTCAGGAAGATATGACAAATGTTTGTTATGCTGAAAAGATGATAAAGAAAAGCACGATACAGCTGCAAGTGCACATGAAGGGGGTGTGTGATTGAAATATTAAACTGTGTTCGAACAATTAGAGAGGCAGAGGCGCCGTTACAAAAATGTCCCATGATACCCTGCAGAGTGCGTGAGAAAGAGAATCTCAGGAGGTGGTGTTTGGGGGGGGGGTGTGAACCTGCCTCTGAGCTGTCGAGAGCTGTTTCCAGTCGAGACTGAGAGGAGCTGGATTAAGGACAACAGTAGATTAGTGTGGGAGAGGGAATAGGGTTGGAGGGTAGTGGGGTCACAGACAGGAGTCTGTCATGTGGCATCCAAATCAATACAATGTCAACTGTAGCTTAAACATAGACAGCAACATAAAATCCCATTCTAATCACATAGAAGATTCATTTATTTATTTATTTTTACTTATTTGAAAGGTGCAAACGGACATTTTCCCAATGATTTGCAGTGTAATTCCTGCCAAGCCCAGAATGGCTCAGACTCAGACTCATTCCTGTGAATATAAAGGTGGTTTTACAGGCTGCAGCAGATGCACTCGGCACCACAGAAAGATCCATGAGATGAGAGGCAGAGAGAGGCAGGCGTTCAGCGGGGAGGATAAGAGGATAGGAACAGACTGAGTGATGGGCAGACAGACGGATGAGATAGCGAGTGAGAGAGACAGAGCGGTTTGAGTCAGTGATATACAGCTGGCCACCTCACAGGGTTGGAAAGCTCTCTCACAATCAGCAGACTCTGATTGTCTGTGGTTTTCATATTGTACGCTACAGCGTCTTCAGTTTCACTGTTTAATGACTGGTATCGACTGGACAGAATCTACAACCGCACTTAACTGATGTACCACAATGCAGTATTGGTGTATGTTGTCGGAAAGGAGAAGGAAGAAGGTAACAGGAAGCAGCCTCTCCGTTGTCTCCACAACCAGAGACTGTGCATAAAAATGGACGTACGTAGGTTCATAGGTTCAGAAAACGCAGCCAATGTGGAATTGTCTGAAAGCTGTATTCTCTTCAGTGGCCATCAGGGGGCGACTCTACTTTTTTTATATACATATCATAGAAAATGAAGTCTCCTGTGTGAACAAATTAATATAGTATAATACAGCATGTGCTGCGGCATTGGACTCTGTGTGACTGACAACTTGCAGGTGTCTGTCCTAAACTCCAACGTTAAATCATTTTACATTTACACATATTTAGCTTTTTTTAGCCTTGACTATTTTTTAATTCCACTTAGAAATTTTGCATGGACTTCATTCTGAGACCTGAAAATCAATATAAATAAAATATGAGGAGAAAGAAACCCAGTCAACATATCTCAGGTAATGTCTGTGTTGGTTATGGTGGCAGTGACATTCTTCTTTTAGCTCCTCCCTCATAGCACCGACATTATTTTCATCTTTCATGTCAGTGTATGTAGGTGTGTTATTTTGGCTGAGTTCAGACCCAAACTGAAGTGACTCATATCAGATTTTTTTTTTCCCCCATCAATATGACTCAGATCTGAAATTTTCTTTTTTTTTTGTTTTTCAGGCTGTGTGCACATAGAAATCAGACTGTCACATCTACTTTTCAAACAAGATTTGTGTCATTTCAGTATGTGGTACTAAACTGGATATATATATATATTAATGCATTAATGAATATCAGAATGTATGCAGTTTTCAGCCTATACACATGCACTGAACACTGACATCAGTGACGTGCACCAGGAGCGCGTTAAAGAAGAACAGCGGTGAGCAAAAGTACTGACATCTAGAGCTAAATCTCACAAATTTTCTGTGATAGCCTACTTTCTTCCTCTGTATTTGTTGGCCAATGTCTGTCTGATCATTTATGTCTCAGTTTTCTTATCACTAGTTTTCTTGCGGTGAGATGATCCTTGCTTAAAATCCAATATAATAGAATCCTTATTTAAAATCCATCATACAAAGGTCCAGTTAACTTACTTATTTACTGTTCGTACCTAGATAAACCTGGGTAAACAAATGTCAGTGAACACAACGCGAGACCGAGGATTGCTTAGCAAACACAGAGATTCAGTATGTGCAGTAATTCAGTGGTCAGGAATCAGTCTAATACCAAATCTGATTTTAGATCAATAATTATTGGCACTGATGTTGCATGTCTAAGTGTGTCGACTGTACTGCACACATGGTTAACCCATTTATGGAGGCATGTCCTCAGCTGTTCAAATGTCTGCCTGCTGTTGACATGAACTGAATGAACATGTTGTTTCCTCGGGGAGCTGGTGGTGTTTGGAATGTATTAAGGATGAGTGTGTGTGGAAGCCGTCACTGGTGCCTTTGTGTGGAAATGGTTCAGATGTCTCCTCCTTTTAAGACGTCTATTCCTGGATGTATCCGTGTGGTTCCAATGTTTTTTTCTTGTGCTGCTGTTTCACATGGTTGTTTGTCCTCTCGATGCAGTCTCTTGTCTCTTTCATGTGGTACACTTGGTTTAGCATGCTGTTTTTTTTTTTTTTTTCTTCCATGCTTTCTGGCAGGAATACTCGCTATCTCTGAGGCCGCCCCGCTGAATTATGGGTCAGACAAAACAGGACTGGGCCACTTCTGTCACAAAGCCCTGCTGGGCAGGGCCCAGTGCCATTGCATGGCTCAAGTCAGTTTCTCCCACAGTGCTCAATGGGGCCAGATGGACACACTGTAAAAAGATTAAAACATAGCAAGTAAATTTATTTTTGAGCTCTAACTAGTGAATAACTTTTAAATATAAACCTGTCCCTTTTGATTCACACCAAATGAGTTCACACAATGCTGATTAATTCGGTCAACTTGATACGACTCTTCCTGTGATTTTCTGTATAGCGGTGGTCAGATCTTTGTTATCTGGCATCCACTGCAAACACAGGAAGTCATTGGTTTTTTTTTTTATGTCAGGATAGGTGGAGGCAATAGCAACATTGTGCTAGCAAAGCAATCAGTTTGAAGTATGACTTAAACGAGCAAAATGGAATACATTATTTTTCAATGCGCTGCTGCTGTATACACGCACACAGGACACAGGATACATTCCTTTCTCAGACAAAAGAGAGACAGAATAATAACACAAACGATAAAAATCACCAAAAGTTATGCACTGCAGCTTTAACTACCTGGAATTACTACAGGTTTCAGTGATCTCAAGCATACAGATTAAATTTATTTAAAAAAAAAAAACAGAACAAACTTTGTGTGGAAGGTGAAAAACAAATGATTGCAAGGGTCTTCAATAATTATGTCCCTTGTCTTTGAAGTAAACGCTGCCAAAAATAGAAATTGGGCCATTTGTAGCCCTTTCATGTATTTTCAAGTCCTAGCGCCACAAGGAAATGGTTCTCATCACATTTATTTCCTGACTTGAGCCAGAAGACGCCACAGGTGGTCAAAATACACTCATGTTGATGTGAACGTCTGCAGACATCTAAATAAGTATTGGTTCAGAAACGTGAGCTCAATCTTATCTGTGGTTTGCAGACACATATAATGGCAACATATGTACGATCTTTGAGAGCGGGCTGCTTTTATCCCAACATGGATGCTGCACGCACAGCTGTCTCCTTCTCCGACTGCCACATTTGCAACAGCCACTTTTCTCCTTTGATACCCAGAGTGTCACCAGCTGCGTCACACGTAACGCTTTAGTCATTTCAACCACAGTTTTGTGTACAAGTGATGTCTGCAACCCTTGTGTGGCTGCAGGAAGCGATTATTTATTTATTTTTATTGTTATTGTGTTTTCTAAATGCACAGGATCATGTTATGAAATTGCATACCATGTTTCACCTTATCACAAAGATAAAATCCAGAAGAAGCAGACATTTTTGTCAATAGATACACAGTTGGAACACAGACGCAGGTGCTCTTGGCTGTCTGACTGTTTTAATTCTTTAAAATGTATGAAGTTTTCTATTCTATTCTATTCTATTCTGTTCTATTCTATATGTACAAACAGCACATATTTAAATAAAAAAAATATTTTGTTGCACGCTACTGAAAACACTGCAGTTTTGGGTGTGGTTGTAGGAGTAGGTTCACAGGTATCAGTACATGCATATGTGCCTAGTATCCGCATCGGTGCAACCCTAATAATACTAATACTTCTAAACAACACGTAAATCTGATGTTACAATATTGTAAGAATGTCAAAGAAACCAAACCAGAAGAAATGTTTCTGTGAGACACCATTTCTTTTTACAGTGCACAAAGTGATGGCCCACTCACTTCCTCTCTCCTCCCTTGGGTTTTGCTTGGGGCCACGCTGGAAGCCATGTCTTCTCTCTCTGCAAAACCTTTGCAGCATCTGTGTCTGGATATCATGAACAGAGCCATCAGTGAGCCAACATTCCCCCCAGGCTTTGGGGTAGTTGAGGGTCATTCATTCTGCTCAGCAATGCTTAGAGCTTCTGCATTTCTCTGTCACAAGTGTCTGCTCTCCCTCCGTCCATCCATCCCTCCCTCCCTCCTTCCGCATTGCTTCTTGGAGAGTTTCCAGCATCCAGGCGAGAAGCCTGCGATGAGAGGAGGAAAGAGAGAGAGAGGGGAGGAGGAGGATGAGGGGGCTGGAAGGATAGACTCTGACTCTGGTCCAGACATCAATGCAGTGGAAGAGGAGGAGGAGGAGGAGGAGGAGGAGGAGGAGGAGTAATACTGTGTTTGTTTCTAAGCCTCTGTTCAGGAAGAAAGAGAGAGAGAGAAAGAGAAAGCAGAGACATACTGCAAATGGATGTCAGTGGAGGGCGTGAAACGCTGCAGATGGGCAAAACTTCACTGTAGGCAACAGGAATTCACACACAGATATGTTAGTTTTAACAGTTTGATTACATTTGCTATAATGCTCTTGTAAATGCAGCAACAGCTGATGTGCTTCAGCGAGCCGTGATACAAACACATGCCCACTACAGTAAATAGAGCGGTGACCTCCTGACTGCAAACAGCCCATGTGTTGGAGGATTTGACTGTATATTTCACAAAGATGTAGAATACAGAACAAACCTATGTCTGGTATAAACATGGATGATATGTCAAAACATTTGGAACGCCCCCTGGTGAGTGGCTGCACTCTAGGTCATGAACCCAGCATCCTCCATTGAAAACATAGCGCAAATATAGAACTCAAATGCACACAAAATATCTATAATACACAATAATAAGAATATTATGATTTATGTTAATTTTTCAATGAAGGGATTTTAATGAATTATATAAATTATATTCTGAATTATATATCAGACAGTTAAATAACTACAGGACAAAGTAAAGAAGACGTACATGACCCCACAGAACCTAACACTAATTAAAGATAAATTGGAGGATCAGCACACACTGAGGTGCAATTGTTTTCAGTTCCTACAGCTTAATCAACACTGAAGTACTGTTCCACCTGGGCCACACTGGGTATGTGTACACTGTACTGTACGTGACAGCTGTGCTGCTGCTCTGCTGCTGCTCTGCTGCTTCTCTCCCACCTCTGTTTTTCACACAGGGAGTGCATCCGCTGCAGAGCTGCTGCTATTGAGGAATTACCTCATGTTAAAATGGCCATATATATAAAACATGATTTTGTTAATATGCCTATGTGCTTAGCAACATGCCAGGACTTGACTGGACCTGCAAATATTTTACAACTATAGAATGAATTCAGGAACTGTAATGATAGAGTGCATGAAACAGCCAACTGTGTTGTGTTTGCAACTTATCTGACAAATATAAGCACTGAAAGTCTAATAAAGGGTGCTACTGTCTGTTTTGCTGTTAGTTTCATGCAGCTCAAAAGGGTTAAGAGCTCTGTTCTCAGGAAGAAGAGCGAAGAGGAGCAGTGTCACAGACACACTGGGTCACGTTATATTTAAGAACAACAGATTTAGTAATAATAATAATAATAATTCTGAGATGAGAGGTGAAATATCTTCAGTATTCCGCTCAACACAAGCAAGTCTGCTTTGCCTACAGCGACCTGCTAAAGATGACTATGACCTGGATGAGTGAGCACCTTCACAAACATATGCTGCCATTGTGTCTGTAAACCTACAGCTTGCATGTTATCTCACACATCTGAGCCACAATTTTAAATACACTAATTTCAGAAACAGATGCTTTGTCCCAGGTTTAGCTGCTCGCTCGTTTCCATCTACGTTCCCAGGCAGTGAAACAAATATTGAAATGACACATATGAAAGATTTTATTTATTTATTTATTTTTTTCTGTACAGAATGTACAAATGTAACATTTTCCATGGTTTGCAGAAAAATAAATTAGCCATGTTTTACTAGGAGACCAAGCAGAATCTTCTTGTGTTGTCAGTGTTATAGTGCTGGCATCTAAATGTTTAGAACAGAAAAGCCATCAGAGACAGAGGTTGATCTGATGATAAAAGCAGACACTAACTGCAAGGATACCATACTTACACGCTTTCACTCACTCACTCACTCACTCACTCACTCACTCACTCACTCACTCACTCACTCACTCACTCACTCACTCACTCACTCACAAGGGTCATGGAGGGCACTGGTGCCTAATCCCAGCTGACATGGGGCGAGAGGCGGAGCACCACACATAGAGACAAACAACCATTCACTCTCACATTCACACCCACAGGCAATTTAGAGTGTCTAATTGGGCTAATCCCCAAATCTGCATGTTTTTCAACTGTGGGAGGAAACAGGAGAACATGGAAAAAACCTGTGCACACACAGGGAGAACATGTAGAAAGGCCCTTGTTCTGACTGAGTCATGAACCTGGGTCTTCTTGTGCTAAACACTACACCAACCACGTAGCCCACTTTCTTTCACATTCTCAGTAAATACAGAGCATTATTTCATTATTGACAATCTTCAGTGAAGGCATACGCAGGCCTTCACACTTTGTTTTCTCAAGGTTGCATTACAAACAAATGGTTGTGTTCCTCTTTTCAGCTGACTTCTTATTGTGTTCCAGATCTCCATCCAGCTATATACACTGTTTCATGAAAGTCGCACACCAAACGCAGACCCATATCTCAGAAGGGCCATCACCAGGCAAAATGGAATTAAATTGCTGTGATGCCGCTGGCACTTGAGAAACAACAAGGGAAAAAAAAATCGGCACAGCCTTAAAAAAGGAGAATAAATCAATGTGATGGCAAAATGGCTCAGCCACATTGCTCTCATTTTCTTGTTTTATTCACCCTCCCTGTGTCTCCACTGGTGAGCTCCACCTACATACACACTGCAAGGACAAATGGAAAGGAAGAGAGGGAGAAGGAGATGGAAAGACATCTGCTCCTATTGTGTCTCGATCCTTATCCCTCTAAAGCACACAACACAAACAAAATGCCACAGAAAATACAGTGCACATAATGTTTACATCTTTACACAATGCAGCGGCGAAAGAGAGAAGCGCTTTAGTCATACGCTGTATGAAATGCATTCCTGAAAGAAGCATCAAATCCAGCAGGATAAAAATATACTAAATGCTTGTAGGAGTGTCCTTGAATGAGATCTTTTTTTTTTGTCTGATCTATTTAGTGAAGTCACATCAAGGCCTATAGACAAACGTCATGACTGATTTATGTGTTTCACAAACATGGAGAGTCAGATTAGACAGTGTCCCTATGTACGTGATGGATGCCAACTGTGCTGTTATTCAGCTCTAAAATAATAGTTAGACCACTGTTGTGACAGTTAATACAACAAAAGGAAGACTTTTTTCTTCAATATCAACATCAACCACCTAAAAATGTTATAAATAAAGTAGTTACGTGTCTGTAACTTATTCGCCTGCTAACAGAGCCTATCAAGAGCATAAATAAATGTTACAGTTCAAATATAGGAACCGAGTTCATGGTCACACACAAAGACACATTTCATGAAGTAAAGGCCAGATTATTTATTTATTTTTAACTTCAATTTTAACTTGAGCAGGTTATTTCCTAGCCTTTTGGACATTGTTGTGAGAAGTAACACTGACGTGGACCAAACACAAAGACATGTTACAAGTACAAAAGTGTGCACCCTTAAAGATCCAGTATGTAACATTTAGGATGCGTTTTTTTTATGCACAAGCTGAATAAGTTTGTCATTATAAGATTATATAATCTCTCTAAAATAAAAATGCTTTGGTTTTCTTAGCCTTGGAATAAGCCTTTCAAATGTACTTTAGACAAGGGCTTTGCTTCACTGGGGCAACATCTTGTGCCAAGTGGAAGTTTACTACATCAATAAGGAATGACGCCCTGTCTGGGACAAATGGTCTCGTGATAAGATGTCACTTATTCTTACATAGTGGACATTTTTAAGGAAGCTTATTTTTAACCTATGAGGAGATTTCCCTGCAATAACGATGCCTTGCTTACAACTAGTTCTTTACCAAATCTGTTTAAAGAAAGTACAAAAATCAGGTTGAAATAGAACTCATGAGCTGGTGGATGTGTTTTAGTGACTCACCACAACGTAAATAAAATCTCAAGACAGAGGTTTCATTACCATCATTTCTTTAAAGTCGCCTTGGTTTGTCCCAGCCTAAAGAGACACACAGTATGTTAACATGCACAGTTCAATTGAGGCTGCAGTCTGACAAAGACAGGCAATGGGACAACATGCCAAGTAAATCGATTTATTTCCAGTATATACCTGACTCTACTTCTGTAGGTGGCGCTGTATCGCTCTATAATCTAGTGGGTTTTAGATCAGTTTCCTGTTGACCTTCAGGTCACAGAAAAACAAACATGTACCTGCTGTATATGTAAACCATTAAGAGTCCAAAAGTGGGCCCTCTTTCAGCAACAGTACTGCATTTAATCCGTCGTGAATGGGTGAGGCAACACAAGATCAATGTACATGTTGAAATGACTAAATTCTTAGGTGTAGCTAATTCAGGGAGCACAGGTTTATTATGCTGTGCTCACGGGCAACAAGCAGGATGACATTTGCACAGAACTCTGCCATATGGTGGCAGTGGCACTGATCAAAGCCATGTACTGGAACCAGCTCTGTTCCGGTGACACGGCCTCTGCCTGCTCCAAGAAATAAATTCTGACACTGTGTATTTCACACTTTGCTGAATTGACCGTCCCCTCTTGGAAATCTCTGAATTCAATCAAACAAGACAGGTGTCCACACAGACACTGGTTGTGGATACTAATCTGTTGTTTTCATCCGTTGTTGTTATTTTTGTACCTGTGGAGCTTGGATTTTAGACAGCCAGAATTTTTTCATTTATTTGCTCATGATGTAATGTTTTTGTACTAACCTTTCGTAAATATTATTATAAAGACACTGACTTTGGAGTCAGTTGAGCTGTTACAGACAAAAGATAGATGGTTTAATCCCATCGATTGTCCTATTTAAGCCTTAAACAAATTTTCTCGCACCACTTTTTTAGCCCCACATGTAAATCTGCAGTCGGTAACCTTTGCTGATTCTAAATACTGCTATACTGAAAACACAGAGAGTTTTGTGGAGTTGAAAAGCTTAATGTATTGTATATTGAATAGATTGGACATTTGCTTGTATTTAAAAGTTACGCCCTATAATTTTAATACAGAATCTGTGCTCTGATGTAAGACTTTCCTCTAAGTTCCTGCATTGCTTCTGTGTGCCCAGATGAAAACTTTTCAGCAGCTCCGGTGAAAGGCTTGGCCTGACCTGCAGGAATTTTTCAAAAGACATGGCCATATTTTACACGGAGAACAAAGTGTACATTGCTGGTCTCTCGAGCAAACACGGTGGAACACAGAGAGACAAAAGGAAACCACAGCCTAGTTGGAAAAAAAGGTGAGAAAATGAGTATGCTGGCTGGCTTTAGCAGCAAGTTACATGCATCGCTGTCAGGGCTGACCCAGCTTGGCTTATCATAAAAAGACTTCCTCTGAGACTTCCTTTTGGAGGATATCAAAGACCTTCTGCGGTGGGGATCCAGCTTGAGAGAGATCAAATGGAAATAAAGGACCTTCACTGTCCGTGAGTCTTTCAGTATTTGGCATTGCAAGGCTGGATGATGAATACTACAGTACACTGCTGGCAGTAGAAGCCTTTCTTTCCATGAAAGGTGAAGAGAGAATGGGAGTGGAGTTTCTCTTACATGATTGTTTCCACCCAAGTGTACAAGGCCTCACCTACAGCCCTAAAAATTCAGTTCAGAGCTGTACAGTGCTCATCAACCATCACTGCGACTGTAAAAACATGTGCAGTACCTGAAGGGCACGAGAAAATAGACAATATTCATTCCTCTCATGTGTTCAGTAATGTTTGAATTGTCTTCACAGGTCGGCTGGATTGAGCTTTGTTGACGCTAAATGGTAAAAATCCTGTCTCCTGTTGTATGTCTTTAGAGCAACCGCTCTTAAATGAGAGGAGATTACAATGTGGCGTGGGTTCTCACCGGGTACTCCGCCTTCCTCCCACAGTCCAAAAACATGCAGATTTGGGGACTAGGTTAATTGGACACTCTAAATTGCCCGTAGGAATGAATGTGAGAGTGAATGGTTGTCTGTCTCTATGTGACCCTGTGATGGACTGGCGACCTGTCCAGGATGTACCCTGCCTCTCGCCCTATGTTAGCTGGAGATAGGCACCAGCGCCCCCCGCGACCCTTAGTGGATAAAGCGGTAGAAAATGAGTGAGAGAGTGATTACAATGTGCTCAGTTCAGCAAGTACCCAAGTCTGACAGCCATTATTATTGAAAGTACAGTATGTCAAATTAAATACACAATGTACCGTACATCTACACAAAAGGGCCTGAGCAACAGAGACTTTTTTATCAAGATTTTCTTAATAACTTTGTTTTGTTAAAATGAAATACCTCCGTTCCTGTGATCATGGTCAACATATTTTTCCAGAAATGAGAAAAAAGCTAATAAAAGGAATCACAGGTACCAGTGAGACTGAAGGACAGCCGTGAACATGTCGGGATAGTCCATCGTTCTCAATGTCAATGTCATCAATACATTTTTAACATTCTAAAAGTTCCATTAGCTCCTACATTGTGTTTCTAACAGTGTTTTCACACAGAACAGGAAGAAGTTTGCCAACAGCAAGAGTCCAGTATTTTCAGGAGGTAGTCCAGCATCCTTCACTGTCTGTCCCTCATCACCCAGTCACACTTACCTGGTTGGTGTGTGAACGAAAAGAAACTGCCCTCCAAGTCTGATACAACACCTGAATGTCAGCATCGACTGGCTTTTGCATCCAGCTACATTTTTTGTTTGAGTTAAACTGTTTAAATGCCAGCAAGTGAACAAAGTGCAGAAAACAACAGTAATTTCGTCTCTACTTATGTCTTTGCATTGACCTTGCAGGTAGTCTCATTGAACAAAAAATTCTTGTTGCATTTAATGTTAACACTGTCAGGGTCCGACTTCCTGTCTTTTATTTTGTTTAACCTGCACTTCCTTTGTGGCGCCCTATGTTCCCTTTTTGTTTCAGGAGATTGACTGACCGGCCAGGTGGAGCCTCCAATCCCCGCACCTGCCTTGCATTCCTTGATTACCCCCGCTTGGTTATAAGCCCTGGACTTTGCAGCAGCAGGTGTCAGCGCGTCTCATTATGTCCTGTGGTAACTACTGTCACGACCGTTTGCATGGCTCTATACCCACACTAGCTTTTTGTCTTGTTTTACCTTTTGTAATACTCATCTCCTTTTTTCTTTAGAGTCCCTGTGTGGAGGTCTCCTGCCGCACCAGTCAGTCAGTCTCCTCGCCTTTCGTTGTTAACTCCCTCCACAGCCTTTTTGATTTATCCTTTGTAAATAAATTCCCCTAACCTTTCATGGCGACCTCGTTTCTGCTTATTTTTGGATTCACTCACAAACCTAGACTTTAATCATAACAAACACACCTTTAACTTTTTAATGGGTTCTAAGAGTAGAGGTGTCCTTATGTGTCTTACATTTTATGCATATTCTAAAGTTTCTGATTGTTCAAACATATTCTAAATAGCTGTAAAGCTTTTATCAGAGACCTTCTATGATGTCTGGCTTGGAGAGAGTGACACAGTCTAAAAGACAAGAGGTGAAGCTGGAGGTGGCAGAGCTGAAGATGCTGAGATTTTTGTTGGGAGTGACCAGGATGGGCAGGATTAGAAATGAGCATATTTGAAGGACAGCTCAGGTTGACCAGTTTGGAAATAAAGTAAGAGAGTCAAGGCTGAGATTGTTTGGTCACTTGCAGCAGAGGAATAGTGATTATAGTGGACAAAGGATGTTGAAGATGGAGCTGCTGGGCAGGAGGGAAGACCACAGAGAAGGTTCATGGATGTTGTGAAGGATGACACGAGGACAGTTTATGTAAGAGAAGAGGGCACAAGGGACAGGACAAGATAGATGAGCAGATGAGCTGCTGTGGCCACACCTAAAGAGAGAAAATAAACAAGAAGAACAAAGAGGCTCTGAAGGTTCAAATGATTATTACAGATAAGAAGTGATATATGAAGTTCTTTCATTAGAGAAAATTAAAAAAGGATGTTAATGGCACTGAGCAAAACAAAAAAGAGCCACGTGGAAAACGTGTATGGACATTCTTTATGCACAATCCTCACACTACAGTGTCACCAGAAAAGGCCCAGAGCAGCATATGGTGAGAATCTGTGCCAAATCCATGTCAGAGCAC
The DNA here is from genome assembly GCA_016785285.1 of Brachirus orientalis. Lineage (NCBI taxonomy): Eukaryota > Metazoa > Chordata > Actinopteri > Pleuronectiformes > Soleidae > Brachirus > Brachirus orientalis. The sequence continues at coordinate 1,308,949 of JAFBJR010000570.1, forward strand.
TGGTGGTGGAGTTCTGCCATTATACTGAATCTGAGCAAAACACTCACACTTCAGTCTCTGTGAGGCCATTCGCTGACATAATGTATGACATAATGTATGTCCTCGTCTCATCGGCTCACCTTCAGATGTCTACTCCTACCTGTAAACAGTGGTGTAGGTCCAGCTCCACCTCACTGTTACCAGTCTGTTTGCCATTAGTTTAACTTGTCTGACAGTAACCTCTTTCTTTTCAGGATTACCAGCATCGCTTGTGTTTCTGCCAAGCCAAAGCAATCAAAGAAATCTCTGCCGGCTGCTTATCAGAGAGTTTATTATCAAAAAGACATGCTTTGTCTGCTTTAGTGAGTGTGGTTACACCTTACGCTACTATACTTCTATAGTAATCACCAAGTTGTAGCTTGGTAAGAAGAAAGAAATGTGTGTGGGATATGAGGGAGGATGAATTCCACATTTATAATGTTAGAATTATCAATTATATAATTCTTAAACACTTTCATTTGAAGGTATCACTCTGAAATTACCCAACAGTACATACTATTTTAGTTTCATTTCTTTGAAGATCTGTGAAAATACTGCAAGTTCATTATTTCCTAGTGCAGAGGTAACTTTGTCAATCAGATGAAGCAAAGCCATACAAATGGAATTTTTCCAGAAAGCATACTGGTGTTTTCAACTGAAGATTTTTTTTTTTTGTAATATTTTTGAAAAACATGGCAAAATAGAAATATGACTATAATTATTAAAACAATGTGAATCATGCCCAGATGAAGATGTTTTTAGTTCATCAATTCCACACTTATTTCTTGGATACGGGGCCTTAATGAGGAAATAATAGGAACATTTCCTGGAATAAAATCTAGTGGATTACCCTGGCAAGCGGGAATTTTATTAGATAACGTATACCGACTTAGCAAAAAAACAAAAAAACAACCCTAACCCTAACCCCCTCCCAAAAAACAAACAAACAAAAAAAACTTTTGAACTATATCAAATGGATTATTAAAATAATCTTCACCATCAAAAAAGACTGAAGGTAGTTCTTGGGTTGTTTTTTTCTCTTTGCAGTAACTGATTTATTACTTTCCACATGTTTTGAACACCTATTAAGATTTTCAGTAAAATGTTTCTTTAATTGAATGATTATATTTATTACTGAATGTTTTATAAATACTTTGAGGTAAGAGAAGTGGGCTTTGAGATGTATTTTCTCTCTCCCCCTCTCTCTCTCTCCCTCTCTCTCTATGCTGGGAGTAGATCTTTTCTTCTCTGAAAAACAGCTTCAGGAAAGTCTTCATCAATAAAGATGCCTGAGCCTTTCAGATGTTTTGGCCACATTGGGTCTGGGGTTTTCAGATGATGGCACTGGCTTCCCAGCCCAGCGTGTCCATTCCATGGATCAAGATTTACACACGCTTTTTTAAATCATCAAATTCCATTGGAGTCATTTCTAGACTCACCTTGAGATCATGGATCTGGTTTGACAGGTCATCAATGTTCCTTTTGGAAGAATCAGCTATGGTCTGTACACAAGTTTCGAAGCTTTTTCCCTGTTGTTCAAGCAAAGTTCTGTCTGAAGAAGTCTTTCTGCTCGTCCAACAATTCACGCACTTGAATTGTAACATACTGTGGTAACATGTTCCTCCGTGTTGTTGCTTGATGTACCTTTTGGTGTCACGGTTAGCTGGGTCTTCAGCTCTTGAGGCCTACTAGGCCCAATGTATAGCAGGATGGAGGAAAAACCCTCGAAATACTAATATCCCCAGTTTTCTTGTAAGTTGAGTTGATTTGATTCTTAGTGATTCAATCAACTACAGAAATTCTGACTACTAGGCAGAATTCTTCAGATAATTAACAGTGACAGGTTCAGAAAATAATTGTTACATATGATATATTACATATAACATTAGTATATACACTATATAAACATTATTATCTCTATAGTTCTTCAGATTCAGATTTATTGTTATTCAATTGTTACGATCAAATAGGATTGATATTCGTCATCCAATTTGCATAAACAGCAGTATTTAAAAAAGAATAATGTATGGATAGTTGCACAGTTAAAGAGCAGCCTCAAAGCCTCCGAGAGGAAGCTGCACTTTAGCTTTTGCTTTGGGTATAACTGTAATATTATCTCCTCATTAGCATACAATTACCATGCCAATGCCCAGACTGATATGAAATGGTTTTACCATACAATTTTGTAATGTATTATAAAGTTCTATCATAAGCATTGTCCTCATACAACCAGGAATACTTGAACCCACACACACATTTGCGCTTCTATCAGAGTGAGGACCCTCATAGACTGCATTAAATATATATATAATGCATATATATATATAAGGCATTCTCTAGCCCCTTACCCTAACCTTAACCATCACAGCTAGATGTCTAACCCTAACCTTTACCCTAACCAAAACCCAATTCTAACCCTAACCCTAAAACCAGGTCTTAAGCCTGAAAAAGCCTTTTTAAGGGGTGAAAAAATTGAGGATCAGCCAAAATGTCCTCACTTTGTAGGGTTTATACAATTTTTGGTCCTCACTCTGCAGCAAGTACAAGAACACACAGACACACACACATGGTTAACATGTAAATGCCCACATTTTACACGCTGAAACATACATAATGACACTGTTTTTTGCTGTGCATGCTAAAGACATCCTACTACACTTGGACACAGAAACTGTAATTACCCATGTGTGAATGTACACACACGCACACGCACACAAACACAAAGCACAGCCATTAACATTAGCCTGCTGCGTTGAGCCCCAGCAGGCGGCCCCTCTGTGAGGAGTGGAGGAGGATATAAATGACATCAGTGTGTCCTGAACAAACACTGATCAGTCTGCTGAAGCTGTGGGGACACGACACTCTTGGGGTCTGGTAGAGGTGAGTCTACTTATGAGGACCCTCAGACACGTGGGCTCCGAGTAGAAACAAACAACCATCCACACACAATCAGCCGCCTACAGCCTGGGGTCATCTGATAACACAGGACAGCTTGTTGTAGGCCTCACTGTAGGCGGAGGAGAGAAAAGTGTGATGCAGCAATCAACACTTAGCCCAGAATTATGGTTATAATTAGTTTTTCATATTGCAAATGACTCATCTCATATCAAAACAAAATTTACACAAGCTCCTGGAGCACTGGCAGCACTGACAGCAGCTGACATGCCTGCACCGTCTGCAGTGATGGAGGAGCCCGCAAAGTTGCCCCCATAAATAATTCTCTTCAGTGTATAAGTAGCAGCATCTCCCCTGAAATCCCCTCAAAGCTGAAACTCTGACTTCCCAGTGCACTTATCATAATTCTTACTTGCCTAACTAAGAGGAAGAGAAATTAGGAGGATACAATATTTACGATATTTATCAAATAAAGTAAAAAGAAAAACAATTGCTTCTGTTGTTTTTTTTTTTTTTTTTTTTTGAGAAGCCCAAAATATACAAAAAATAAAATGTTTGTATCTGTGTTACAAACAACTACAAAGTACAAAACGTTTGACGTTATGCCATCTGCTTCTGGTTTTTACTGTTCAACAAAACATATTCAAATATACAAAATATACATCCTCAAAAGTCCCCTTTACCAGAAATGATGAATAAAAAAATGACTGTAGAATGTTTACATTTAATTTGCAATAATAATAATAATAATAATAATAATAATAATAATAATAATAATACATTAATACAGACATTGAATGACCTCTGACCTGTCCTGTAGGACTTTTGAAGAGACTTTGCTTTGAGAGTGAATTTGTTTTACTTTTGACTGTTGTCACTTCTTTAAAACTTATTAACCAGGAAGAAAATCCTATTAAGATTAAGAACCTCTTTTTGAAGGGAGACCATCAACCATTTGGTTTTCTGTCTTGACTTTCTGTTGTATTTTGGAGGACTGACATTTTTTTGAGCTATTGTTGGGTTATTGGTGTATGCTGATGATAAAGGTTTTATCATCAGCATTGGTCATGTTGGATTAGGGTTAGGGATCATTTTTCTATCACATTAACTGAAAAAATAAAACAGCACATGACAAACGAGAACAGCATCAGGTCTTCTTCTAATCATGAGGTCAGTCATGTTTCAATGATGATGTGTAATAGACAAAGCCATTCATATGCAGCAGATGTGTTATATGAATGTAACGTTTGTATTAAAACAACATTTATTTTTTAAAAGGCCTATATTTGGGGGGTTCGTAAAAAATAATTGGGTGTCTTAACATGCAGGACAATGGGTGATGGAATATTTAGACAAAACTGAGCTGTGTGCCCATTTATACATGTTGTCCAGCGGTGACGATTGACTGTTGAAGGAAAGGTGGGGTTACTGCATGTTATGAGTTCAGTTTTTATTATTTTAATGTTCAAGCACATTTTAAATGTCTGGGTTTATTAGGGCAGCAGAGGTCTTGCCTCTCGCTTCAAGATCAGTGCTTTGAATCTTTGAATATAAATGGAACATATTCTTCTGAAAGCGTAGACTTTCCATGTCTCAGTCTGTGTGACAGGAACTTCTGAATGAAAAACAAACAAACAAACAAACAAACAATGTAAATGATTCACTTGTAAATGACAGTAAATAAATGATCAAATATAAATGTGTTCTGGAAGGAGTTTGTGATCTTGACAAATAACCTACATGTGCAGCTAATCATTCAAAATGTTCATTCACTGCGAACATGTAGGCTTTTACAGTGGTGAGTGGTGTTGTGCGTGTGCGTGCGTGTGTGTAGGGCGCTGGAGTTGCTAAGTGTGTCGCCTCACAGGGACCTGACTGGCATTTAGGCAGCATATTCCCACAAGCCGCTGTGTAATTAATTAGCCTGCTGTTCACAGCCACAAAATCCCACCAGCTCCAGCACTGGCACCTCCACCCCTGCTTCCTGCCCACCCCCAACTCTCATAACTTAAAATGGGGATAATCAGCTCCACTGGGAAGTCTTCACAGCCACCGACAAACCCCTTTCTCCCCAAACACACACACACCTCCCCCTGTGCTTTTAAAACTGCTAACTGACGAGGCATGTTCCGACAGCTTTTCCCACACCTTTGCTCGTCGCTGACATCTCCATCTGGACACCAAGAGCATCAGCAGCAGCCTCTGACTCCTCACATTTCCCTGTTGGAACATCCAGCACGAAGAAGCCTCAGTGAGACGCTCATTGTGTTGAGACACTTGTAGGTTCATTACGGTTCAGGTTTAAGTCGTTCAGAGTGAAAGGCTTGATGGAGTCTCTGGAGGGAGCGGGCACTGGGTAGAGAAGATGTAGCAGTGAAGAGGCCAGAATCCCCTGCCTTTCTCATTAACCTTTTCATGTAACGCTGTGCACCAAGGCCTGAGGAGTTGGCTCTTTTTTTTTTTCTCAAGGTGATGTCAGAGCACTGCTGACTACAAATCCCAGTTGCCCGGGAAGGAATTAGTCCTGGGTTCAGTGGAATATGTTCTGACCCAGGCTTGTGAGGCAGGACAGATGAAAGCGAACAAGTGCTGAGACCAGAGGGGGATAAAGGCCGATGCTCTTTGCATAACCTGACAGTTCTGTGCTCCTGCACCACAGGAGACTAATGCAAAGTCAGCATCGCTGCCGGTTCACAGGACAGTTATAATCCTGTGAAATTACTGTTTAATATTTCACTCAGTAGTTGGGAACGATGCAAGGTACTCAAAGTCAGAACTAGTTACGTGACTAGACTAGACAGAACTGGACGTGTGGTACCGCTATATCAAAGATGACGTTTTTATGGGATATTCCAAAATCATCATTAAAGTGTAAGTTGGTTAGTTTCTGAACACCTAGACACAACAAAAGAAAAAAGGCTAGCCACATAAAACCTCTGCTTGTTCAAGAATATTCTTGCTGCCCTCAGACAGCTTTTTCCGAATGGAAACCGAGTTTTGTAAACTCTCCTGCACCAAAGTCTATAGAGAATATCTGCATTTTCAGCAATCCAAAGAAGGATTTCACACAACAAACTCATAAAAACATCCAACAACAAAGGTTGCAAGAAACATGGCTGTCGTGACCACTTATCTCTCTGTGACCATGTTGTATCTGTCGCCCAGTTGTGCTGCCTCACACAGTGAATGTCAGAAAAGGCCCTACTGCCACCCAACTCTTGGTACAGGCCATGGTCATCTGGCCTTCTGTTGAGTCTCTCTTAATTTACAGCAAAACTGCTACAAATGATTCAGAAGGCACCTGCACCTGCACCTCCACTGGCTGCTGATGGCATCCCCAATCATATTTATCTTCTGACCTTTGACCCTTGTTCTGGGTCTACACCCATATTCTTTGACTTTCTTTGATTATTCAGGCATAAACTCCTTCTCAACTACTGTGATCTACCAGTGAATCCTACAAGGATATCTCAGTCCAGATGTTCTCATTCGTGATTTCCTGATCCTGGACCGACCAAGCGCCCTAATAGTACCAGAGCGGTGAAGAGAAACTCTTGGAGACTAATCCTTTTCAACAACACATTCTCTCTAAACTTTCTTAACACCACTAACCCTGACTTGACTTTCCCGGTCTCTCACTGCACTGTCACTCAAATGAAAGTCTCTGATTGCACTGAAGCTTTTAATGAATGTTTTCATTTCCTGTTACATTATAACCTTAATCCTAAAAAAATGATTGCTTGTAAGTAGCTTTGGATTAAAGTGTCTGCCAAATGACTAAATGTAAATGTAAGCAGTGGCTCAACAACTCCTGTGTGTCAAAGACTTTTCTATAGACTTTAGTGCAAGGAGTGAGTGGCTTATAGAGTGGCACAAACAAAGTCACACAAACTGTCAGGGGATGATAAATGAAAACATAACTATAAATTATATTTTCCATTTATGTTAATAGTTCTTTAAAGAATAAATCCCTACATTCAGACAACTCCTGGATCTACTTCCTCATCAGGATTTTTTTGATTTAATTGGTTACGCTTTGGCCCATACTCTTTTCCTCCAATATGTTTTTGAAAAATCCGTATCTTTTCCATAATCCTTATACTAAAGAAACTGACAAACAGATGAATACAGATGAGCACATTACCTACAAACAAACAATGTTCGGCCACAAAGCCTAAGTGCTTTCTATGGCACAGTGAGTGTGTTATTATATTTACTGTATAGATCAGGTTTGAATATGCTTACATGTGAACAAAGCAGTGGCCTCGTGCCTGGATGTGATGGAGAAGGCTCTCCAGTGGAAACGTGAATCTTCTCAGGCTTCTGGCCTTTTCCAACCCTTTCCTACACTTCACCTTAGCGATGAGTGAGGTGCTCTTTCATGGAGCCTTGATGAACACAGTGGGGCTGATGTGGTGTCTAAGTTAATAAATTCACTGCAGGGGAGTTTTATTCCAGCATATTAGGTCCCCGTCTTTTGTTCGCACATCTTTCTCATGAATGAGATGCATGTTTAGATATTATACTGCCGGACTAACCGCTGAGCCCCAGCGCTATATAGGAGGCACACGACAACAGAACAGGGTTATTACCTTGTTCTATATGTGTATTCTGAGATACACTGTCAGAGGTATGCTAATCTCAAGACTTATATCATACTGTAGGTGTGAACACATGCTGCTATATTCTTAACTTGGAAAATCAAACAACAAAAATCAGACAAAGTGGAAGTAAAAATAAAACTATAAACTGCATTATACATTATATAAGATAAAACTATAAAGTGCATTATACATTATATAAGATACAAAGTTCTGTCTGAGGTGACTGATATCCATTTTTGTATGTTGAATGACTCAGATATGTTTTTATGAGGACACAGAATATGATCAGAAATGTCAGATGAATGAAAACGGTCATGTGTGCATTTTTGGCTGCATGCATGTGCTGGGCAATGATGTCATGGACTTCAATCAAACAATAATGGAGAAGAGTGTCGTCCTCTAGGGCTAAATCTCACTCACAAACTGAATTTCCAGTGTAGGGTATCAATAAAGGCTCATCTCATCTCATTTCATTACAAACTGTGGCTCAATTTCTCAAAACTCTAAACCCTGATGTGGAAAAATTCAGAAAGTCTAGAAATGCAGAATTTGGCATAAGTCTCTTAAGCGGTCTTACACTCATGTACTCATGCCCAAAGGAGTGAAGGATTTTTTTCAATCAGGTTGGCACATGAGTAAGTCTAATTATTAATCAGTGTGCTGCAGTTTGAAGGCCAGTATTTGAAGGTGAACAGTTGCTAAATGATGCAATTTGTGTTTAACAATTTGCAAAGCTGTAATTTAGAGTTTAGAGTCTGTGTGAAACCAATGTAATTGGGCTCAGAGTTTCACGGTTTAGAGTCACGTTGATATGTGTGCCTCCATGTGAGTTTCCAGAATTATGTGTTTCATTATACGTGGAAAAAAGTTAAAAAACATTAAATGAATTTCATGTGCAGGTTATTAAAATACCTGTATATAGCCTACAGTATACCCAGTGTGACTTTACAGGAGAGGCTGTGATATCTTCTGATAAATGCTGAAACGACTGAGAAAAAGCCCCTATAGCCTACATGTGAAACCAGCAATGCACTTCATGTTTGAATAAAGCTCTGAATTAAGGTTTAACACTCAAGAGCACCAAAGTCTTTCCTTTAAGATGTAAAACTGATCACATGAACCTTGGACTGCAATACCACGTATTTCTGATTTTATCCAAAGGGGATTACAAGGGCCCGACTTTGATGTTTGTAGTTTTTAAACTCATAGTGTACCATATAACCCTTCACCTCAAATTAAAAAATCCCAGAAGGCTGTCTCTTCCAAAAAAAGAGGGAAGACATGATGGAGATAAATACAACGTTGTCTCTCGCAGGCAAAGCCACAGTTACCTACTGTCGGCACAAACATAAATTACCTGCTTTTACACAAGCTATTTACTAAGACCAAACAAGAGGACACATCCACAGACAGAGTAAATAAGCCCTTCCACATCCCTGAACTCCAGTTCCTGCTGAACTCTGTGTTACCTGCCTGAGCCAGAGGCCCCAGCTGAGGCCCTGCCTTCATCTCTGCCGCCGTTGTGCTACAGGCCAGATGCTGCAGAGACAGAGGAGGCCTCTGTTCCAAGTCATCTTGGTTTGTGGACCCATGCTCCCCCTCCATCTTTGCCAAAAAAAAATGAGGAGTGTAAAACTCCACACCTGGAAGACCTAATTACAGCCAGACCCCCTCTTTAAAATGCAAAGTCCTCTGGTTTTTCCCCCACACAGATTTGGTCACACAGACATACGACAGCACCAGGAAAAGGCTCCACAATCCTGCTACATTATATCCTTGACATCCGCTGATGTGTGTAATTAATATTAATTCTATCTAATCACCGATCATTTTAAATGACTCGTTGAGTGATTCTGTAGTGGAAACATTGTTCTCCTGCTGTGCTGCACATATAACATATCAAAGGAAGCGCAGACGGTTTGAAGAGCAGGTCTGCCTTCAGTGTCACTTAACATTCCCCTTCATTTACTGACCTTGAGTCACCCAGTATTAACGACATGACATAGTGCAGGGCCTTGAGGTTGAAAACACTCCAAATTGCAGTCTTTGAAAAGCAACCCCCTGTGAGTACCCACAGGGCATCGGAGGCCTGATGTGTACGTGCATGTATGTTCTTGTGCGCTTGCATGTTTCCTCCCCATGCCGACATAGCTGCAATTTTGAATTCCCGACCAGAGGCTTTTTAAGAGCACGACAGCCCCAGCAGGCGAGATGAAAGTAGTGATTTTTTTCCTCCCTCCATAATTCTAGCCCTTTTTGTCCACTACATGTTATTACAGGGAGCTGCATCTAGTCATTTGTGTCCTGTGGCCGGATACATGTGCACAGAGGGAACCAATTTGTGTGGGAGGCGTATCAGGACAGAGAAAGGCGACTGATTTCAGATCAGTGAGTCTGCAGGCGTCTGGAGGTCCTTTGCCTGAGGGAAATGTCACTGCAAACGGCGGTCGGCAACAACATGGTTTAACCGAGAGGTGTGGTTGTTGACTACTGAAGTGGCAGCCATCTTCACACTGCCGCTCACATTTAGGAAAACAGCTCAGGAGCTTGACGTGAGAATGTTAAATCAGAGACTTAGTTATTTTCCTCCTGTCTGTTTTCCTAACAGTTTATACTAAATCATTGTTTTCCTCCGTTTTGTCTTCATGTCCTTTAGAGGGCATATTCTGGATTTTTCTTTAGCAGAATGAACATGCTAAAAAACGTGATTAACATTCTCACTGGCAGTGGTAAGAGGAAGAGGAAGAAAAGAACAACGCAAGAGTTGCTAAGTGACAATGTTACAACTGTTACTCTTTGTCTATTGTATGTCGGCCCTTCATTCACGTCTTCATTCAAGGCTCTTGTCGTACAGATCATTGTCCCATGTAAAACTGCAGGGATCCCTATAATGATAGCTATGAAGAAAGGAAACAGATCTGCTAATGGCCAGAAGATTCATGCATATCTCAATGTAGCTCCATAAATGATGCCAGAATTTAAATGGCTGCCAAAAATCAACCAAACAAAGATGAAATTAACATTTTCACTCAGGTTTTTGGCCAGTGAGGAGGAATGTGTTCCATGGGCATTCACTCCCAGATCTCTGCTATGTCTGCAGGTTTTCCTACAAAACCTGCAAAGATCTTACCTTCTATGCAATCAACACATTCCCCTCACCTGGTGTTTCCCTCCCCTTTTCCTCACCTGCATCTCATCTTCTCATGAGTTCACCTGGCCTCACCACTGCCTGATTGTCTTGTTTTCAAGCTTTAGAGCATTTGTATTTTTGTTTTGTCTCTGATCTCATTCCAAAATCTCAATCCTATATTCTTATGCTTTGCATTTTTTTTCTCTTTATCTACATGTACATGACACAGTCAAATAGTTGTAAAGCTGAGGCCACTTCTAACACAGTGTTCAAAACTTTGCAGGATGCAATTCTTTTTTAAGGAAACCTTGCACTCATAGAGCTACCCACACAAATCATAAAATATTATCTATAGTCTTTTCATGGTAATAGATGCATTTGTCATACTGTCACCTAGCTTTAATGACAAAAACTACAAAAAATAAATTCTAATTCTTCTTTACTTTCCTTCCAAGAAGCAAAACAAAGGATTAAAGTTGTCACTCATTTTCATTTAGCCACAGGTTCTTCTCACCCACGTCAAAATGAAACCTTGGGAAGAACCTTCAGGCAGTGCGAATCCAGGCCTGTCACGCACGAACTGGTGTCAGTGGATCTTCTTAACCTGAAACTTTTCATTGTGTGAACATTATAATTGTTTTTCAGTTTCCATAAAACCATAACTTCAGAGGAACACACCAGTTATTACCATTTTGAGCGGCAGTTGATAGTTAGATTGCTGAAATGAAAAACAACAGATGGCTGTCTAAAGAGCTGCATTTTCAAATGGAAATACTATGAAAAGTTATTTCATATTTCAACAGGTGATCTCTGGTCTATGCATGTTGTCTCTAAGCTTTTGGGAAAAAGTCTCAAGAATTAAAATAAGGGGCATTTTGATCAGTGCCAAAGCAAATGTAAAAAGTGTAAAGCGTCACAAAGAAAAAAACAGGGATCCAGGGATCAAACCCACATCCTTTCAGGTGAGAGACGATCCGCTCTACCTCTGATCCACAGCTGTCCATGGCTGTTAGAATGAAAAAAGACAGGGATGCATAGTGCTATAGGGATGAATTTCTCACAGCTCAAATATGCCACCTGTGATAGTGAAACCACATTTTCTGGTGTATTTTTTTTTTTTTTGCCATGCTTAAAGATTTCAAATATTTTCAGTTTTTCAGTGCAAAGTAACAGAGTTTGAGCCTTGGACAAAGCAGCCAGTCAAATCAATCAAGAGGCAGCAAACAATGCAAAACCTCTGTTCCTCATGGGCCCTCTCCTCTCCTCATCAAAAACTGGAGATTTGTTTACATTTGATCGCTCACTTGACGGTGACGTGTTTGTGATTCAGCCCCTGCTTTGGATCACGAGCCAGAAAGGCTGGAAACACTCTACGTTTCAAATAAAGTCAACTATTGTCAAAAACATCATTTCCAGATTGCTGCCCCGTGTCCATGTCTTCACATTTATTTCACACTCAACAAACACAACAAACTGCATTGTGGATTTGTTGCTCCAGGATATAAAAGAGTGAGCAACAGTTAGAGAGAGAGAGATGCTTGAGGCAGAAAGAAGCACGGCAGATGGAGAAAGAGGACAAGAACAGATGAAGGGGAGCGAGGTTAGTCATCAAAACTTGTTCTGCCCAGATGGACTTATTTTCTCCTGCAGTCTCACGTAGCCCATCCAGCACAGACTCTAAGCCGAAGCCTCATTGTCTGACACCGTGTTGAAGGTGCAGAAAGACTTCAGCTCATATGCTTTCATTGTTTAGAGAAGAAAGTGAAATCTTAAGTTCTTCTCTGAGTTGCCTGTTTGATCAATAGTGTGTAGGCGACATCCATCTTTGTGGGCCAGATTTCAAAATGAAACAGTCATATTTACCCAAGGCTAAGCCTACCTTATTTCTAAGAATAGACATTTCAACACACTCTATACTTCATTATCTGTTTCTGCATGTATGCAGTGTGTGAGTGTGAGTGCAATGCTAATAATGAGGCTTGCATATTTTAATCGTATTCTAACTACATGTCAGTGGGTGTAGCGGTTCAGAAAGTGACATTTCTAAAGAAGAGCTTAGGCCCAAAATGTCACCTGGTCGGTAATGAAGATATTTTTTTTTCTGTAAACAACAACTGGTATTTAAAGATGTTTTGCTTGTCCTCGTGTTTATTGAAACTGGTTGTACGTGCCTGCGCACACTTTCAGAAATGTTAAGTCACACAGCTCTGAAGTGGCAGACACTCGCACCACACAGCATGGACCAGAACATGACTCATTTCTGTTACATGGAACATCATAATGAAGAGCATCAACATCCCTCGTGTGCCAATTTAAGTTATCGCTCGCCCTGGATTAAAAACATGTACGTGAGAAAATGATGATACCAGTCAGACTGAAATGTCAGCACCATTCACTGCTGTTTACAGATAAAGGATTCAGATCACTTCATTCAATATACATTCATTCACATCACAAAAAACAATATGTCTCATTACTCACTGTCAAACGCAATTTATATACATTATATGATACTTAGCTGCAACGGCAAACTGGACTGACTACCAAAACAGAGACTTGGTAACTTTGCACATTATTATCTGCTGTAAAAATGTAGGTAATATTTCTTTCTTGACATCTTGTTTGTTTAAAGTTTAATGTTAAGATCCGCTTTGTAAGAATTGGTGACAGAATGTAACAAACATAGGTTTCCAAGAGTGTCAGGGAACTATGGTGGCCTTCACATGCCTGGAGGGATGGGTTTCTATTTTTATTCATAGTAAGTATCTGCTCCAAAATATGAAAGGCACTCTGTGGCTAGTTTGTCTGTTTGGGCTGCGGTGGAAACATGGCAGAACAAGATAGTGGCCTCCATAAAGCATGACCCGCTCCTTTTCTTCAGCTGCAGAAACCAAACATTTTATAGCTTTTATGTACTTGTACTTATAGGTTGTATGTTAAATATCTACCAATAAACCCACCTAAAGGTTACACATTGCACCTTTAGCCAGGAAGTTAACTGCGATAGGAGACCATAACCAACACACTACCACCAATTTACAGATATTATATCACAGACAAAATCAAAAGAATACACTTAAAAGTGACAAAGAACAACAGAAAGCACAAAACCAAGACCAGCTTCGGTATAATAATTACACCTGTTAGGCTGAATGAACATAATGCACCTTTAAGCTTTTATCATTTTGCTGCCACTGTCGCAGTCTTAGTCCACACGGTTGGTGTAGTGGCTGGCACTCTTTCACGCCTGTCTGCATGGAGTTTGCATGTTCTCATCGTGTGGTTTTCTTTGAGTTCTCTGGCTTTCTTCCAGAGTCCAAAAACATGCAGATTTGGGGATTAGGCCAATTGGATACTCTAAATTGCCTATAGGTGTGAATGTGAGAGTGGATGATTGTCTGTCTCTTTGTGGCCCTGCAATGGACTGGTGACCTGTGCAGGGTGTAGCCTGCCTTTCGCCCCTTGCTAAGCAGGGATTACACACCAGTGCCTAATCCCGAGGACAAAGAGGTAGAAAGTGAGTGAATGTCACAATCTTATATATTATTAAGAACTATATATTTTGTACCCTATCCAGAAATTCTGGTGGAAAATTTAATGACATGGCCACATCAGGATCACCACACCCAGCTTGGTAATGTGGGTCACCACGTTGTGGACAGCTTATCTGCTGCTGCTGCTGCCACACTGGGGAAGAGACACTAGAAGAAGAGACACAACCACAGAAAATATGAATGGCCACTGATAAATGCAGAACCTCAAGCATCAGCCACAGCTGCTGGAAGAGGATGAGGATGATGTGACATTGGCACAGATACAATGTAAAGCATTAGTTTAATGCTTTACATAGCGCCAGGGCCAAATGTCAGTTTGATGTGTCATGACCTCTGAAGACCAACCATTAGCTCACTAAAAGTAACATCTTAGATGATGTTTATTTAGAAGCCTGTCATAAAAATAGCCTCACTATGAAGGAAATATTTGCCCTCAATTTATGAATAGAGAAAAAAAAAACATGCTTATGAACAATATCCAACACTTTCTTTATGAATCAAATCTCTAAGCGAAGATCCTATTGTTAGCAGCAGCTGAACAACCGAGTGCAGGCTGTATTTGGCACATCCTGTCCCGCTCCCCTGCTGGGTGGAGGTTTCTTGTCGCCTTCACTCCCTGAATAGATGGGGAGATTATCCCCGAGACACTGGAGCATCCTGCCTGCACAGCAAGAATGTAAACAGACCAACATGTTATGTCTACCCAACTTTCATAATCTGAGCTATTCTTTTCAGCTGCATGTGTCATGCTACACTGGCCTGAATGTTGTGGGAAAGCTACTTTTCAGAGGCAGGATGTAAAACATGCCAAAAAAAGATTTGGAGGTTAAATCTATTTACAACATATCTCAACATTTCTTTCTCATTCTCAATCATCTGTCTTCTTTTTCTTGGAACAATTTATTTTCATAATAAAACAGTAAGCTCTAATCCAGCAATCTGATTGGTTGGTATGCATTATATAGATGTATATTACTCTGCGTATAAGTATCTCTAGTTGGCTCTTCTTGTGTCTTGGCAACGCACAATGAAATTTACACTGTAATCACATGAACATGGTATTAACTGTAAGGCTGCTCATTAAGTATGAATGGGACTGGATGGTGCGTCTGTAGCTTCATTGCGTTTGTGCTGCATGCAGCCCAAACTTGGGACGCGTTCAACTTCCCAACCAGGAATATGAGCGCTGGCCAGTTGAATTTGGATGATGTAGTGTTCGAGCTTAAACACATACAGTATATCTGATTTGGATGTCTCAGACAAAACTGTCTTCGCCATCATCAACATTATCAGCTGATGCTGCTGCATGAAGTTGGACACTGCTTTTTCTTCCGCCCCATAAAAAAATCACCTCTAGTGCCAAGTGTCAGACACCATGCAATGATCACGACCCCAGAGTCATGGCATTTTAAAGGAGTGTGACACATTTAAAATTTGTTTGTTTGGTGTTTTGCTGGTGGTTTCTTGGGAGTTCGTCGCAACAAGAAAGTCTCTTCATGCTTGTTATGCGATCAGGTTTGGTCGTGCCTTTGGCCAAATTCTGGAACTGTTACACTGTAAAGTGATGCTTTATGGAAACTTCATGGCTATGTTAAAGTTGCAGTGTGTAAGAATGGGTGACATCATTTGTGTAGTAAGCTCCCACCTCAAAAAGTTACATGAACATCTGTTTTGGCTGCTGCAGAAACATGTTGGCTCAAGATGGTGCCCTCTGTAAAGCAAGGCCCTCACCTACATGTAAAAGACTATGACAACCAAATGTCTTTTATATTAAAAGAGTATACACTTATACATTTATACGTATGGGTAGTATATTCATTTTCTGCAAATAAACTGTTCTAAATGTTACACACTGGACTGTTGATTAAATTGATTAAATTGAAATGTGTCTGTAACAAACATGCAAAACCATTTTGATTTTTTTTTTTTAAAGCAATGTTTTCATTATATGGCTCTTAACTGTGAACAAAAAGTGCAGCGAACACTTACTTTCACTCTCAGGATAAAGATTATACTTTCTTAGTTTACATTTAATGGATATTCAGTGGCTAATTCAAAAGTTTACAATGCTCATTTGAACCCCTGGTTGTAAGCAGACACACACACACACATACATACAGTACATGTGGAAGCTGGTGTATGGTACTAGGTATTTTTCAACTAAGTAAAGCTCACATATTTTTTAAACTTTATCTTTTATCTCTTTGCCGATGGATGTAATTATCAGTGTTGTCACAGCATTGTGGTTCATTAACGAACCTTTCATCCCTGGCTTTCTGCTGGTGTCAGGGCCTGCACCATCTTCACCAGCTTAATTAGTGCTAGCAGTGCTCGCTCACTATCAGGCCCTCTGTAAGAATGTGATCTGAGGGGGAGGAAAAAGGGAACAGACACCAGGGCAAGTCTTGAAAGTCTTTGATGGATCCCTCTCCTCCACTCCCAACCCTACTTCACACTAATTCAAGTCAAACTGAAACACAGACGCAATGTTGCTGGTATCCATCAAGTGCTGTGGATGATGACTGATGATGAAGGAGAGGAGTCTCCAGGCTGAAACTTGCCAAGTCCCATGCACCAGCTCCACTCATTCCTTGTCTTGTTTCAATAGCTCTCCCTTGAGGGGTTGAGCATGTCTCTGCGAGTCATCACTTGAGAAATCTGCCTAATTTCCACACTGATTTGGTGCAACACCACTGATACATAATTGATATGAAAGTTTGGATTACCAGTACAAGTTTGTGTTGCCCCTTGATGTGCTTTTCTTGGATCTAATGGTTTTGATACTGTATCAAATGCAACGTAGCGAGTCGTCTTGTATGTTATGCGATTCTCTGCAGAGAGTTATTACAGTCTGAGCTTACTTGGTTTATTATTGGACTGGATATATTTCTGGATACCTTTAGCAGTTTGACATTTTGCAACTTATTTACTTACATTTCTGTCTTCTCTTGGCTTGACTAAAAATAGTTATACAGTGAGGTGGCTTTGCAATATTTTAATAATTTTAAAGGCAAACAGCATTCTATCGTTTGGGCAGTAAAGGTCAGAAAGCTGCATTAGTTTAGAAAGAGTAATGGTGTGTTCACATGGAACACAGTGATTTTTCTAGTCTCTTTCGACATGTGACTAACATAAGTAAACACAAAATGTCTGGTGTCCTCTCACCTAAACGAATGCTAGAACTAACTCCATTTATTTTAAAGTGCATCTACAGCTCAAGTGACGCACATATTCTCAGAATTGATCAGGAATTACAACCTCTTTTAGTTTTGGCCAATCCCTCATGATCTCCATCCAGTCTTTGCTTGCTTGTGTGGGATGTTCACTCATATGGAAATAATCTGAATGCAGATTGACTTTGGCGGCATTGACTCACATAAGGATATTGATCATGAATTTGCTTGTATCTTTGTATTAACTTTGAATTAATGGTTAAATACTGGTAAAGATAGTGCGTACTACTATGATTATCATGGCATTATGTTTATCCTAAACATTTCCATGCTTCTAAGCAGCAAGACTTTACATAATGCATATTGGTTAGGAACATACGTTCCACAAAACATTTTTCTCTTTTTGACAGTCATCCCCCAGTCATCACCTTTTCATTCCACTCCCCAAAAAATTCCTTACATCATACGGTTTCAGAAAAGCTAGGGTTAAAAAAAAAAAAAAAAAAGAATGGATGAAGAGCTGGAGAAATGTTACAGTGCAAATGAAATTATATTTGAAACTTTGATCTTGAAACTGTAGTGGAATCGGATAAATGGTTATTTAAAAAAAATAATCCTGGTTTAATACAATTTGCTTCCTCTTCCAGTTTCTGTTTCTTTAAGTAAATAAATTCCAGGTCATTCAAATCATTCAGAGGATCATAGTGATCATAGTGATTTTCACACATTGTTATGAAATTTAAACATATTTCAGTTATCAGTAATCTTTATCACTGCTGCTTGGAATCTGACCAGCCAAGACTGATAAGGCCAATTACATCTCTAAAGTCACTCTAAGAGAATGACTTCACCACCTGTGAGTAAGTAAAACTGCAGAGTAGGTGAAGGTGAAGGATAAAAGCATTATGAGGTTTCATTCATTTAATGAGCCCTACCTTCATCGAACAGCTTTGGTCTCCATGTTTTTGTTGTGAGTCACTCACAGTTCAACAGTGCTCATTTACAATGCACTGGTATTCAGTTTCCATTGTGTCACCTGCAAGGGCAATTTCCTCTTAGCACAGTCTCAGACAATGAGTCACCATATAGTGCATGTTGTGAAAGGAGAACAGCAGCAGGTACATTCAACACCATGTGAAAATCTTTGATTTCATCCTCTGGTTGCTGCAGGCTCAGATTAAATGTATGATTGTGCACATGCAGACATACATGCGGGTATAGAGATTATCACCTGACTTCTTGTTTCTTTGTATGCATGCATCAAATTGTCAGTAAAGAGGGGACAAAGGTTGGACAACGACCTGCAATAATGTAGTAGTAGTGTATAGTATAATACTCATGCTAAAGGTGCAGTATGACAAATCATTGGAAAAATAGTTGATGTTGAGTTCCATGCAGAGGTTGTCTTGGGATCTTGGCTCTCTGTCCATGCTCTTGTCATCAGATAAGCACAGACTGGCACATTCCTTTCATAGATGACCCGAGTTTTATTATGTTGAGTCATACTAACCATTGAGTACTTGTAAAACTATTCTGTAAAACTCATGAGTACTAATGTACTACTGAGTAGTCACGTGTTGATGCGCTGACGATTGAGTATTCATAAAACAGTGTAGAAATAACTGTGGAGTATTCATGTAATAATGTAAGACTGACTGCTGAGTTGTGGTAACTAAGAAATACTCAGGTTGCAACGTAATATGAAACACTGAAGCTGGGTTGATGTAACTTCTGAGTACTCATGTTATTCACAAAACTGTAGTAACAACTACTGAGTTTTCACGTAATAATAGAAGATTGGCTGCTAAGTTGTACTAACTAAATACTCAAGTTAAAAGGAAACAATGCAGTACTGATTACACATGAACTCATGAAATAATTACAAATATAGAGTACTCATGTAATGCTGGCTTGACTACAGAGAACATGCATGTGTGTGTGTACAGTAAGTGTCCGCAGTGTGTGTGTGTTTGGCCTGTGCTCTGTGTTTCTTCACTCCTCGCTGCCCGGTGACTTCACCTCTGCAGTGCATGTTGCCAGCGGCTGAAACACAACCCAGCATGTTCGGAGAAATTAATCCCATACTTTCCGCTCTATCCCCCACTGTGCCACATTTAGATAAGTCTGATGTTCATTTGCCAAAAAATGTGCTGCCAAAAAAGAACCTGGGTCCTTTAAAGGTGGCGGCAGCAGCAGCAGAACACTCACTGCTGCAGCGTTGGAACTGGAACCTTTTTTTAACACGAGGCAATGTGTGTGTGTGTATGTGTAGGACTGCAGTGCCTGAGTCTAAGATCATGGAGATTGGGGTAATGTTGCTGTAAACTCCTGGAAGAACTGCATCTGTCGTTACATTCATCAATCACGCCATCATCCTGCGATGCTGAAAGCTGAGGGAGATGTGGTGCAGGGTGCAGCACGAGGAATCAAACCCTTTCCTGAAGAATGTCTGGAGCAGTAGTACAAGTCATGTACCTGCTTTGTTACGAGCACGTCCAAATACTTGACTTTAAGAAGACGACTCTGTGATCCTCCTGTTAAGTCAGCTTCCTTAACCTCAACAATAAACAATACTGTTGCATTATGTTACACCCATGAGTTTCAACTCTTATATAGGTTTTTTTTTCGTAAGCCTTCAAGCAGCTTGTAGCATATTGATGTGCTGACCATAAGACTTCTGTTCCTGCCCATAGGATGCATGCTGTGTGCAGAGGGGCTGTGGTGTGAATAAGTATCAATAGGGCTCTAGACACATAAATAAATGAGTTTATAGAGAAAAGCAAACATTCTTGACATTTGATATCATAACATTGTTTTTTAACAAAATCACAGGTGTCAGAACTCTTTGAGGGATAGTACAGGAGGTAGAGTCTAGTCTACTCTTGCTATTCAATATCTCAGTACATTGTTCCCGAGCTCTTATTGTCTCACTTTCTCCCTTTTTTTTTTCTTTTCCAGCCTGTTGTTGCAAAACAAGGCTGTTGGTCTAACAAAGAGCAGCTGAAACACAAACAAGCCGGCAGGCAGAATTCTTTTTCAACATGACCGACCTCGGCTGAGAAAACTCAGTCGACTCTGACGTTCCCTCTCACTGCAGCCTCCTCTTTCTGAGCCTATAGCCTCTATAGAACAAATGAAGGGGATCTGAAAACTCGAAGTGCAAGGTCACGAAACACCTCCTGAAAGCACCCCTAATCAATATTATTACATTAAAAATACATGAAATGGCCATTCTAGGAAATTTGCCACTTACCCATATCCATATAATCCACAATGAGAAAAACAAATACATTCCAGCTCAAAAGCCAAAAACAGCCGCAAAAGTCTGTCAATTTGTCCCATTGTTGCAAAAACAGTATCTCAAAACACATTTTGAGGAAATCCTTTGAAATTTGGTTCAAACTTATGCTCAGACTTAAGAATGAAACATTAACATTTGGGTGATTATGAGCGAAAATTGCTTTGACCCCACACACTTCTCATGCCTTGTGAATGAGTTACTGTAAAAAGGCCTCGAGGGAAATGTTTTGAATTTTGCACAAATATTCCCTTCCACTCACAGGTGAAAGGTTGTGTGTGTGTTAATGAGTGACATCTAGTGTTGAGACTGCACACTGAAACATTTTTCTTAGTTTGCATACTAAACTTCAGCTTCAAAACGAAATAGCATAGGTGGTGCAAGATGGTGGTCTCTGTAAAGCAAGGGTCTTGGCTAAAGTACATGTAAAAACCTTATTCTAAGGCTATGAAAATGTTTTTTTTTTAAGCATTATACATTATGGGTAGTATATTCAATGTCTGCCAATAAACCCTCCTAAATGGTACATAGTGGAACTTTAATTGCTGAGATTTAGGTGGCCAAAGGCCCCAGAGGCCTCAGAAACCACATTTTTGGCCTCTTAAATATTAAATTCCCCAATATGTTATGAGTCTGGAAAGGAATTTTGTAGACTGAGGAGGCATACAACCACTGTGCGGTAATTCTAGTCAGTAATTCTAAAGGTTACTGTTCTTTTGCCATCAGGGCCCCTTGTTTTTGGAACAACCTACCTGAGAAAATGAAGCTCACAGATTTAATAAATTATTTTAAATTGGCTTCAATTCCAATTTTACAGTCTTGCCTTCATGTGATGTCGTCATTTATTATTATTTTTTAATGGTAATAATTATTTTATTCTTTAACTTTCTCTTACTTGCTTTAGCATGGCGTTGTCTTCTTCATGCTTTTATTACTATGCAGGTTTGGTAAACACCACCAAGTTTCTTCACGCAGGTTAGATGAACTGTTATACATGATCTCACTCACATCTGCAAGGTAATGTTTGTGAAACCACTTTACTGCTTTCACAGTGGGTGAGTGAACACCATTGATTTGAAGGGTGACTCAATGTCTGGCGTGGCAGGAGACTTTACGAGTGTTAAAGTTTTTGGCTGCGGTCCTCCAGAGACCACATCCGAATGAAAAAGGCGTCCAGGAATCACAGCACCATCAAGCCATTTTGATTTCCTGTCTTGACAGGGGCAGTTGTACAGAAATCTTGTTCCTAGCCGTCTGTGTTTTCACAGACACATCAAACAATGTGAATAACGTATGCTGGAGCATAGACGGAGAGTATGTGACCTGACTCCTGGCCAACAAAGGTTTGATGCCCTCAGGCTTCCAACAGACACACAGGCTTTCCATTAAACTGCGATGCTGGGATGTGAGTCATGTTCACATTTTCTGTTCACAATTTGTATATATTTTAGAATGCACACATTTGAAGACACAGGTTTGGGGCAGTCTTCAATCTCTCCCTTCTACAGTTGATGTGGTTTGTGCACCTGGTAGGATGCACGTCCAACTGGGGGGGAGACCTAGGGGCAGACAAGGACCAGGTGGAGAATATATCTCCTTGCTGGCCTGGGAGCTCCTCTGTATTCCCCAGTCAGAGCTGGATGATGTGTCCAGGATGTGGCCAGGGAGACGGAAGTCTGGGGTCCCCTGCTGGAGCTGCTACCTGTGCGACCCTCTCTCGGATAAGCAGTTGATGATGATGGATGGATAATTGCTTAACACTAACCCTAAACCTAGTCCTAAACCTGATTGCTCAATAGTTTTGAGCAATCATGTCACACACCTGTGGAATGCTCGTGTCCCAAACATGGTTATATTTTGCTGTGCAATATGATCGGTCACTATTGTCTCCATGTAATGTTTCATTTTCAGCTGTCAGAACTGGATGAGTTCCAATGGCCACCTCAGTTTCTTGTTATGTTGTTCTTTCAGTAAAAGTAAATTTGAAATCACTCATCGAATCCATCCATTATGAAAACACAGAAAAAGCAGTAAAAACCGATGCTGATGACACAAGAGCTGACAGGAAAATTGTATGTGTTTGGTTGCCACAGAAACAACTTAAATATTGTGCAAAGTTCTGTCTAGCAGCTATTTTTAAAGTATCGAGCGATAAAAGTACAAACCGGGTTTTACTCTAACTACCCTCGAAAATCCGCTTTTGTCCAAACTGGAAGAATTCCTTTTAGTCTGACGTTTGTCCCCCAAATGGAGTCCATGACAGAAACAGAAAAGCACTCACACATTTATCACATTTTGCAGGAGCAGTCATGCAAAACAGCACCCGACTGTTTAGACAGCAGGCCCAGGTGTATCGCAGACTCCACAGCTGGATGGGGGTTCACCTTCTATCACGCGCCTCCCTACACACACACACACACGCATTCTCAGCATGTACACACAACCTAATGCCAAAGGAATGTTCTCACACAGACTCCAACATCAACTCCCATCTGTATCAGTTTACCAACATTTGACTGATGAGGATAAAAACATCATCAGTTTTTGAACTTTTGTCTTTGGAAGTATTTTATTTTTGAAATACGTAATTTCATTTTTAAATATTTTTTCTTTGGCCCGTTAAATAGGGACAGCTATTTACACCACTGTTTTCTGCCAGTGTCGCTTCATGTTAGGCATGTCACCACAGGATGGACACAGCTCGCTGAGTGCAGGACACAAACCAGTTCTCTTGTGATTGTGTGCTCATTAATGCTGTTTAATTAGATCAGCTTTTCAACAGACGAGCCGTTTGATGACAGTTGTCTGCTGGAGACCAGCCTCCCTGCTGAAATGTTGCTTTAATTTGGTTAAAACTCATACAGATACATTTTTTTCCCCACTTGCAGGCCACTGTTAGTGTTGACTGGCCGGCTTACAGAAGCAGTTGTTCATGTTTTCAACTGTTCTTTAATGTCTTTTATAAATGCTCTACGATGATCCATTGTATTGTCCTCAAGGACAAATAAAATCTTTTTTTTTTTTAAATTGAATAGAGATTCCATGAGGGAGCAGCCAGCAATTTTACAGCAATTAAAGTTACATTCAGCTTCAAAGCATCCAGGATGAGTCATTATTTTTCTGAACAGACAGACAGCAGCTAAGAGACAGTTAACCGATGCCGAAACATTGGTCACTGCTGGGTACAACTGAGAAAAATGAGCTCAGGTACAGTAGTTTAATGAGACACTTGAATGTCAGAAAGGAGACCATTACTACATCCTGGTATGGCTGGATTAATTAAATGGGGGGCCAGTGAGCCCAGTTGTTCCCATCAACTCACGGTGCATGAAATCTGGTTGTCACTTATTAACTATTATTATTATTATTATTATTGAAGGACATGGACTTTGGGCTGAAGCCAATTGACCACCCGTCATGATATAAATTAATGGTTTGTGAACTTCCATCAGAAATTAAGAATTTAGGCTAGCGCCATGTTTTTTTGTTTTTGTCTTTTTTTCCCCCAAAAACCAGAGAAAACAAAATTTGGAAAACAATATTTTCTAGCACCACTAGCTGTCACACAGAGATCATGCGCCCCATGCGTTCCTGGCTTTATTGTTTGAGACAATAAACCACTCAGTTAAATGTTAACTGCCATTATAAAGCTGTTTTTCCACCAAGTGGAACATTCAGCACATGCAGTCAGTACATTCCATATTTTTTGTGTTTCCATTAGGAATAGTACCACAATAACACGCCCAGACCGTTCCATTTTTCAGCACCCTGCCTTTGGGATACCAGATTAATTTGGTGCAGTACGGTCAACAGTCAGCTGAAAAAGAGCTGCTGGATGTCCTCCATTGTTTTATGTTGTTGTCAGTTCTGTTGCATTCAATGTCATTGTTCGTTCTTGTCGCACCAGTGTGATGTCAAATCATAAGCCTGACCCAGGGCCTTACCATTCCAAACCGTACTGTACCAAATCAACAAACCACTGGAGCGGCCCCTGATGGCCATTCAAGAGAATACAGGTTGACAATGCTTGCGTGTTGATTTAAATCAGACCTTTTATATATTTATATATATCTTTTATATTTTTGAACAGTCTATTGATTAACCTCAGACTCTATATACTGTATTTTTTCAGCGACAGGAGAGGTGAGAAAACAATGCATTTCCCAATTATTTCTGAGTATTGTTTACACATTTGACCAGATTCAGTGTAGAATTTTACCTTCTGACTTTAAGCTGAGAAGCAGTTCTCTTAAAGTCATATGTATATGTCAGCACAATCTCACACGTCATCCACCAACAAAAATACGACCGTAGAAAAGCCAGACCTGTGATTTAATTGGATTTAACTGAGGACTTAAAAGAGTTTCAGAGATACTATAGGGACTAATCCACTTCAAAATGCAGCTCTCACGGTCGCTGTCTAAAGAGATCAAGGCCAATATGTGAGCTAAAGCTAAGGGCTAAGCCAGTATCTACAGTTTTAATGGAGGGCGGGTTTCAGAGAGAAGGTGAGGAGGTGAGGTGAAGCACTAAGTATGCAAGTACAACCAGAGCCCCTGAGGGCCGAACAGGCAGATTTAACTAGAACTGCACTTGAAAAAGTTTTGACATGGCACTTCTTTCATATCCACAACCACTCTTTTTTTTCCCCCTCTTCTTCTTCTCCTCCTTCCTCTCCTCCCGCTGCCCCATCTCCCCATCCTTGACTTCAAAGTGCTACTTATGCAAAAGCTGGAGTTTTTCCCTGTCCTTGCTCTCTCCTCCCTGGAGGCACATGTTCTTTTTGGAACACACAGTATCTACAGTTTCTTTTTTACCAGAAAAGAGAAAAAGAAATTGTATATATAAAACATGGTGTCCTCCTCTTTGCCCGATCTCTGCCGTGTGGCTGCTCTCTGTTACATATTGTTTTTTTAATCTGTTTTTTTTTTCTCCCTCAGCCCAACTTTTCTTCATTTCCCTAGCAGACTCACCAGCCCGAGGCTTTACCCTCCTATGCTTTTGAAGAACACTATTTAAATCCAGCCACAGTTTATACACTGTAAAGAAAAGTCAGTATTCATATTTTCCACTTGTTCACTTCCGTCCACTTGGGTAATAGGAATCTGAGAAGTGTTCACACATCCTGGCCGCCTGAAGGCTGCTACAGGTACAGTGGCTGAATACATTTAACTGATGTCAGCTATACTTTATGTGCAATGACAGTGAGACTCTTCTATCTTACTATCAGTGTCTCAGTTATGAAAGAGGCCTGTGTCTGTGACATCACTCATGTGACATCACACATGAGAACTGTGACTTTTATGGTGCCAATATTATATACCACTGAAACCATGTGCTACTGAAGAAGACCCAAAACTAGAGAGTGAGACAATAAACAGTTTAAATGTTGTAAATCAAGTGTGAATTGGGATAATTTGTCCTTTGACTTTCATTCAAACTGAGGTTTTTTTATTATTATTTTTTGCAGCCGGTGGATTTGCTCTTTAGTGGCTTAATATTATACTGTATATCCAGGTCGGCTTTAGAAGGGACCTGGACCTGTCCATGCATGTACATATTAAAGCTGTAGTATGCAACTTTTCAAAATAAACTAATGTCTGTTTCGTCCAAATGAGCTCACACCGTGATAATTAAGCCTATCAGCTCCACACAACTCTCCCTGTGTTTCTCAGTGAAGCAGTGCTTGATTTTTGTCATTTAGTATTAGGTGGAAGGTGGAAGCATAACAACTACAAGAGTAAAGATAGCAGCAAACTTTAGGTGAAGGAATTAACCCCAATTCTCTGAAGCATGAGAGAGATAAAAAAAAATAAAAAAAAAAAATAATAATAATGTTGAAAAAGAACAATGAATGTGGACCTGGAGTTGTCATTTCAGGAAGCTCTGTCATCTGAGACATGACGTAAGTCTGAGGGGAGGGGGATAATTACACTATTAATGTTTTTGCAACAGAAATTACACCTTTTTTTTTGGAGTTTTTGGGAGCGTGGTTGAATGAGGTACTGAAACAAAGTCAGTGTGCACCATACTGTGCACACCCCCCGCATGAGTCATGCTGGCAAGCTTCCTGTTAGACAACCTTTTCCCACAGGAATCTAAAGTTTGTGTCACTTTGTCCATGAGGAAAATTAATAGTTTTAAATCATAGCATGCAGGTGTTGTTGATCCACTGCTTGCACTTGAAATCATTCATTCTGAATAACGTAAGGGACAGAAACTTGCCAAACCAGGCAACAGTACAACAACTCCTGTGTCCCCACGAGCTAAAGTACTGATTTTTCTATGTGGACTTTGGTGGTCTTTTCTGTAGTTAGTCTAACGAGGAGATAAATCAGTGAAGGGATTCTTAAAACAGCGTACACTTAAGCTGGCATTGATTTTATTTGGTGAACTGTTTGTTTTAGGGAATAAAAAGTGTAATCTTCAATAGCAGACCTAACAAATGTTTGGATTTCTTCATAGCTTTTAGTAAAACATGGTGCCAAAAATGAACTGGCTTACAGAAATTAAGAAGAAGTTATGATCCAATTCCATTAGTTTGTGGGATAATAGTTGCCACATCCACTGTGTTGTATTCCTCTCTTGTGTGGGATCTGGACCTTGATGCTGTCAGAGTTTGGGCTTATGTCAGCACTTCTGTCCTACTCGTTATTTGATTTGGAAAACCCAGCAACCTCAACCGGTGTCAGCAAAGATGGCTTGCTAAACACATTGGTTATTACTTAGATTAGCTAAGCCAATCCCCTCCCACCTCAGTGTACCCAACACACAGGAGCAACCATTTAATCTTCTCATGCAACTGTTGGAAAGAAAGCAAATGAGCAAACACGCCGTTGTATTAAACAGTATAAAAAAATGCAGCAGGCGTTTTGTTTTATTGACATATGGGTGGATGGTATGGAGTAGAGCCAATGAACACACAAAAGCCTTTGCAACAGAAACAAATGTCAAAGTCAAGTAGTTCTGAAAACATAATTAACTTCTGTGTCTGCATCATGGTTCTCAAGACTTGAAGTCATGTTGCTTACTGTCATCTTAATTCAGTGCTGCATCACTGGCTTCCAGTCTCGCTCTCTTTATCTGTGAGCGTCTCTCTCCCTCCTCCTGCCCTCTTTCTGTCTTTGCAGCTGCAGTCTTCACAGTTCTAATCCCCTCCTCGCTCCCCTGTGTGCTGGAACGCCATCCAACTATTTAACCACAGCCCTGAAACAAACCAACATCTGTTTGGAGGCCAGCCCAGAACCGGCCGCTGCCTTCCTGCTGTGAACACACCAGCCACCGCCACCTTAACCCTTCCATGCCAGGACCAGATGCAGGCCTGCCATACCAGCGACGTATACGCTGCCACTGAGAGAATTGCAGGTTGTGCTCATGGACAGTAGCTGGGGCGGCATCCAAGTATTTTCTTAAGATCCAGTGTCTGCGGTTTACAAGTGGTAATTCAGGACATCAGTGTTTGTCTTGATTTTGTATCCATCTTTGGTGATAAGTGCTTGCTGCTGTGCTGTTTCTGCACAGTGCGCACCAGAAAACACTTGTCCATTAGATAGTACTGCACCATCTCATTAAGCTGAATTTCTATGACAAACCCTCTTTGCTCTTTGGCATTTGGCCCTTTATTGTTTATGCCACAGACCACACAAAAAAAGGCATGGCCTTTGTGAAACATTCAGTCAATGACCATTTTTTATATTTTACCCTGTTTACAAGTAAATTTAATACATAACAGCGATTATAACATAAAGATTATTTATCTGACCATGTGCCCACAAAATTTACACTTAAATTAAATTCTTTCAAATTCAAACCTTTCCCGCTTTTTGGAATAAATTATGAAGAATGTATGTTTCAAAGGTGCGATATGGAACCTGTATTACAAGTTATCAGGAAACCAATATTGATCAAAGTTATAATAGTGTGCTAATGTCTATAGCAGAATGTGATGCTAAACTCAAGTGGGGTTGTTTGCTGTGTTCACAAGACGAGCAAATTTGAAGACTGAGAATCAAAGGCCTGTGTGCAGACAGGGTGTGTGCAGGGAAACACTTGAAGTGTGTGCTGTAGGTACACAAAAGAGTGTCTGCTATATTCCAACACCCCCGACCCCCCACCCCCCCACCACCACCACCTTTTTTTCCTTGTGCAGCTTAAAGCAGTAAATGCATGTTGGTGTTGGTGGTCTTCTACAAATGTTTGTGGATATATAAAAGGAAACGCAGTAAGGAACTAATAATACACATAAAATTACAGTGTATGCACTTGTCTTAGAGAAAGTGCAGCTGAAATAGACATCGCCTAAACTAAAGCTCAAAGCTGCTTTCCTGAACTTTTTTTTTGGGCACTTATTTCCTAGAATGTTCCCTCAGCTTGGATTTTCTAGTTTTATTTTATGGATGTGATCTGTGTGGGCATTTCCTTGCAAAAAACAGTTTTGTTTTGCTCCAAAAGTGAGACATTCAGCCTCTGTCATAGATCATGAATGAGTGAATTACAGAGCAACAGTTCATGTTAGCCTATCTTAGCATAAACAAATGGAAACCACTGAAATAGCCAACAGCCTGTTTGACTGTCTGCTCATTTTTGTCTTGCTTGCTGTTGCTTTGTGTGTGCGTTAGTTACTCAATACAGGTGACGCAAGATGTATAGAAACAAATACTTGATCAGGGCACAAAGACTGGGAGACAAGATGGAGGCGTCGTCTTACATTTGTTTGTTAAAGCAGGCAGTTCAAAGGTTTTGCAGCTTACACCTGCAGGCTACAACAGTGCACACACTGCTACTGTTTCTACACATGCACACACAAGTTTGTGCAGCTGTTCCTCCTGGGACACTGCATTGATATATATGCATATATTCTTGTACTGCATTCTTCGTGAGGACACTCACTGACCCCAACCTTTACCATCCTAACTAAATGCCTAACCTAAACCCAATTCAAACCAAGCCAGTGCACCTAAACCTCAATTGAGACATTTAAGCTTCATTCCATCACTCACCATTAACCCTACAACAAAGTTTTCACTTCCAGGGAAGTCCTTCAAAATATGAGGACCAGCAAAAATGTGCTCAAAAGGTTAAAATGTCCTCACAAAAAACAGGTTTGAATCCATCACAGCATACTACAAACACAAACACACACACACACAGTGGTGCAACCAGCTTGTGAATGGAGTTCAAGTTCATAGGTAAACCATGGGGTGGGGTGCAGTGGGTGGATGGGGTTAGTGGTGTGTTGTTAAGGTGGTATGCGCCCAGAGCAATGAGCCCTGTTTACCTGACAGACTAACTTCAAATTGGGGTCAGCCAAAGGACGAGGGAGGGGTCCCAGCACCCGCCTCTGCAGCAGCGCCCGCAGGAGAGGCTCCATACCAAAGGTGCTGAATTTTCCACTCACTCTCCCTGTGACAGGCTGAGGAAGTCTGTCCACACTTAGTCAGGAAAACCTTTATTCCTCTGGTTCACTGCATTTGACATTTACAAGGTCGTGCCAAAAATAAATCATCAAATATTTTGGAAATTATATTTAGTTTTACTGTGTATACCCAGAGGCTTAGGAGGCTGATTTGATTTCATCGCTTATTAATGAGACAGGTGGAAAAATAATAGAGAAGTCAACATTTAAAAGAGCTTACTGTATAAGTGCATGTATAGTCAAATCCAGAAGAGGTTTACACATTGCATTTCTATGTGTCTCCGGTGTCTACAGTGACATCCAGTTGATATCTGTTGCTCTGTCCAGCTCACATTACATTCTTTTCTTTCTTGTGCAGGTCTATGTAAAAAAACAAAAAGCAATGGAAACAATGAGGAAAGAAGAGGACAGTAGCCAACCTGCATTGTTGTGTTTTTTGATTGGTTTTGTTTTTTACTCCCTCCAGAGATGATTCCTTTGTGTGTGTGTTGTGTGGCTATAGTGACTGTTAGCAGGTTAGGAGCCGTCACATGTCATTATTATTTCCACCCTCATAGTTGTATGTGAACCACCAACAACAATTACGCTTGTGTTTAGTTACAATGCATCTCTGACTGTTTATGGAGGTACAGTTACACCTGTACCTTCATGTGGCAAGGCTTTATACAATTGCAATCTGATCACTAGCAACCATAGAGCGTGCAGACTTTTAGTAAAAGTGGAAGTGACTCAGACCTGTATTCTCCTGAATGGCCTTCAGGGGGAAACTGCACTGGTTTGTATGTAAGTCTAGGAGGAAAAAGAACCTACTGTCTTACTTGATGTTTAAGGTCAGTAAACATTGATACCTTTTCTAAATTATGCTTACACAGAGCCATTGTCAAAAGCGTGTGATGTTTTGGGGTGTGGATACTGTGAAAGACAGCTAGTGTCATGCAATAGGAGCATGGTTGCAGGTGAAGGTTTAAAAAGAATCAACATAGTGCAGCATAAAAAACAAACTGATTGGTGATGTCATGGTGGGTTAACATTTGCTGGAAAAATATTTTCATTAAATTAATGAATAATAATAATAATAAGATTAAATTAATGTAAGACTTGGGTCTGAAGTGGAAAGTGCTGCTTCAGTTGTAATTGGTATAAGTATTGTTTCTGCTTCCAAAGGTGTGACTGCAGAAAACCTTGAACATCAAAGCCACTGTTCAAAAGTAGCTCTCATGCTAATGATTAAATATTTACTAAAATACTAAATATTCATTGCAGACATCAAAGTTTCCTTTTTTTTGCAGTGGAAGCTATATGGTACAGCTTCCTGCAGTACAGTGAATTAATTTGTAAATTCAGATTTTAAAGTGCTTTACAACATCTTTAGGTACAGAAATAAATGCTGAGCTCATCCTTTTAGACTGAGGTCCTTTTCAGAGCTGGTGTGTATATTAATGCAGGGATGTGTGTGTATGCACCTGGTTTTCCTCCTGTTGTAGGGACCTAAATCTGTTTACAGAGTCCCATTATGGGGACTTGTCTTCCTTATGGGGGCAAAAATCAAGTCCCCATAAGGTAAATTACTACATTTTAAGGTTAAGACATGTATTAAAGTTAGGTTAAGGTTAGGGTCAGGGTTAGACACTAGTAATTATGGCTAATTATGGCTAAGGGTAGAGCAAGTCTTCAGGAAGTGAATGTAAGTAAATGCAATGTCCTCTGAAGTCATCGAAAACTGTGTGTGTGTGTGTGTGTGTGCTGAGAAAATACAAAATGAAATAGTGCTGATACATCTATTTGAACTCAGACAGCATGTTATTTCCCTGATCTTTCAGTCCAACCACCATGCACACACACTTGCCTTGCACACATAATAGGTAACTGAGGTGTGTGTGTGTCTGTGTCTGGGGTGAGAGATTATCTTTTGACAGAAACAACTGTAACTGAAGTGTAACATCTACAGTATCTGCACAGCTAACGGTGCCTTTTCTTCCTGAATGTGCATGTGTGTGTGTGTGCATAAGCAGTGAGGAATTTTAACGGCATCCAGATGTGAAAGGACAGAGGGAAGGGGAGACGTACAGAATGGAGGGAGGCACGCTGCTTAATAGTGACTCGGTGGAATCTGACACAAATTCTCCGTTTCCATTCACCGTTCTGTCGTCTCCATACTTTGTTCAGAGTGTCAGCTGAGGCAGACTGAGTCAGAAAAGGGTGACAGCCTGCTGCAATGCCCAGAGCACAACTAAACAAACAAGACACAGTGCGCTTATGGGCATGAGCAAATAGACTTCAATTATTCCTGACTTTAAATTGCTTTCAAAAAATCTGGTGTAGTGTGGTAGACATGTTTGTTTTGTGTCTTTTAGGTGTCAAGAAAAGGATGTCAGAGGTGCAAGGTTTTGCAAAAAAGCCTCACTAACACTGTAATGTCAGACGTGGAGCTCCAGTTATCACTCCAAAGCACAATAAACAGGTTTATTAAAAAAATACATATTAAATTGTAGATAATACAGTAAATGAAAGTGATATAAAAAATCGGGTCTGTAGTGAATGATAGATGAAGATTCTATGTTATGAACTTTAAGTTTAGCGAAAAGAGACAGTTTTCCTCATGTCACACAGGCTCTGACATCTGTATCTTGTTTCATTTAATGAAGCTGCACGTGCTACATTTGTTAATTGGCTGAGGTAGGTAGTTTGATTCAGTGTTGAGCATCACAGCGAAGAGACAGTTGCTATGACTCAAATCCCCACCTTGTTTACTCCCTTCACTTCCTGTCGTCCATTAACTGCGACCACTCACTGAGCGCGCTCAACAGTTGCACAACAGTAATCAGCGTGAGACCAAATGGCTGGTATTTCTTTTCAAAACTCCGGTGGAGGTACAGCAATCAGTGGTGTTTCACATGAACACAGAGCTTTTGTTCCTTGACTTTTATATCTTTGGGTCAGTGGTTTCCCACAGGCAACATAACTAACCTGTTAAATCTGTGCCTGGAGTAAAGAAATAAAGACCTCAACAAATCACTCATTTCATGATGTGTCATAACCTGTGAAGGCCACATCATTAAAACGTCTGACAAAGACTACACACAGGTACATGTAACTGTCAGGGAAGCATAACGCCAAGATAAGGAGTTGTTTATTAATCATTGTGTAAAAAGTACTGTATATCGAACAGTAAATATTGCATATTGAATCAATCCTAGAACAATGTACTCATTGTATTAATGTACTAATTTCTACGCATAAAATGAAATAGGCAGCAGCCAGTTTGAATATTGGGATCATGTGTGTGTCGCCAACTGCTCCTGTGCCCAGTTTGTGTGTTCACTAGCCGTGTGAGTCACTTTGGATAAAAGCGTCTGCCAATTGACTAAATCTAATGTAAGAAGAATATTTGGACTTTACATGCTGATGTTGTTCTCCTGGTTTTGCGGAAATAAATAAATCATGTTTACAGGTTCTGACTTTTCCCTCTATTCTTAAGTTACCTTCATAACCTACAACAATAAAATGTTGTGTACACATCGCAATAGACAGCAATAATCATTCGAGCAGGTCATTAATATTTAGTTACAGTCATAAAGTGCACATTTCTGTTGTACTTGTGCGACACGTCTGTGTATCTACATACAGTATGTATTTAATGTTGAATAGTTCTTGGATTTAAACTCAGTCCTGGTGGAAAACTTCACTCAGTCTTTGCTTACTTGTTAAAAAAAATGTTACTAAACCTGAAGCATTATCTCTAGACCTGAGGAGGTCAAGGTTTAGGGTATATATGGAGGATCTACTGATGCCTCACAGCAAACAGCTACACCTGCTGAGTAGGTGCTCACATGACAACTGAATGTACATCAGCCTTGGTTACACCGTGCTTTTGTAAATAACTGCACAAAGATCAAGATCTAAATTTAATTAATGAAATATTTAGTAAATTTTGTATGTTGGACTGACAAATGAATTTCATTTCGTTGTCTGTTCAATTCAAAATGAGGTAACCATATTAAAAAAAAACAAAACAAAACAACAATGCATGTCTCATGACTCATGGCTGATGTTAAGCAGAAGATTCACGGCTGATAAAGTCATATGTTTTTGCTTAGCAGAAATTTTTAAATACAGCAGAGTGGCTATAAAATAGCATTGTGAATCGGCTACACACATCAACAGCTGTCTCTCACAATAAGAGAGCACACATTCAAGGAAACGGATTGGGAAACCAGCTCAGAATCACAAGTTATAACATGTTATTTTTCATCCACTGCCCAGCTGTACAAGCTCAGTTGCAGAAGGGAGTGTATCTGGTTGAAAGTTTGGTATAAAGCCTTATTTATTATTCTGTGCAGTCTTTCTATCTTTCCATAAATCAAGCAAGTCCATTTGCCTACAACTAACTCCTGAAGATGATTATGACCTGGATGACTGAGAACCACCACAGACATCTTTCCATCTGTAATTGTAACAGGGCTGATTTCATGTGGAGCTGAATTATCAAAGCAAAAATGGGCCTGTTATGGCTCACAGTTTCTGAGCGTGCTGTCGGTGAATGTTTCCTCGAACAGTCCTTGTAGGCTCTAAGCAGAAACTGTTGTTCTCCCAACTAATGTCCCATATGAGAACATCTCAGAGTGGAAACACATTTTTGGCATCACAGACTCAGCGATGGAAGTGGGGCAGAACAGGGAAGACGCGGTGGTGTTAAAAACTCACAACTGAGTTTTTGATATTTGGCCTCATGGTGTCCTAAAAGAAAGGTCACTGTGGCCAAAACACTGGGCTTCATTCTCTGGGTATGTAGATTTGACTAAACAAATCATACATTATTATTTTGCCAGTGCAGGGTAACTTATGTCATATGACATTATCATGGTATCATACTGTACATTGGTAGAAGTTGCTAAAGTATGAACATGGTCGTTTTCTTCTTATTTTGGTTTCTCCCTATAGGGGTCACCACAGCGGATCATCTCTCCTCTACCTTGTGTCCTCTCTTGTTACACCAATTGTCCTCATATCCTCCTTCACAACATCCATGAACCTTCTCCATGATCTTCCTATTTTCTTCCTGCCCAGCAGCTCCATGTTCAACATCCTTTGTCCAGTATATTCACTATCTCTCCTCTGCAAACCATCTCAACCTTGTCTCTCTGACTTTATCTGCAAACCTCTCAGCCTGAGCTGTCCCCATGGTAATCATTTACTGAACAACACTTGTGGTCCGTCTCCAGTCCCCATTTTGTTTCTTAACTGAACTGTGTTCATACAAATCCATTTGTATCCATACAATTTATAAACTTAATATTAAATACATTATACAGTCAAAAAGCCAAACATGTCACATAAACATTTGGATGAAAATATGAGCACTTATTTATTTTGCAGTTTTTCAGTCTACTTCTACTGCCAATATTATACTATGGGACTGCTACATTTCAGAGGAGGTTAAGGTTTTCCTCACAAACTTTCCATGAAAATGAACACCACTTTATTATGGTAAATATCAAGCCTTCTTCACACTGACAAATTACCAAAAAGAACCAGTGCATCACCGTGATGTTATTAGTTGATGTGACTGTATTGGCATGAAAAGTTTTTATTTGTTTGTTTCACCAAATCTAGTATTAAGAATCACAGTCTGAATGTTGTTCTAATTCATGTCCAACAAAAAAAACATACAAGACACCGGTGTCACATTGTTCGGCTGTTGAGGCAGTATAGATAGTTTCAACCTTTCAGTGCTTCTGTGCCTCCAAAGACTTATTTGAGATGTTTTACAAATCAAACAAGACATGGCAGAAATATATACAGATGATGAAAATGTAAAAAAAAAAAAAAAAAATCTGTTGTGAAAGCAGCGGTGCTGAGGAATGTTTTTACTGATCCAAGTGGAAGCCTTCGGTGCCAACAATTTACCGGTGAAAGATAGAGCGGCAATCTCAGTGACCCAGGAGGTTAAGAGATATTCCAATGAAGACACAGAGATAACCCATCTTTACGGCCTCAGTCATCAGATTTATGCTTTACAGTCTGGGGAGGATTTACTAGCAGACCCACATCTGGAGCTGGTTGTACCTTTACCACCTACACTCCCTCCCCCAGCTTAACCCCCTTAAGTCTGACAACTGGAGTGATGAGAGGTGAATTCTCTTGTGGTTAAAAAGCAGCAAACACGACATGATTTCCAGCTTGCACTCGATAGAAACGGACGAGATGAAGGTCCAGAAGACACAATGTGTTCTGTGTCAAAATGCCAAACTACTGAGCAAGCACCATGCCCACACTGCTACTCAAAACACTGCATTATACACCATAAATCCTCGGTGAATGCCTTTACATTTCATTCCTGAATCTATTTTAAACAAGGTTAATCTATCAGTAAAGGGATTTATTAGGGATATTAATCTGTCAGTATGGGCCCATGCAGTCATCCAGAGAGCTGCTGTTTTTTTTTTTTTTGACCTGCTATTGAACAAACACTGATGCTCCTCAATAGAATTAAGGAACATGACATCCTCCCACTCAATTTGTATGGACACAATAGGTGGAACAGGCTGCTGTTCAGTAGTGGATATAGCAAAATAATAAAGGAGTAATAACACTGAACAAAATCCCACACATACACCTACCAGAAAAATTGAATAGCCATACATACTTTTGTGCAGCCAACCCTTTTGTTTCAGTTTTTTTTTTCTTTTTCTTAAGTGTCACTTACTGGGTTTCCATAGAACATATTTGCATTTATGACCCTAACCCTGACCAAACCCTAACCCTAACCTAACCTTAACCCAAACCACCTGGGAGTGCAGGTGATCAAAGCAAGTCCGGCAGATCAATTGTGTGGATTTCACAAAGCAACTCTTGGTCAAGCATTTGAAATTGCCCACAGCCACTTTTGCAGAGTTATGTGCCATGATTAGAGACTCCATCAAGCCACACACTTCAAGCCACCGTGACAACATCTTATAAACTCTTTCTCATTGAGTACTGGCCCTTAACTGGGAAGCCTCCAGCTGAGCACTCCCAACCACAGTACACACAGCGGCCTGACAGGCCAGCTTCATGCTCAGCCCAGCACTAATCACTGTCAGGTGGAAGAATGCGCACAAACCGTTTGTGGTTTGTGCCGATTCACTCTTCACGAGGAACTCACTTTGCTGGGATAGAGAACATTT
Organism: Brachirus orientalis; assembly: GCA_016785285.1. Lineage (NCBI taxonomy): Eukaryota > Metazoa > Chordata > Actinopteri > Pleuronectiformes > Soleidae > Brachirus > Brachirus orientalis. The sequence continues at coordinate 1,346,202 of JAFBJR010000570.1, forward strand.
TCAGCCTGTATTACCACAGTGAATTGGCATGAAGTCTACTGGTTATACAAGGACCTCCCTAAATCAAATGGGCATGTCAGTGTACTAAACAAAGCCCTGTTTGATGCAGCCAAGCCTAAAAAGCAACAACGTCAGCCCTGTGACATGCAAACAAGTGAAACCTAAACTAAATGTCCAGTGTGTAAGAATTAGTGACATCTAATGCAACAAATGGAGGACTCCTACAATCACTCATCATCATTCACAGGCACACCAGAGAACTATGGCCACATATGGGAAAGGATGTAAAAACTCTTCCACTCTTTCTCCAATTTCCTTCCTCTTTGTTGGTTTATACATCAAGAAATGTGGGCAGGGCCATTCTTCTTCATTTTAATAAGAAACAGCCACTTTAAAATATGGATTGTGGAACCATGGCAGTACAAGATTTCCTCCATGAAGTAAGACCCTTGCCTTAGGTACATGTTAAAGGTACATTCTAAGGCTACAAAACAAACTTCTTATTTCACAGTAATTATACACGTATAGAAACATGCTAATGGGTAGTATATTCAATTTCTGCCAATAAATCCTGATAAATGTTACACACTAGGCCTTTAATAGAAGCTTCTCTCTGTGCTCAGGACAAATCCAAAAAACTGCAGATTCCCAGTCTTCTCTAGTGGGGTAGCAAACTGCTTCCACATGTGTTTTCTCCATATCCCGCTGCTATTCTGGAATTCCATTTATGTACATTGTCAAACTTCTCACACTGTGAGAATAAAGGCATAAAAGCAATTAGGGGCCAAAGAGGAAAGCAGAAATGAGGGGGAGGACAGTGGTGTGGGCTGGAGGAGCTGCCTGCTCAGTGCCAGGACCTGCTCAGGTTTAGGATTCTGAGGTTGAGTGTGTGTGTGAGGGGGGGATCCCCAGGAAAGAGCCTGGATCTGAGTTTCTATTCACACGGGAAGCAGGACGATAGCAGAGTTGCATCCTGCTTGTGGACTAACAGCTTCAGGCTCTACACCCCTGCTCCCCAAGCTTTATCTCCAGCCACCATGCCCTGACACCACACGGGGTCCTGAGAACATGCAAACAGGAAAGAGGCGTCTTACTCTCACGTCCACCCCCGCATTTTCTACTGCAAAGTATCTACAACCTACCAAATGTTGATTTATTGGTTTTGAATGTATTTGTTATAAAAATCACTGCAGGAATCAAATGTTAGAGAAATGTAACTATGGACAAAAATCAAATGTATATGCCGCTTCTTTGCACATTTATTTGTTCTGTCATCTCTGGAGGAAAATATCAAAAAAGTCCAGTATTCCAGTTAGGTACATCATCTATTGTGTTTTCTCTGTATTTCTTACATTTTTGAGTAATCTGTGTAATCCTACCAACATTACCATTTTACGGTACATACAAATGTATACAGGATGCATTGCATTGGGTTTTTAGTTCTTTGTGTCTGGTTTTCTTTTCCTTGTTTTCTGTTTTGTTTTTGTAGAATTTCCCTGTGTGTCCTGTCTTCTCTCTTGAGTGTCTGCCCTGCCCTAATGTGATTCACCTGTGTCTTATTTGTTTCACCTGGGTTTGGTTAGCCCTGCCTCCCTAGTGTATTTAGTCTCTGTGCTCCTCTGTCTTGGTTGGTGCTTTTGTTTCAGTTCTCTTTGTTCGGTTCAGTGTATCCATTTTTTTCATTTTTGTGTTTTGTTATGTTCTGGTTTGTTTTCCTGCTCCCTGTGTGTCTGCCACTTGTGTATCTACTTGATTTCATCCCCTGCTTTCGATTGTTTGTCCTTTTTTTTGTGTTTTTTGTTAATTAAAGTCTCTTCTTTTAATTAAAAACTAAATAAATCTACATTTGGTTCCTCATTTTTTGATATGTATATGTAGATGATAGAAGCTGTTAAATGCTCAAATTTTGAAGCAGCAGCAAACACTCCAGCACAGCATAAGTGCTTGCGTACCAGTGCCATGTCTAAACGAAGTTTCGGGCAAGGCCATTCTCTATGCAGCATTTTTATTAGAATACATTGTAAAGCAATGTAGACTATGTTGCCATCACTAGCAAACTAAAGACAACAGGAACTCTTGCCACAAATCAGCTTTGACAGACGCTGCTATAACGTAAAGGTACGCTCAGCTCAGCTCAGCTCAGCTCAGCTCAGCTCAGCTCAGGTGTGTCAGCCATACTCACTGGCAAGCATTTAAGCCAGACATACTGCATGTGTGTGTGTGCTCAGTAAGTAACCAAGTTATGGGCCCCATTTGTTTAAGCTGTATTTTAGCCAATAAATGCTGACTCTGTTTCTGTATACTTCACCTCTGTTTGACTTACACCTGCCATTCACACTTCTCACAACCCCAGTGTGATCAAAAACCTAAAAGGGAGATTTTTGGAAACACTGCTGGTTCTGTTTTAGTTTATATGTTCCAGGCCAGTGTTTTAGTCTGAACAGACAGGAAAGGAAACCTCTGAAAACGATGACACAATAATCATTGGTTGGTTTCAGATTGGTTCATATCAGGTTTCATAATAAGCTGCAAATGAAAAGCAGCATTTTCAATTTCGGTCTCATTAAAAGAAATCCCTGATCTTACTTTGTACCACTGTTTATTCTCGTTAGCAGTATTGAATTAAAGTCAGGAGAGAAAGGAAATATGTTTACTATTTACACTAACACTGCTCTGGACATGGACCACTTAATGGCTGTAGTTACTGTATAATAAAGATGTACCCGAACAGGAAGGATGCACAAGATGCAAAAAGAGTTTTTGTGAGTTTGCTGGTGCACTAAACATTTTTGCAAAGTGATGGAGGGAATGGTTTAAGTTTTTCTTTGTATCTAAAACATTTGAAACATGCCTGTCCACGTGCTTAGTCACAACAGCCTTGAGGCTAATGACCCCAGTAACTCTTGGTAAAGGTGGTGGTGGGCGGGTCAGCCTTTAAGAAGGTCAAGGCGAAGGGGTGAGCTCCAACTAGCTGCATGTATCCTTCTTGCAGCCTGAGGCTACAGGAGCACACTGGGACGACATACATATGCATACAGTACACCCAGTATGTGTGTGTGCGTGTGTGTGTGTAGAAACATAATTACTGTGCATTACCTCAAATATGTAACATGTTTACATGAAGGAGAAGTGAAAACCTCCATGCAGCTTTGGCAAATATATTTCCTTATGTGCGTGCAGACTAAATATCAACATGGACAGACGCTACTGACAACGAGGAGCAGAGTAAACACATGGGGACAGTTCACTTTTGTTTCATTTCATAGGAATTGCTGTTATGAAGATTCACAGTATATAATACATTACAGTGAGTAGAATCAATGTACATCAAGAGAGGGTATGGTTGGAATTTATGGTGGTAAGGAAAAATGCACATATTGGACAGTCGTAGCTGTCAATCACACAGTGACCACGCCTCAGTACATGCTTTTCTTTATTGTCACTTAAAATGTGACCATAATTAACAAAATCAAATTTATATTGCAAATGCATGTCAATCTGTTGTACGCAAGACCTTAATTAATTAAGACAAGAAACTTTTCTAAAATTATAAATTAAGTGAGAAGTTGACAAATTTTCATGACATGCAAACCAGTGGAGTTGCCACCTAATGGCCATTCAAGAGAATATGAGTTACAGGCTTTTCCACATTCACTTAAATCTTCAGACTGGGAAACAATGCATGCATTCATCTATAGACTGTCAACCTAATCATCAAGTGCATACACTTAAGCAAAATATAAACAAAAACCATAGCAGCATTCAAGGTAATAATTAAAATGTGTTGAGGTGTTGAGCTGAAAATAACCCCCAGCAACAAAACCTGGAACAGTGTAGCAACTGAGGAACATTTGTCAAAAGCTACAGCATCTAGCTCTTTTAGGAAACATGGGAATCTTTACTTGGCCTCTTCAAATGAATAAATTAATAATAAATGCTAGACTAATATCAGCTCTGGCACTATCTGCCTCCCTGTCTGCAGCATTTTCAGCCAAAGAATGCACTATCTTTGGAAAGTAAATCCAGAGAGATTTACTTTGAAATACTTTCGGCCACTACCAAGCAGCTTGTCTCACTTGGATATTGTTGCTTTCAAGTGGACCTCGAGAACTTGTAATCATGACATACACGTTGTATATAGAACGTCCTGAACTCTGAGCTTTCAGAAAACTTAAATCCTTATTTATATTATACTTGTGCGAGGCGCTACAGGATGGACCTCTGCAGACAGTGTACGCAGTGTGAGCAGCAGCAGAGGCGTTTATGGTCAGAGCATCGCAACAACTCATTTGGTTACAGGAAGTCAAGTCTGCCAATCACTGCAAAGTGTTAACACGTTTTTTTTTTTCCCACCAATTTAACCTCTTAATTATACATGCAAATTTGGTTCACACACCTCACACATCTAATAAGCTGCATTAAAGCAGTTAAAGGGATGTGGGATAGACAAGGGAGGTCTCAACATTGTTCGATGAAGTTTACATGAAACTACTTCCTTGTTGTACTTTGTTAATTACTCCACAAAAACTACTCTCCAGTACTCTCCAATCTGCTTCTAAAAATTAATATGCTTGCACAGTCTTCCCTCAGAGACATCCATTGCTTGGCGTGTGAAGTTACAAAAATATAGAAAGGTGCCCAACATAGCACCATGGCAACTTTTGGAGCCCTATTGGAGCGTCTATTGTGTTGGCGGTGATGATGCTATTTCAGGTGCCATGACAGCTACTGTACAATTCAGGAGTGAAAGTAAACGGGTCATGAATTTGACACATTTAATAATTTTTTTAATAAATGTAAGTACTGCATTTTCCTGCAGTACTTGAATGCAACTGTGAGGCAGGGTGTTACATATTGCACATTTTAAAGGTTAACGTCTTCGTCAATAGAAGGAGATTTTTGGCCAGAGCTGTGACGTTTGGGCCTATTCACATGACTTGTTTGCCAGTATGATAAAATTACAATAGAATAATATCAAACACTTTCCGCCTTCTCATTCTTAATTTTGTGCTGGTTGACATTAAATGTGTCCTTCAGTCCAACACTGAGAGACAGAGAACAGGCTGTTCAAAAGAGGAAAGGACAACTCCGATTAAAAAAATACATTTCCTCAAGCTGTGAAACCCGAGAGAAAGACAATACCATGAGCAGAGGAAGGAGGCAGAGCTTCAGGGGCGGGGGTTTTGTTGAAGAAGTCCAGATGCAAGGAGCGTGCACAATAAGCGTGCACGGTCGGGGAAGAGGACAGGCCGGATGCCGAGAGAAAGAAGCCACCACCCACCTCCCATCAGCCCCCTACCGACAGCTTCTCTTTCTCTGCTCTTCCCAAAGAGAGCTGATGACGAGCAAAGAGGCAAAACTTTCCCCAGGCTATAATTAGCAACCCTCAATTTGACTCATCATAGTCTCAGTGCAGTGTGTGTATATGTGTGTGTGCATGTGTATGCGTGTGTGCGTGAGCTATGTGTTTAACCCTGACAGAGCTGTCAAGTCTTCAGGAGCCTGGAGAGGAAGTCGACTTCAGCAAAACAGATGTGACTTGAAAGAGCCACTGAGTGTCTTGCATGAAAAAAAATAAGATCTAATCCTAAAAAATAAATAATCTTCAAATAAAACTTGAAGAGGAACCAGTGGTTGTCTTAATATCAGAAGCCCAATCTGATACTGTGGAATATGACTGCAAATATAAACCCACATAAGTTATTAATGGGCTAAAACAAACACTCGTGTTCTCAACATGCTCTGTTCACTTTTACAGGTATAGTCACATTAGTGTAACTGAAATGAGTAGTTCAGCAATCTCAGTTATTGCTCTGAAGCAATAAGATAAAAAAATAAGCTAAAAGTCAGACTGTAGTAATTAGGTGTGGTTTAATTATAACTGTGGCTTAGGCTTTGTTGTTATCCATAGTTAGGTTGAGCAACAATTAAATTAAATTCATCATAGGAAGCAAACAAGCACTCTCTTTTTAATAAGTTTGCAAAACAAGACTGTGCAAGAACAATGTAATTAATCGGTATCTGCAGGATACACGACAATCTTTACAGCGTCTTTAAAAGCCACAGTATTCTATAGTGGTTATTGTGGCCCTAAAGCAGAAAAGTGAATGCGTTTTAATTGAAAATGTATGTTTTCCTTTACAACTTGGGAGAGTTGATATCATGGTCAGGGCTTCATCACTGATATACATAACATGCCCTGTGGGGACGATTCAAATCACTGGTTCACTCAACAGTTTATGAGCAGCTCTGGTGCAACATTTAGCATCACAAAATGTAAGGAGGACTAACGTGAATTATTTTGTGTTAGTTGTACTAACACACCCAGATAATATGACCATGATTCAAATTACTATTGCATGTTCTGTGTACCATCAGTCAGACCAGAGTCAGTCTCAGTCTGGCCACAAAAACATGGCGAAATCCACGTAGATTCCTTTTTTTATTCATCATTCATTTTATGCTCTGTGAGCTTAACGAATTTAATATTTTACGCTTGATGGATGTAAGACTCAGAATGGCCCTTGACATGCTAACAACTACCTAACAGCTAAACCTAACACAACGAAGCTGAAAGAGGTCATGTCGCCACCTAGTGTAGTGGAGGTAAACAATTCATTTACTCACTAGTGCTTGCTTGTGCACTGGGATAAGGACAGAAGACTCAACTGTGCAGGTTAAAGCTGACACCTCCGTGTGCTGTTATACTGTATTATGTTAACTGGTCAGCCTCTGGCCTTTGATTACCTGTCAGAACTGCTGGACCTGTAAACAAACACTCAAATTCAAATATATGGTTGTTTGTGTATTTCATGAAACAAGCCAATTGGAACACCCCCTGTCATAATCATGATCTGTTCACTCTGTTTTCAGGATGTCCTCCACACAACCTCCCATGTCACACTTAGGAATTCAAAGTTCTTCTTGCCCCTTTGAGGCAAATAGTGTTTGTGATGTTGGACTAGTAAGTAATGACAGTAACACAGTAAGTACTGAGCCGAGTGGTAGTTGAAGAAAGTAGCTCTAAGCATTCAGCTGAAGAACAGAGCTTCACCTCCAAAGAAAATCTCTTTCCTCCATGGACTTGTAAGTAAGTTGATGCGTAGATAATATTGCAGTGCATATGTGATCATGATCATCTTTGTTTTGGTTTCCATGCTGATGATGGTGGGCATTTTGCGTCTGTAAGGGAACAGGTAAAATATTTGGTATCTGTGGGGAAGAGAGCAGTGAAGTTCAAACTAGAATCGCATTTTAAGGCAGGAGACATATGTGCAATAAATCACTTTGAGATTATAGGACAAAGCGATGAACAGATAACATTAAGCACCAGGGTCTCTGTGGTTGTGCCAGTGCAAAATGTCTGCTTTGAACACTAATAGAATAGGCTAAGATAAGATAATTTGTTGTCATTGTAACACATAACTTTGCATAGCAGCAATAAACATAACATATATACAGGATATAAATAAAAATAAATAAATAAATGAGTTCATCCCCGGGTGGAGTAAACCTAAGTGAACACAGTCAGTCAGTTGTACAGTCAGCTGAGATGTGTGTGTGCGTCAGTGTGTTGTTGTGCAGCTGCTTGTGTCACACTTATGTGATACATAAATATTTGATGAGTTACTGTCTAGACTGTGAGGCTGGTACAAACTCAAACTCAAGTATGTAATTATGTGGAAGTGTTTGTATGTGTATGACATTTTTGGAAAGTGACTGCAGCTCACTGAGGTCCTGCTTTTTTTGCACTCTGATCAGATTTGTACGGTTGAAACCAAAACATCTTACTTCACACAATATCTGCACTTATTCCTGTGTTCTGAGTTCTAATATCTATAAATAATGTGCAAAATCCTCTTATCAACAAAGTCAGTGGACTACATGTATGGTCCTGGTTTTGCACACAGGGACGCAGCAGTGCTCTGATGTTGTCCCCTCATGATGCAGGCTGTGTGAAATCCCTCAAGGTTAACTACTTGATCAACTCCTAACAGACAATGTTTTCTATTGAACGTTACCTTGAAAAGTCCAAGTTTTCCCTTAATAACAACTGTCTGGAAATTACGGCTAGTGGAAGTTGTAGGTGACTCTCAAGAGAAGTCAGTTAAAGAAATATAGTAATGTATGAATATGTAGTATGTACAGTATGTATGATGTTATTCTGTATGTACTGACATGTCTGCACAGCATCAACCAAAGAGAATAACATGAAGTTCATCCTTTCACCTCATGAATCTACAAAGTGAAGACTGAGACTTGCATTAAGCTAAAAGCTAATGTGTTTTTTTTTTTAGTCCTCGGTCCTGGAGTCATTCTTTTTCAAATTGCACCATTATTTTTATAAAGAGCTTTCCCATGCTCCATTTTGTCTGTTTAATACAGCACATCTGGCAAATCCATTCTCTACTCTGGCTTTCCTTGTGAAAAACAATCTGTCGTCATCGCACCAATGGAAATGGTAAGGTGGGAGGGTGGGTGGGTGGTTGGGTGTGTGTGTGTGTGTGGGGGGGGGGGGTTGACTTGTGCTTCTAGAGGCATTACAGCTTCATGAGCGATGGACTGCCTCAGTGCTGGACGAGTTGGCCTGAGCTGAGAGCCAGTGGAACACATTGTTATGGCAACATCGCAGTGAGTGTGTTTAGACTAGGCTGTGCCTCTCAGTGAGGTAATTTGTGTGATGTAAGTTCAGGGAAACAAACAGCAGAGAGGGGAATACGTACTATAGGGGGCAATGGTTGAATTGGCACTAATGTTTGCCAGACCACAGCACACACTCTTATGTAGGAAACACTGCAGAGGAGAGTCAAACCCGCCCAGTAACAAAAGCTCCACATCACACAGTGCAAAAAAAGCAAAAAGAAAAACACTTGATTGCTGCATGGTGAAACCACACAAACCATGTTAACAATATCCACTGTGTTGACTAGAATTACTATGCAACTATCAAGTCCTGTTTGTTTCTTTATTTATTTATTTTTGCTTTTTTTTGCTTTTAAAGCCACTACATCTACTTGGTGCAGTCCAACTTTGGTCCCCCAAGTGGTTGCATTGGAAAAACAGGACAGAAGTGTGAGTCAATTGTGTACCCAGAGTCAGATTGTACACAACTGCCCCATTCTGGATAGCAATGTTAATCCAATAAAATATGTAATGTGTAGACATAAGACAAATACAAACAACTGCATTGAAGACATTGTCGTTTCCACAAGTGGAAAATGTTAAGTGCAGGTTTAAATAAATAATATTTTGAGGTGATTTGGCCACAACAACAATAATTTTGTTTGGCACACTGTGTTGACAGGATGCCTTGAAGACAACCTTCTTAGCTGACATCCTCTGACCCGCGGCAGTTTTACAGTATTTAGACATGGATTTTTCTGTAGCTAAAATTACATTATTAACACCAATAAATAAATGTGAAAGACCTTGTTTCCTAATGGGTCGAATTGTATAGAATTTTACAGAAGTAGGAGAATTGCTTTGGTTTACTCTGACCCTCCTGAGCCCCTTGTTTTCTTCCTCTAAAGGTATGAACATTTATTTATTTCAGACAAAAGGTTTTGCACAAAGTAATGCATTGATTGTTTCACAATAACACAGTGAAATCCACGAAAACCACCATATTTGGTCTACCTGATCTCAAACTTTGGCCTGCTGCTTGGTAGTCATCTTCCTCTCACAATTTCACAATGCTTGTCCATGTGGGAATTGATTATATTAATTTATTTTTTTCCAACATTTTGTGTTATACAGTGATTTAAAGTGCTTATATCAATTGCATAATTTACCAAAATAAAAATTAAACAATTGGTTCTGTTCAGCAGTAATTACTATAGTGTGGCCTGTGGCCCACTGGTGGGTCATGGAGGTATTGCAGGAGAGTCTCTGAAAGAAAAAAAAATTATAATTTTTTATAATTTACCTTCTTCAAAAACTTATGTTCATTGTTCTGAGAAATAACAAAATAAAAAAACAAAAAACTATGTCTAATAAAATGCGATGTCTCATTTTGTTATTCACATTTAAAAGAGTGTTTCCACCAACTTTACATCAAACTGCAGTTAAAAGTCATAGTCATGGCCATAGTCACTGTGGTCTAACTATGTGAGAAGAGAGGTCCAAAACAGCACAGCTACTTTTAGTGATTGGTGAAATCACTGCCTTACCAACAAGTCATTTGTGTGATCAGTATGGATAGAGTCTGTTTAGAGCTGCAGCCTGTTCCTGTCCTGCAGAACATCTGAACTGGAGCTGCCCCCCCCACCCCGGGGCCTGCGCTGCCTGCTAATTTACTGTCCCCCAAAACCCAGACAGAAGGAAAATTACTGCGATGCATTTACAAAAATAGAAAAATGTTTCATAACTGTCTAATGTCAAACATAGCAATTCCATTTGTGTTTTAAACGGTACAATTTAAGCTTTGCTTTGTTTTCTCCCGCTTGCTGGTTTTTCCATGCTCACCATAGCATTTCTTCCCCCCCATCGTAGCATTGGTGGTAGTGTTCGGCCAATTCCAGAAACAAAATTACCCATGAGTGACTGGCTATTCGTTTGTCTGAGGAACCTACAGCTTTTCTATGGGTGTGCCCTCTCTTTCTTGCTCCACGCGGGGACGAGCTGCAATTGCTTGTTTAAGGATAATAACAAGGGAAGACTCTCAGCGGAGCCCTGCGCCACATTCACCAGCCTTGAGGCAAGCACCGCAACCGCAGTGCAGTGTGATGGAGGACTGGAGGATGGGGGGGAGGGAGAGGGATGGAGGAACAGGGAGACAGACTGGGTGGTAATTAAGGGCTTATTTTTCCTGCCGACTGAAGAGCATCTGCACAGCTTTACCTGCTCAGAGGGGATTGTGCCGCTGTTTGTGTTTGCGTGCATGTACACATTCATGCTAGTCTGCTTCATTTCGGAAAGGTTGGCCTCTGCCGCCTGCACATTTTCCCAATGGATCTCTGACAGTGTATGTGAGAATGTGTATGTTTAATGTAATGCTGGGACAGCAGCCAGCACAGACAGCGAGTCTGTCAGACAGGGGGAGGTAATTAAATTAGGGGTGGCACTCCAGCAACCCGGAGGCTGAAAGGGGCATGGGGGATTTTAGCGTCATCCGGGGACTCATTGTTTCTCTTCTCTCAGTAACACAGAGTAAGCCTGTTTTACCCACCGGGCTCACAACATATCAGAGCATCACAGCATGGGAAAAAAAAAAAGCCTTCATAAATACACATGATCACTCCCACATTGAAATTCATGCATATAAGCCATCTGCTTTGGAATAACAAATACTTTCAGGTGCACAGCATGATGTTTGTGGCGGTAAGTGACCCAGATGCTTGTACAATACCTGGATGCCACATAGTGTTTCAGAAGACAACACCAAACCAGCATTCCTTCCAAAGCAACATGATCACAGGAAATACAGTAGATCAGTGATTCCCAAAGTATGGGGCACAGTTTATTGCAGATGGACCAAATAAAATATAAAATAGGTTTAATGTTCGCTTTAGTAACGGAGCTTCGTATAGCTGTAACTTTTATATAATATGACCAGCTTGTGAAAGAAATCAGAAGTGGTAAAACAACGATGCGTGAAGTTTCTTCAATTAGGTGTTATTTTTCTTTTATTAGTGGCCTTTTAATAAAGAGTCTATAACAGGTGTCTCTGGATTTGTTGTCCCCTCACATTCACACTGGGACATTTTACGTATAAGTAGAAGGCAACTGATGCAGGATACTTGTGTGCTCGGCGGCCATGATACGAGGTGGACAACTTACCGGTGGACTGAACAGGATTTTCAGGATTTGAATTGTAAATGGTCATGTGACAACTGACACTCTGATAATTGCACAACCTTCACTCAGGACCATCTAGTTACCTTTATTGATACCTCTCTCTATAATTTGAAGTTTATTTGTGTGTGTGTTGGTCCAGAATGTTAAAGTTAAAGTACTTAAAAGTGAGCGGAATAATCTAAGTGTTGCGTAATTAAACCATAAGAGGTATTAACTTCTGTCAAACTGAGTGTAGGTGCTGAAAGATTGCAGTTTCATTGTAAGCAGCAGAACTGTGAACACCAGGTCTGAGTGGGCTCATTAAGACAAACAGTGTTTAATACATCCGGGCTGTGAAACTGACCTTCTTGCTGTTAGGCAATGAAGCCTACCACCAAACTACCATGTGACCCAACTGTATAATATTTTGTTACATTTGGATACCATATTTTTTAAAATTTCAAATAGTAAATGGCTTCTCTAAAAGGGAGCCTGCAACAATTTAAAATGTAAATCTAATAATGTCATTAAACTTTTTTTTTTTCCCCCATCCCAAAAATGTTTGGAATCACTTTAGAGAGGAGGCTACAACCAGCAATCCCAAAACAGCAGTGAAGTCATCAAACTGAACATTTTCCATGTCATAGTACTGGCTCACTCAGTGATTGTTCCTGCCAAGTCAACAAAATAACTTAAGCTAATAGAATTAGCTCTATTTTCTCTGTAGAAGGTCTCTCTGTGTTTGGAACAGTATTCTTCCTCAGGAAAAAGCACTTGGTTTTAAAACTGCTTGCAGTTAGTCAGCCCAGACACAGGGGGTCACTGCAAACAGGATGAGCAACAGGGTACCGTGTTGTGGACAGTTTTCATCTATCCAGGTACGATTCATAGATGAACTAACAAACCAATTATTTTAAACATTTTACAGAAAGCTACAATTTCTGTACTATGAATAAATATTTCGTATGGCTCGTTCTACTACTTTCCACTAAATCAGCAGGTGTATGCAGTTTATTTTAACATGGTTAAAAAAAAAAAAAATCAATTCACTTCTTTCCAGCTGCCAGTGGGTCAGTTTCTTTTGCTGTCAACATCAAACGTTCCAGCATACAACATGGCTTAAGCAGTAAAAACAATACTTGAAACTGCCATGGTGATGAGTGACAGTATTACAGGAACTGCACTGTTATATCATTTAATTCAGCCCCAATGACAAACTCAGACTGGCCCATTTTATATCACTGCTTGAATAGCAAACATTATCTTGTGCCACAAAAGTGTGCATTGTAAGCATCTAGAAGAGGTAAAAGAAGAAGTCAGTGAATACCTATTGGAGCTGGAGCTGATAAAAACATGTCTTGCAGAATCATCCAGTCTTAATGCCTATTGTATCTATTCCCATTGTATACCAAAGCCAGATGTTGGTGGGTTTATTTTGACCAATGAAAAACCAGCTTCGCTCACTCCAATGACTGTAACTTCAAGCAACATCATGCCTCCTGTGAGATTTTAGTGCAACACTTCTGTTACATGTTAGACACACATCTATCCCTGAATCCTGCCCATAATACTGTCAGGCAATCATAATATGTGAACCTGCAAGCTTTTAAGTGGACATATGTTGATGTGGACAACTACCCCTTTTGATTACCTTGCATCTTACAGTTGTTAGTTGTAGTGGTTTCCCTGCCCAAATTAACCATTTAGAACCAAAAGAAGGAAAATTGGGCCCAACTTTAAAATCCAACAGTGCCAGCTCTGCTTGTGGCCACTGTTCATATGAGTTCAGTTTCTTGTACATCTCCAGAAGTCCTGGACTGGAACAGTCAACAGACGTGATTGTGGAGGTCCAACACAGATGGGGTTCAGTTTCAACTGTACCACTGAGGGTTAGGGGTGTATTCTGCTCCGACAGCTGGTCTTGGAGTGGTGCCTTCACTTTAACAATGGTCAGGGCTGCAACGGAGGATAAAAAGCCTGAACTGGAGGAGAAATTTATGGCTGGTCTGAGATGGTAACTTGGCCTGATTTCAGCATTTTAACATATCCAAAGAAATCACATGAGACAAATACAGAGGCAAAGGAATAAAGAAAAGATGTGGGTGGAAGAATCTTGGACATGAAGGACAATTTGGAATATCCCAATTCTAACTTGAGTTTTGCCTTCATTAGATTGATTTTATGAAGCATTTACCGCTAAAACAGACCTTTGTCTGTAACTGAAATTATGATAGTAAAAGTGATTGCATTGCACAATAGCAGTATTGGTCCACTATAAGCCTCCCTTTCACCATGTTATTCCTTTAGCCAATAGGAGGCATTTCATGGCACTCAAGCACAATTTTCTATATACCACCATGATAAAAACTAGGGGAATGATATCAAATAGCTAGTTTCAAGGTGAAAAACTGTAAAAATATTTTTATTAATCTTCAATTCATCTCTCTGATGTTTATGTAAAACTTGTTGTTCAGATTTGATGGCGTGCTGGTTTAACAACTATATTAAACCTGTGCTTTGATTTGAGTTGATCATCCATCGCTGCTTCTATTGGCAATCCAATGTTCCAACTTTTGTTACTTGGGTGTTTGAAATCTTGTGCTCAATCATAAATGTGACACAAAGGTACCAAATGAGGCGGCAGTAAATCCAAAGCTTGCATGTCCTTATGAGCTATAAACACAGATCATCTTTATGGGTCTTGGTGTGGGGAGTATGTGTTTTCACAAAGCTACACTAATATTTGCCTCCTGGTAGAAAAATGCTGTCTTAAGCAAAATGAAGTGGAGAATATATTCTTAAGGTAGCATAGACTTAAGTTTGTGCAGATTGTTTTAGGTAAGACTTTTAGCCAAGATCCTTTCCTGGCATCCCTGCTCACGACCAAGTTTTCAGTGAGTGTGCCTTCTTGTCTTATGCTTGTTTTCGGGAAATTGAGAACACCTCGTGCAGTCCATGTTGACTATGTGTTAGTACCTCCTCCACCCATATTTCAGAAAGCCTGAACTATCTTTTACCTTTTCCGCAGAACCATAATGTTGGTTCAACCAGGTAAAGTATGAATGCTTATTTTTAATTCATTAAAAATAGAATTGGCTTGAATTACAATGCAGAGAAGCTTTAGAGGGTGACTTTTTATAAAGCAATGCTGGGAATTCTTCAGTGTGAGAGGCTTCAGCTCAATGCAGCATTGTTTACCATCTGCCCAGACTGCCTGCCATCTGAGCGAGGCCTCACAGGAGACATACATGCATGCCTCCAGCTCCTCTGAGGTAAATAAATGAGATGTATGATTTGCTCCAACTGTCACGGCACACTTGGGGTTAAAGGAGGGGGGTCTGCTGCTCAGCGAGGCAGGGCCCCATCGCCTCACTGCAACCCCCTGCCCCCAGAGGCCATGTTATCAAAACCCAATGGTGGGGGCTGATAAAGCCGCTCCTGTCACTGGCCACTCAAGCAGGTGTATTCTTGCACTTGTCTCACTCTGCCTTGATCTATATCCCCCCTGCCATGATTCCCCCTCCTCCTCCCTGTTCTTACTCACTCACCACTGCTGAATACACACAGAGGTCCTATTAATCCCATTATGCAAATGGAAGTTGTAAATCGCACAGGGTTTTCTCTCTTTCCCCCTTTCTGTCTCTACTCATTCCTCCACGTTTCTCACCATGCCACCACCGCACAGCGCTTCCCTGCTACTTAATTAAGTGAGAGCAGCAGGGTCCGCCACAGCAGCCACAGGAAGGATCCATGCCAAATGCTTTTTATGGGGGTGGGGCACGATGAGGCGTGGGATAGGGGCATTTCAGTTGGCAGTGACAGACTGGCATCCAGCATGGTGATGACCCGGACAGGGACAATTGGCAAAGAGGCTGTGAAACAATGGATGGCTGGATGAATGTGAGTGCTAGTGATCAGAGTAAACCGCTCTCAGTCAACATTACGTTGCTAACATTTGTACATTATTCACACCTGTGCTGTGTAAAATAAGCATGCATATTCCACCGACTCACGGAAATTGTGGAAAATGTCTTTATGCAAATCACTCTCTGTTCTCATCAGATTGTCTCAACTTGTATTTGTACATGTATTGAGTCTGGTCCCTGTGTCTGCTCACACCTAATCACTCAGTGATGTTCCATCCCACACAAAGGCCATTTGTTCTCATTAAAGGCACTTGTGCTCCAAGTAGTAAAACTCACCAGGCAAATGCATAAATTATATATAAGCAAATACTACATTAGACTTTACATTACACACACACCCACCTACCAGCACAACCCCCATCCACCAACCCTTGCCATAAAACGGACATAAAATAGTGAAATCTGCCACCAGCATCATTCATCACTTTACATGGTAAAAATCAATGGCTTATGCTGTTGAATAATGAAAGGCGGTTATCCAGTTTAACCAAAGTAACCAAAAATCAGGGCGCAATCTTGTCTGACAACTACTCATCCCAGGTTTTTCTCTTTACACTTTTTTAGCATTTGAACTCTCCACTGATGTCATGCTGAGAATTTAAACATACTGTAGATTACATTAACATGACCAACATCAATTATTTTTTTAGTAATTGTTTGGTAATTATAACTGGGACAGGATCCTCTCACTGTGGTTCATTTTCTAAGTGTTTGTATGTGTCTGCATGTCGGGCATGTGTTTGTATGTGTCCTCAAAACAAGACCCAATGGATTCTTCCAGACAACAGTTGGCAGGATCAACAGAAAAAGTGTTGATTGTTGAGTTTCATCTTCAGTTTTCTAAAATACCCATGTTTTGGGATCATAGCTCTTTACTTTGAGCTTCTCCGATCAGATGAACAAAGACAGCTGCATTTGTTTGTACACTCTGAGTCTGCTTCTGTCAGAGATTTCTTCCTGTTAAAGTTTTTTCTCCCCACTTTTGCCAAGTGCTTGCTCATTGTGTTCCTGTTGGGTTTCTCTATAATAATTCTAAGGTCTTAATTCATAATGTATATTTTGAATTAGTACTATAAAAACAAAATTGCATTGTTTCATAGTGGATAAATGACCCAAGGCAACTTCTTCATCTCTGAAATTCACTGCTGATATTGATGCTTTGTTGTATTTATTTTCTGTTGTATTTTTTTCTACAGCTTAAGTTGTTATTTCTGGTGTTGGTGTAGCAATTTTTCTACCAAAGCGACATTTATGTAAAGGAGTTGTATTAGAACACCCAATAGGAACACCACCTCTTTCTACCCTGTGATTGGATAAGGCCTTATATGACATGACAAAAAGTGTTATTCTCCCTCAGATTACTTGATTTATGCTGAAAGAGTGATATTGAATTACTGACTGATAACACCAAAAATGTCAAGACAGCTTTGGAAACGCATCTAAAAGCTTCAGTTAAAGCTTTACAGTCTTTTTCAATAGTCTGCTTTATGTGTTAACTGGTCAGTTGAGGTATGACTCAGCTGGGTAATGGCCTCTGTGAAATCACTTAGCTGGTGAAAGAGGTTTAACACACATACACTTTGGAATTATGGAGGACTGAACTTTGTAAATATTGTTACTACTGGGATCTACTGGTAGAATTTTAAGGTTGTTGATGGTTGAAACCACTTATTTTATAATTTTTCCAAAATGTGGAAGTAACTACAATTATTACCTCCAAATCACTTAAGAATGAACAAGCCAATGAAAGACCTGGCCTTGTCGCAGGAAGTTCTCCACACAGTCAGATGAGCATGTGACTAACAAGCACATAGCTGTGGTGAATGAGAACAGCTGAAATGAAGCAGCTCTGTGCAGCAGTTGTGAGGCTATGGGACACACCAGGGATGGTGCTCTGGACGCCAACTCTGGAAGCCAACATTTTTGTCTGCAGCAGGCGTGGATTATTCTGCACACACTGACAGATTGTTTGGCGTACACACACTCTCTCTCTCTCTCTCTCTCCAGACACACACTCTCTACGACCACCCACCTCCTGCACTGGCTTGTGTGGTTGTGGGCTTTGGACATCTGCCTTTGGATTCAGTAATTAGCACTCTGACTGCAGCAGAGGTCACTAAGTGGACAGACGGTTGTCATATCAGTCCACAGAATCGTGCAGGAAAAACCTGGATCATTACAATTTCGGTTTTAATCTCATTGTTTTAGCCATCGTCCGATTAAATTGGATTCTTTCACCACACTAAACAACTATTGGCTGGGGTACTAGGCCTTGAGCTGGGCCGAGCCAGGCCTTGAAATCCAGTACTAGTACTGGTAATCTATATTTATAAAGATAAGTAAACAGTAAATGTGGTGTAGGGAGCAGATATGTTTGATTTCAAATATCCATATGTAAAAGTTAGTGAAAGTATGTAAAAGTCTCATGGTGAGACTGCAGATGGGTCAGGAAACAACGGTGGCCTTTAAACATCAAAATGTGAAAGGCATTTTGCAGTAGAAAAGCAGGCCCTTGACTTAAGTACAGATGGTATATTCTATGGCCACCAGTCTATTTTAAATTTTAAGTAATCATACACTTAAACTCACATACTTAAGGGTAGTAAATTATATTTCTGCTTATAAATCCTAAATGACCCACACTGGATCGTTAACATATTCAGCTAGACTTAATGCTTTGTTTGCCATAATGCAATTGCAGATGGTATTAAAGACAGTGTATTTTTTTAAATAAGAAAAATACAGTCAGAGGCACAAATCAATGTCACAGCAAATTTAAAAAAGAAACCCTGAGTAAGACATTGGTGGAGCAAAATAAATGGACTCATCCAATCAGTATGACTAATGCAACAATAAGTGTCTCTTTGTGCTGTTAAAGTGACTGGAGGTGAGAAAGTGGGCTGGGAGTGATCATGGTCGAAGACCTATTGATTAACAATCAACAACTGTAAAGGAATCCATTGGAACACCAGTAAGTTGGATACCTAATCAATGCAACAGGATTTTCATTTGTGTCCCTGAGCCAAAGTTATCAACAGATCTCTACCACGGCATTGGATTTTGTCAACTGCAGGGAAACCATGCAGCAGCCATTACTTCTCCTCCCAGTGTCTATGACAAATTACTGTTTGACAGCAGTCGTCCGAGATCATTGATCGGTGCTGAGCGGATTGTGGATCCATGAGGAAGTTAACGTTGTTGAGGAAAGGTCTGTGGACAGCAGTGAATGTTCAGGACTCATCGATCAAGAGAACAAAGCATACAAGCAAGTGTAAAGTGAAAAAAGATACTGAGTTCTTGAAAGATGGAGAGAAAACTGACTGTTTAAAGAAAAATCAATACTCTGAGCAAGAAAGCAAGAAATAAATGCCTGGTAAATGAATTACCAGACTTGCCTGGAAACAAGGGAATGTTGATAATCAGTCCCCCTTGTGTCAAGTCCTTATTATAAATGCACCAGAAACTGCTGCGGATCATGTTGCCAATCTAAAACTCCTGCTGTCAAGAGCAAGATTATGAAACCAAAACAGCAAAATTCATGGAGGCATGAAGAAAACAGCTCTTGATACAATGGATCCTCCCACAGGCAGATGACTGTGGGAGGCGTTGGCAGCACCTGGTGGCCTTGTTTCACTCAGACTGCACACTCGGGACCGTGTGGGTGAGTACAGACAGTGTTGGACTGGCATCCCGCTCACTTTCCTTGTTAGTTTTGTTGCACCTGCTCAGGGTGGAACAAAAACTTTTTAAGGGGCACGTTTCAAAAGCCAATGGGCTGAATGGATGGCGCATCATTGGAACAGGAAAAGTACATATCAGAATTAAAATGTTGATATAGTGTTCTTATTAAAACCAGTGAGAGCATCACAGGAACAATAGAGTCAGTTAGTGACTTCTTAATGTAAAGAAAACAGTCCTGTAGTGTAGTGCCACAGATTTTACCACAACTGAACATTAGCTTCAGTGTGTAAGAATATGTGATGTCTAATTGTGAAACAGCACATCAGGCAACTACAGTGGCATTTGCAGACCAAAAAGGATAAAAAGACTGTGCATTCTTCCACTTGTCTAGGCCATTTCCCCCTTTTCTTCTTTGTTGGTTTGTTGCGCATCTGTTTAGACTGTTATGGAAATATGGTGGCACTAGATTGTGGCCTCTGAAATACAAGTGCAAAGGCTTATTCTGAAGCTATGCAAACCAGCAGACTGTTTTAAAGTGCTTATTCACTTATACAAACACAATTCTGAGTAGTATATTAAATTTTTGAAAATAAACACACTTAAACTTTGCTTTGCTTAAACCACCCTTGCCAACCTCTACTCTAATTTATATGGGCAAACGTAAAAGCGACAGCTGCCCTGACATCATGGCTATACTGTGCAAATCCTTAATGTTTTTTCTATTTTTGGAACCTTTAAAGTACTAATCTTCTGTCCATGCTGAAAGTCAAGATGAAAATGAGTGGCGACATCATGAAGAATTAGTTTGCTCTTTGTTTTTTAACCAACAAAATTTTAAAATAAAGTGAGAAATGAACATGATTCACGATTCAGTTTGTACATTTATAAACACATAAGATCAGTGTAATAAAAATATTTAACATTTCTGTATTTAAATGTCTAAAAACTATTAAAATAATGCTTTATATTTCTTTGGAGTAGTACTTATATTTGCCAAAATGTCTGCAATACTTTCACTGAATAGAAATGTTTCTATTCAAAGTAATAAGAAAAGTGGTTTGTACCATTAAAATCCGCTTTTAAATAAAATAAAATGGTCTTGCTCTGCTTCCAGGCCAAGTAAAGAGCAAACACTCATAAGAACCAAAGAAGGCAAAAGGACAACAATTCCCAAGATCCCATGATGCCTTCCAACATCAAGTCTTTCATTATTGTTTGAACTGGAATAATTCTAGTGTCAGAAAATACATACATTGTGTCCAAATCTGTGTCCATACACATAAGAAAATCTAATTTTAATATCAAACGAAGTGCTCTCTATATGAGCAGACCTGAGACAGTAAAATTATTCCTCCCCTGGCTGTTTGTCAGTGGGAGATGACACCACAGAAGACAGACTGGTCAGGGATCAGGCCGCCTGCTTGGCTGTGAGTCATGTCAGTCTGGACTCCAGTGGCTCTCTATCACTCTGAGGCTGAACAGAATGACCACCCAGACAGCATGGTGATAAAATATCCTGTCACCTGCGAGAATGACAGAGTTGATATGCCAGGCAGGTCTGACTGAATCACAGCTCGGTCACTGTGAATGCAGACGCACACATTATGGATTGTATCCAGTAATGACTGGACCAAAGCCTGTTATCACTGTTTTAATACTAGAGATATTAAACAAAAAGAGCAGTGGTTCCACCAGATTTACTCCTGACAGGTAGATGTCTACAAACACATCTCCATCACAGACGTGTCAAAAAAACACTGTCTGTCTACAGTTGACCCAAAGACACTGAAGTGAGGAAAAAGAACAGAAGGTTCCAAGGTGAATGGTAAAGAAGAGTGTACCATTTAGTCACAATCTGAATGTGCTGAACATCGAATGGGACAGAGACTGATGATGCAGATGAAAGACTTACAAGAACATTAAAGAGACTTGTGCTCGGACAACATCACTGTTAGTGTAGAAAAAGACATGCACTGAATACAGGTAGGCCTATTTGTGAAATCAGAACCTTGCGTAAAAACTCTAATTAGTGTCCAGTGTTTTTTTTTTTTTGTCTTACTGACCAACAGTTGTAGTTTACAGCAGAAGCTTACTGTGCAAACAAAGAGAAAGAGCCCATTAACCTGTAACATAAACCGAAAAAGAGAAGAAAATGGCAGAAAGAGTAGGTGAGTGGAGAGAGATACGAGCGACAGATAATGAAGGGGGCAGGTGATTTGACATTCCCTCTACATAAACAGAGAAACAAAAACATGTTTCTCATCAGCCTTACAGTGCAAATAAGAAGGCAAAAAACATACTTAAAGTTGGTAATTCTGAAAAATATATAGTTGTAAAAGAAACATTCAAACACTAACAATTAACCTCTAAAAACCAATCAACATTTAATCACACCCGCAGCAGCCAAGTTCAGTGTTAAGTGTTAAGTTGTGTTCAGAGATGATCCGCATACCTTGATTATAATAACTGGGTATTTGAGATACAGTTGCATGTTTATCATCTCAAACCAGTGCAGTGTGGCCATTCTCCTCTGACCTCTAACATTAACAAACATTTTCCCCAGAGAGATACCAATCGCTGGGTGTTTTATCTAACTCAGTCAATCCTGTCTGGTACCAACAACCAAGTCACAGTCAAAGTCACTTTAATCACTGGAACTTCAGCCGGAACTTCAGTAGGCCTTTCCGACCGTGTCTACATGCTTATTTGAACAGTTGAACAGGTCAATCTAATAAAGTGGCTGTAGACACTTTGTAATTGCGCCCTTGTCTCTCTTGACCAAGTTAAAAAGTTCTCCAAACTTCATTAAGCAGATAAATTGTAGTGTTAATCTGGTTACATACACCTACAGGCCAATTAGAAAAGTATTTTCCACTCTGGCTCTGTGGGGGAGCATTTTTTTGACTGCCTGGAGATTTATGATGTAACTGAACAGTCATAAGAATCTGAGCTGACTTTGACACAAAAACAGAGTCAATGTGTCGAGACAATGAAAGGGCAGGTGGTGATTCACCCGTCCCAGGTTCTCAACATAATAATGAGGCATTGTGAAGACCGCTGGCATGGCTGCCACCACTTTCCTCTGCCTTCTGTCTGCTTCTGAGGGCAGCGCAGTGACGAGTTATTTTTCTGCAGCTTGGCGCAGCATGACACATTCAGCTCCCCAGATGGTCCTCACCGTGATTGAGTTAGTCGCCATGTCTGTTGCCGGGCAGCATGTGTGGGCCAATGAAACATCACACACACCCAGCACAGTTTCACTTGGTGAAAACCAGCAGCCACCAACACACAACATGACCCCCAACCCCCCCAATCTCATGAATTAGTTTTCAAGCCTGTAACGTCTGCCATTCAGAGTAGTGGCGCCAGAGAGCCAGCATGGGTCTAACGATCAACGGAAAATTTCCTACTATTAATGTCATTATGACATTAATGATACATCATCTGTAAAGTCTGCGAAAAGACATACAGTATTGACAAAAGAAAAAAAAAGAGAAGAGTAGTCCATCCTGAATAGGTTTTTCTTATTGTCCAAACATTGGATTTTGGGGCCTCGTTAAAGTGAGTGTTTCAAATTCAAGCCTAAAATGAGGAAAAAGTTTAATTGGATTTAAATATAGAGTATGTGATTATAAAAGTCCATAACCTGCAGGGTAAGCTAGCATGACCAATCAATTTGTTACACTGAGTTACTAATACAACACTGTAAAATACAGCATCAGCATTTCAACAAAAACTTTAGTCATCAAAATGCAAAAGCCAAAAAGTTGGAGACATTTCATTTGAAACAAATGTGACGTGATAAAACCATGACCTCCTCCTAGAGAAAGTATACTAAACAGAGACAAAGATGGCAAAGGGTTTCTCATTTCTCATTCACTAAGTGAAGTGCCTCAAGCTATTTTTTGCTGCCACTGACGGCTGGCATCGGTGTAATGCCTCCATTTCAATCATTTTAGTTTGGGAACGTATTAAAGCAGAGCAGGTGGAAGAAGATGACAGCATCCGACTATTCTCTACATAGCATCCTTTACTATGTGTGTGCTTGTATTTATTACCTCTTTAGGACATTTTCTGGCATAAACACTGACCTTGTCAGGACCAATAGTCCTCATGGAGACCAAATCCTGGTCCTAATGAGGCAGAACCTCATTGCTGATTTAACTGATTAAGTTTAGAACTAAGTTTTGAATTGTGGTAGGATTAAGTTAGGGTTAAGCAATGTAATGGAAGTCAAGACACACACCATCATTGCCTTATTCATCTCCTTGTCAACAGGGTCTTCTTTGTTGCTAGGGAGTTTCCACTGTTGTAGCTGTTGGTGCACTTTCTTTTCATCGTAAGAAACAGTATAAATTTGGCCTTTATTCACCTTAGCCAGAAATTACATCATTACAGCCTCCATGTCACACACAAGGATTCCAAAAGATTGGCTCCTCACCTCAGAATTTTAAAAAGAATGCACTTTCTGCACTGCCTGCTCATAGGGTGCGTGTCATGTGTGGAGGTCGGTGCCGCAGAACCTTGCATGAGACATACATGGAGTCAGTCTGAATCCTGTCACTATTCTTCAGCCTAATACACTCTGCTATCAACATTTCCCTACTAATTAAATAAGTAAAGTTCCTCGCCACTTTATGAAATTGACCCTGTGCAAATTTTTACATCAAAAGGCTGAAATGAAAAGACTCTCT
The DNA here is from genome assembly GCA_016785285.1 of Brachirus orientalis. Taxonomy (NCBI): domain Eukaryota; kingdom Metazoa; phylum Chordata; class Actinopteri; order Pleuronectiformes; family Soleidae; genus Brachirus; species Brachirus orientalis. The sequence continues at coordinate 1,370,278 of JAFBJR010000570.1, forward strand.
AAACATGACTTCAACTGATGACCTCAGGTCGCCACAAGCTGACACTCCTGCATGTTTCTGTGATTTGCACATCTGCTGTCACCATGGAGAAGCTGTAAACTGGGGCTGGCCGGGATAATATTCCACCTGGTCATGTTAACCTGACTCCATATGCTACACATTATTCTTCCTGGAATAGTTTCAATTAGAGCACCACACTTGTGACTCAGTACATTATTCACCTCTGAATAGATGCACTGTGTATAGCACTACCTCTCTGCTCATTAAAACAGGGCAAAAAACACAGTAAAGGCACCTGATATTTCATTGAAAATCTTCAGCTGTATGAATGAGTAATGAATACATGGGGGAACTCCGCCCTGGATTTCTGGTGACTTTACAGCCTTGTTCTAATCAGAACATGTATCAAATATCCCTGCATGATCACGCAAGCCAAAGTGATTTCACTTTTCACCCAAGAACATTTTTCTCTTTGGGAAGCCAAGTAAGGACACAGTCTCACAAGTTCCACACTGCAAACTGTTGAAAGCGTTATAAATCACTCTCATTACTTAATCAGCTTTTAGTGACCTAACCCTTCCATTTTACTGAAGACTCGATTTTTTTTCTATTTAACAGGGTGAAGTCTAAACTTTCCTTACTGCTCACTGTACACGTGGTCTTACTGCTAATTACATCTGACCTGCCAACTGCCTCTAGAGTTTTTAAATCACTTGACAGTAACCTCTGAACTGCATGTAAATGCTTTCACTCATAACGACCCCACTCTCTGGAACAATGTCTGATATACAGTATACATAACTGTTATGGTTGGTTAGTTTTTTTTTGATTGGTTAAAGTTGGTTGACTGGTTGGATGGTTGGCTGGTTAGTTGATTGGTTGGCTGCTTAGTTTATTGGTTGCCTGCTTGGTTTGTTGGTTGAGTGGTTAGTTGATTGGTTGGCTGGTTAGTTGATTGGTTGGCTGGTTAGTTGATTGGTTGGCTGTCTTAGCCCTCCTTAACAATAATCTCTTCAGTTTTCCTGTCTTTGAGTTAGAGATGTCCTCCTTTGCACCAAATTCCACTTAATTCTTCTCCTCCTCACAGCAGGCTGATTCATCCTGATCAGTCCTACTGCTGTCGTCACATGCACACATCGCCCACATGTGTGAGGCATGCATGGACATTCATTGAAAGAAAAAGAGCTAACAAAGAACTGAACATGGTCCTTTACTGAAAATGTGTCCCTCTCAAAACCAGTGGCCTATTTGGTCATTGACACCAAACTCAAGCATGTGGCCTAGATATAAGAGCAGAAGATATACAACAAATATTCCTTGCAAAGTGCTTTTTCTCTGTGTGTGTCTTCTGAGGTGCAGTCAGTTTGATGTTTAAGGCTGACAGGTGTGAACACTACAGGGCAGCTAGGGGGCTAATGGCAGTGATCCTCAAACAGGTGGCTTACAGCAGGAGCCAGGATGAGCTGAATATGTCAGAGCAAACATCTGCCAGTTGACTGGAACAAGCTGGAAGAACTGTGACAGGGATGCCATCAGGGCCAACAGCCTTTTGCACATTCACCTGCATTAAGGACTTTGTCAGGCCAGCTGTCAGCTCCAGCTTCAGGTAGTATAGAGCTTCCTTCCTATCTGCCAAAACAGAAATAAAATCTGTTCAACTCAGCTGGGAGTTTTGTCAGTCACTGACCTGAGTCGTGGTGTTTCTGCGATACCTGCAGCACGCAAAATGTTCATTTAAGCTGAACTGAGAATAATATCGAAATCCCATGTGATATGCACCCTGATTAATAATATTGAGCTGAAATGCAATGGAGTTTAAAATTTAATAAAGGAATTTTATACACGTGCCACTTATACTCTACCATCAATTTATTGTTGAATTATCCCAAGAGAAAACTCTTTATAAAGTGGTGTTCAGATTATTAGCAAGCTATCATGACCTAATTCAAATATAAATTGTGACAAGCCCAGGTTTGTGCATCCTAAAATAATGCTGAGAAGGTTTACTGCCTTTTCTGAACAAGTAAACCAGCCCTGTCTGAGAAAAAACACTATAAGCTTGACAAATAAATCACATGTAAACATAAATCTTAAAAACAAATTTAGTTGGAGACACAACAATAATCTCCCACTTCCCATGTAAATCCCAGCCGAGATGACAAGTGAAGAAAGAAGACTGATGTAATATTGTAAAGGTTTTGGCCTTACCATGTACAGTGCTTTGAGATAATGTATGTTGTGATTTGGCACTATACAAATAAAATTGAATTGAACTGAAGTGAATTGATGACTGACTTGTGTCGTGAGGCTGATGAGATGTGTGTGTGTTGGGGTGGTGGGAGGGGTAGCTGCCCCTCCCCTCACAGCTGTGAACCCCCACCACCACCACCCCTCGCTCTCTGCCCAGCGCATGCCCACCCTCCTCTTGGCTCTGTGAGCGGCTGTCTAGGACAGATTATGCTGGCAGGTGCCCAGGCTGATGCCAGGCCCTCATCAACAGAGCGGCCTTTGTGCTGAGATGACAAACCACAAAGTCAAGCCAACATCTGCAGGATAAAGAGCAAGCAATGTGGGAGGGGTGGGAAGGTCAGCTGAGGGGACAGAAGGACAGAGTGGAACAGAAGGGCAGGAGACAGGATGGAAAACCTCTGTGGAACTCTTTATCCTGCAGGGGCCTTAATGTACTGCATCAGAAGTCGCTCTGTGGTCTGTAAAACTACAACTCTTAACTAATACAAACTCAAACGTAGACCAAACTAAATCTAACGTCCCAACTACAACTACTACTGTAACAATGTATTCTTGGTGTACTGTGTTTCTAGTCAGAAAAAGCCGTCTACTGTACTCTGGGTGCAGGATAAATTGGCAAAGTTATTCTTAAGACATCATAGCCCCTAAGATATAATATGCAACATTTCTGTATTAAAATACCTGCAAATGATGAGAATGATCTGAAATATTTTGTATATTTATGTTTTATTCCAAGGCAAAACATTTCAATATACTGTAAATCAGTATTTCTCTTCAAGGTAATGGACCATTTCATTTGGGTCACAGCGGCCAAGGCAAACCCCCAACAAAACATCAGAATGATGATGGAAATATTTGAAACTACTAATTAACCAGTTTGTTGTCTTTTCTTATTTAATTTTATTGTGTTTATTTGTCAGTAATCACAAATTACACTGTGTTTGCTGCACATTCTTCCATCAAAGATTTCCCCGAACAGAGCACAGGAGTCAAATAAAACCAGTCAGTTCCTGTAATCCCATGCTGCCTCCTAATTTTATCAAATTAGGTGCTTTGTTGTTGTTTTGACTGAGAGACCCCTTGTGGCAGAATACTGTGTTTAAGCAGGCCTATGTGTTTTTTTTTAGGTGATTTTTTTGTTCAAAGACTCAAATCTTTTTTCTTCAGTGTGTGTCCTCACTGGCAGCCATGTTGTCCCCACAAGACACATAGATAAGGGTTGGTTAATTTGAGACTCAAAATTGACCTCAGTGTGTTTGTGCTGACCCTCTGTTAGGCTGGTGATCTGTCCCTCACCCAGTTTCATCTGAGACTGACTCCATATCCCCCCCGACACCACTCAAAGGATAAGTAATAAAGAATAAATGGATGAACCAACCATTCATTTAAATCCTCAGGATCAAAAGGTTTAATTAAGATTAACTTTGACCTGCCAGTCTATTATGGCATCACTGTTTCCACAGGTTAAGGGAAGGTTAAAGGAAAAGAAAAGAAAAGTCTCACTTCTCTGTGGGTGGTATGAAGGATGAATCACAATTCAACAGTTGATTCACTTTCATGGCAAACATGAATGTGACTCAAAATTATAAATTTGTTCTGAAAGTTGTTTGGCAGTGTGTCATTGATAATATAATCTGGGTACTTGGTAAAACATTTCCAAAAGGTCACGTTGGTGTTTCTGTTAGTTTCCAGGGTGTTTGTTTATACTGTGGTTAGTTAATTAGCTGGATGTTCCTGTGGGGTTGCCAGGGTGTTGGGTTTGGTTTCTTTGGTGTTTCTGGGTGGTTGCTTGGTGCACCTTACTGTTGTTGAGCTGTGCTACAGAGTTATGAAGAGTGACTCTATACGGGAAAAACATTTCATCGTCCTGACTCAGTGAGGGTCAGTGCTCTATGCTCCAAAGTGTTCACAGATGAAGCTCGACTGCGGTTGTGATGCATTAAGTAGGTGTGGTCCCCTGATCTCACGGACTCATGGAGGAAGCCAGCTGATTGAGCCTTGGAAACACAGTGCAGGATCTGACTGGAAGAGAGTGACACCCTGATTTATGATGATTAATAGCATACTGACATGACGAATCCAAGGAGTCTTGCTAGAGCTGTCTCACGTCATGTCTGGAGTACTTCTATGTGTCTCTCAAGAGCCATGCTGTTTTGACTCTATAGCAGCTATGAAAAATTAAATGTTCATCTGTGCTTTATGTTCATAAGCCTAAGATATTGTTCTGACCATTACTGCAGCATTATTGTTTTACTGAATTTAAACAAGGCCACTACCAAGGACAGAGGTTACATTTCAGTGGGAAATATTAAATTGTCATGTTGTGTGTTTTACTGATTGTCTACAGTACATTCAATTTGACAACTGCAGTATGAGCTTAAAACTCATATGTTGTGATAAGTTCCCTAATGTGTGGTGTAGTATGTAACGGTGTGTTAAACACATCAAGCCACAGATGTGCAGCATTTCTCCAGGACTGCATCATTTTTATATACAAGAGTGGAGTGGAATGCAATAGGCCAAAACAGGTTTGAAGAAAAAGACACACAAAAGTATGTCACTTTCTGATTCAGAAATCAATATTACAGTACGCTATGCAGTTTACACAGTAATTATTAGTTTTGAGATGTCTTTTGATATCAAATGTTCAATATTCAACTTTAAATTTTCAGTTGAATTTGAATGTAATTAAATGAAAAAGCTGGTTAAAATCAAACTTGCGCTTTATTCACAAAAAAAAAGTAGTGGATGCTTACAAAATCTAACCACTGGTGTGGTCTGTAATCTCCCTGCCTGGTCATACAGCACATTACTGATGTTGCTGGTTACATTATATACTGTGTATGTCTGTCAGCATGACTTCCTGCAAAAATGATGATGTTGCATGATAGTATGGTGTGAATTCAGCTATCAGAGCTCTATAGGCAACTGTGCTGGCAACTCTAAATGCAGTCAGTGTGGTGACAGGTCTTTGCTCCCCTGCAAATTATTTTCACCAGGAAACACAACATGCAAATAGTGAAGATCCATGTGACAGGGACTATTAGTCGTGGACCATGAACTCAGGTATGACAATTATTTTGCTTGCCTCACAAGACACATGTTCAGTCTGCCCATCTGTGTGGAGTTTGTATGTTCCCTCCATGTATGCAGGTGTCCTTTCCAGGTACTCTAAAGTTGAAAAGTACAAATGTGAAAGTTAATGGTTTGTTTCTGTGTGTTGTCTCTGTGATGGACTGTGACATGTCCAGGGTCTTTCTCCCACCTTCCTCCCTATGTCAGCTGGGATTGGCTCTAGGTTAAAGTGGTACAGGCAATGAATTAATGAATGAATTAATTAATTAATGAATAAAAGGATGTTCTGTCCTACTTTTGATGTTAAGCCCAACCTGCTAAATGTATTCCTGTCAAGGTGCTACAATATATACAGTAGTGTTATCACTATTTTATTTCAAAACACACGAAAGCCACAACAGGTTAACGTCTACTCTAGACTCATAAGTATTCATTGGTAATGTCTCTCACCACCTGATGAGCACTAAAGGACACTCGAAGTAGAGTAGGGTCTATTGACTAGATTCACCCGACTGTCCAGCTTATGAATTTCCAGAGACCTGCTGACTTTAACATGATTAAGTATTCCAGAAATTAGCAAGACTGAGAGCAAAAATGGGGAACTGACTTGGTGCTAATTATCAGAGGCAAAGATAACAAACACCAGCAAACAAAGAGAAGCACACCAACCAGTATGATGCAAGACAAGAAACAAGAAAATAATGTACAGAGGATCTGTCTGGAAAACAAAGCAGGCATGAGATAACACTCACTGTTGTTCCCTGATAAAAACAGACAAGAGGCCATGCTGGTCTAAACTAAATTGGTACCACAACAGTTTCTGTCAGTGAGGTTCAATAGCTGTTCATTTCTCAGATAAGAAGTTCTGTTGTGTGTAAATGCCGTTCTGTCAGACTCAACCATCTGCTGCTTGACAAAACTACAAACTGTGACCCAGATAATGTGAGAGGAAAATCAACTATGGTTTACTCTCACTCTCTGAGATCATGTAGCGAGGTGCTATACTTTTTTCTCAATGGTTCACTGATACACAGTCACAATATGTTCAGACACACTACATTCACACAGTCAGCATTAGCCTACTGTATTATTGTACAGTATATACTGTTTTTGTCACTAGTTTATCTTATTTTTTTATATACATTTTTTACTAAAAATGCATATTGTTGTTTCAAAGTTTTCTTTTAATTTTGATGACTCTTAGTAATCAGGTGAATGGGTTAGGGTTATTTTCCTTGGTCTGTACATAAAACACAATTTCCTCCTGGGATAAATAAAGTTTTTCTAATTCTGATTCCAAATTTACTATGTTTACAGAACATGCTACTTCAATATTCCATTCATATTCCTGTTTACACAAAACTGGCTCCTGAGGAAAAGTACCGGCATCCTTCCAGTGTCTTTCCAACAATGACCAAATAATAATACACCTGAAACCTGCGAGAGACACAAATATTGTGTATTCCCACATGTTACATCACTAGTGTAGGTGATTAAAGCGATGATGAGTAGAATGTGTTAATGTTAAACAGCCATACATTCTGACAGCTAGGATAAACTTCATCCCATCAGGAACCAGACTTCCACAAATACTACATTACTCAAAACAACTTCATATAACTAACAACAAATGTTATTCAGATTAGAGGATTAACTTTGGTGACCTGCTTTTATGTCATTTTTGTTTGAACTCATAGTAAAGTAAGATATTTTATAAAGGAATGGTATGTAGGTCCTACGGGTAACTGTAACCAATATATATACTCTATATAAAAAAATGTATAAATTACTGTAAAAAGGTAAAGAGAAAAATAGGGATCACATTCTGTGAACCAGTTTATACTGTATGTATTTAATCATTGCACTGCTTATTGGTCATTAATGCTTTTACAGAGTATTTTTTACTTTGCTTAACACGCATGACGAATGTGCACAGACTGACTCACAGAGAAATGATCACAGCTGACAGCTCGAGAGCGTGTTTCATGACACCACAGCCGTTCCTGTGCATATGCACATACACACACACACAAATGTACAGAGACACACGTCATGCACTATGGACACAGGCCGTCCTCCTCAGCTGTTTTCCCTAAACCAACACCAATCTAGCCAGTGCGTGACTGCAGCAGCGGGATATTCTGTTACTGTGAAAGTGAGTATGGAACAGCAGGATTTTAGCTCCATATGCTTTGCAGGGTTATGACTCGGGTATCTATGGCAAGCTGCTTCCCCAAACTTAAGCCCTTCTTCCTGGGTGTCACACCTGTCCTTAGTGATATATGACCACTATGGTACAGTATAGGACACACTCAGGGAAAAAAATTGTGTGTGTGTGTGTGTGTGTGTGTGTAGCTCTGCAGAGTAAACTCTTATTTAATTTTAAAGCTCCAGATTTGAACTTCCATCTCCTCCCTGAGGAATTCTTAATAATTACATCGACACTGCCGGCATCTCCATCCCGAAATGATCTCAAACCACTCATCTGATTGACAAAATCAGTAAACAACTTCCTGAAGAGCTAATGGTCCCAATCACTAGTGTCTAGTGTCACACAAATGTGACTGACAGCTGGTATTGTCCAGTAGGGGCCTGGTTGCAGTTAACACCCGTGAACCTCTGATTACAAAACCACAGTGCTGGTCAAAAAGCAAATTTTGAGACGTTGAAACATCACTACTGGTTTCCACTTGGTTGTGACATAAAATGAATCACTTGCAGTTTGCAGCATGGGCCATGAGAACAAGACATTGTACCAAAACAGCACTATAGACAGAATCATGTGTATAAGCATCATGTGAAATCACTTGGCAATATGGTTCAATGTAATGGACATTCTTTTATATTTAAAAGTTGTGCACTACAGCCTTAATCAGTCCATGTGAACTCTCCATGTCACCCTGTCCACATGTGACACAGAGAAGTGACAGACACTGTTACCAAACACAATATTTTTCTGGGATGAACACAGCCTGCATTCGAGAGAACAATTCTGTTTGTTCTAAGAAAAGAAGAGAAGAAACCACAAACTCTGGACAGCGAGCAACATTTTGAAACAACACTGGAGCATCTGGAAAATCATATAAACTCAGTGGAAACTGACTTTAGCAATCATGCAGGTACAATATCAGACACTTAAAATGTAAGACGGAACAGTGTTTCTTAAACTATTTACATGGGCACTGACTTTGTGAAGACGACAGTCACAGTCCACTTCACAATATAAATTGTAAAATGAGAAATTTTCTGGATAATAGAATGTTATCTAAGTATGTATCACTGCTGTTTTTGTAATACCTAATATTTGGATAGATAAACCAGCCATTTTCAAGAGATACAGTACAGAAGAAGTCATTGTCATACATGACAACATGTGAGGGGAAATGTAAAACTGATGTAGCTTTTTACTGTAAGCTGTTGCAGGCTTCAGCTGCCAACTCATTTGTGGGAGGATTCTGGGCTTTCACAATGTAGCAAGGAACCCTGTCTGCATTTTCAACACTGGTTCACTATGTAAACAAGTTTTGGTTATTTCTTCACTTTAGTTTGCTGATAATAATGTCCAGTCATCCTCATGGAACTCCAGAACAACCGTAACCAGGGCCTCATGTTAAAAGTAAGATAAAAGATCATCCCCAAATTGACATTAGAAGTAATACAGATGCTGATTTCTGGCCTGAAGAGGGTGTGTGTCACATGTTGCCTCATCTTTCTACCCCAGAGGTTTGTAGTATGAGGCAAGGTCTTCACTTTTTTCTAAAGAGCCTATACATTATTCTTTACATTAATAATGCACAGAAATATTACTCCCTGCAGTGCTGAAGTCAAACTACACACACACACACACACAAATGTAAATGTGCCATCAAATATTGGCACTAAGTTAAATATTTAACGCTCAGTTTGATTCTTACCATGTTGGATCATGTATCATTAGAGCCGAGGCTGGAAATGTTATTTCCATGGTGGAGGGAAAAAAAAGGAAAATGAAAAGAAAAAACCTTCTTCTTTTCATGCTTTGTCTCTGCTTCCAAAAGCAGGGCTGTTAAATTACAAAGCTCACTCCCCACAAACCACTCGGTTGCCCGTTGCATTGTGGGAATGAAAAACATACAGAGGCAAAGCTCTTGGTGAGGCTCCGTGGAAGGATTAGTTACTCTAAAGGTTTGTGAAGGATTGTGTGGTAACTCAACAAATAAAGAAAAAAAAAACACATATTTGGACTTTTTTCATTAACATCTGCCTATTTAAATCTACTATAACATCTTACTAGTAAGCAGAGGAGTCAGGAGATTGTTACAAACAGTTGGAGCAGTTAACTAAAAGTGTTAGGGTTGAATGATGGATTACGCCTTAATAGAGACAGATTCAAGTCTGTGTAAAGCACAAGGACCAGATGGAGGCCAGCTGTTGGTTCAGATGAGCCAGTTAATCAAATAAGTAAGTGATTATAAATAATTGCTTATTTGTCTGCCATAGCTCATGAGTCAATTCACAAGACAGACTGACTGACTTTACCAGCAAAGTTAACCATAAGTTAAATTTGTCTCATTCTGTTGTTGTGAAATACAATAAACCACATTGTATCGAATTTAAACCACGGAGATACTTACTTGTGGTAATGTAGAGAAAAGTTTTATAACCTCTCGTATTTTCCAGTAGAGGAAAGGTAAAGGTTAAATGGACGCAGCACAGATGCAACTGTGATAAAACACCGAAAAAAGAAGAAAACGTATAGACAATATATGCCTGACCACTACAACAGCAGGGAATTTAATGACATATGCAATGTAGTTGATCCCTCTTTTGCAGCTAATAGCTTCCACACTTATTGGAAGACTTTTCTCAACATATCGAAGTGTTTCTGTTTGAATCTGTGCCAGTTCATTCTGTAGAGCATTTACAGTATGAGGTCAGGCACTAATGTTGGACGAGAAGCTCTGGCTTGCAATCGCTGTTCCAGCTCATCCTAAAGGTGCTCGATGGGGCTGAGATCCCGGAGTTCCACCACACCAAACTACTCCAAACTACTTGTCAAACCATGTCGTTATAGCCCTTGCTTTGTCATATTGGAATAGAAAACAACCTCCCTCAAACTGTTGCCACAAAGTTGGAAGCACAGCATTGTCCAAATGTGTTGGTATGATGGAAGTTTTAAGATTGGCCTCAAATTCAAGAATATATAAATACAAAAATACACACTATAAAAATAATGGTGTAAAATATGGGACCAAAATATAAAACATACACCACAGCTTTACAAAGTCATGAAAGTGCTGACATACAGGGATTTGGGTGGATATAAAGTATATACTGTACATGAATAACTAAGTGTATTCATCCAACATTTGGGTCAATGGTTAATGTGTAGTTTCTGCTACTTAAACTACACAAAATGGTACATTGTGCAAACACAATAGGTTTGGATAGGTTTTGTGGATGTTTTTCGGAGCTCTTCATACTTGTGTGAAGACAGAGAATGAATTGTTATTGGACAGTTCTGTCTGTTTTTCCAGCTTGCACTGTTGAAATGCACCCCCCACCCCAAGTTCAGCTGGAGCGGAGCATATATCTACAGTATGTGATTACACTGTCTTCTCTACCTTTAGCGTAGTGTGTGTGCTGACTTCATTTTTGTTGGATGTGAGACATTGCTCTCGGGAGTACAGAGGAATGCTGGATGAAAAGATGGATATTATGCTTGAAGGAAACAGTACCTGGTCTCACGCTCCTGCCCTCCAGAGCCACTTTCATTGGGTTGCCGGTCAAAAGAGACCCCATGCTTTGCCTGAAAAGAAAAGAGGTGTGAGAAAAGGGGTTTAAGACAGAGAAGGGAGGGATGATAGGTAAAGAGAGCCCAAATTTTCAGGAAAGAAGAGGGGTTCTTTGAAGAGATGTGTGTGGCATAACAGTGTATTCACTCTATCAAATCCAGTGGGACATACATTTTTCAGTATCTAAAGGATTAAGGTGTCAGTGAAGTGCTCGACACTTTACTGAACATCAAGTGAAACCCCATTCTTCGAGAATGTGGTGGGGGGGGGGGCTGTGTCAGGAAAATGCTTGTACATTTCCAAGATCAACAAGCACAGTCACTCCTGTCACTCTTCCATGAGTACACTCAATTGCAACATCCGATTATTCATAAACAGAAAAACAAAACAGTGGTTTTTCACTTGCTCCAGCAGTGCAGCAAATAGTCATCAACAAAAAGATAAATAAACTATATCACTATATACAGTCGGCAGCATATTCATGTTTCACTGGAGCGTGTTTTCACAGTGAGGCCCATTTTAAGCATTTTGTATCAGGTTTGTCATATAACTTGACCAGACATAATCCTAATCCACTAAAGTTTCTTTATTGTGCCTTAAGCCAAGGTCAGACTACAATTATATCCTAAACCAGAAAATGTTGGGTTTTGGTACCAGTCGTCTAAAAATCAATCATCTTTGCCCATGTAGTGTGTAACAGTGAATGACGATCAAGGCCAACTGGGATGCCACACAATCTCCTGACTGAAGTCAGACATGTATTGTTATTTTTCTGCCTTCAATTATGTATTCTGCTCATCGGTGTCGTTGACCAATAAGAGCCCTGAATGCTGTGCATGTGCAAAATCAACAAGCATTAACAAACAAAATGGTGAAGCAAAAAAAAAGAGAGACAGTCATCTTTACAGGTGTCATCCGTCCTTGTCCCACAGCCCAGCCCCTCTTCCTCCCAGTGTCGAGATCATGTGAAGATTTGATGAATGAGAATCTAAAGACATTTAAACCTCACTGAATTCATAAAACGCTGACCTGTAAGTCTATTTTACAGACCTTTCATTTTCACAAGTACACAATAGTCTTTTGTGAGGTTCATTCTATTTTGCATTGTCACAAAAACTGGGAAATTAAAATAATTGTACTAACGATGCATAGCAGTACAGGGTATTAGCATTGTGACGGTCTCTACGTCACATTGCTCTCTAGCCACTGGATATTCCTGGTTCCCTGTAACATGGCCACACAGTGGTGGTAGCTTTGTACATGACTCACACAGTGACAGACGTGTCAAGGCAGACATGGGAATCCCTTTTTATAGAAATCACGATAGCTTCCACAACACGGGACACAGAGGTGAAACTTCCTCAACTGCCTGGGTGTCACTAAACAAAACCACATTCACTGTTGTGCACTTGGCAGATTATTACCGTCTGGGTTTTTTGTGTCAATGTCCATAGCAAGTTCACTGATGGTGGGACACTTGTCTGCTCTATATTTGACCAAACGTACAGTACGTTAACAGAAAGCAAGATTGTTACACTGGCTGAATGGAAGCATTGTGCAAGATGCAGTTGGGTTAAGATAATTATTGGTCCCCCCCTCTGTTATATTCCATTTGTGAATAATCACTGTCACTCATTTTCTACCGCTTTATCCTCCACTGAGGGTTGTGGGGGGCGCTGGTGCCCAACTCCAGTTGACATAGTGCGAGAGGCAGGGTACACCCTGGACAGGTCGCCAGTCCATCACAGGGCCACATAGAGACAGACAATCATTCTTCTCACATTCACACCTACTGGCATTTAAGAGTATCGAATTGGCCTAATCCCAAAATCTGCATGTTTTTGGACTGTGGAGGAAGCTGGAGTACCCGGTGAAAACCCACGCACACACGGGGAGAACGTGCAAACTCCATGCAGAAGGGCCCTTGTTCCGACCGGAACAAGGGCCCTTTTGCTGCAAAGGCAAAAGTGCTAACCACTAACTGAATAATCACTTCAATTTTATTTTTTTTTTTGGTTAGTCCACCTTTAAGAAATTTAAATTAGTGCAACTTACACGTTTATATAGGATCTATGGTACTGATGAATAACTATTTCTAGTTCTTACTCTAACCCAAGTTTCTTACTTGTTTAGACAAAGACACGTGAGAGTGAGACACATCAGTGAGTCAGAGCAGGTTTGAGTCTGAAGCAGCAGGATCAACACCAAAGTGTCAAAGTTCCCATGAAATAAACTAATTTATTAAAGCAGCTGTGCACACTATCGTCTTTTAATTAAACTTCCATATTTCATGGAAATCTTTGAACACTGGTGAATGAGGCATATCTGCTCTATGTTTCATGTTTAGGGACTAATCAATACAAGCGTGATTAAAGCTATTGCGCTATATGGAAATTATGCTTTCTGGGCATTGCAGTCTCATTATCTTTTACTCTTTCTATATATTTATGCATATAAATTCAGAGAGGGATCAAAGACTCTTAGTCAAAAAGACGACAGGATTATAGCACTGATGTCTTCAGGAATCTTATCAGTAACATGTCTCCTAATCCTGCTGGAACTCAAAAAAAAAAAAAAAAAAAAACACCCATCCTTTTTGTATCTCCTTGTTATGCACAGAGGAAGCTGAAATGTCTCAAGACAGACGTTTCCTAAAAGGCATCAAAAGATAGGTCACAAATAATTTCTAAAGAGCACAAAATTATCTCTGAAAGGCATTCTCTCTGAAAATCTAAACAGTCACTGTGGAAACAGCACTTTTTTATATTCCTGTGAAAACACCACTTTGCTGAAAATAGTAGTTCAAAACAAACACAACAGATGAATGTCTTCATCCATCTCAATCACCGAGAAAGGCTGCTCAACTTTGACCTTAATGTATTTCACACATGCAGCTTTCTCAAGGTGGGGTAAATGATGTTATTGTTGGACTTTGTTATCCTTGTCCAGGCCATTTACACAAAACCAGACGAGAAATGTCATCTTTGCTTGGGAGGAAATGCATCAACACTAATACCGTCATACTAATAAATGGTAATTGGGTTTGGGCCATTTGCAAGTCTGTCATCTTGTTTAGCTCTTACGAGAAAAACCCCACAGAATGAAATTTGTGGGGGATAAAGGAGGCCTGCAGCCAGGATCCAGCACTGTTTTAGGCACAGTGGTTGATTTTCTGAGGAGGGACTGAGAACAGGCGAGGGATTAATCATCTCTTACAGTGATGTCATCACATGTTTTGATTTTTCACTCCGATTACACTGGTGGAGACACACACTTGTAATGTTCTACACCCCCCACCCCCCCAATGTCTTTGTTTTAAACTAACTGGCTTAGAGGAATAAATCAAAAAACATCTAAACTTCAAGTTTCCAGCCAGAAACTGTCACTGTCTTACAGTGAGATGAAGCAGCAAACACATTCCTAAGATATCACTGACATAAAGCTATGGAGCCTTACTCTTAAATAAACAAAAGTCTGCTTCATTCATTCACTGTTAAATAAGTTCACACAATGCTGATTAAGCCCACTCGACTCTCTCTCCCAAGGCTCAGGCACTTTTGTTCCTGAACTAAATTTTGAAACCAGCTGGCATGTTCACACCAAAAAAATAAACTGATTCAGAGCCTGAAATGTTGGTTCCAAGTAGGAGCCAAAAAAATACTTGGTTTTTCCTTAAGAGCTGTTATGTCATTAGTGGATGCGTCAGTGTTAGCTGTAGACAAGCGGATGACGGAGGGAAAACTGGTGAAAAGCAAAGAAGATGGCAAAGAGACAAAATATTTAGTGTTGATTTGGGTTCCAGGAGAAAGTGGAGAGCAGCGCTGATATTTACCATGTTGCCACTGACATGTTAGCTTTTGCCCATGCCATTGATTGAGCCGGCGTATGAAGATGTAGGGTGGTGGAACTGTTTTGTTTTTCTCAGTATAGTGGTGTCTTGTTTGTGTGTCGGATATAATATTCCTGCATGATGCATTTTTCATCATGTCTGATGGAGGCAAGGGGGAAGCACAACAGCTTCACAGTGCTTTTAAAGCAAGATGGCTGCAAATGGTTGGACTATGGCTGAAAACACCAAAAAAAAAAAAAAGGTTCAGTTCATTACAACACTAAAAATAAACCTTTCCACATAGCTTAGTTTGGTTTCACGTAACAGTAAAACCACAAACGACAAGTCAAAGAGCTCCGACACTGCTAAAAAGATCTTATCTGGATTCCCAGCCTGTTCATTAGATGAGAATGTCAATATTACACATATTTAAGAGTGTGTCTCTGGGATTTGTTTGCCGATTCACCCATTAGAGCATTTGTGAAGTGAGACACTGACGTTGAATGACTGGTCCTTGCTCGCCGTCTCTTTTCTAGTTCACCCTAAAGATGTTGATTGGGGTTGAGATTAAAGGTTCTTTGCAGGTCATTTAAAGTTCGTCCACACCAAACTAACACAACTATGTCTTTATGGACGTTGCTTTGTTCACTGAGGAACAGTTACGCTGTTTCCACAAAGTTGGAAACACCAAATTGTCCAGAATGTCATGGTAAGCTGAAGCCTTAAAAAGGTACAGTTTGTAAAATATGGCAACATTTATTGGTGAAGTTGCACATTGCAGCTGAATATCACCTCACACTTCCCTTTCTAGTGTGTTGAGAACCCACATAGCCTACAGTGGGCATCAAATTAAAAAGACATTTGGTTTGTTCATTGTGGGCTATTGTAAAACCATGTGGACCAAATTGGCAGCCTCTGTAGAGCTGACCTGGTTCCTGATATGAATATA
Source organism: Brachirus orientalis (assembly GCA_016785285.1). Lineage (NCBI taxonomy): Eukaryota > Metazoa > Chordata > Actinopteri > Pleuronectiformes > Soleidae > Brachirus > Brachirus orientalis. The sequence goes on from JAFBJR010000570.1 coordinate 1,386,155, forward strand.
AAAGACTCATTCTGGGGTATGAATGAAAAAAAAAATCATACATTCGGTTAATTGTACACTTCAGTGGAACTGGGGCCTGTAGAATAACCACAGAAAATAACCGTTGGCATAATGCAATTAAGTAAGTAACAGGAAAGCAGGTCTCGTGGCAATTGCCAAACCCAGACTCTTTCATCAGACTAGATAGAGAAAACTCCACAGAACACATTTCAGCTGCTCCAGACTGCATCACACTCACATACAGTGACCGATTTAGAACAACTCATTGTTATACAAACGTTTGTAAAGGCAGACTGCATGGCTGAGTGCCGGATTTTATACACCTGCGGCGATGGGACTGAATGAAACACCTGAATACAGTGATTTAACGGTTGAGGACCAGTACTGCAGCTTTGAATGTGAAGTTGTACTTTTTATATTTATATATGTAGTTTCCATTATTCTTTCATCACTAATCATTATTATTCTGATTAACAGCACTTTATGGAAATGTTAAATTGAAATATTCTCAGTGTAAAGTCACTGCTAGCACCAGTGAGAGGATACAGTTTCAGACTGTATCCTCTCACTGGTATTCACAAACCACACAAAAGTGACATGAGATGGATGTTCCAGAACACTAAAAACTATAATGGAGCAAGAGGATGATGACAATTTCATGATCGTCCATGAAAAATGAGGTTAGTGTATTCAAGTTGATGTATAAAGTACATGTATGTATAAAGATCGTCTTCAGAGGGACGATCCTTCAGAGTCTGCAGCCACGGAAAAGGGTATGATCAATTCAAGGTTTTAATATATTCTGCCTTTCACTGAGAATTAAAGAAGTAATGTTGAGATAGACAAGTTAGCCAAGGTCTGTAGTTGCCAAATGCAGAGATGAGAAGGCCATGATGTATTCTCCTATTTTTTTTTTTTTCTTTACACTTTTTGTAACCTGAGCTTGACAATGAATCTCTGCATGGCAGCAGGAGCATGAAGAGGAAAGAAGCCCAAAATACTCCCTTTCATTCAAGGTCACACATTCATCACAAAGAGCTATTCATGTTAACAGGTTTGTGTCCACACTGCAAAATTGTGTTATTTAATCAAGATACAAGGAAAATGTTCATATCAAAGATTTAATACTAATTCTAACTAGTGTAGGTACAAAAGGAACATATCACATTATTCACTAAAATGTCTTTCCAATGTATGGTAAGACATTGCCCTGATTTAGACCAACAGTTGCCAAGATACAGTCCATACCATATGTTCCTGGCCTTTAGCACATTGTCATTGTTATTTTTATTTGTCAGTTCATAAACACAAAAGCTCTACTATGGTGAGCATAAGATGCATGTGGCTTGAAGTCACTTTGTCTGTTGAAGAATGAAGTGGTGACAGTGAAAGTAAAAAAGAAAAATTAGACTGTTTTAAGAAAAGCAACAGAGAAAGGGCAGCAACACTTGTAGTTTTGTCAAAATCAAGGGAAACTACAAAATGGCTACTTGTGGGTGAGCAGAAAATTGCCTGCAAGCTGAGGTGACTGCACAGCAAGTTAAGGATTAGGCTTCCAGGATGTTTCCTTGTCACCAATCAAGAGAGGAAATCATGTAAATAACAACAGGGGATCCACCTCAAGACTTCTGGTGAACCTAAAAAACAAAGTTCTATGACACTGACCGGGGGTCACACAGTGCTTTACGTGGAGCCACTCACTATGTTTATGTTGGATCAAAATAAACTGAGAAATGACACAAATGATTACATGTAAAACCAGATTTAATTTTGTCTTATCTGCAGGTCAACATCTCAACATTCCTTGTGGCAGTGATGTCACTTTTGTTGAAGTTGCATTTTATATATTTTTTTTCCCTTCTCCCTTCGATTAACTAGTGTTGAATACCTATTTGTGACTTCATCTTGGTCTCTGATTGGTTTTGGTGGCTGGGGTCATCACAGATTATTATCTTTATAGTATAGGTATGGGAACACTTGAACTAGGATGTCAAGTCATTGTTAGTAAAATCATTTGTGGAAATGTGTTAAATCAATCTACACCCATCACTGGTCTTTCTACTCCTCCCTACACCCTTACTACTTTTGTTTTTATTTAAAAACCACAAATTCTGCTCCAGATATGTCTGTCATATGTCCACTGTCCACACAAGTTTCAAAAACACTGTTTGCTCCATTTGGCTCCTGTTATCTGCACCTACTTCCTGTCTGGTCAGCCACAAGCTGACTATAAGCTGCGAACAGACATTTAACAATTCCTTTCAGATTAAGTTTCACCTTTTTTGTCGGTCAAATAAAAGAAATACCTGCACCTACTACTCACCATTGTTGTTTCTCGTTATTAGATCTTTCTGACACTAAGCAAACAACTACACAGGAGAGAAGATGCTTATTGTTTACACCAACATACGCATGCCCAGAGTACCTGAATGGTCACATGACATCTGTTTTCACATAGAGGTATGGATGTCACCTCTGTTACATGGGATGGACAGGAAATCAGAAAACCCAGAACTCCACAAAAAGGTGGTTCTCTCTGCTCCTCAGATTAAGCTGTTTGTCAGGGAACAAAAGCTCCCCCCCCACCCTTACCAAATGTGTTCATGAGGTGATGTAGGGAGGGGAAAATGGTAGTGAAAGTAACAGACAGGAAATAAACCCCAAATTAGGCAAAACACTACATGGCTGACAGCAGCTTTAAGTATAACAGTATTTGAATTGACCTCCATAGGAATGTCACTCCTGCTAAAGTCCCATCATACCTCAGCCCTTGTGAAGAAGTAAGAAAAAAGAAGGGGCTAAGAGCTGGTTTTAGAATCATGGATTAGATGGGTTCCCCAAAGAGCTTCAGAGCTAGAGGCCTACTTTCTAAGGGTAAGTGATTGGTAAGCATAAAGGTGTTTTCTTCATTTGTATTATTATTTTTTTTTTTTGCCTTTGAAACACAGTCTCGGAGGCTTTGTGTAACTGTCACATAATGGGGTTTCCTGTCACAAGGCTGTCTGATGCCATTAATTTGCTTCTCCCACAACATTCTCTGGGGCTACCGCCCATACTCCGAATGCTGGGCCTTTCAATGCAGCCACACTGCTCACTCTCTCTCTTTCTTTTCAAAGAGCTGTGGCTCTCCTGGAGAGCCTTTTAAGAAGCCAGAGCGATGTGGGGGGTGGGCCGAGGATTTCAACCTGCATGGTCTTTCCAAACATACAAGGGGGACAAGGCCTGAGCATGAATAAACACAGCACAGCCTGGGCTGCTTTCTGAAGAAACTCACCCCTTGGACCTGTCTTGGAGGGAAAAGGGGAGAAAGAAGACTTTAGAAGAAAGATGAAGTGGAGAAAGAAAGAGAAAGGAGGTGTTAGGAGCGCCCTCCGTCAGCCACCTGGAGTCTCTGCAGCTTCTGAGTGCATTCCAAGGTTCATGATTACGATAAAGAAGAGGAGGGTGGAAGAAAAAGGGAGGTTTGTATAAAGCATGAGGCCCAGGAGATACAGTCAATCCCCCGCTGGCTCTGCTCTTTTCACTGAACACACAAGACGACAGGGATGGCCTCTCCATCTGAAGCAGCCCCTGGAGGGCCATGGAAGAGCTCTCTCTCTCTCTCTCTTCTTCACAGAAGGGCAAGGGCAGCTCTGCAGACACAAAAATGCTCTGACTGAAACCAGATATGGAGAAAGAAAAGGAGAGGCTGCATTCGACCAGGATAAAGGATGACGGAGGCTTTTCAAAATGATGAGATGAGGGTTAGCGGGGGGGGGGCGGGCAAATGTCACTCATCATATGGGCCTGACCTTTGTCTTCACTAGCGTGTTACACAAACACACAAACTGTGCACATACAAAAGAATGTGGTCAAACGGCTCGATCTGCCACACACTTTACTGCTCTCAATACACATTGACCTCCATTGAGAGTTCAGCACACTGATATGTGTGGCCGAATTTGTGCTGGATAATGTGAAAGCTAATGTAGCAGAATAAAAGTAAATATTACATGTTTTTATGGTAAAGGAACACATTTTATGTGCTTTTTTTCTCACAATGGTTGCAACCTCTTTTAAATTCTCTGGTGAGTGGGTGTGTATATTTTCTCTATTGTAAGTAAATTCCATGCAAATACTGAAACAACAAAGAACTTAGCTGTTGCTACATCCACATGACTATTATTTTGATTTTACAATGCATCATATTTGCTACAGTTAAGTCTGCTTCTCACACTAAACCAAGAAGATTACACACATTGCTTTTAGTTTTTAAACTCCAGGTCTGTGTTTAAGCCTTCATGGGCAGAAAAAAATAATATTTTGGAAATGATTACCTCCTGAAGAATCTCATAATCAGATTCTAAATTTAAATGTGCAGGAATGGTCTGTATGGGGATCAAAAGAGATGGAAACCATTATGAGAAATTCCTCAAATTCATCAGCATTTTGATTTATCTTTGCACATACACATATATTTGTTAATAGAACCAAACACTTGTGAGAAGAAAATTGCAAAAAACTGCAGACCAGGTGGAAACCAGTTGTGATGTCACCAATAAGAATCTGAACTCCTGTTTTGAGCTCTTCAGATTCAGAGACATCACCAGCAAATGAGACCATTAATTTCTCAAGAAAATATTTGCTGATGTTATAAATCAAGTAAGAGCACTTATTTCCTCCTAGACTTTCCATTTAAACAGACTTGGTTATACAGTGCAGTCTATGGACTAGACCCACAAGGAAGAAATTTCAAATTCAAAACAGGAAAGCAAGATTATGAAAGTAACTAACCAACCAACTGTACAGAATGACTTAAAAACAGAAATATAATAAACAAAAAACCAAATAAACCACAACAAAAAGCCCAAACCGACAAAGTCAACACCACAGTCCAGGTCAAGACCGAATTATGCTTTCGACCACTTTCAGTATGGAACAGAAACACAAATTTAGAGTTTAAAATGCCGCTTTAAAAGGAAATCAAAGTTGTGTGTTCAAAATAGATTATATGTGCATTGTGTTTGCAGTGAAGGCTGCTGCAGATTTTGGCTGCAGAGACAATACACATAAAAGTTTTACAGAAATGTTAAAAAAAGACTACCTTGGTTTTCCCTGTCAACCTCTGTGCACAGACTTTCAGAGTCACAGGTAAAAGAAATAACACACAAAAGAAAAACTCCCTCAGTATGGTGTGTGTGTGTCAGGGCCAGTAGTCCTCATGTAGCCCTGTTGAATCAGGTACTGATGAGGTATAACCTCTTTTCTGAGGAACTGGATACAGTAAGTTTGGGGGGACACATGGTGATGGAGTGGCTAACATTGTAGCTTCAAAGCAAGAAGGTCATGGTTCGAATCCTGGTTTGACCCATGGTCTTTCTGTGTGGCGGTTGCCTTCTCTCTGGGTTCTCCAGTTTCCTCCCACAGTCCAAAAACATGCAGAGGTTGATTGGACACGCTAAACTGACTGAAGGTGTGAATGTGAGCGTGAACAGTTGACCATCTCTATATATTTGCCGTCCGATGACCTGTCCAAAGTGTGACCCGTCTTTCACCTTATGTCAGCTGGGACTGACTCCAGACCCACACGTGGAGGATAAAGCAGTAGCCAATGAGTGATCGTGTTTAGTGCTAAGATTTGGATTGTTTGAGCTGCCCAAACGAATTGAAGTCAGTGTAGTGTCCTACGAAGAGGAGCTGCACAAACCTGTGTGTGTGTGTGTGTATTAGCTTGCATGTTCTCATGCACTTCAAGTTCACTCTACTCTGCTTGAGGGCCCTTATGCACAGCACAATGGTCTACCCTGCTTTTTTTTTTTTGTGTGAATGATTAAAGTCCTGTTGCAGAGCTTTACAATCTCCTCCATATGTTTACACACACACACACACACACACACACTTCCCTTCCCCCATTACGTCACAGAAGAAGTATTCCAGTTGGACCTTTGGGGATTTAGGAAGTCAAGAGAAGTGAAACTTCTCCAGAAAAATTTCAGCACTTTGACTCCAGCTACTTTCACACCCCCCCCCCCCCCCCCATCCTTGCACCTGCTTCCAGTTATTCCCACCCCACCACCCCCTTTTCTTCACACCCCCCCCCCACCCCCCATCCTTGCACCTGCTTCCAGTTATTCCCACCCCACCACCCCCTTTTCTGAACTATACTGCAAAGCAGAGCCTGAGCCTTTCATACTTGTTATTCAGCAGGACGAGCACTGGAAAAACAGCTTTCCCACCTTTCTACTAGCGATATGAGGTCGAGAGCCGCCTCACTCATGCCATTGTGTGCTTTCATGTTTTGACTCGGCCGTGCAGGGTGAGAGTGAAAGAGACAGTGGAGGCTTTGCTTGTTGATTTACCTAATGGCCTCGGATATATCACCTCACGGTGAGAGCTGCCTTTGCGTCTCTGAGACCACCGAGAGGACCAACCATTTCCACTCAACTACCAAGAATCCAAAGCAAACAACTGTGTACACACATTCTGTGAATGGCAGTTAATCCACCTGTGGCTGTGCTGCAGTGGCTGTAGGATTGCAGTGTTGTAAATTCAATTTTTTTTTTTTAGAAATGTACAGAATGTCTTCTTTTCAGACCAGTTCTGTTGTTTCTTTTAATCTATTTCTTTCAGGTAAAATGGTCACAAAAACTGCATCCATTATGGATGGAATGGGCCCATTGGCACAGGAGACCGGTAATGGTTGAGAAATGTATGTAGATGTTTTGCACTAGATACAGATTTCTAAACTGAATGGAAACTGGAATGTTTCAAATGCATTTGTGCAGTTTTTGTATGAGGTTATGTACAGTGTTGGGACCTGGATAATTATAATGTTATTTATTATTTTTATTATTATTATTATTTAATTTTGTACATTCACTATCCACCAAGTGGCTGCAGCATGCACTTTGGAAATCTCTCATTGTTAAAAAGATTAGATTGCTCTTTCTGCATTGACCATAGAGGTTTGGTGGGTCATCATAACAGTACATAACAGAGATAACAACTACATGATAAAGACAAGAACTGCTGTAACACGTTAGGGAACAAAAATAATTACGCTGTTGACAGATACTGATAAAATAACTCAACACAATCATGAAAATTATCAAATGAGGGCAGTTAATCGGGCAGAAAGCACAAGTACAGAAGTAAAACAAGATATTATTCACATGGAAGAAACATTTAACAAAGTTAAATAAGATGGACAAGAGACAAGAAGTAGTACTACAAAAAAATACAACAAAAGAAACAGACTGTCGAATGTCACTATTGCAGAACAAGAATGGAATATTTAGTGAGCCCTGTCTTAATCTGAATAAAAATCTCAGAATGATTATTTGTATAATTATGAAGAAAAATTGCAGCACATATCTTTACATCATTTTCTATGAGCACTTTGAATGTAGATTGAATGCAGGCATATTGGACTTTAACTGAAGTTCAGAGAAGTCAAACCTAATGAAAGATGGAATTACCTCTCATTCAAAACTGTACACTGTATGTACTCCAGTGTATATACTTATCTCTATTAATTCTATCAAGAAACAACAGTGCTGTTCTCCATCTTTTTACATTTCAGAGTCACAAAGACAACACTTCATGCTTGATATTAGTTTTGGAAAAGCCAAGTCTTGGTTTAAATTTGTAGTTACCTCACTGGCTTCAAAAGCCTAATTCCAAGAGGTGAATAAAGTAGTCCACTCCCTCTCAAAATTAATATTGCAAAGCAACATGAGTCAAAAAAGAAAGAGAAAAAGAAATTCGCTGGCCACAGCAGGAGGGTTTAAGCCTGGACCTCCTTGAAGACCTCACACCGATACGCCTGTCTCCATTTCTCCTGCCCTCTATTCTTCATTATCTAATTCAAGTGTCAATTTTCAGCCGGAGCCTGCGTTCACCCTTTCTTCTGCCATTGTTTCTGCTCAGCAGGGTGTGGGATGCCTCCAACTTAATGGTTGATCCAATTAATTTGGGAAACCTTTACAAGACTGAAGTCCTCTGAATAAAAACGTGCAACAAAAAGGAGTAAGTTAACAGAGAGCCGTGTCACTGATTGACACCGGTGCCAAAACGCCTGTGTGTTGCCATTATGGCCGACCAAGTTATGGAACCCAAACGGAGAAAGGTGGCCTTGCTGAAAGAGAGGAACATGTCTAATTAACTTGTGTCAAATAAAAGTTCTCAGCTCCACAAAAGTGACTCAACCACCCCAAAGCATTTTATGGATTTGCCTCCTTGTAGGGCATTTTAAATGGCAGGAGCTTATTAAAACTGATGTCATCATATCTTTTTTTTTCCTTGCAGAACACACCTGGCGTCTCTATGCACCATTTTCTTTTGGGCTGTGATACAGTAGGTTCTACACTGTAGGAGGGAAGTAATATAGTCTGCAAGAAAAGGTATTCCAGCCACTGTCAGAATGTAACTACATGGTCTGTTGTTAATCTTAGGTTGACTGAACCCTTTTGCCTAATTGGTCATATTCTGAATAGTTCATAAAGTGTGCACGCTGTGAGTGACAAAAAAATCCATAATAATTAGGTTAAGCCCATCATTAGCTGCCTGTAAAAGTTACACAGCTGTACACTGACACACACAGACCCACACAACTGTGGAGTAGAGAATCACAGACTGAGCATTCTCTCTGTAATTCCCGGCTTCATTATTTGATCGAACCGGCTAATTGGGTGGCGACACTGAATTCCTCACAGACGCAGAGCCACATGTGAGCAGACGAGACTGAATCGTTGGAGGGCCTCGTCTCTCAGTTCAACACTTCTGAGGGATTAACAAATTGTGCGTGTTTTAATAAATCATGCGCCTGGACATGAATAAAGCATCAGGCGTTCGGCCTCAGGGGGAGACGCCTTCATATCAGTCAAGGGGGAATCAGTGCTGAAATGACATGGGGCTCACATGGATGCAGGTGGTGCCAGTGGGAAGGGAGGAATGCTTACAGCATATAAAGAGGCTGTGAATGGGAATCTGACCGTGTGGATGATGAGAAATCTGATTTGATATCATTAATCTTTCTTGTTGTCAATGTGTCCAGCATGGAGCTGGAGAGTTAGATATTTGACGTGTAAGTCATCAACATATACAGTACATTCACGTGTGTCACTATAGAAAGGGAACTGGTGAAGCTGCAGCTTCATTAAGTAAAGCATAGCAGTGATTGCAAACATTTGATTCCAGAGGTAAATCAATGTTCTCCATCGACCAGTGTGTGAAGTGGGGAAAAAACAAAGTGGCAGTACTCAATACCAGATGATGTTTGTGATGTTCACAATATCTATTTATTTAAATGTTTATTAAATGTATATTAAAATATTTAAAAACTGGACTTGCACATTTTGCCAGCTTATATATTTAAATTATCCTTCACATTTCCAACAATAATTTAAACTTCAAACACACATTCCATTTTATTTGGTGTTGTGTTATTATGTTGTCCACCAGGACACAAATGTGGCAAGGGCTCAGTGAATATAACTAAAGAACTAAAGTACTGTCTGGTACACAGTACTGGCCCACTTCAAGTACTGCGATTAACTTTTCTGAAAATTCTTATCAAATTACACTATTAATTGTGACCCTAAAACAAGTCAAAGTACAAAAAGAGATTACTAATATTATTAATAATTCTAAGAGTGATGCATCCCAAATGATTGAAAATAAGTTTTTAATGACTTCCATTTATTTTTGCTTGACATTTACTTTGCTGCTGATATTTGTCTTCTATACGTGTATATAATGTTAACAGCATTTAAAAAGGGTAATCATGGCTGCTTTGCTGTAAACATAATATAATGCTGACTGATCCGAATGATTAGCTGACATGATTTTCACTGCTGTGCTGATTTAAATGGCGAGCTCCACCAATCAAAGATGCTGTTACTGCACCTGAGGATTATAGGTAGTATTTTTACACAGTTGATATCACATGGGCTTTGTCTTTTTAATAAAACAATACATGTATTATAATTTACATCTTGGTAGAAAATGTTTGAAAAGAAGCCGGGAAGATGGAAAGAACAAAAAGTCCATGAAAACAAAAATTTAAATAGAAAAAAAAGAATGAAAAGTCAGTCTGCTACTTCAGCACCATGGACAGCATCACGCATCGACCCATATGCTTCATGAGTAAACAAATTACCAGACACAGAATTGGAAAAAAAAAACTATTAACAGAGCAGCAAAAGTCCAAAAAATGATCCACGTTTACACATTTGCTGCAAGTAGCACTGTGTTCTTTGTGAGTGTTTACATCAAGGACTGAGTGAATGAAGCAGAGCAACAATATGAACGATTGATTAACCTGTCCTAGCTATCAGATGCTCAGCAAGAAGGTATTTTTGAGAGAGAGAGATTGGTTGTGATGCACTGTCTGTATAAAATATTTAAATATACTTGAGGATAAAGCTTTTAGGTGAACCTTATGACCAGCACCCTAAATTACTGTACATTGATGGCAAACCTTCTTGATAAAGCATGTGATGCTGTTCTTAATAAACTTTTGTTTTTTTTACAAGTTAGACATTATTTTAGAGCAACATTTCAGTGGAAAACATGCACCTTATGCATCAACCCTTCTGCTTCCAGGAGCCTTGCTTTCAACTTCGTATGTTTGTTTGATGGTTGTGCTACTGTCACAACTGGTGATTAACCATCTGAGGTCATATGGACCAAGGGCCCGTCTTCGATCTAGTCCTACTATATGAATAGATTTAATAAGGTGCAGCCTTTTATTAAATGGTTGATGAATTAGACATTTAGTATATCATCCCCTGCTATGTTACAAATGTATTTTAATACAAATAAGTCTAAGTTGTTACAGTAATATCTGTTAGCAAGTTACTAGTGGGAGTATTTTTTTTTGTAGATTTGGGGTTAGGCTGTTGAAAACACTCAAAAAGTACTTGCTTCTGTTTAATTTCACCTTGGTTCCGTCTGAAATGCTGTGCTAGTATAGTGCTACAGTTGAGCATGTCGGGTCCAGCCCACTTAACCTTGTCACATCAAGTGTTGGCTGTACCCATGTTTTGCTTTTCTTTTTCCTTTTAAATAAAAAAGGGGCACATCATCCTTACCTCCATCTTTTTGTTATCCGTAGTGAGAAGGTGAATCGAGAGGATGCATCAGACTTTGTCATCAAATTAGTAATTTTGGGTGATTTATTTAGTGATGTATAAAAGAGGTTAGAGTCAAGGATTTGGGTGCCATATGGAAATTTTCATTATATATGTCTGTTGTAGCACTTGCCAGTAAACAAGTTTCTATTTTAGGAACTTCCTCAAATCAACTGAAGAACTGCAGCTTAATGTTTTTAAATTTAGTTTTAAAAAGATGTGATTATTCCAAACAGGGACTAGATAATTGTCCATATTGTACATGTGGAAAAACTATAAATTTATTAGTGCGTAAATAATGTCTAGATTATTTTACAGGCAAGAGCACATCACCACAGAGTAGAAGGATGTGACCATCAACTGGTTTGTACCAGCTGAACAGGGGGAGTTCATTTTTCATCGTCGGCTCAGGGAGTCTAGAGGCGACTGTGACAGTGTCATCAGTGAATGCAGCCACTGACACCCGCATTCATGACAACGCCTTTGTTCTTACGCTGCAGGAGTCTTAAGTTAATTTGAATTAGTGAATTGATGGGCATTTTTCAGGCCCAAGTTCATTTACTGGTCTCCACTTTGACAACAAGTGCCCCTCAGCTGATTGAAGGTTGTCGAGGTTGTTGAGAAAAGTTTAAACATATTCATCCCTCTGTATGAAACGCTCATCCACATTTGATTGATCTTTTATGTAAAAAAAGACAAGGGGTCAAATTTTTTAGTACACACAAACACACACTATCATCCATTAACCCTCAGATACATTCATTTCAGTGTCTCTAATGAACCTAACCCCAGTCTGCATGACTCTTTGGAGTATGAGGGAGCTGGAGAATTCAGACTCCACAGACACAGGGTGAAGAGTGATGATGTTTTACTCTCCTGAAAATGTGAAATGTTACATTCGTACTTCAGATTTCTACATATATGAAAAAATAAAATAACATAGTCCTAAAGTATTTGAGGCAAAACTGTCACTTACCACAGGCTTTGCAGTAATAAGTAATATAGTGAGCAAAGTCTGCAAACAAGCAGATCACAGCAGAGACCAGCTGTGTTTCTGCTTGTGTTGTTTTAACCCTGAAACCTGTTGTTTTTCATGGAGAGGGTGTTGAGACTGTGCTCTTTGTGCGTTCAAATTAATTGTAATATGCTTAATTTTTATTTATTTATTTTAGTATTATTGTGCCACAAAGATTTTTAGGTGAGGGAAAAGCCTAAACAGTGACCTCGCCATCAAAGCATGAGGATATGGCGCCACCCTATGGAATGTTTACAAGGACAACACAAGCCATGAATGAATGAAAATATAATCAATACTTCAGAATAACTTCCCCCAATAAAATATATATATTGGTGGAATGTACAAGTTCAATCACTCTGATCCAAATTTTACCTTATGCCTGCAACCATTGATTATTTTCTTGATAAAAAGGAGTTTCCTCTGGTTGGCTTCTAAAAAAATAAATAAATATAACAACAAGCCTGTCTTTTGAACGGCTCCTCAAGATCTGGCTCCCTTCAAGAGCCATAAATCCCAGCTCTAATTTTCACTTCATAACAAAACATCATCACTGTCTTAATCTTCCTGACAGGCCGAGAGGGCATTTTGACTACTGTGCTAAGGCCAAGCGTCGCTCAGATTACCCTCTGCTGGACCATGTGGTAATTACTTCAGACTGTCTGATGCATTTCTAGGATGTATATCTTGAACGGGAAGGCCTTTTTTAAGTTTCAAATTTGAACTCTCATGTTTAATACGTTCAAATCCAAATTTCATCCCTACAAGGAAATTGTTGTATCGTCACCCCATATTTCCTCATTTCTGCCAAAAACAGCATAAGCAGTTAAAACACAACTCCCACAAAGATACGCACGCCTGTAGAGATGTTAATAAAACATGTAATTTTGCTCAGAAACATGACCTCACACAAACAAAGTACAAAGGTCTCAGGTTTAAACTGAGAAGCATCTTAGTGTGAGTCACCAGTACTTACTGCTGTGCCATCAAACATTTCATTTTTATCAAGCAGAGTTTTTCCTCCCTTGTTGCACACTGGGGACTGCTGTATTACAACACAAGCCCATATGGTATACTTGCATATATTATCATACAGTGGAGTTGAAAGAATGATTACTGTGAAACCTGCAGTTGTGAAACACAGAAAAAACAGAGGATTTATCATATAATGACGGCAGCCTCTCTCCCCTCTTTCAGCCATGTGTCCTTGTGGCTTCTCTCTAAGTGGCTGCAGGTGAGTGTGCACAATTATTCCCATTTTTGCCATTTTGGGGTGAGTGGGCGGATAAACAAGCAGCACACAGTGCAACTAATTGTTCCATTACATGGGAAGGAAAGTGCAGGAGGCGTAATCAAGCAGCTTTGTTGCAAATAACGTGTCACAGAAATGTCTCCGTTCCGCCTGATGATGTTTTCAGTTTTGATGAGCGAAAGTCTCCTGCCGCCCCACACTGTCGGTCCATCTGCACTCTTTGGGAGGAACAGAAGAAGCGACAACATTGTGCCAGATTCTAACATAAATGAAGCACGTTATTTCACTGTACTGTGAGGTTAACTGTCTGTGGGACTAATCAATATCTATAAACTGTCCATATGTTCCAGTTGGGTATGCAATGACGTCAAAACTCTACAATATATACACAAATAATAGTCGGTTGCAATCATTTGAAAAGACATTTCAGAAGCATGTTGATATAAATACCACACATCCTTGTCATTGTATGCCTAACTTGAAGCCTTAATGGAGAATTAGACTCAAATGCCATAAACAAAGGCTTACAGTGCTTTCACATCCAACATAAACATGACCACACTCTGATCACTGAATCACTTTTGTTTACAGCACTCATCTGATGCTAATCCTATCTAATCCTATATGTTAACTTTATTTATCGTAAAGCACGACCAACAGTTTGGTGTGAAGAACCAGAGATACGAGTGATTTCACAAGATCACAGGAAGCAATAAACCTGTAGCGTCTGTCGGTATAATCATTGTCACTGATTCTAAAGCAAACTTTAAGGCAATTTGTAAACCTCTGTTAAGGGATGGCCATCGACATTCTTTTCTGTGAGAATTATTCCTCTTCCATATATTTAAACAAAGGCATTTCAAAACTCTTATTTAAACTTTATAATTTTCAATTTAAATTGAAACTATTTAAATTTAAAGCCTGCCTACAAGTTATCTAGTTGGCTCTACACCAAACTGATACAGCAGCCAGCAAGTTACATTTGCAGTAATGATTCTCAAACTGTGGTTCATGTACCACCAGTGGTACACAAGCTTCCTCTTGTGGTACTTGGAGGAAAATCAGAAATACTGTTCTACTGTATATACCAGTATATATGTGATCGGAGTGGCACTGAGGAATTTTGACCTGAGTGCTTAGAAAATGAAACAAATAAAATAATAACAATTAAAGTCATCTTATACCAGTGTCTGAAGTAAATGTGAGGAAGAGGAGAATGATGAGGGAATGATGAATAGTCTGTCCCTAGTGTTTAGTTTTAAAGTTTGAGTTCAAAGTCCTACCACACTCTGTGGAAGGCATGTTGTTCTTCAACATGCCTCAGTTCGCTATCACAATGCTCCTTTGAAAACACCTGACTTATAATAGGACACACAGTATGATCCTTAATGTCCAAGCTGCACAAGCTTTTAAATTAAATTTGTGTATGTCCATAATATTCAACATTGATATTATCTTAATCAACCAAGTCAATTAATCAATCACTCACTAAATGAATCAAGTTAATCAATGGAATTAACAAATCCATCAATACATCCAACAGTGAATCAGTACATCACTGGTAAACAACACTGTAAACATTGTTGCATGTGTAAAGAAAGCTAAAGGGCTAACATACACATGCTAACAAACAGAAAGCTATGTGGCTAACATACCAATGCTAACATGTTAACTGTCAAAATCAAAACAGAATGAAACAACTCACCGCCGACTGGTGAAAGTTCTATTTCGCACACATTCTGGTTCTTAGTCGAACAGCTGAGTGCAGGTCTGGCTTGGATTTAGACAGCATGTGCCTCTCAGGTGAAACAGTGAAAAAGAGGAAGTGACATAGGCGACCAGGAAACATATAGTAAGAGGAAGTGACATCATTTGATCTGGAAGTATCTCAACATTTCTTAGTTTTATTAATTATTTTTTATCTGTTTTATATTGCACATTACAGTTCCTATGGCACTATTCATTTATATTTTTATCTGGGTACTTACAGGTACAATAAACATGATATAAATAAATCTGACTTTACTTCAATCTGAGTTTTAACCCTAATTTTAACATAAAATCCTCAATCTTGGAAAAAGAAGGTGCACCCCCGCTACCAATCTTTGACATTCAAACCAAAGACAAATTCTTAAATGGTCAATTAATCATCACTTTTACATGAAGGTGTTTATTGATGAGTAGGATAAGACTGGTTTTAAATGACCATTATCAGTTTCATTATAACTTCCTATTTGTTGTTTTTCAGCTCCAAAGACTGAACTTAGCTGCTTTCACCTGCGCGAGCCACATGTTCACATTATGGTTTATTTAGTTGAGTGGGCCTGAAAGCAACAATTCCTACAACTTGTCTTTTTCTTTTCCCTGCCCTGTTATTAGCTGGAGACCTTCAGTCTCATTCCTGTGATTAGCCACAGAAGTTACAATGGTGTATTGTCAGTGAAATGAACAGGCGCAAGGCATATTCAGTGAATCTAAATGTATCCTGCACATCATGCACTTATCTTTCCCAAGCAGTGAGTCTCCTGCAGTGACACTGTGTGAGACTGTTAAAGAAGGTGGCAGAGCCCGGGCACACAGGTCTCTCTCAAGTACTCTAGCACCTCATTTACTTAATGCACACCCTTGGAAAATGTGATCACATTAGTGTTGCGAGCGCTGCGCTGTATGTGTGGACTCTGCAACAAGGCTGTGGAAACAGCAAGAATCTACGCCTAAGTGTAATTTTTTTGGAAATGATGTTCTTTAATGGAAGCTACTCAGTGCCTTAAAAGAAGGGTGCGACTAAAACAAAAGGCAAAAATCTGACTATTATTATCTTTTTCTTCCCTTTGATAGAAGCATAACGCTTCATACTGATTTGAGATTAATTACAATGTTTTGCTTGTTTGTTTGTTTTTTCAGGTATGACACATTTTACACATGAAAACAAAGAAGAAGTCAACACATATGAAACATATGCCAAAAATCCAGGGATAAAACTAACTACTAACTAACTAAAATATATAAGATAAGATAAGATAAAAGTGTGTTGTGTGTTTCAGTTGGTGCTATGTTTACTCATTTTAGATTTAATAACTGAGGAAAACAACACATTAAAAACATTTGGCACAGATCAAATATCTGTGCCAAAAGCAGCCTATGATGTCACTCTGACCTCACAGCAGATGGAGGCCTTTTCATGGAGGAGGACATTTGCGCGGCCCATAACTGTTGTCACCTTTACTTAGGTCTTATTGACAGTGAAAAAAAAAAAGGTATTCATTTTATAAAAGATTATTCAGACCTTTTTAAAATGTCTGATGAGAACGGAGCAGGCGATGACTCTGCCTGGTGTTTCTTTGCAAAGTTGCAGAGGAGGAAATGTAACAAAAAATGTAATACAAAATGAATGATGATGATGATGATGATGATACTGTGTCTGCTATTGCCAACAACACACACAGACCCCTCCAGTCTTAGACAAAATTATACTTCAGTCTCATGTTCTACCATATAGCTTTAAAGATTAAATGACAAAAACATCCAACACTGATGGGCTTCATCTCTTTTAAGTGGATTAAAAATCAAATTAAGATAAATGTATAATTTTAAGTAAAGTTCTGCAAATTTACCGTGAACTAAATCTCTCCAGTCCTGAGGCCTTTGATCCATGTCATTAAAATTTTGTTTTTTTGTTTTGTTAATGGTGCTGCTCATACCTGCTGGCAGGTCAATGACATATTCAGCCTCAACACTCCTTCTCTCCCTTTTATACGTCTTCATCCTCTGCCTCCTCCATCTCACCATCATCATGTCTCAGACAGTTTCTATGCTCTGGACTGCAGCCTGTTGAATATTTCATGGCGTTCCATGAAAGAGAAGAGACATTCACGAGAACTTTTTAAAAAATGATTACTTTTCACATTTCTGAGGTTGAAATGGACAGTTTGAAGCCTTGATCTTACCCTGTTATTAGGTTTGTTTGGTCAGTCAAGGCTGGGAGTTTATAGATGGATGGATGGATGGATAATGTATTAGTACCTTCCCGTATCTGATACCATATATTATGTCTTTGAGACAAATGACAAAATGTTCATTGTATGTGTTATTTTACTCACTGCGTGACTTATTAAAGCTTCTTAAAGCAACAGATTTGACATTATGGATCAATATTTGCATAATAACCTTTCTTCAATAATGATGAGTGAAATGATGACCCGTCACCAAGCAGTTCAATGAGGTCTACTCTGGTCAACTATGCAGCTCTGCACACGTCTCCGGTGGACAAGTCACCATTCAAACACTGATAACAACTGCCTACACTGCAAAGCAACCCAAAAAAAGGAAAAAGAGTGAACGGACTTTGGCGCAGGGAGTGAGTGATCGGAAAAGGCCGTCACATGGTGACCTTCAGAGGAGGATTTGCTAATGTTGCTGAATTGATGCCACTGTGATGTTAGCCATGTAGGCTGGTGTTTGGTTCACTCTTATACAAGAGCGGCGCAATGTTTGAACATAAACACATGGACAATGTGATTTGATTGGCTGATGCACACATCGCCACTCTCAATTTCTGGCACAAACAATGTAAGAAAAGCAAAGCAGCAGTCCCACAATGCAGTTAGGCAATGCTCGACACCTGAAGTGAATGAGCAGCGCTTCACTCAATGTGAAGCTCAGGAACAGGAAGGCATCCTCAAGCTGTGGAGACAGGAAAGGAACATCTCCTGATCCTTTAGGGGGGTCCATTACTTCTCAGTATGATGAGCAGACGGAGGGAAAGGAGGAGTAATTGGGGGTGTGCGGATGGAGAAAGGTTAGAGATCTTCCTTTAGGGACCACAGGACAGCAGGAGTGAAGCTCTACATCTCCCTGAGACATCGCTCAGATCGTTTGACCTCTCAGCTTGGGTTAAGGAGAAGCTAATTAGCAGTAGTCTCTCTGTCTGTGCTTGGATCTGAGTATTTTTTTACGCAGATTATGACCTTCCTTTCAGTTGCACCCCAATCATCCTAGAATTATTATTTATTTGTTAATTTTTTTACAAATGAGCCATTCATGACATTTGTTTTTTTCTTACCATTATACCCAGTTTATTGCAGATCAACACGTCACTGTGCAAGCTTTTTCCGTTAATGTGCAGCCCTACTAAGAATCACTGTGACCTTGCACACTCGTGGCACAACCGCGCAGTTCATCAAAATGTTTTTCCAAGAATTTTTCCGAATCTTTTGGGGACTTCAGTGTTTGACAAAAAAAAAGAGACAGAAGAGAGAAAAGTGCTCTGAAGGGAAGACTCAAAGAAATGAACAAAAGAGGAGGAGAAGGATAATGAGAGTAGAGAAAAGACAAAAGTGGAGTCAAATGAGCAGGTAGAGTCAGACCCACGGGGGAACAATATGTTTGTGCAAAGATGAACTGCACACATTAGCCTCTGTAATACAGAGCCTCATTCTGAGCTCAAATTGCAGAATATTAGCTTTGATTATGCACCATTTCCCAAGCGACTCATTACCTAACGAGGGGGTGCACTTGTGACAAAAACTGATTGACTTTATTGACCCAGAAAGCAGAACTGGAAAAATAGAAAGAATACTTTACAATCCAACATGACTCACGTCTGCATGTCACCCACTCGCAATAAAAACCAGCCAAAGACGACGCGTTAAGCTGAAGGGGGTGAAAAACAAGAGAACACTCGCCCACCACTAATTTCTGGGTGTCATGCTTGCAATTCTTTGATGTCCCAAGTTTAGTGAGGAAAGAGTGTGTGTGTTCAGTCTTTTAAATGATGTCTCCTTGCGGCATGAAGACGAGGGTTGGAGGACTCAATGGTTTTGCTGCAGCGTGTTCTCTCGCTCTGTGTTTATGCCTCAGACTGGACATGAAAAAGGGCTTTGAAACTTTGCATTTTGTTTAAGTTGAATAGCCAAGTTTTTCAACTGCATGTTTCTACTGTATAGTCCATAATCTAAAAAGCTCAGCAAGGTTAATGTTGGAGATAACTTTACAAAATGTACAAATCCAATATTTTCTATGGTTTGTAGAAAAGCAAATGTAAAAAAAATATTCTGGGACACCAGGTTCCAGGCAAAGCAGTCAGACCTGAAATTTAACCTGGGATCTACCAGTTTATTTGGCCTAGAAACCCTTTCAACAGAATAAGGTAAGCAATACGATCATTGTTTTTGCTCAACTACCATCAAATAAGCAACCTTATCAAATTAATGAATGAAAATTCATTATCCATTTCATTGTTAACATCTGTGAAAAATATAGTTCAGAAGCTGTGAAAACTCTGATATCAGGTTCACTGTGTCAGTTAATGGCCCACAGTGAGACTTCAGACTGCAACAAACAGAGGACTCTTCCACTCACCTTTTCCTTCCCCAAGAACTACGGTGGCCTTCACATACCTAATATCTTGCCAATCTCCCATTCTATCTGGCATTTCCTTTTAATTTTTTGTTAGCTTATGCAACAGGTTTATGTCGGGGGAGTTTTTCTTTGTGTCCTTTGCAGACTTCCACTTCAAAAGGCAAAACGTATGTCCGTTCAGTCTGATAGAAAGATGGCGATGTCTGTAAAGCAAGGCCCTTGCCTAAAGTACATATTGTATATTAAGGAGCTTATTCTAAAGCCATAGAAACCAAACCTTTATTTATCTTAAAGCAATTACATGCTTGAATAAACATACCCATGGGCAGTATATTAACTTTATACCAAAAAAAAAACCCTCCACCAGACCTTTAAAGAGTTCATATTGTCTTGTACACACCTATTCTGATGGTGTTTTTATATTTGTTTGTCATGCCAAAGAGAAAATACATCTTTGACCACTTTATCTCAATAAAACAATTTTACTAATCTATTTTAATTAAAAACTACAGCAAATTGACCTACTGTTCACATTTGCATCACAGACCCTTCCTTCTACCTGCCATTGTACACCATACAGCATGATGTAATGGACGCCAGCATTCAGCTTGCACAGCTCATCCAGGATGTGCCTGAGCATCATTACTCTGTCTCAGCTGTAACAAGGGCGCAGCAGCACTGAATCAAATTATCTGTGCATTTACTGCAACGTATGCAAGGTCTCCTGATCCTCGGCCATCTGAAGAGTCGTAAAATCAGGCAGAGGAGAGGGCAGCATACAGGTAACAGTGCTGGAGCTGCAAAGTGCCTTAAATGCTAGAGAAAATCCCACAGCCCATTAATTTTCAAATTAAGTGCTGCCTGCCAGCACCCATTTTGTCCTTTGTCATAAAGGGATTGACATGGAGGTGACTGCTGTCTGTCTTTCTGTGTCCAGCTCCTCAAGGCTCGTCTCAGTTCACTCCCTCCGGCTGCTTTTGTCTCTGTGTGTCCTGGTGCTCCAGCCAATTAGCATGCCACATTAGCAAGCATGCACCAAGCAGGGCTGAATATGCCCAAACCTGCCTCTTTGATTTTGTTAATTGCACTGTGGCCTCATTATCCCATCTAGCTAAGCAAGTGCTCGTGCATAAGGCCGTGTTTGTGTGTGTGAGTGTGAATGCCGCTGTTCATGCTTGTTTTTGCTTATACTGTACATTTAATTACATCGGCTGGTGAAGTCACTGCTGCTGCTCTGCAGGGAGCACAGTTTCCAGAGAAGTACTCTGACCCTCCGTCCAGTAAAAACTGAGTTAGACTGCAGTGCTGAGTGCAAACTGTCTGGCAGGAGCGTGCTTATGATTCATCCGAGATGCAGAGAGGTGGGCAAATGGCACTGATTGTCTCTTAGTGGTTCATTAAGCAGCAATAAGGTTGAGAATTTGCCCCCAGCCATGTGATATTCATGGCTGCTGATACCACTTAGCCCCAGCATCTGCTTCGGCTGCTCATGTCAGAGTCAATCTTTAAACAAGCCAAATCAATATGCCAAAGATAATCACATAGCAGTGGAATCATCATCTGACAGCAGGCAGAGAGAAAGCACACATGATTCTGTGAGCCTCACACGCTGAGAAGCCAATCCAAAGGTTACTGTGGGTAAATGTCGACTTGATTCACATGTACCTTATATTTAAAACACTGCCAGGCTTATAGAGAAAGTCAGGGCAAGACCAGACCACATATCATCATAAGATCATAATCAGAACAAAGAAAAAATAGCTGAATAGCTGAATGAAAAAAAGAGCAGAAATTTCAACATCATGCAAAATATACATATATATATAGTGACGGCTATAACCTTAGAGTTTTACATTCAATAAACCAATCTATTTCTCTAGATTCACACCAAAAAAAAAAAAAAAAGAATTAAATTGCTAATGTTTCAAAGTCATACAGTACTTCAAAATTCAATGTGTACAATTTATCAGACATAAGTGACAGAAATTTAACTTAATACACATTAGTATTCCTGTATAGTTGTGAACAAACTGCATTTAATATGTGCTTAAGACAAGGGCCTTGCTTTACTGAGGCCGCCATCGTGTCCCACTCTAGTCTACATGCTGACGTGCCTCTGGGCAAGACACTTCACCCCAAGCTGCTCCTGACCAACTGTGCCAATGTGATAGATGTGGGCAAAATTGTAGAGTTTTGTTCAAGACTAGAACAGTGCTATATAAATATAAACCATTTACTATAAGTCACACTTATTACCAAAGTCATTTAAAATAAACTAAATGGACATTAGTATCATCTTACTTAAAGCCTAAGCAGCGACAACATATGTTGTTGTCTGACTATTTGACATATATAAGGTTACAGTATAATCAAAAATTAAAAAAAGGTGATACAATGTGGCCAAATACACATAAGAAATGAAAAATCAATTTTCAGGAGCAGGGCTCTTTCACCTCATTGAGTTTGAAATTCAATCCTAAATTCTGGAAATGTGGTCTTGAAAACACAGGGAGAAAAAAAAAGAAGTGAGGCAAAGGCGTGCAGAGAGAAGTCACTCTATTAAATCAATTAAGTCTGCATGCTGCAGGAGCCCGGGCAGCAGGATAATTACTCAGGGAGAGTGATCAGAGACTACTCTAATGATGATGCCCTTTGCTTCCCACTACCAGACTTGATGAAGCAGCACTCCTGTGGGACGGGGCCTGGCTGTGAAACACACACACAGTGGAGGAAATGGAGGCCATCAAAGTGCTGTGTATGTGTTTCTCTACAAGTGGAGGAACAAGAAACAAGTGCTCGAAAAACAAACATACCAGTCTCCATTGACTGTCTAGGGTTTGTGTTCACATTTCATGATTTTAAGGCATAAACCTGAACATCTAAAGCTACATGTCCTGCTCCTCCAGGGCTTCCTGCAACAGACATTGTTGAATTAAACAAATTGGTCTTGTGGGGTTCATATAGACTATAAAGAAGGCATGTTTTACAGTTGTTTACCTCTGTGAGACGCAATTGGCTGAAGCAGGTGAAGCAGGAAGTCAGTCTTTACATTGCAACACAAAGTTATAGGCCAAAACATGTACAAGTTGAACGTCTATACCTCACATCATAATATAACAATATCACTATAACGTTACAAACTACCTTGCAAAATTTGTATGATTATTTATATAAAATTATTATTTTAAATATAATTATAAAATTATTATTTATTATTATTATTATAATCTGGCAACATTCTGTGCTCAACCTTTAATTCACACATTTTAGTTCTGACAGATGCAATTTGAGTAAAATATCTGCTTTTTCTTTTACATGTTTTTTTTAATAAGAATACGTTATTTGTTGCTGTCAAGGCTATGTGCACTGCATGGTTCCACTTTAAAACTGGCTGAAATGAATTCCAAGAATATTTTCTGAAAATAGACAATAAGGAAAGCTAATTTATGGAAAATAAAATAGGGCCTACTATGGAGCCTTGCTGAACACCACAAGAGATGGTGCAACAGTGCAACAGTGTACCCACATTAATCCAGTTACACCACACAACTCATACCTACCAAAATCACCTCTTAGATACAGATACAGACAATTTACCTAAAAAGCACTGGTTCAAAAGTTTCATTACATTTTATCACATAAAATGGGAAAATAATATAATTTTAAATAAATCACAGGCCTCTGAATTGTGTCAAATTGTGACAGATTTTGTAATTAGTGTGCCTGTTTAGCAATACAAACCAATGTCAAGTATCCAAAGTCAAAACTGATATCATATCATACTAAGGCGAACTACTGACTTATCCCTCCGATATAATAATTAACTTGTGGACAGTCAAGCCTTTTTGAAGTTCTCATGAAGCTCCCTTGGCTTTAATACATTATTGAACAGGTTACATTCCTGAGCACAGTAATTGTCTGGGACGTGTTGATGATGAGGAGGAGAGGAAGGAGTACTGAGGTTAAAATGTCATTAACCTGCCAGCAGGTATGTACTGTATCATTAAAAAAAAAAGCATGAATGACATGCATGGATCAAACGTCGCGCAAGTGCTAGGACAACTCTTCTACCATAGCTTGGTTTTACAGACAAAAAAATGTTGCTGGAGTTTACTTTGAATCAAACTGGAGATAACGCTAAAATGTTTACATTTGCAGGTGAAAACGTCAGCAACAACACTGCAAGTTTTTAAACTTAAAAAAGGTTTAAATCAGATTCTTAATGACACGGTCAAAATAAAAATAAATATTCAAAATAAAGTCACCTAAAAGTTGTTGAATTAAGGCTGTTACACAATGAGCATCTGAATTATGGCTATTATTTACTTAATAAAATCATAAAATGGCATGAAATTAACATGACTATTATTATTTATAAAATACAAGCATAATAATCGCTGTTTGGTTTGTGCTAAATTTCACGTATTCATTAAAGAAACAAATTCATGACATGGCTTGAATTTCAGTGTGAATGGTGTCAAAGGAGAAGTTCAGCTTTATTGAAATGTGGCTGTACGATGTACTGATATGTAGACACCTCACCATACAATATGATACGCAATGCATATTACAATACAATGATTCTGTGGTAATCATGATGTTAGTCTAACTGAACTGAAGAAAATAAAACGTCCAAGAAAGGTGCAAAAAGTCTATGTACTGAACGTGGAAAGGACGTCTCTTAATGTAACCTTCTCCACCATTATCTACTGTAAACCACCTCTTCTTCAGCCAAGTAACTTCCACCCAAGTTTTCCTCGGCCATTTGAGCAGCGCTGCCACGCGAGTGAAACTCGTTACTTTAGAACACCTTAATTTGTTAATTAAAATATCGATATTTGCCCTGACATAAATTATTGCATTGCACGAGAAAGGACAAGGATATATCACCAAACTGATATTTTGACACACCCCTAGCACAGTTTTGTATTATACAGACACTTTAATGATATGTTTGCAGATTTATCTTGTCATTTGACAACCTTTTTGAAACAGGAGTTTGGGTCATTGAGCGAAATGTTAAATTCCTGCACCAAATAGCAAAAATCAGCAATGTGCTATTTAGTGATTTAGCTATTTAAAAGCCCATTGTGCGCGTGGAAGTGATGGAAACTTGTAAAACAAGGTAGCAGGAGATGTGATTCTGTTGTGTTCATGCTCCTGTGTGCCTGATTTAAAAACAAACTGAACCATCTCTTTACTTTCATTGTTATTCTCTTTATGTGATCGTTGACATCTGATACCATCTAATAGTCACAGTCAAGATGAAAGACGTCTTCAGTGATGCAGAGATGGACAGAATCATGACCAGGATGCAGTCAACTGCCCACACAGCTATTACCTTAGTGAAAGACAGGATTTCAGGAGACATGAGACATGATGGAAGTCAGGAGCCAGAAATGAGAAATCAGCTGGAAAACCTTTAACACTAAAAGAAAATTAAATAACGAGAGAAGAAATGATGGAGCACACACACAAATGAACTAATGAACAATTCTTTACTGTTTCCCTTAAACAGTTTTATGACCTTTTAAGGTCCTCATTTTTTATTTCCTGTTCTTAAACCAGCCCAGTGGCTCTTAAAACCACGCAGAGCTGCGGTATCCCTGCGCTGCGAGGCCTTACCCTCCTCAACTAATTGAGACGTCTGCAAATCCAGATAGAGTCACATCCCTCCCCCAAAACTCCTGGGATGCCTAAGTGAAATCCTATAAGTGTATCACTGCAACCAAGCAGCCTTTTAAGTTAAGACTAACAGAGCCGGTGGCTCTCTAAGCATTTTTTTAATTTTCATAGCAGCCAGCCGCAGGCTCTCATGGCAGTTAGCCTTGAACTATTCTCTGGTTTTCCTAAAATAAGCCCCTCAGGGAGGGAGAGCGAGGGAAGAGACACAGAGAGAGAGAGAGAGAGAGAGAGAGAGAGAGAGAGAGAGCATTGTTGACAAAAAAACAGAATTTAAAGTGACTAACAAGACATGCTGTGCACTGATTTAAAATAGTATGTGCCACTCACCACAACTCACCTTCCAAGAGTAAACTATTATCTAACCCATACATCTCAAACTCGTGGCCCGTGGGCCTTATGCAGCCCCGGAATCAAATTCATGCAGCCCGTATCATTATAATGAGTTATTTTTGACCATTTTTGTTATTTATAGATTCATTTGCATCATAAATATTGTTTTTATTGTAAGCAATATGTAGTACCGAATAAAAACAAACAGTGTTATTGAGGTTACATGATGGAAGATTGTGATATAATTTTGTGAGGATTTAGTTCAAGGTTGTGAATGGACCAGAGAATAGCGGAGACGTGATCATGGTGGCAGGTGAAAAGGTAATTTATGTACAAAAAACAAACTAAATGGTGAGTAAGGAGGTGTACAGAACCAAGGGTGAGGAGACTGAGTGGATGCTGGGCGAGAGACCTCCGCATGGGGACACAAGGAAGAAGGAAGACAAAAAGTTACAAAAAGGCAGATGGCAACTGGACAAGAGCAGTAGAGCTTCAAACGATTCAGCTAAGCGACGTAGTTACCACTGAGCAAAACAAGACGCGCCGACACCTGCTGCTGTAAAACCCAAGGCTTATATCCAGAGAGTCCAGTCAGGGAATTGAGAAGCAGGTGCAGGGATCGGAGGCTGAAAATGAAACAGAGGGGGCTGCACAGAAAGTGCAGGTTAAGCAAAAAATACAGGAAGACAGGAAGCACGAAGCCGGACCATGACACAATTTGAAGCTTATATTGCCCACCCCTCCTGGACAAAGAAAATTAATAAATGAATATTCTAGAGTGGCCTCCTCCTGATAAACATTAACACTCATTGGAGTTTAGGACCCCTGATCTAACTGAATACCACTTTAAAATTGTATGTTATTTTTGGTATTTTTTCAAACACAACCCCTTCAATATTTAAAAAGATAGTAGCAGCTCCACAAAGTGGATGGTGTCATTAAAGGAGGACCAAAATTAATGAAATGATTCATCACCTTCAATATTAATACACATTTATATGAATTTAAAGAAGAAGGGAACCTTAGGTTAATTTCTTTGTACAGCAAGGTTAGTAAAGTTGTGTTGAAAGAGTTTGCTCTGCAGATAAAAATGTTATTCGAGCCTGTGTGGCTTTTTCGTGTGGTTTTTATGTACCGTAAAGGGAGTTGGTCGATGCATTTAATTGCATAAAATGTTTCGAGATCCAATCTTCTAATACTTTAGTTCAGGCCAGGAATAATCCATCAAATCTGTTTGTCTAGGAAGACCGTAACTGTGGCTAAAAATAAAGCGTGTCAACTGATATTTGATATATATATATATGTATATATTTTAATGAAGATGATGTAAGTTAAATCCAGACTGGTCTTTATTCATGCAAAGAACGGAGGTGATAGAACCCAGCTCCGAGTATGAGTCAGTGTGAGTGTGACTAAAGTGCTTGCTGCCATATGATATGCACCACTATCTCCCGTCAGCGTCCAGGTAGCTGGAGGTGGCAGCTCCTCCGCCCCCGAGCACTAGGTCCCTCTGATCCACTTCCAGACTCCCACTCGCCCCCCATGAGCGACGAGTCAGCCTCCGCCACCGAGCCTGATTTAGCCACCGCTAACACTAGTGTGGTGGGGGAGAGCAGTCGGCCCTCTGGAGCTCTCGCCATCAAAGCCTGGATGATAACCTGAAAGCCAATGAAGAGCAAACTGTGCGTGTGTGTGTGTGCAGTGTGAGAGGTGTAATGTATGTATGGGTGGAAGAGAGGAATGTTGCAGCCAAGAGACAGAAATAGATGTTGTCCTGAGCCATTATGAGAAGAAAATGAACTAACACAGGTTTTTAGAGGCAGACAAGACTTAGTGAAAGTTAAAACTTCCCCCAGATTTACAGAGAGATTTTTTTCTTTTGTCTTTTTCAGCCATATGTTACTGTCAGCATAGTTTGGGCACATTCAAGAAGGCATTCACGAAATGTTTTGTGCTTTTAAAATGCAAAATATAACAGAAACGGCTGTATAAAGATTGGAGTGTGGGTAAGTGAAAGTGCTGTGAAGTTATACAAAAGGAGTTGTGTGCTGTAGTTGTAAAGATGGTTGTAATATTTAAGTATAATGGCACTACTGTGAAAAACTATGAGTAGCAGTAGCACGAATTGTGTGTTGTAGAGGTCAACGATGAAGTTTAACGATGGAGTTTGGAGCTCTACAATAGGTTTGAATAAAGATGACAGCATTCCCTTCATTTTCATGCCATCATAAGTTCTTTAGATAAGATGGCTGAGGTGAGGAAAAGTGGTGTGTTAATTCCAAAGTGGGCTAAATCATATGGAGTATATAGACATTTCCGTGAAGGTTCTGCCGAAATGCCTGAAAAACCTGAGAACACTCTGCTCTATGAGAAGTCTTCAGAACAGAATGGGGTCAAAAACAGCATTAAAGTCATAGCAGCATCACAGGAACCACCTTTAAAGAGCTAAAAGGAGATGATGTTACAGACACACTGGCATGAGTGGTATTTCCTAAAGGGATGCTGTCACCGTGCTTTAGTTACCAAAAAACATGACAAGAGCGTAGGAGCAAACAGGTTGGCAGACAATCAAAACAGGGTCCTTTCTCTCCTGACATGTACATTTGTTCTCCACCTCTCATGGATTTAGAAGCACTGAATCAGACCAAGTGTGGGCTCAGAACAATGCACCACTCCACTGATCTTCTTTTAATCCATAATGAACGGACTGAAGGGATTGTGTCAGGTATCCAATTCAGATGGTGGTGTCATTTTGGCGTGTAAATCCACAGCTGGCATCACCTACCAGAGTCTGGATAAGGCTTTCTTTGAAGTCCTTGGCTTTCTTCGGCAAGTGGACACACCACATTAGAGAAACATGAGACATTTGGATGCGAGCTGATTTATCAGCAGGACCTGGAGAAATCCAAACAAATTCAGAGTCTGCACACACGTACCGCTTACTCAACCTTGTCCTTACATTGCATCCCTGCAATTGCATTGTCAGGACGGAACATATAATCTAAACCAAAATTACATGACATATGAGCACAACATATGTTCATATGAGTGTTTGTGTGGCACGTTTGGTGAACATTTAGGTTACGATAATTATTTTTGTTAAATTTTGTCACAGAATGTACTTCCTTTGTATAAAAACAACACACCAGTATTTAGTCTCTAACTGTGGCCTGCTGATCATGGGGTATCCTGCTTTCCGACAATAAACCCCTCCTGCTCTTATGGTAGGTTTCCATCATAGTACGGTTCAGTTTGGTATAGTATGGTCCGGCTTGCCCTGAGTCAGGCTGGTAGGAGGGGTGAGGACTGCGTCAGTGAGATTCATATGATGAGATTGTACCAGTGCGACGATAAGGAACAAATGCGACACATTTGAGGACATCCAACAGCTTCTTTCCTGCTCGGTTTGTGGCTGTTTGACTCAACAAGACGTCCAGCCGAACCATTTTCTTGTGTTGTCCAAACTGACAATAATGTACTATTTTACTGTGTTACACAACCACTGGCCATGAATGTTTGTGGCAAACCTTACTTTTTATAACTTAAGACGCTGCTCAGTACTTTTTATGATATTATTGGGATCAATTGGAAAACAGGCCTGTGTTGAAATAGCTTTGATTGAGGCAGGCAGTGACAAACAATGACTGCTCACTAAATGCCAGACTTCAAGACTCCTGCTCTATGAACGCCAGCTATAACGTGCTGTTAAAATATCTAAAACTTAAACTGTATAACTCAATAATACATAAAATAAATTTAAGAATGTCAAGGGTAGATCTCAGAGAAAGTAAGGGGCAATATTATAAACACATCAAATTAATTATAAGTTATCAAAACAATTCCAGCTGTAAAAACAGCTCTCATTATTATTACTGTTCATGTTTAAGCTCTGCAGGCTGTAAAATTGTGTTATTCATCTGTTTTGGTTTTTTCCAGAGACATTTATTCAGAAATGAGAGCTATTGCAAATGTACTTTTTTAATTCATAAAGAATTTCACTCACAGGAACAAGTCAATTGTTTCTCGTCATGTGCAGAAGTCATGTTTCTTCATTAACTTCCACTTCCAGTCTTCATCCTGCCAGTGGGGCTTCTCTTTTTATCCATCACTTGTCGTCTTCTTCTCTTCCTGTCTGCAGTTGTGCGGCAGCACATGATGGAGATTGAGTCCTGGATGACCTCCAAGATGTCGCTTCCCTTCCACCAATTCTGATGTGCCACCTGGTTTATACAAACAGATTTCAATGCCTAATCAAGACCATTCTCTTTCTCCCGATGACTCATGCTGAAAGAGAAAAATGATTCTGAAAACCCACTTGACGGTGCATTTTTATGAAAGTCCACACTCTGATTAACAACCCTCGAGTGTAAGTTGGAAACTCTGTGGATCAAGTTTCTCTCTCTCTCTCCCTCTCTCTGTCAGGCGCCCTCAAGGTTAGTAGATTAGATACAACATCAGATGTGGGTCCTGAGAGGCGTTCAGGAGCCTGTTCAGGTCCCAGCTCATGCATAGACACTGCACAGGTTCCATTAGCATGCGTGCCACTTATCTACCTGACAAAACGGGTCGTGTTATGTCATGCTGCTGTATGAAGTTATCACATCATGATACACTGTGTAGCTGTCAGTGAGAATCACAGTCAATGGGGTGTCAAATATACTGTAGGTTTTATCCAGTTACTGTTAGAAACTGAGAGGAAAACAGATTAGCCAAAGCTTTTATTTTATCACTGTGGTTTTCAATGTGGACAATCGTCTCACAAAAGTTTTTTTTTTTTTTTTGTTGAAGCTGGGTGTTTTCCATCCTGATCATAGACTGCATACACACTGTTTAAAACATAGACGCAGTCACCTGGTTGTAAAACAAAGTCACATTTTGAAACCAGAAGTTCACAGATGTCACTTGCAAGAACCTGTTGATTAGTACAAGCTCTCAATCACACGTGAGTTCAACTGGCAGACTACGTCCACTTTTGAATTACAGTCTAAGGTCCTGATTGACCCAATCACAAGTTTTTAGCTCTAAATTGAGGCCAGATACACACACACACACACACACACACACACACACACATATATATTATAACCAAGAAGTGCTGGCTATATATATTTATACATTTATTACTAGATGATTACTGTAAGATTGATTGATTGATTGATTGATTGATTGATTGATTGATTGATTGATTGATTGATTGATTGATTGATTGATTGATTGATTGATTGATTGATTGATTGATTGATTGATTGATTGATTGATTGATTGATTGATTGATTGATTGATTGATTGATAGATAGATAGATAGATAGATAGATAGATAGATAGATAGATAGATAGATAGATAGATAGATAGATAGATACTTTATTAATCCCAAGCTGGGAAATTGAAATATCACATCCATATACCACATAACATAACATCAATTAGTCCACAATTATTACAAGTTGAACGTAATAATGGCACACATCAGAATTATACATACAGCACATAAACATTTGATTGTGTATGTACCCTAAAATTTTGAACAGTCTGTCATCCAAATATAGGCATAATGGATATGTGGCATCGCAGTGTAGGCCGCGCCGCCGGGTTGTGCAATAATCTATGCTGCTGAACAAATGTGCAGTAATAATCTGTGCACAGGATAGCACAGCAAGAAGTGCTGGCTTGACACCATATGGCATGCTTATTAATACAGTGGTATATGTTATTTATTATTATATGGTTGTGCTACTAGTTATTAGAACTCTGCTTTTAAATTCTTTTAAATTGTTCTTATATGCAAACCCAATGCTCTGGGCATTATGTGGAGCTCACATCTGAATATGGATTATGAACAGGTCACCAACAGTCTGGCAAATGCAGTTACACCTATCAGCTGACCTATTTTTCCAAATATAACTGAGAGCAAATGTCAACAGATGAATCGAACCCTCTGACAGCAGATGAGCACATGTGCGGCCGACATTAGCACCTATGATTAACAATGATATCTGACGCAGAGGAGGTGGTGAAGGCTGTAAAACAACGGGGACACGAAAAAGGCAAGATCGATAAATAGAGCAGAGGAAGGGGCTCCACTCACTGACAGCAGTCATTACCATGAAGCAGCAGCAGAACCAAGTGTCACCAACTGCCAGAAGCTTAATCTGAGCAATTTACACCCTTGTCAGGTCTGTGCAGGTTTCAACAAATCAGGCTCTGCAGCGCGTCCAACCTGACACCGTCCACGTGCACATGTGGCCATAACTGCACACTGTAACACACACGTCCATATACAGTGCAAGGAGGAGTGTAGGTGACATATTAATATACTGCCAGCAGGCACTCACTTATTCATTCCAACTCAAAACAATAGAGCATCAGCCCTATGGGCATATACGTACAGCACATGCATATACCCATAATGCAAACAGTATCCATTCCCCTGACAGCATGAATCCCCAGCAGGGAATGAAAACATCTCCTGTTTCTTGAAAAGAGGCTCACTCATCCATTCATCTGAGACTGGATGAGGATGAGGCCTGTCCCACAACGCAAGACCGGTCGAAAAGTTGGAAAACAGTTTTAACACTCTACGATTCTGTTTTCAACACAAGCACCACTGATATCCTACCGTGCCTTAATCTTCATGGAAGTGACAACTTTCAGGAACTATTCATTTTACAGAAACATCGTTTCCTCTTAAAAGAAAAAGAATTTTCCTTCATTTATTTTGTCTTTCGGTCTCCCATCGGTGAATGAGTCAACACAGTAATATTTGCTTGAATTCATATATTTTGACCTCACCCTTTTTACCCCAATCGACTCCCACTCACACTTTTGTTTCTATTTGCATCTTTTAAATAAATCTGTCAGCAATAGCAGTGTCTCTCATTTGCTTTGGTTGAGGGTCATAATTATCATAACTACCGTCAGCTGCCATCATTAAAAATCAATCAATTCCAGCCATTAAATTAGAGAGGTTAGCGTGATATATGGGTTCAATAATTTTGTTATAAAAATTTAAACAGCCCCTGATAAAAAGGGCCACTTACATTAGAAAGAAAGGGCCTCCACTGGAGAACCTCCTTTAGATGATCACTTAAGATCTCATGACTGGAAAAGCCACAACACATGAGGTCATTGGTATAAACTTTATCAAACCACTCATCCACATATACATGTTTTTTAAAAAAAGGCGTAGAAATTAAAGCCTAGGAATTGGGAATGGAAGTAGCAGGTTGCCACCAGGGGGCGACTCCACTGGTTGCAACAATAACTCACTTTGAATGGAGTTCTATGAGAAAAGGAGGTTGTATTAAAACATGATGTCAGTTTTGTAAGTTATTTTCCAATTTAGAGGAAAACAGATGATAAAGTAGACACCAGTGTACTGTCGTCCACTAGGCGCCTGGTGGTAAGTGAACTTCCAGTCTCAAAAAGTGACATGACACCAGTTGAAGGGGAAATCTTGAGGCTTCATAACTTGTGTTCATTTTGAAAATAGAAGGATATGTAATGACTTTTTAAGTATAAGGTAAGTTCATGCATGGCTTTTTCTCATTCATTCCTTAAATCAGCCAAATCATTCACTTTTAGAAAATGTTATGTATTTTTGTGAAGTTTGACGGTAAAACCGTGTACAATGATTCATGCTGTCAACCACACTTGTTGTTATTTAAAGGACAGTTACAAATATATTTAAGGTTCAGACAGTTGAGGACAGTATTAAGTGTGATTTCATACATTATAGTTGAAGCTAAAAGAATGCAATTCATATGTAAACTGTTAAAAACAGGATAAAATTTGAGGTTTATTAAGGTTAAAAGCCCAGTTCAAATCCTTACATTTTAGTGTCTGTGTACGTTATTAATGCAAGAGAGTGATTGTGCTTTGGAATGTTTTAGTTTCTGTACCTGATGTGTCAATTAAAGTGTGGACAAATGTTTTCAGAGTGGCAGTAGAGTTATTGCGATACGAGAGGAAGATGAGGGTTTAGTACTGTGTCCCGTGGTCTAACCCTACTCTATCACCGTCAGATCATCCACAACTTGGCAAGCAGATGTCATGTCAGTTGACGTCTCGGAGCTCAGCTTCCTCCTCCCCCCTGTTTACTCACCTGCCTCAGTGTGTCTCCGGGGACCTTACCTATATCAGCAGTAGATTCTATCCAAACCGATAGCTGTCCCTGGATGTGGACATCAATGTATAGCGGGGTTTCTAAATGCATTCAGGCACTCGGATATCTGTCTAAAGCCACTCCCTCTCCCCCTCACTGCCACTCTTCACACTTTCATCCGTCCCTGGGGGTCATCAATAATGCAACGTGGAGCTCCTACATATGCACACGCACACACACGTCCACACACACACACACACTCACAAAGCATATGAAGACGCACAAACAGCCCCAAACACAGTCTTGAAAACACACACACATATATATAGAAGGTTCTGTTGGCCCTGTCCCCTGTGTGATTTATAGACGGGCACTGTAAGAGGCGCCCCTTCAGTGGAGGCTATTATCATGCAGGCAGGCACATCTGCAGACATCAATAAGTAAAGTAGGGGCTCGAGGGGTTCCCAGGGTCAACCCCGCTGCGTGCCCCTGGTGCCAGCAGGATCCCCATCAGACTGTCACAGCCTTTCAGGAGAGGCTTCAACAACAAACAGCGCCTCCTCGATGTTGTTCCACCACGCCTGTCACTCAGACTGTGGGCAGCTGTGGAAAAGAGCAAGGGGCCTCTGTAAGACACGTGTTTTAACAGGAGAGAGGCCAAAGAGCAGCAAGGCACACGCACAAAGGCTAAGTCCAAGAACAGAGCGAGAAGCCATCTTTTTGGCCACCATATGATGGCAGAATTATACCTCTGACCTCACAGAAAAAGAAAAACAGGAAAGCAGTGGTTTCAGGGAAACAGAGAGTTGGTCTGATGCGAAACTTTTAAACATCATCCGTGAAAACAATCTCAACTTAAGATTCACTAAACTTCTCTGAGTGGAGTCTTTGTGAGCAGGTCATGATGTTCGTGGACAGACAGCAGTTTTATGATAACTAAGCCGACTCTGTATCTACTGATGAAGACCATGATATACAGGCAGGAAACTGAGGTTTAATCGTCCAGTGTAGTAGAATTACTGGCATCTAATGGTGAGACTGTATACTGTTATGAATGGAGTTCTCGTCCGCTCACCCCTGGCATGGTAACTGGCATGGTTTCCCAAAAAAAAGGTGGCCTTCCAGAAGCAAAACCCTTGACTAAAGCAGTGTTTCTCACTCTTGGTCCTGAGGACCCACTGCCCTGCATGTGTTAAATGTTTCCCTGCTCCAACACACCTGATTCAAATTGTCAGCTCGTCATCAAAGTCTGCAGAAGCCTGATAACGACCCATTTATTTGAATCAGGTGTGTTGGAGCAAGGAAACAGTGTTGGGAAACATATAGGACTAAAGTAAGGCTTATTCTAAAGTCACAAAAACACTTTTCATTTTAAATCAATTTTTATTTTTAAACCAATTATACATTTGTACAAACATACCTATGAGAATTATATTCATCTTCTAAAGTATTTCTCACTGGACTATTGTGTGTGTTAGAGTGAGACAGCATTTAAAATGGAGAGAGTCTAAATGTGAGTCGTTCAATAAGACACATGAAAAGTCAGTTGGCTCAAGTGGGATTATCAGTTAAAACTCCGTAGAAGGGCAGTGTTAGTGAAGAATTAACTGTTCAGCAACTAGTTCTGCTTTTACTCAACGAGGTAAAGTTTTAGGCAGGTCCGGTCTGTTCCCACTAGTTTAGTCCAGTGCCTTCAAGGGCAAGGGAGGATTGACTATACCGTGCAGAAAAGAGACACGCATTTCTGCTTTTTATTCGGTGAAAATCCTGCTCCATGAATGTTTTCCAGGGATTTATTTCTTCCCAATGATTGCGAGAGCCTTTATTTAAATGTGTGCGATTCATCATGTCCCCCCCCCCCCCCCCGCCCAAGTACTTTGAAAGCAGATATTTGAAACAGTTGCAAACCCTTGCACTGTCAGATGTGGTTGTGGGAAACATGTCAAACTAGTTTGTTTCAAATATACCCTGCTGTATCCGGTCTTTGGTTTTTTTTAGCCCCTTGTGTTGAATAAGTAAACGCTCAGTTCAAATGTCCTTAAGTAAATCCCAGAGTCCCTGCAAGGTTTAGAAGTGCTGCCCTCCGACCTGCCTAAAGAGGAATCTCTGTCAGGAGAAAAACCCACATTATTATTAGCAACGCACATATCTGATGAAGATCCAAGTCAGATCATTTTAATATTAAATGTTATTCTGGGGATTTGTAACAAGCATGCTTCAACATTAAAGGCTGAATATCTGCTTCCAATCATATTCAAATAAACCTTTGAAAACCCTCTATCACTTAAAATGTCTAAATTTAAGTTTTAGTGTGCAAAATCCGGAGATTTTTGGCTGTTGACATTATTATTCTGCTTCTGTTGGGTTAGAAACAGCAATGTCAAGCAAAACTATCAGACTTGACTGAGAGAGCTTTGGGTGTATACACCAGCAGTGCGGCGGCGGGTGGGGACAATAAGGATGTATAATGTCAAACTTTCATTCAATCATACGCCAACCTGTTTGCAGACGTCTCACTTTACCACCCTGAAACAAACAAATCACTTCCTGTGTGCACCAGATCTAAACATCACTATTCTGAGAGAGCTGTTGGCAGCTGACATGCTTAATCAGAATTGCGTGAACTAAGTTAACAGTGGTTTAAATGATACACGAGTTTTAACTTCATGAAGTATTCAAACAAAAAAAAATCTAACAAAGCATATGATGTTGAAAGACTATTTTGACCAAAAGCTTCAGTTCCTAGATGTTTTGTCAAACCAGCCCACCTCACCTGTCCCACACAGACAAAAGAAAGGCGTGACCGGGCTTCTGCATCAGGTGCGTACCGTACAAACGTGAATTATACCATCTTCACGTCCACTATGAAGTTTGGATTCAATGTGTAAACGTCCAGTGAAAGGAAGGAAGGTCCCCCTCCTGAATGACTCAGCCTTGCATTTTAGCAAAACCGCTGCAGTCTGCACATCTTTTGTACTGTGCCTGGACCGTGTGTGTGTGTGTTTGCACGTCTTTGACTGCTCCCGTGTTAAGCGGAGAGTAAAGACGAGTGTTACAGAAAGAAGAGAAGAAAGAGACTGAGCCAGCACATGAGAAAATGAATGGGGTGGGGGGGGGGGGGGGGGGGGGGGGGATGGTGGGGGAGGGGGGGGTGGGGGGGCGAGGGTGTGGTGGGTACAGGGGGGTTGAATAAAAAGAAAGAGACTGTCAAAGTCAAACAAATTCAGAGGGATCAATGTGCAGACTACGCCTGGCATATCCAAGGGAGCGCCAGACTCAAAGCTCTTCACGCCAGCAGTTCAAAGTGGTGACACGTCCATTAGAATTTCTAATTCTGATCGCATCGACAGGCCTGCGGCTACAGCGCAGGCAGAAGACGGGCTGAAAGGAATCTAGGCCACTGCTCAGAGAGAGGGAGAGAGTGTGGGGGGAGAGATAATTCCTGTATTTATTAAAAGTCTACACGCTGCATCACAAAAGAGGCCTAAAAAGTTTGCGCATACCCTGGAAATGTTTGAGAGGAAGAGATGCTTCGCCTTAACTCTTCATCAGTTATTTATTCACATTTTTCCCCTCAAACAACGTTCAACCCAAAACAGGCTTCGGTGTTTCACAGTTACATTTATGCGCTTTATATTCAACTGTTTCCATTTCAAAGCATCTTAAAATAACACAAACTAAAATTTACAAAATATTAATAACCAAGCAATACGACCATTGTGTTGTATGGTTTCTTTTCTGTAAACACAGCATTGTTGCAAAAAAATAATAATACCTTTAAATAGACTCTAATCAAATACAATCCATTCAGTCTGTCTGCTGCTCAGCAAGGGATCAGGAGCAAGAAATTAAGTGAAAAGTACTGTATATTCTCAAATTCAATGAAATCAGTTCCTCTCATTTGAATAGTTACATACTGTTACTAATGCAGGGCAGATATTAAATTTGCAGCTGTCTCTTCTACGCGACGTGGAAACAGTTTATGGATTAAAAACTATGTTGGCCACATGATGAAATAAATACATTTAAAAAAAAAACCCAAAAACTTTCATGCTTTAACATGAGACTTAAATACTGACTTGATTAATTTCATCCACATCCTCATGTCTGCATTCAGTTATATTAATAGGCTTTTAATTGTTGCCGCTGGTGTGCAGATGGGATGGCGGGGGTACAGAGGCGGGAGGACGGGGGAGGCAGGAAATCTGTGGGATATAAAGTCTAATCTGCTTAGGCACTTCCCTGTCGGCCGAGCTGCAGACTGTGGCTGAGAGGAGAATGTGCTGGCTTAGTGCAGCTGTCAGGCGCTGCCTGCCACCCAATCAATACTGGTCTTTTTCCTCCTCTACCCCTGCGCGTCTCTCATGCCTCCCCCCTGTGCCGCCTCAGCCTCAGCCTCAGCCGTCAGCTTCACCTGCCACGGCTAAATCAATGAGTCCTGGAGCTGATTAGCAGGTTCAAGTACAGGTCGTTTCACACAATCCTTTTTTTTTCTCCCCTTCAGTCAAACGAACATACCCACAGTATCCGTAAAGTAACAGTTTTCAAAACATTGCTGCTTTACTGGATTTGCAAAACATCCATCCATCCATCGTCTACCATTTTATCCGAAGGTCGTGGGGCTGCCGGTGCCAATCCCATGTCGGTCCAACGCAGGGTCAGTATACAGTACAGACGAAAAACCATTCACTCACACCACAGGTCACTTTAGAGTGTCCAGTTAACCTCTGCACGTGTCTGGACATGTGGGTGGAAACCCACGCACACATGGGGAGAACATTCAAACTCCGCACAGAAAAGGCCCGGACCTTCTTGTCTGTGAGGCAACAGTGCTAGCCACATGTCCACCCTGTGACCCTGCAAAACATGTTAAATGGTACATTTGAAAATGTTTTGAATCATTATTTCTCCACAAATACGTGGGGGACGTTCGCAGCTGTGGATCGGCGGTAGAGTGGGTCATCTTCCCATCAGACGACACGATCTCCAGCTCCCATAGACCACACTCTGATGTGTCCTTAGTCACAACACTTAACCCCAAATTGCTCCGGATGGCTGCACCGGCAACGCGTGAATGGGTATGATAGATGGGTGATACAGTAAATGGGTGTGAACGGCGAAACAGTGGTGTAAAACACTTTGAGTGGTTATCAAGACGAGACAAAGTGCTATATAAATACAGATAATTAATAATTTACTGGCCAAGACTGAAAGGTGGTCTGTTTTAACCCCGTATAGTCAGGTGTTTTTTGACTTTTGTGCCTAAATCTAAGCACTTTCAGAACAAGATACGCATCATTATCACTTTTTCTGCAGATAAGCGTCCATTTGAAATGATGCTACTTATTTACATGATTACATATCAGCATCATAGTGTTTTAATCACTCGAGTCTTTTTTGGCTGAAATGGGGGAAAAAAGGGTGAAGATAACCATTTTCTGCTTTTGACTGTGGCCAGGTTTAAAGATCAAGATCAAAAAGCACCTGATTAGAACGAGGAAAAGCTCGTGACTTTTTTCCCCACATCCTCTCCATAAATACATGCTGAAATGTCCTCGCAGCACTGCTTCAAACTCCACCAAACTTTGGTCTTTAACCGTGAGCCAAACAGCTGATCACAAACCGTTTAACCTCAAATCTTTTTTCTTGGAAATGACAGGAATGAAACCATTAGCCAAAACATCGCATTCAAACATTTGATCATCTGCAAATCGTCTCCCCCCACATGGTTTACACAGGAGTAAAACAGATCATTTATTTTTATTTTTATTATTTCCTCAGAGACAGGGCTGTTTTGAATGAATCACATGACTCCAAACAAACAGGAATTTCAGTGTGGGCTCGTCAAAGCTCCTGAGGCTGGGACTCTGCCTGGTCCTTCAGTCGAGCACCGATTTCAGCAGCAGATTTACAACTGACCTGTTACTTTCATGCAGACATTAGAGAGTGAGCAATTGAACGGTCTCATGCGTCCGTCACACGACTCAACACATTCAAACATGAATCTTGATTTCTTAGGTCTCTTCACTTTGATTTTCAGGTTTTGAACCATGATTTAATGTAGGTTTTAATGATAACATAAAAATGTTCTTTTTGGAACATTTTTAAGTGTTTTGGGGAAAGTGCAATCATTGTGTGATTGCACTTTCCTGTGTGGACGCTCCAGTGTCCACACGCTGATTTGAGCTCACAACAATCCTGAAACGTACGCATCGCGTTGAGGTTAATTGTTAAATGTGCCATAAGTCTGAAAAACCTGATGCATACTGAGCAGGGAAACATGCTCAACACACTGCAAGTAACCAATGGCATGAGAGTTGAGGCAAGCTTCACACCAACAGAAAGCCAACAACGCCTCCAAGTGGTCACATGTATGCATATCAAGCTGTGTTTTCTGGAAGATGCCATTGACAAAGCATATACCACATGGTAAATAATGACATGTTCCACAGTGCAAGTGCCCAGTAATAAAAACACACCCTATAGATTCTTTTTTGGTTTGGTTAATCATATAATCCAATCACTACATTAATCAATCATTTCACGTGTGCCCCAATAAAGTTAAGACACATTGGTTTTAAACTTTTAACAATATAAATTATTTTTATATTTGTTTCTTCTGCCTCAGATGTCCTGTTTTCTGACTGCTTTATACTTTATGGACTTTCCCATTAAGACTGAAAAGACAGTCAATATTGTGAATTTTGAACAGCATATCCCAGGTTTGGTATGTACCTAAAGATGCCAAATTCTTTCATATGACATGGTTTCTCATGTGTACAAGTATTAATAAATGCAGCTGGACAATTCAAATGTGAGCTACAGTTTACCTTTTGGAAATTTTAGCTCAAATATTTCCACAAATAATGTTTGCCTTTCATATGTTGTCTTGCACGTTGCCTTGTACGGTGACCACTAAGTGCAAATCAACATTACAAAGTCTATTAAAAAACCGATGAGAAATTTACATTCAGGACAAAAAAAAAAAAAAACATTTACAAGATACAGAACACTATAAAATGCTCTGAGACAAATTTACATTTCAGAAAAAAAATCACAATGCAACACAATTAAATTAAAATAACAAAAAAAAGCCACAGTCCTGATGGAGAGGGAATGTACCAAATGCTACAAGCCATTCAGAGTTATTATTATTATTCAGAATATTATATGAAGAGGTTCACTGGTTTTTACAAAACTGTGGTTCTCAAACTGTGGCACATGTACCACCAGTGGTACACGAGCTTCCCCTGGTGGAACTTACTCAGAAATACTGTTCTACTACTTAAGGTTCTACTTACTAATTATTATTATTATTATTATTATTATATCACAGATTTTTACTGTCCTGAATGTAAATTTGTCTCAAGCTTTGTAAAAGTGTTTCACACTTTATAATGTTCTTTTGCACTTACAGGCCACTATCAGAAACACATTTCCAAAATACTTTTTTATACTTTGAAACAAGACAGCATCTGGAATACTGGAAAATTTATTTGGAATATGAAAGCAAGTACAAAAGAGTTTTACAGCAAGACTATCATTCTTTAAAAAAACAAAAACATACGTTAGTGGTGAGAACAGGGGGACGTGGACAAGCTCTATGTCTGTGTGGAAATGTTAAACTGATAATGTGTTCTATTAAAAAAACGAATAACAGAGTCAGAACGTGGCTGTCACTACAGAAACAAAGAAGGTGTGTGAGGAGGAGGACAGAAGCTCAGAGCTTATTTTCATCTCTGCCGTATGAAAAGCTGATGTGCAAACTTTTGCCTTCAGGCTTTGCTTTTGTCTGCGTTGTCCTGCTCCGTGCTCTCCCCTCTGCGGCCAAACCTCTGGCTCAGCTCTGCCGTCAGCACCGAGCAGCACGATTTCTGTCGAGGGGAAAAAAATTAAAAATAAACAAAACAAAACCAAAAAAAAAAAACTTCAATATTTGACTCAGCTTGCAAAGTTCTTCTTCTGGAACAGACGAACCACGCTCCAACTAGATGACGGATCAGTTTTCACTTTATTCAGTGTTCTGACTGTGGTGGGAACGTGCAGTAAAATTCACATTCACAAACCTAAACACATTAGTTTAAAGATAAATATACACTAATAGTAATATTTCGAATTTGAGACGCATTATAAAAAAAGCAAACTTAAAGCAACACAATGTAGTTTATGTTCTCCACATCCCCTAAAGTTGGGAAACAGTTCTGTCTGTCATTATTTGAAGGTTGAAATACTACATGGTGTCGATTTAACCTAAAGTAACACATTGCTGTCTCTCTTTTTTTTATTAATGTGTCATGTTCAGCCCAAACAGGTTTACAAGACACCATTATTCAGACATATAGACCGTCAAGCCAGAGTAGAACATACTGTCAATTACACATGACATTAAACAAATAAACCTTTTTGATGTTTCTTTGGTTTTTTTTTCCCCCAGGCTTTAAAAACTTATGTAGCCAAATTAAACTTATACACCCATTCTGTCGTCATCAGGTTTTCTTAATTCATCATAATGAGGACAATACATTCCAGGGCAAAGGATTGTTCTCTGAGAAACATAAAACTTATGCTTGATTTAATATACAGTATATTCTTGATTTTGGTTTAAACAAAATGTCTTTGCTGTTTTTTTCCTCAAATGGTAAC
The DNA here is from genome assembly GCA_016785285.1 of Brachirus orientalis. Taxonomy (NCBI): domain Eukaryota; kingdom Metazoa; phylum Chordata; class Actinopteri; order Pleuronectiformes; family Soleidae; genus Brachirus; species Brachirus orientalis. The sequence continues at coordinate 1,428,653 of JAFBJR010000570.1, forward strand.
TGTGTGTCATGCTACGTTGTGGTAAAAATACAGTTATTTAACACCCTTTAAAATGCTACAGTCTCTTCAGCGCACGGAGATTTCCCTGCTTTCTGACACATTAAGCAAATGACATCACCTTCGTGAAAATTCACATCTTTTGACGTCAGTCGGCCCCGTGCACGGACTCAACCAGGGAGTGTCATCACCATCCATTAACGAAATCATGTCAAAGTGTAACCAACCTCTCTCCTGCTCTCGCCACCTGATGTCTGATTTTGAAAAATGCTAAGAAGTGATTTCATCTGACACAGGGTTACAGACGTCTGGTGGCTTCACCTTGATTAGACAAGAGAGTGACAAAACAGCCAGTGGCAACTTTTGATGATTTGAAGATGATTTTTCTCACAGTATGTAAACTAAACTCACACCTCGCACCTGGATCAACAAATAACGTGACTGCATACACATATACACTGGTTTACACCTGAAAAAAGTGGTTTAGATGTTCAGCAACACTTTAAGTACAGAAAAGAATGAAATAATCTCCCTTTTTTTTTGACTGCATTTTGCAGCGTCTACAGTGATGGCCTTCCTTACCTTGCTATCCTTTGCTTGGTTGTGGGCCCTGGACATGAGCTCAAGCAGGGCCAGCAGTAGACCAACACCCAGTCCCAGGCCGAGGAGCAGGAAAAGGCCCCTCAGGTCATGAGGCTTCAGGGCCTCAGAGTCCTGGACCTCGTCGCCCCCCACACAGCTGCTGGCCCACCACTTGTGTCTCAGGTGGGTTAGGACACCAGACTCACTGAGTTTGAGGATGGCTATGTTCAAGCTTTTTAACAGAGGGGAACCTGAAGAAGCAGAGGGACGGTGAGGGTGAAATTAAATTTTAACTGTTATTTTTTTATGTAAAGCACATTGAGTTGCCCCTGTGTATGGAACATGTCATATAACGAAATGTTGAGGAAAGATTTTAAGTGAAAAATAAAGTTTTCTCTTACTATTCCTAAGAGAATTCAGATATTTTGAAGCTTCAAAGCCAGTGTTATTAATAAAAATCACTGTGTTATTGATTATTTCCTGATCACTTTCATGTGTGTGTGTGTGTGTGTGTGGTCACATCTGAACTTGAACACTTGTGACCTTAACATCAGCTCATGCTTAGACACAAGCGGTGATTTATAGAATGAACTAAGGCAGACATTTTGGAATATGTTGCAGCTACAGGCTCCAAATCAAAGTGAAGAGAAATTTGGGAAATTAAGTTCTATTTTGTGGGCTATTTTTGTAAACGTATGGATGATCGTACCTTGTAGAACCTAAAGAACCTGTGGACTCTGACATGCTGCATGCAGACCAACATCCAGACTGGACCAGAGGACTCACCCGGTGGTGCCGCGATGGAGTAGCCTCTCGTACCGATGACGTTCTGTCCTCGGACCAAATTACAGTAACGGGCCACGATCAAGTCCAAGGACACTTCCTCACCGATGAAGGCGAAGTTTCCCTCCTGGGCCCTGCGAACACCTTCTGCCACGGTGGACACGAAGCTCTTCTTGCGCTCCATTTGTTCATAAATCCGTTGGTACAAAGAGATCTTTGAGTTCTAGGAAAGAAAAGGATGGAAAAACAGCTCATGTAAAAATATCTGAAACAGCCCAGTTGGCAGGACTGACCCTGTAAATCCTGGAATCTCGGTGAGTGAAGAACACAGGTGAGTTTCGATGAAGTTGGTCAAGGCTTTTAGAGTGACCATCTAAACAATACTCTTTCAAAATGACATTTCCATTTACAGAGGACAATTGCAGCACAGCAAATGCCAATGAGAGGCAGGTTTCTGTTTGTGTCGACTCTATTCAGTGAGTGGCAGCAGTGCTGCGTTACAGACAAAGTGAGAAAGAATTATCTGCTGTTCTTCCATCTCTCTGAGGTTTTGTGAGACAATGTTGGGGGTTTTAGCAGAGCAGCAATTTGAAAGGGACTGCTAGTCAACATGTCGCCTTAAAGGAGCAGTTTATTTTTATTAAGTGTGGATTTAATGAGGTATCGATGATTCCCCTGCATCTACAACCCGGAGAAACTAACTTGTAGACATTCACCTGTGTCAGCTCAAGTGTACAAGATCTTAAGAATATGTTGTTTACCTCTTAATTTCACTCGTTGTCTTACTATTATTAGGCAACAAAATCCACTGAGAAAATCAGCAGTGTTACATCACAGCACAAAGGATTTCTTGATCCATTGTTGCTCCCATCAGCAAGTTCAATGTGTCATTTTTTGAGTTGGGCATTTGAAATACTTCATTTTGGATTAACCTAAGTGACGCAAATTTGCCAACCGTGTCAGCAGTAGACCAGCAAATGTCACATCCAAAACATTTTGCCAAAACATCACAATAAAACATTTTTATTCTGTAGAGAATGAACAAATATAACATTTTTTTTTTTTTTGGTGGGAGCCTGCACAGAACAGCTGTAATGTCTCCATTACATTGAGTTTCATTTATTTTGGAGCTGATCAAACCTTACCTGAAAAAAAAACTTGGTGGATCCAGCGTCGATCGTGCCATATTCAATCGCATCCTGGTTGGCCAGGTCTTCGAAGCTGGAGATGGAGATGTGTTTGTTGTTGTCGTGCAATGCTGAATTGAAGTTGGCAAAGTAGCAGGCCAGCAGCATTACAGCAAACAGCCACCAGACGGCGCTGACGACACGTCCAGACAAGCCTTTGGGGTGAGGTCCAGCCCCTGAGAGGACACAAGCAGAAGTCACCAAGTGACCCGGCTGCTGAAGACTGCTGCTGGCTGGGACCAAATGCTCATCAATGTACTATATAATACTTGTTTTTTATGTTCAATAATCACACATTTTAGTCAAACAAAAGAGTCAAAATGCAGTTATATAACATTAAATATAAAAAAATTATATATACAAATAAAATATATAATTATAAAAAATGTAGGAATTATGGTCGATAACACTTTCTACATTTTTATTAGAGCATGCTGGTTGTAAACATACACCGATCAGGCAAATTATAAGCAGTATACTATAATCACATACCATGGTGTGTACATACAGATTGTAGCATGAACATGATATTTTTCAGTGTTTTTCATTTAGCGGTTATTCTGTCATGTTGCTAAATATCCAGTGAACCAAATGTGAATGAATATGAAGTTGAAATGTGGATTAAAAACGCGTATTAATTGCCTCAAAAACAATATTTATACACTGATCGGCCACATCAGGAAAACAGATTATTTGCTTTAATGTTATAGCTGTTTGGCAAATGCACTGTACCTACACACTCCCCTGCTCTCTGTCCACTGTCTTGTGTTGCGAGTGTTTTCTGTGAGTGGATTTAACAGCCGGCTGCGTTACCTTGCAGGGTCAGGGCTCCTGCGACGTACCAGAAGCTGTGCAGCAGAGTGAAGCTGTGCTCCTCTGTACCAGGCTCGGCCCATTCCGTGGGACTGATCCTGTGGAAAAATAAAGAAGCACGGCATAACAACAGCAGCACTGTTAAAGCCCTAACCCTAACCCCATCTGCCTGTTTGGGGTCTGGGGTTGTGAGGGAACACAATCCAAAATCCTCCCACCTTTACCACCTTTACTATCAATACTATCAATACTGCTTATGTGTACATTTTTATATTGTGTTATGACCCTAGGTCACATGCTTTGCCATTACGTGTTATTCTCTCCTCTTTTGTGAGTGTGGTGTGGGTGTGTCTGGGTGACTGTCAATCTCCCAGGTGGATGTCAGCAACCAGGTGGCACACTACGACTGGTTCATTTGAAGAGGGCTCATTGTGAGTGGATGAAGTGATGGGGGGCCTGGACTATATAAACACTTCTCAGACTACGCTCAGGGCTTCTTGCTCACTCTCTCCAAACAAACCCATTGCTAGTAGATTTGGAAACTGATGTCGATAGTAGTACTAGTTGTTTCTTGTTGTAAGTTAGGTAAGTTCTATTTGTTAGGTAAGTGGAATTCATGTGGTTAACCTTGTAACACAGTTACTGCTCTTTAGAGAGGGACTGTTGACTGTTAGTGAAAGATGTAATGTACTCTGTAATGTAATGTACATGGCAACAAAGGTAACAGTTGTAGGAGAGAGAAGCCATTTTTGTTTCACCTTTCTTTACTCCTGTTTTAGGTTAGGAGCTTAGGTAAGTTTTTCTGTCATTTATTTTGCTATTTTCTTTACAGGAGGTAAGATTAGGTTCATTACAGAAGTTTTGTTTATTATTTTGGCATTGCGCTTCTCCGAAGTCAATAAAACTGTTATACTTTGACTTGACTTTTGGCTTTCTTTGAAGAGAGAAGTTGGAAGACACACACGTTACCACCCATTGGTTTCCCAAGGCCAGGGACGTAACAATTGTAATCCCAGCTGTTACATCTATATATCTATCACAGCGTCCACTTACCTGCCCACCAGGAAAATGCAGAGGCCAGTCAGCAGGAACGCGACGAGGATCCCGACCCACATGTCGGTGGAGAAAGGTGACAGCAGGCTGAAGGTGCTGTCCTCACAGGCCAAGTCCTTACGCAGAATGAAGCTAATGCCAGTCTGTATGAAGGGCGTGGTCATGTCCACAGCAGTCTCTCTGACCGCAGTGAGGGTCAGCGGGGCCACGGCCAGGTCAGCCTCCTGACGGACAGGACACGCACACGCACACACACACACACATTCACATGAGGTGAAAAACAACAACAAAATAAAACATTAAACCATTATGAAAGATATCTAATGAATTTATTGGAACACAAAGAGGAATTTCAAAGTTAATAAATGACATATTTGATAATAATGTATGTCATATAAATAATACAGAAGGTGGAATCGACTAAAAAAAAGTGCTGTTATAAATTTGTTCATTACTACAACCCTTAAAGTGTAGTGCTTTAAGAATATACTGTCAGTCTGTGGCTTGTTTTTGTTATGAACACACTCACACAAACTAAAACCATAACCTCAAAACCAGGTCTTGACCCTGAACAAGCCCTTTAAAACTGTGGGGCCCCGACAAAGTGTCCCCTCAAGGTCAAAATGTCCTCACAAAGATAGGTTTCACAGGTTTTTTGGACCTAGTACACACACCACTTTAATAAGACACCCGTGGTTCCTTGAAAGGCACAGTATAAATATAGATTATAATTACTGGCACTTCTTTAGCTAAGGTGATCGCTATTTTAAACAGGCTACAGTGATACATGGCAGATTTGCTGTGCACATTTTAAATATGACCAGTGGCTCTTCAGTCTTTGACTCACCCCTCTGAGGATCTCACCAATCATGCCGCTCCAGGTGCCGTTGGGGTCCAAAGCTCCGTAGCGTCCGTCCTTCACCAGCTGTACGTTATATTTAAAATCCAGCAGCTTGGACAGTTCAGAGAGCAGGTCAATGCAGTAGCCCTCCATCTCAGAGCCTCTGCTCATGATGTACGGATCTTCCTGTAAAGACGTGGGAACAAACAAAGCAGCCCGTTGTAACCAGGAAGGTGAAGGAGATGTATTGTGTTTATTATCAGGTTCTTTTTGGACTCTTTTTAATTTGCTTGTGGTTTGTTTGCACCGTAGGCAGATGTCACTGCAGCTAAAATAGTGGCCCTTCCAACCAAAGGCACCTAGTTCAGCAGAACAGTAGGAGGCGCCATCTCTCTCTCTCTCTCTCTCTCTGAACTGCCTTGTGATTGGTCAAAGTCTACCATTATAGGCCAGACTTTCCTTCCCGAGGCAGTAAACTGAGCCAAGACGTGGTGAATGTTGTATCAGTCTTTTATCGAGAGTATTTTAACTGTTTTTTATGTGTTGGTTTAATGGTCTGAGTGCTGTTTGTGAGTCCACTATATTCTCTGTTGAAGGAAAGTGTGGTCAAAGAAGTAAAAAGCATGAGTGAGCAACAGGACCACGTCCCGATCAGTGAATTTTAAATGATGCCTTGAGGTTGACGTTTTTGAATAAACTGCAACCTTAAGCCCAGCAGCCACCAGACAGTTAAATCAACAATAGATTGACTATTTTATTGATTTATTATTTTTTTTAAAAAAGTATTCATCCATTCATTTCATAATCATTGTCTTGTAAATTGCTTTGTTTGCACTTCAACTTATGACAGAAGTGAGAGATAGATAATGTTTTGACATTATTTATCAGTAAGGACAAAAATATATTTCCTAATGGGGCGTTTGTCCTGCGTCTGTTGGAGATAAAGGGCAAACAACGTATGCATGATATTATCAGTACCGGCTGAAATTGGCTTTAAAATGTATTATTGGATAGTGACAAACTTGCCAAAATCCTCCACTGACAAATGACTCAAATTGAGTTGGCCGCTACCTTCTATACAGCTATGTTTATTTATTTTGCACAATTAAGTAAATGTATATCTACATTTGCTGAGACATGAGTGGAGAAAATCATGTTCATTTCACTAGAGAAGAGACCAAAAACATGTACTGTATATGGCCCAAGCTCTACCAATATATATGTATATTATTGGATATCAGCAAAAAAAAGTCCAATATTGTGCATTTCTACTCTGAATGTATGGATTATATACATACATTAGAAAGAATATGCACAAACTTCTCAATAGAGCTGCAGAGCATAGCCGTTAATGCTTTATATTGTTGTAGACGTTATTATTATTATTATTATTCTGGTCTTAATGAGCAGTAACAATGTAATTTAAGTTGCAGTCAATGCTCACAGACCTGACTGACGGAGAATGTGTGTGTTTATACGGCAGCAGTGCAGAGACAAGACGGGTCAAGAAGTGGTTATCCCGTCAAAATGCTGAACAACTGGGTTTTTTTGAGCAGTAGAATTCACTCCTGAAATATTTTGTGGGCCCTTTGTTTTCAGTCACATCCAACCTGTTTGCAGCTCATCTTGCTTTACATGAGCAATGACGGTGTTGTCGCCATCTGTCTGAAATAAAACAGAACACTTGCCTTGTGCAGTTTGAGAAATAGAGTTTGGGTGTGTGGACCTGATATGCCTAATCAGCACTGATAAGTTACTCACTAAAGCTTTAAAACAAGTAGAGCAGAGGCTTAAATTGTGCTCGTGGTTTATGGTGGGAAAGGCTGGGCGATTTCTTGTTCTATTACTGGTGGAAATGACGGCAAAACAAGAAAAGTTTAGGTAATGAAGCAGAAATATTCTTTCACAGGGTCCACATGGCCCCTGCCACCTTCTGAAGACAAAGACACAATACCTTTATAGTGGTGATGGAGAAGTCCTTGGCATCTGGAACGGAAAAGCAGACAAGTAGCACAATAAATTCTGGTTTGTAATGGAGCAAGTTAACATAATCAAGCATCAGCAGCACAAAGATGAGAGGATTTGCTCCGAGACACTTGCTTGGCTGATGAGTGCTTTGGTTCAGTGTCCACACATATTGTTGCTCTGATGCGTCTCCATGTGCTTTTTTTTCTCCCTCTCAATGCCACAGCAGTGAATAAGCCAAACAACCACAGCAGCACAATGGCAGGCTTGTTGTCGGCTGTTTTTCAGGGAGATCTGAGAAAAGGGCTTCTGTACTAAGTGGACACTTGTAAGGTAGAACCCAGGGTGGGGGTTTTGGTTGGGCCCTGTAAGGGAGAGGGTCAAAATGGGGACTCATGAACATGGGATGTGTTTTGCTGTTGCTTTGGAGTTCAACCACTCTGGCCCACACCTCTATCCCCAGTCTCTGACACAGCTGGTCACAGCAACTGTGACCAATGCCATTTACCAGAGTCAAAAGAAGAAGGGGGGGGGTGGCAAACAGCGGTGCCAGGGTTGGTAGTTGGTCATCATCGCATGTTAAAAAAAAAAACAAATGCAGGCACTAGAGTCTGGCCATATAAAGCCAATGACAACTTCCTCCAGAGAAGATGGCAGGACCTGGGATGTGCGGAGATGCCTGTCAGTTCAGTGCCTGCACACACACACACACACACACACACACAGAATCCACCCCCCCACCCCTGAAACAAACACACACACAGTTAATTGATTCATCACGGTGCTTTCTGGTCGGCACTCTGCTGCTGACAAAACAGGATTCTGCCACAGAGGACGATGCCCCCCCTCTGTCTTTTGACAGGACTCCAACTGTGCAGCCGGGTCTCAGCGGAGAAAGAGTCAAGTGTGTAGGATGATGTGGGCGAATGACCCCCCCCCCGACTCAGGGGTCACAGAGCCGAGCATCGGCTCTGTGGACGCGGTCACAGAGGCTGAGCTGCTGTGGAGGAGATCATGACCCACAGCCACACCACTGTACATGGAAACAGCAGTGTTTCGATCAGGGTAAAAGCAGTGTTTCCCAAAATGTTTATATCAAGACCCACTTTTTAAAGATTTGAAAACACGGCGTTTGAAGAGGAAGTATGCTAAATATGGCCGTGGTGCCTCATCGAGTAACAGAAGAACAGGAGAGAAAATGGTTTTAGTCTTTACTCCATAATTCTTGACTACAGAGTTTTCACATGTTCTCAGTCATTTTTTTAATGTGCAAAGAGGAGAAACTCTGCATTTGCTTTAAGTAAATGGTTGGACAATAGTTTAGATCTGAAGTGAATTTAACTTTAACCACTGCCATTACTAATTTTCATTCTTTTATTTCGTGGTAGTTTGCAAGTATTCTAATATTTTCCTTTCATTTTGACTCACTAAAACCTCCTAAAAACTGTTTCATACTTCATACCATGATGCTCTGATACGTAACATTTGGCAGTGGGTTAGCAGCATGTGCCTCTTTAGGTTTTGTTTTTATACCATGATGTCATTGCAGTCTCCTGTTCAAAGTTGCTCATAGATTTTAAAGGGGGGCTGATACTCCAGCCCCCCTTCTCAGGGCCTACCTTGCCTTCATTGTTGTTACGGCCCTGCCTCTAGGAGTGAGCACTAAAGGAAACGTCAGTCTTACAGGAGGGAGACACATCCCCATACAACCAACGCTGTTGTTACCATGGCGACAGCAGTGTTCACAGTTGATCAGAAAGCCTCTTGGTGAAGGGGCGGGACATTTTCAAAAGATGCTCGACCAGAAATGGGACCAATCAGAGCAGACTGGGCTTTTGGGTTGTGCCAAATTTGAAAGGAAAAAAAGAGCTTCTACAGTGAATTAATTGCTCTGAAGATTAAAGCGCGGTAACATGTTTCAGTGAATAAAAATGTGACCCAAAATCAGTACTTTAAATACAAATAATTACATTTGTGAGCTACTGAAAACTGTATTCTAAACTTATTAAATATTCTATCCATTAAGAAAATAAACTATTTTCCAATTTGAAGTTACACATGATGCCTCTGTTCACCCAAATTAAATGCAAGTTCATTGTTTGTGGTTGGCTGTGGAGCTGGAGACATGAAAAAGTTTATTCAAAAACCACAAATATCTATGCACGATCATGTCTTCACTACATACACAGTGTAAAATACAACACTGGGGCTTTTAGTCCTTGAAAAGGATCAGAAGTGTGAAAGTTATAAACTGGAACATGTCTGTGAGGGAGTGGCCTTCCATGTCCTCACTCAGGAGTATTTTTCATTCATAGATCAAGAAATGCAGTTTTTTTTTTTTTAGCCGTGTCATATCAGATTTCTTTCTGGAGAAAAGTTCACAGAACTAATTCAAACAAGAAAACAGCTGCCTTTTCCCCTCATATGTCTTTTTTATAGATTTCCCTTTTACATTTCTTTGAAAAACACAACTCTGCACTGCACTGTAGTAAAACAGCTATGAGCATCATGTGCAACTGGTTGGTGTTTTCATTCATCCCATTGTTTCAGAGCAGCAGGCAGCAAATTTTACAACAAAAAACTGTGTTGCAGTGCCAACACAGGTTGTGCTGCAGTCTTACCTGCAGTGACCGCCCATGCGGTGACGGCTGCCACACAGATGACCGATGCAATGCAGCCTTGCATGTTGCCGCAACCTGAAAAAAGATTAAGGTGAAGTTTTCAGCAAGATATGCTGGATTATAGAAGAGATTCTAATCACAAACAATAATACAGGGATTGTAGTTCCTTACCTAGTCAGTCACAGGTTGGGAATTAAACCTCAATTCCAGAAAATGTTTGAGAAGCTCACAACTTTTACACAGAGGCACTGGGCAGGGTTTTGTGCAGAGGAGGGAAGTGGGGGGTTTATATGGTGGGAGCAGAGGGTGAGGTGGGAGGGGATACAAGCACAGAGGAAGAATAATCATATGACTGTTGGGCTGAGGTTTTGGCAGAAAAAAGTCTATGACAGAGTAAGTCCTACTGGAGTGTAGGAGTGGCAAAGCAACGCAATGTTGGGGGTCACGTGATGTTGGGGGGGGTGGCACTGCTGTACTGAATGTATGTTTTTAATGACACGAATGCAATTCTAATGTATGATGTAACACGCTTGTTTTTGCAAGGTTACATAACAGGATGTGTGAGAAAGGGAGGTGAAGTGGGTAACCGCACAGATGGATGGGAGCTCCCTGAACGGCCATTTGAAGAGATTTTCTTTCTTTCTCTCATGAAGTCTCAAACCCCTGACCAATCCTGAGGGTCTTCTCAATATAAGCTCCATCGTCCACAGATCTGAGACCACCTGATCATTGGAAGTGATCAAAAACTAATTACCAATTACCAGAGCAGTTGCATGACTCTGCTAACCAACATTTTGTTCTTTTTATTTGAAGCCTTCACCTTTGGATGCCCAAATCTTATGAACGTTGGTGTTAAAGAAGAAAAGCTTTACAAGGTTGGAACAACCATTAACTAATTGATCATCCTTAAATTCAAAGTTGCATCAGCTCAATCCAATTTTTGTTTAAAAATGTACCAACTCCACACCAGACACGTCTGCTAACAACAATATGCTGGCATTTTGGGCCCTGAAAACAGAAAAGTTTGAAAATGCTGCTGGATTCCCTCATGGACTTCCTGAAAAAAATGCTTATTAAAAAGGTAAATGTGATTTTTAAGGCCACAGTGACCTCCAGTTTTGACCTCCAAAATGTAGTCAGTTCATAACAGAATCCAAGTGAAAGTTTGGGGAAAATTGGAAAAGACTCCCGCAAGACATTGTTGAGATACTGTGTTAAAACTGGGGCAGATGGAGAACAACAAGCAGTTTACTGTCACCAGCATACAGCTCTTCAAGATAATACCTACTTTGGCTTCTGTTATAATCCCCCCCCCCAACCCCTCGCATGTATGTATATTACTTGTACATTTAAAGTTATTGATATTTTAGAGGTAGTTAAAACAAAACACTTGTCCTGTTCCAGTGACATTGCCAAAAAAAACTCCACAACAAACTAAACTGATTTATCTACACAAAACCTTTCTGAAAACAGGCAGTGATTTCAGCATGAAAGGAGGGACTGAAATCATCCTGAGACAAAAACATTCTCTCATGCCCCAAGTGCTAGACAGGGCTCAGAGGTTTCAGTTGAGAGGCCAAGCCGTGCTAAATTGTCTAGATAAATAGAGCTTTAAAGGGGACACTGCTGTGTTCTTGGAATCCTAATGAAGTCGTCTTTTGTGTTTGTGCTGGCTGAGGCGGTGTCTGTGCCGCTAAAATGAGCATGTCACGCTTCACAGAGTCTTACAGAGCTGAGGAAGAGGCCTGGCGGCGTCTGACAGCTCGCCAGAGGTGGTTGTCAGCTTTGGAAAACACAGATATGACAGACAAGTCTGAGTGACAGAGCAGTGTCCATTGAGCTGCTGCCTGGACTCTCAGATTTGAAGTTTGGGGGAAAGACTAATGGACTTTAAACTTTGGGTTGGTCACCCAATCATTGCAAATTCACCAGCAAACTCAACAAGTAATTCTGCCAAGTTATTGTGTTCCTCTTTGTCTTTAAACCTGGGCCTCACAAGACACATGAGTGAAACAATTTGCTTTAAAGTCAGGAACATGTGTTGCCAGATTAGGAGCAGCCACAGTGCCCGAGCTCTTGCCTATTTAATCAATGTGCTACGCAAAATTCAAAACAAAACAAAAAAAAAGTTGATATGAGCTTTGACTACAGTTTATATACATGTATATGTGCCAACTTTCAAAAGAAAACTACTCTAGCATTTCTGTCTCTCTTTTTCTTTAACAAGACTTTCAACATGTCAATAACCAACAATGGACAAACTAAACATCTTTGAAGTAAATGGAGGCTAATCAGGTTCTCAAACACACTTAGGTTGAGGAGTTGAACAATGAAGGAAGCCAAACCTGTGCTTTATCCAGCTGTTTTTATGAAGGTTGATTAAAACAATTAAGACAAATATGCAAGAATTATGTATGTGATTATGTAATAACTTTAAGAGGATTAGTCTTTGTCCACATTTAATTGCTTATATAACCAAGTTACCCATTGGTCGTCAAAGGAAGTGGATGTTTTGCACCTTTTATTTCTCCTCAAAAGGTTTGCATTAATACATTGACATTCTTTGTCGGGGTTTAACTGGATTATATTCCACTCACACTGCCACAGTTTAGGTCTAAGAAAGTGTAAGTAAATAGCTTTGAAGCCTAAAAATGTGGCTTGGCCGGCACATGAAACTGAAAAGATGTTTTTCCCTCTCCTTTAACGACTGCTTCAGCTTGTCGTCTCTTGTGCAACCTCAAGTCTGTGATCAGGAACATTCTCCCTTCCCACAGGGGGGCTGGTTATTTTTTTTTTGCCAGAGATTGGGAGAGGTGACGGCTGGTAAACACAGACCCAAGCAGAGTCCATAATTAGTGGAGAAAGCAGACGCTGCCAAAACCAAGGCCAGAAGCTTGTCCATGTCAGCCTGTGTAAGGCTCATTTTAACTGCTCTGTTAACGACTAGTCTTTTGTCTCTGAGCTGAGACATGAGCTGCTGATACATTAACAGTGAATCAAAGTAATGAGCTGTGAAGCTTTCATTAATATTCATTTGAGATTTATTCAGATCATATTTGTACACTGTTTGAATTAAATATTATCCCTAAGGTTTTGCACAAAGAACTGGCATGGCAGTGCAAACAATACAGCAGGTCGACAAGTAAACGTGCTTTGATACAGATCATTGCCATCGTGTTTTAGTGCTACAGACTGATGAGAACACAGGGGTTTGGACATGATGCTCTTGATCCAATAAAGTTTGGAATATTAACAAATTTTCATAAAAAAAACAACTCTGTAAAATAAAGCACAGCCTTAGGATAAACATTACAGTGCATAAAAGACATGCAATCAACTAAAAGGGCTAAAATCAGTGTCTACTTCTGCTTTAAAGTACAGGACCTCAGTGCTGTGACATGCTGCAGGTCAGAAAGGTTAGCAAAAATATTGGCAGCTGAGTCAAATTACAATGTAACCACTACACAAAACATAATAAAAATGAAGACCATTGTCCTGCAGTGTAGGAAAGGTTGCTTTCCATTTTTTCAAAGACGTGAGACAAGGCTCAGCTTTTAGCATCAAACTGTACATTATCTTAAACATGAAACCATGCCGTCATTTTAAAAATATTGCGAGTGATCAAGTAAATAAAAAAGAATGTATCATTGAAAATCATGTTTTCGAATTGTGATCTATTGGTACTGTATGCTCATGTAAAGTTAAAAAAAATTCTCAAACATGAGAAAAGATCACAGTTAACATTAACAGCCATATAAAATTCCTGGTAGATTTTCACTAAATACATTCAGACAGTTATCTCACATTTGGTGCAAACAAATGACAGAGCTGCAGTAGTTGCTTTTAACTGAACCCTCCATTATGTTCAAGACAATGTTTTCTGAATGCACGGGTTATAAAAGAGATTTCGAACAAACTCAGATGACAGATTGAAGGGTTACTAATTCAGGAAATAAATGAGACGTTTAAATGATCTCCATTATGAACCTGTCTCCTGTGAGACATCCTGCAAGATATGCAAATTAAAAAAAGATAATAAAATGAGAAAACACTGGAGAGTTTACCAAACAAGTTTCTAGCTGTGTCTCTCACGCTCAGTTCCAACTCAGCCTGTTCTTAGAGTTTGAGCATAAAAAAGACTTCACTGTTTTCAGGGTCTGGGGAGGACTGGGACTGTCTGGAAGAGGGGGATTCTGGGGGGGCGAGCTGACTCAGCAGGTCCAGGCTGGTGCAGGGGCTGCGGACCACGCAACATGCCCCTTCGGGGTTCCCTCGCTCTTCAATGGGACTAGAATAACTTCCACTGCCAATGCTACCAGCCTGGCTAAAGCTTGCACTTCTGCCCTGAGCCAGACTCTGGAGCCTCTGCCTTTCCTGGGCCTTCTTGGCCCTGTTAGCAATGTAACGCACCCTACTTTGGCTCCTTGAGGAGGTCCTGCGCACCAAGGTCTCATCCGCAGGCTCCTCCTGGGAAGCTCTCTGCTCGTTTTCTTGGGCAAAGTCACTCGCACTCAGGGGCTCCACGTCAGTCAGCTTCCGTAGTTGTTCTGTCAGGTCGCTGGATGGACGAGGCTTGTGTGGGCTGCCCTTGCGGAGCTGGTTCCTGGTAGGCCTAACAATGAAGCTGCGGCTGATGCTGCGGTACTTGCTGTCAAAGTTGCAGGAGATGTCATCAGAGGTCAGATCCCCGAGACTTTTGGACATGGATGTTGTAGCCGTTGGGGTTGTAGCTGCAGAGGAAGACCTCCTAGCTGATGACTGCTTGAGTCCTTCCATGTAGAGGCGGCTCCAGGTGTGCCTCCTTTGTGTCAGTCTGTTTGGTGAGTCAACAGAAGCCTCCTGTGACTGCTGCAGGGGTCGGGAATTAAGCTCATCTTCAGGCGTCTGACTTTGCTGAAGATTGGGGTTTGACTTACTCTTGCTAATGAGCAGGGTATCGTAGGAAAGCAGTGCTGAGTGACGGCAGCTGACCCAGGGAGAAGTGCAGGTGCTGCTGGCTGTGGGCAGGCTAGTGAGGCTTTTCCTGGCCAGGTTAGGCAGGGACAAATCAATGACTGTGTCACTGGAAGAGATGCTAGAGGAGGAGGACATACTATCTCTGTGGCTACTTGGATCCAGTTTTCTCCAAAGGCGGTCATTCATGGTAGCATCTGTGCTGACCTCTGGTACAGCTGACTGGGCATGGTCAGCTGAGGCTACAGCCACGAGAACTTGACCTTCACTCTTTGTTCTTCTTACCGGTGTGTGTGATGCTAGATTGGTAAAAAGTGCTCTCCTGGCCTGGACTGTCTGAGATGCAGAGACTGCTGGGGTTCTGGTGGATGCTGCTACAGTAGGAGCCTCCGCTCTATGATCCAACTTTAAATCTATTTTATCACTTTTTTTTTCTGGGACAGATTCTTGTTTTTCCCCCTGCTTTGTCGAGTTCTCCAAAAATGAATGGGTACTTCTCTTGGTCTGCATGTCTTGACTATACTGTGATGTGACAATTTCAGCAGGGTTTGTTGGGAGTGACAAGGTCCTGGAGAGGGTAGGGGGTTTCACAGGGTTACCACTCATCTTGACAGGACTGTCCACCATTTCCCCATTTGGAGTAACAGTTAATGGGGCATCTGCAGTTATTACTATGGATGGTGCCTTTTGTGGAGTAGCTGAAGCAAGATGGGTAAACGGGCTCTCTTTTGGAATGGAGACAGAACGGATGAAATGTGTGCTCTTGGGGTCTTCAGTGTTCAGCCCAAGAGATGGATGATGGTGAGCTGATCTCTGCGCTGATGAACAGACTGTAGAGAGAAAAACATGGAACAAATTTAGAATGTTTTCAAGGTTCTATGGGCTCAATGAAATTGTTTTACTACATAGTGAAAACTCAAATTCTGATTGGGGCAGATTGTGAAATGATAGATTCCCAAGCTAGCCTTAAGTTAAGCGGCTAAAATGTGGTTTTCCTGTGTCCCTACTGGCCCCACTGTAGTCACAAAGAATCTTTCTGCCAGTCCAATGCAAGTTCTAGGTGCAAGGATGTACACAGCTCAGTGAGCAATTCATACAACCACATTCAAATTGAACTAAAGAACAAAGAGGGTACAACTGTCAATTTAATTATCACTAACCATCATTAACTTTAGAGCTCCACTCTGGAACATCTGTTGCCACAGTAAGGAGTTATTTCCAAAACACTGCCAATGTATGTATGTGACGTATTTCTAGGAACTCCCTGATCACCTGCCACCCTGCCTCTTCTTAGTTGTATACGCATTTATTTAATCAATGGTGAAAAACCCTCTGTGCATAATTCACTCACTCACTTTCTACCACTTTATCCACTAAGGGTCACGGGGGGTGCTGGTGCCTAACTCCAGCTGACATAGGGCGAGAAATGCAGGGTACACCCTGGACAGGTCGCCAGTCCATCACAGGGCCACATAGAGACAGACAACCTGTGCATAATTCAGTTTTAATTAATTGTGTTTTTAGGTGAGCATCTTTGTTTGGTAGTGCATCTCAATTCCATGATAGAACAATCACCATAGAAAGATGGTGCTTCCGTTACTACCAGTGACGTCATGGTGAGTTAGTGCATTTCACAATGTGTAAAAATGATGAAAATGGATTTCAAACCCCAACCAACCACCACTAAGACGAAAAAGGCTAATGAGACAGAGATAGATGGGTGAAGTGAAGGTTTGGAGGTTGTATTTAAAGACTACATGCATTCAGCTGTTTACCTGGCTCTGGTCATCCCCTCAATTCTGCACTAGGAACAGAGAGAGCGTGCAAAAGGGACAGAGGAAAAAGGAGTTTAGCAAAACTGTAAAGAAGAGGGAGAATCAAGGAAAGGAAACAGCACATAGGACAGAGGAAGTATCTTAGGTAGGAGATGTTAGAGCAGATTCTTCAACAGCTCAACAAACAACATTAGTCCACACTTACAGAGAGGTAAAGCTGTTGAAATTGAGGTTCATGGCATGAGCTTATAACAATAGAGTATCTGACAGCATCATATGACTAACAGATGTCTGTACACATGAGCTTTTGTAAAAAAGCCAGAAAACATGAATTCAACTCCCTGAAGAGAATTGGGTTTGTATATAGCAGCTGGATTTAAGCAGGGAGTGGATTCCCATGAAATATGTCATGTGAAGAGGGAGAAAGGGAAGGAGGTGGTGGTTTCCACCTGGAAACCATTGTGGACATCATAGTCTTGTGACTTATAGAGGTCAGCCACTTCGCAGTAAACTGGTGTTCTTAAGACTTAAACTGAATATCAACTATTGCAACTCTAGATATAACTGACTTTAAAATTAGAATAAGCGATTTTTGTACACACATCAATTAGTTATAGTGAATTTGAACTCTGCATTTTACCCATCCCTATTACACACCATTAATGAACGTGCACAACCTGGGTGCGGCAGTGGAAGATTGGCTGCCTTGCTCATGGGCACCCCAGCCGGTGAACTGGTGACCATCTGATAATGAGCCCAAATGAGATGTTTATTTTTCAATGACAATATATTCTATATAAGCATAAATAAAGTGTTTATCCTGTGCATAGAGTGTACAGGCCATAGGCCATGTGACTTTCTCACAGTCATTTGTAGTCAGGTTTGGGTTTTAGGTTGAACTTACCACTTTTGTCATCTGCCATAGCATCAAGTTGGGTATTTTAAGGCAAAAAAGGGCAAAAGTATGGTTTAACATCAGAAATAAGAATCAGCAACGAGGCTAAGAGGGAAAATACAAAAGCCAAAATTGAACTCTAACAAAGGGGTTTATGGTTATACTTCGAACTATCAGGGACACATGGGATGTTGAGAATAATTTTTTATACATGAATTCCAGACAGTGCCTGAATTGGACAAGGACATATTCTGCTATTCGCATAAGGTGATAGCATCGAAGACTGTATTGGTGAGATGTACTTAAAACAACAGGGGAATCTGTAGAGACTTCCCTTTTTTTGTATGACTGCACAGCTGTTGTATGACTGCACAGAGGCTCCGGAGAATGTTTGGAGCAACTTTTATGGACAGCTGCCTCTTTCAGGTCAATCTCCCGAGAATGTTCCGACTTCAGGACATGTCTGAAAGTAGCTAGTGTGTCTTACAGGTAAACAACATAAGTTTCTACCATCATGACAAAAACATGGGGTCTGTTTATGTATGGAGATTAACTGGGAGTCTACAGTACATAAAGGCTCCACTACAGCCACAACACAGGAGCTACTAGGTCATTGCTGAGACTGAATAATGTCTTACCAGCAAAGAACATCGGGGACTTATGGCGCAACTCTTCCATTTTCTGAGCAAACAGGGCATTCATCTCACGCTGCAGGGTGCCTACCGCTCTCTTGCGACTGTCAAGGACAGAGCGTGGAGGAAGCATAGGAGGAAACTCCAAGCTGCTCAGACTGTGCAAGCTGTCACAGCTGCTACTGTCACTGAGCAAGAGAGATTTACTTGCAATACTCTTTGGAAGTGAGGTGAGCACTGAGCCACAAACAGCACCATAGTTTGGGGGTGTTGTTTGCTGCCAGTGGAGGTTGGTCTTGCAGTCTGGTGTGAGTCTTGTTGCTGGTGTTACAGAGTTGTTAGGGTATCTGCGGGGAACACTGCAGGACCTGGTGTTTCTTTGTGATGTGTGAGGCTGTGAGCGGATGTGCTGGGTACCCAGAGTCTGCCTGGTTTTGGACCTGGGAAAGGGGATAGGTTGGAGGAGAGCCTGGGGCAAGCATTGAAACTCAGCCTCCATGTAGGACTTCAGTTCAGGAGACTGCTTTATCTCTGACTGGGCAGCCAGCACCTGAGGCTTGGCTAAAGACTCTGGCTGAACTTGTCTCTTGGTTAAGGGTGTGCAATTAGATTTATTCTTTCTCTCCTCTACAGCTATTTTGGACGTGGATCCCTGCCTTTCTTCAACCTGAACCTTTCTTTCAGTCTCTGGACTCTCCTTAGGGCCGATTACACATGTGATACAGTTGGAGGACACCCCCACCCTACCTGAGCTGTTAAGTGCGACACGGGCAAACACCCCTGGCTTCATGTCCAGTGGGTCATGTGAGCGGAGGCGACTGGCCCGTTTCAAAGGCTCACTCGTGGGTCGCTGCTTAGCAAACAGAGGGCTCTTACCTTTGCCCTCCTCAGGATGAAAAGCCCCATTAGTGTCAGGATGGTCTCTGGGCCCCTTTGCTTGATGGGATGCCAATGAATCCCCAGTGCGGTGTTGTGGTGGTGTAGCCTGGTGAGAGGCGGTAGCTGAGGCCTTGTCCCGGTCGTCAGACTCTCGCTCCTCACTAGGCCCCTCTGAGCTGTAGTCTTTGGTGTCAATGGTGATCTCTGGGAAGCCCTTCTTGATTTTGGGCTGGCCTTTGGTGGGCGCACTGGCAGTACGGCGCAGGAGGTGAGCACCAAATGGGTGCTTATGGCTGTGCTGTGCAGCAGCATGGCTGTCCAGGGAAGCCTGCTTTGGGTTTCTGTGAAACAGCCCTTTTATGCCGCTGGCTGCTTTGGCCTGACAAAGACACAATGAGACGGCATCGTCAAACACACAAAGAATTGTAACAAAACAAATCACAAAGAGGTTGTACAAGAACAATATTGATCATAATACAAGTGGCCCGGGTCCACGCTGCATTATTGCAGTAATGTACAATGAACATGCTTTAAAAAGCACAAACTAATGTTACAAATACACCCTGCGAGACCACATATGAATGATCACTTGTAGTCTTAAATATGATCATTCTGCTATAATTCATGCTGACTAGCTTTGAATCTCTTCTGGATTCAAAGTGTTGTCCTGTTAGAGAGTTTAAGCACAGCTGCATCTATATACAATAGCTGTAGTCTCAGCGGTGAAACATTAGTTCCACAAACACACGCTTCATGTTAAAAGCACATTTTATCTCAGAGGTGTGTTTGTACTACGATATATACTAGCATCAAACGTCTGTGCGGAAGACACTGAAATGTGTATTAGGGATGCTCCAATTGCCTTTTTCCCCCATCTGAAACTGATTGCCATGTTTTCATTTCATCTGCCATTATCCTGGGAATAACAATCTTTTTGTTGGTACTGCTATAGCAGCCAGAAGACCGTAGCTGCCAAGTATTATATGTATATAAGCCAATTTGACTGGTAGATGCCAATGGATGTGCATGTAACCTAAGCCGATGATTCTTAAACTGTGGGTCTAATATAATGATGTGACATGGCTGTGGAGATAGTAAAATAATACAATGCATTCAAAATGAATTTAAAATAAAACTGCTTATTTTAGATGGAGTATTTTACATTAAAATGTTTCCCTATCCCTGACACATTCACTGTATATAATAGAATGTTACTAATTATGATGTGGCAGACTATGATCTCAACATCTCAGCTTCTGATGAGGTGCTGATCAGACGGGAGATACATTATCCATTCAACCTGCCACCACTGATTTAGACATAAATTCCATTATTTTCCTTTAGATTGCCTTTTCTGCTCGCTCTCATCCACATCTATGTGAGTTTTAAACCAGGTAGTTGGCCTTTGGGATTTATGGCCAAAAATGAACACACTGACATGAAAAGACTTAAGCATCAATGCTGATAACCTACAGATCAAGTGATACTGGTCAGTGACAGATCATCTGGAGCATCCCTAATGTGAAACCTTCAAAACTGTAGTAATAATCTAAAGCAGGTATACTTATTCTATGCTAATGTTTATGTTGGCTTTTTTAAATTATAAAACCTAATTAAACCAAATTAATTAAAATACCACAAGCACACATTTTTTCCTTTGGTGTATAACCAATATAAAGAGGTAACTGAAAATCAGTCAGAAAGCTTGTTTAATTTACTTGTAATATTCTGACTGAAAAAGGTTTTGAAATTGAATGCTGCATGACACCAGTGAGAAGTGACAATGATTAGGGATCAAATGGTCGGAACGATGATGAGGACATTCAGACAGTGATGCTGGTGACCTTCAATTCACAATACCAAATTAAATGGGGCTACAGTGGGAGAGAGCATCATATTATATCATCTCCATCACTTCAACACAACTATTTCTTGAAATAATTTGAATAATGTGAAAGAAGTAGATCCAAATAATCTGACCACTGTGGTGAATGGCTTAATAAGCATATGTTAAAAAAGGAAGTGACAGTACAGACAAAGAGACAGGACAATAGAGAACAGAAGCTTTGGCTGAGTGACAAAACATAAGAAATGCTGGCTGAACCACACACAGGTAATATCTCAAGTGATCAAATGAAATCCCTCTATGCTGCCTTAGGTGCCTTCAGTCAGAAAAAAACAATTATCTGCATCTTGATTCAGAATTCTTCTTTGAATATTATTTTAGATATCAGATATTTATTTTGCCCCTTCTATTGTGGTGACATGTATCTATAGGAAAATACAGAGAGCAAAATTTGGATGGTAGGGCAGCAGTGTCCAAGTGAAAGGTATCCATAAATTTAAATAATACCTTACCACTCTGCTAGTTCTATTTTCTTTGAGAGGTCCCCAAACAGACTCTTTCATAGAATCAGCACAGGGCTAATAGATATAAAGACTCTACATGTTTTAAATTTTCTGCTATTTTTCCACTCACTCCTACATAGTTTGTACTGAGCTATGTGTAGGTATTTTTAGGTTGTCAAAGCAGGGTGTTTCAACGGGTCCACTTAGTGCTTTTACTAAATTATATAGCAAATCCAAAACGTATTTATCTGTTGTCATTTTGAAATAACGTGTTTGACCAAAAAAGTTGCTATGCTGATTTAAGTATCTAAAGCCACATAGTTTGATACGGCCAATAACTGCAGTTTTTTCAGCCATTTAACAGCAAATATCTCTTGTTTACAAAAGACTTAAGCATTTGTTGCCAGGAACCTAAAAACAAAATTCTAAAAAAAAATTACCCAAAAAATGATGCATCAGTTAAGTGTATATGATGACCAAAGAGGAAAAAGTATCCTCCAAGGCACTGGAACTATATACCACTGCAGTGCAGCACAATGAAAAACTCCTGAGTAAAGAGGAAAAAAGCTCTCTGCAATAGAACCCAGCAGAGATGAAGTCACTGCAGCCTTGCAGATTCCACACTCATCCCTCTCCTCCCTATCCAGCTTCTTGGATAGGGAGGAGATCTACTAGGACATTGGATCTACTTGGGGGTCAATGAAAATGCAAGCAGGTCAAACCATCATAACTCATGTGAGACATGAGTTGGTTTTGTATTGTTCTAATGTTTACAGTTGGCTGGTAAGGGGATTTGTGCAGGGGGAGGGTGTCACTTAGGTGGTA
The DNA here is from genome assembly GCA_016785285.1 of Brachirus orientalis. NCBI lineage: Eukaryota > Metazoa > Chordata > Actinopteri > Pleuronectiformes > Soleidae > Brachirus > Brachirus orientalis. The sequence continues at coordinate 1,450,803 of JAFBJR010000570.1, forward strand.
AAGTGGGTGGAGTGTGTGGCTCATGCAAAATGCCGACTGGGTCTCACTACACCTTAGTTTTGAGCGGCAGCTTCAGGGCTCCTAAAAATTTCCTGCGTCTAAATGGAGCGTTTGGAAAAATAGGGGTCCACTGGAATCATAAACAGACACAGGAAGAGAGTGAAAATCAGAGAGAAGAGGATGAAAGAAAGAAAAAAAATGAGCAGGGTGGGGGCATAAGAGAGAAATCACAACAGGAGGCAACACAGCAACAGCTGCGAAAGAGGAAGTTCAAAGCAAGGACAACGAAGAACAGTGTGGTCATATAAAACATGTCTGAAAACAGCTGAGTGCAGTGAAAATAAAGTCAAAGAGAGACAGAGACAACTGCATTATTTATGACAAGGAAACAAAAAAAGGCCATAATAAAAAAATCTGTACAATGTAATATATGTGTGCACTGTGTAAAAAGCACACAATAGAGTCTTTAATATTTTTATTTTAAAAATGTGTATTGACTGAAATATTTCTCTTCTGTAACTAAAAACTATAATACAGCTATAATGTGAATATGATGGCATAAACTGTTGGTTTACTAAGCTCAAAAGTGTGAAATATACTGAAAATACATCTCTATAACAAAGATAACTAGAGCTCCCGTGTTATCAGCTGATTTTCACTATAGTACCTACCTTACCAGTGATGTCATGCACAGCTACATGCACAAAGATTGACGCCTCCTCCATACCTTCCAAGTACACATGGCGATAACCTACACACAAAAACGTGACAGGCACAATATCACCGAGTGAAACGTGCATGTGATAATGTGTTTAATTAATCAGAAAAAGTCCGCATCATCCCATTTTCTGTGGTTGATCTATTTCCAGCCCCAGACCATCAGACTCAAACTCACTAGCTCCATCTATCACATTATTTACTTCAAGCTAAGATATATTTATATACTGTATATGGCACTTTAAAAATGAAGAAAATGGTTTACTAAGGCAAAGTAATATATTTAAACTATTCAGGGAGCACATAGCACACCTCCATAGTGATACAGATTCTATATAACAAAAAGGGTACTGCATAGGAGGTATCCACAATACTTAAAGGCATGGTGTACCTCTACGCTTGATACTTAGCCCTTAAGTTTTCTGTTTGTACAATTCTGGTGGATACTCAAACTATAGCATCTTCAAAATGGGATAAATTTTAAACAAATACAGTGTTGTTTTAAAATGCAACATTCAATTATATTAGAAAATCCAACAATGCTGAATGTGTATTTAAATAAAGAATTTCAACTGCCGGACTGTGACAAAGAAAAACAAAACAAGATTTTTAGAAATGACCATAGAAACTATCTAAACCCAGGTGTTTCATCATGTCTTACCTGGCATCATGCTGTTGAAGGCAATGGTACGCTGGCCAATAAAGTCCTGGCCAATGGGGTCATGGTCCCACACCAGGAAACGCACTAGAGCCAGCTCCGGCATGTGGACCATAAACACCAGAGTCTCCTCCCACATTGGGTTGAATCCTTCAGAAAAACCATCCCAGAAAGACGTCAAAAAGAGGGGTGAAGGAAGAGGATACAGAGGAGAGAGGGAGGTAAGTGGAGAGAAACCGGAGGGAGGAGTGAGGAATGCGAAGAGTCAAGAAAAAAGTGAGATGAGTGCAAACAAATAATAAGAAATAAGAGAGTGTAATAGAATAGCAAGACGGGGAGAAACTAAAGGACAAAGTTAGCCAACTCAGCATTCATTAATTATTCAGTGTGTGTGTGTGTGTGTGTGCGTGCGTGCGTGTGCTCTTGTATTTCCCTCTTCTTTCATAAACACTGACCTTGTCAGTACCAGTAGTCCTCATAGAGTCCAAAACCTGGTCCTAATGAGGCAGAATCTAATTTCTGAGGAACTGGTTAAGTTGAGGGCTAAGATTTGAATTGTGGCTGGGTGACAATTAGGGCTTGGCATTAACTGGTAATGATTAAGGTAAGGGAAAATGCTGCATTTAGGCCGGCTAAATGAATGGAAGTCAATGCAGAGTCCTTTAAATCGCAGCTGCACAAACCTGTGTGTGTGTGTGTGTGCGTGTGTGTTAACAGAGAGATGCTGGCTGTGCACACTTAGGCTGAGCTCATCAATTATACATCAGAAAGTACACAGACAACTCAGACACTGAGACACACACGTCACATTCAAACAATGCATGGCTTCAATTAACATATACACCAACACCAATTACATGTCAGTGGTGTTCTTCGACGAACCACAGGTTGCCTCAAGCAAACAATGGACATCATGGCAAGACAAGACAATTTACAATTAAAAAAACAAAAACAAATCAAAGGTTTATTCGGTAAAATAAAAATGATCAATTTAGCTTTTAGTTGACTCACCATTATCATCAACTACTCTGGTCTGCTCCTTGCAGCAGTCCACAGGGAGGCCAATGATCTCCACCTCTACGAAGGGATCAATGATCTGACAGACAGACACAGCATTCATTATATCAGACAAGTTTAACATTTCATGACTTGCTGATTTTGGCAGGGAAGCTTCCGAGATTATCTGGTTCAATGCAGGCTGTTTTGCAGATCCTGGTGTGCTATGCTTTAAGTCACTGAGGAAAGTGCAAAGAAATGCCAAGCCTTCCTCCTCTTAGATTTGTAATTAGCTATGCATACATGCCTTACATGGTGTTTGTAATCTTTCTCAATATCATGCTGAAGTGAAGTGAGTAAATGGCCAACCACGCTCTACTTTACTGTCTTCTCAAACTGTGAAGCTACTTCCCCCTCTCTTGATGCCACCATATTTTTTGTGTTTTGGGTGTCAATTATGTCCAAAGTGGTTTCAAAACAGGAAACTTCACAATACACACTGATGAAAACACAAAATATTCATCTAAACTTGTTTGTTTTTTGATACTCATATATTTGAAGGTAACTAAACTGCAGTGGAGCTAGGGACTTACCTCTCCTCTGTCTCCTAACATCGAGTCTTTGGGTTTAGGCAGTTGCTGTCCACTGATAATCTTCAACACCAGCTGTTTCTTCATCTGACTTGGCATTGGGTCCTCCAGGTTTGGGTTAAAGGCACCTGCAGTGAAAAGAAAGGAAGTGCATTTTGTGCTTGTACTCACTCTTGACCAATGAAACAGTTAATCTCAAAAATTGTAGACCTTTGTAAAAAGACCTTTAAAGCTGAAATATACAACATGTGTGTTACAACTTACTTATTATGATGTTAAAACTGCACACTGTGTTAATCACAATGCAATATTATTATGCACTGACGCTTGTTTTGACGCAACACACCACCTGATCTGAGGAAAGGTATGACTGCACATTAACAACCATGACCAAACAATAATACACCTGGAGAAGCTTGGGACAAAGAATTTGGTGGTTGTCTCTTTAAAAACTACATATTATAAACGAGCTGAAATTGCCCAGAGTATAATGTCTGTTTTCAGACGTAATGATAAATCATGACAATTTAATTAATAAAAACCAGGCTCTAAATACACTACATTAGAACATAACTGCTCTCTAATGATCACATAACCAAGCTAAGTAGGACCAAACACCAAACTGAATGTCCTGCCTGGATAAAAAGGGATACAAATCACAAAATGAAAATATCCTGCAAACTACTTTCTGGTAAAACTAGTTGATTTGTTGTGCTGACCTTCACACATGCAGGCAGGCTTCAGGATGTAACCACAGTTGCCGTTGCTGTAGAACTTGGCTCTGTTGAGCTGCAAGACGCGGCCCTCTGATTGGTAGTTGAGTGCAACTGAAAGCAAAGCACTTTATGTGTTCATTGCAAGCAGACTGAGTATTCTACTTTAATGTGCAGACAAACAGCTGGTGTGGAAAGAGAAAAGGCTCAGCAGCTCACTGCATGGCAGCTGCTCGACAAAAAATGACAGTTTACCAAAGTCTTGAAAAACAGCATGAATTAATCATAACATTGTGGATTCAGTGAACACCCTGACTGTCCTAAAGGACCACTCTGAAGACTTGGCATAAATGGGTTAAGCTCATACCGAGTTGGCAGCCAGCGTTCCAGAAGGGCTGTGGGTTGAAGTTGGAGGAGTCCACACGGTAAGAGGAAGGGTAGATGCGGGAGAGCTGCCGCTGGTTGAACTGGATGAAGGATATAGCTTTTTGCTGCATCAATTGGTGAGCTTTGGTCTCACTGAGCGACGACACCTGCCAGCTGCAGTTTGCTGCCAGGACCAGAACACAAATGAATCTTTGTTTTACTCACTGATCTCCAACATTTCCATTACTTTTAAATGTCACATCAGAACCCACTGGCAGGGATGATAACAGCTGTGGAACCATATTATATGTACATTATTTCTATTTTGTGTAGTTATTATGGGGAAATACTGTTTCCTGTTGACATGATAGATAATTTAGGCACTTAATCAATCCCGATCCTACACCATGTGACTGGTTTTTGCTTTCTCTGCAATGCATGCTAAAATAAATGCTGACCATTTCTGTTATTTTCTACCAGTCTGACTGTACAGAGATGCCGGTTGTCAATGTGCCTGTGTCTGTATCTATGCATCAGTGCGAGCATTACTCACTATTCAGGACATAAGCTGAGATCGTTAATGCTTCTTGTGGACTTAAAAGAATGTGGCCTCATGTGCCCCACAACCTCTAAAAGTGGTCAGAGTGGTCTGATCTGAAGCTGTTGAGTACACTCACTCCTGACATTGGACTTGACACCCGTAAATGCATGTCTATAGCTTCAGTTAAGAATCACGCTCACCTCAAAGTTACTAGTAAGGTATATTTCAAGGTATATTATTAAGGCAGGTATTTCTCTGCCCCTTCTGAGTAGAAAGCACCAGGCTCTGTCGTGCTTATCTGCTTTACTGAGTGAAGCTAACAATGGCACAGAGAGGAGAGAGCTGCTCACCTTGTGCCTCGATGTCATAAAGACCCACAGATCGTGTGTATTTGACCAGATCAGATAGAGCTCTGGACAACTTCATGGTCTTCTTCTTTCTGTGAGGGCAACAAAGGGCAAAGATCACAAAATTACACACACACACACACACACACACACGTATCCATTATTTCAGAGGACATGGCATTGACTTATATTAAGTTCCTCGAAACTTACTCTAACCTTAAACCATAATTACTAGTGCCCTAATCCTAACTCTGACCCTAACCTTAACATCAGCATAACTTTAAAACATGTCTTCACATTAAAAATGTAATAATTTACAATATGGGGACTTGATTTTTGTCAAGACCAGGTGCATGTACACACAGCTTATATTTACACACACAAAAAAACACTGTAGGAATACTAGCATATATATAATAATATGGACAAGTGGAAATGTATCAGTGACAGCTCACTTTTTGCTGTCAAACTGTTGGTTTAGCATTCTTTCCTAGAGATATATATGTGTCTGTGTAACATACTTGCTGTGGTGTAGAGGGGCGCGGGAGGCGCTACTTGAACTCTCTTGATCTGTGTCAGTGTCTTCAAAGCTTGATGTCTTTTTCAGCTTGGTCGTCTTTTTCTGCAGAACAAAAAAATAAAGAAAGGAAATTTTAAAAGGCAAGAGACCAATGAACATTAATGAATTTTTTTTCATGTGCAACAACATGCTTCAAGAAATGTTTTGTTGTTTTCAAACTTATTTTGGTTTTTACCTACTGTGATAAGCAATTAAACATATGTATAGTACAGGACCTTTCAAATTTTTTTTGTTAAAGCCAGTGACTATCTCAGTTTGATTAAGGATAAATACTGCAACAACAACAACAGACCTGACATACTGTTAGTTAAAGACCCTGCGAAGCAGATGTGTCTGCTCGTGATACTATTAGAGGGAACCTTCACAGAAGAAGTAACACAATTGTATTGTGTATTCAAATTGTGACCCTTTCCCGAGCACACAATCTGAGTGCAGAAAAAGGTTGTATTTGTGGCACAACCTGAGCTAGGTTAAGTATGTTTATAGGTAAAGTTTTGCATGAACATAAATACATACAGGGAGAAATTACCTACATACATGACATGGGTTACATTTTATTATGATACAGCAATACTTTTATGTATCGTCCTTGTCAAATAATCCGTAAAATAAAGGGAGAAGGTGAGACTGAATGCACATTGAGTGATTTTAATAGAATTATTAAAAGCAAACGCTGTATATTTCTAAAGGTGCATAATGCAAATTCATCTTCTAATTGCTGTCCATATAAAAGTTTGTGTATCTTTATGTTCATGTAACATGATATTAAATAACAGACATCTGTTTCACAGGGTTATTCAATTCTTCCAAAAACTTGAGCCTATTGCTGCGCTTTTATTTAATCTGTCAAATTATATAAATGTTCTATTCTATGGTTTCTTAAGGGGTAAGTAAATACTGTAAACCAGTTTAATGTTTACACCAAAAGAAAATGTAGAAAATTCTCTGTAAAAGGAACAAGCAAGAAGAGGCTGACCTTGCGTTTAGAGAAGGTCCCGATGAAGGAGCGTGCTGTATGCTTGTTGCTGCTGGGATTAGCTTCATCCGCTGTGTCTGTGCCATCTTCACTTTTACCCTGTCAGCAGAGCAGAAGCTTAGTATGTTTTAAAAATAAAAAAATACAATACAAAAAATAAAATACAAAATACACGTGCATGACATCAAAAATAAAGTGATGCAACAGAAAAAAAATAGAAATTACTCTTACTACTGCTGCTTTAAGCAATTGTGGGTTAGTTCCAATAAACCATGCATGTCGGATTAAATTTTTCCTCTACACCCTGCATGCTGTGCACTCCTTATTACTGCCCTTGCTTTTACCTTGGAGCGAGTTTTGGCAGTGGGCTTCCCGGTTGGAGGCAGGGCGGTGATGGTGAAGCTGTCTGGGTCCTCTCTGTCTCGAATCTTAGACTCCTTCATTAGGTTGTCAAGCTTTTTCTTGGCCATGTTCTCCACCTGCTTTCTGTTGGCTGAAGTCTGAGGGAGGAACAAGGTACAGAGAAGGACGGTGACTACATGATGACTGCACATGACACAGGACAATAAGTATCTACTGTTACATCATTGACCATATGAGCTGTAAGTTTTATAAGCACTTCATATTATTTTTAGGTTAGGCTTAAGGAAGCCAATGAATGCAGCTTTCTGAATATTTATCATTTCCCTGTCTAAAGTCATTGTTTCTGTAAATATACTACAGTACTTCATGGCAAATCACTCAAAATCATTATAAAGCAAAAATCAATATCTTGTTCTTACAAAGATGAAATTTTTCTGCTTATCTCAGACGTCACAACATAGAATGAATAGCTTGTCTGACCACCCAATTGATGAATTCGGGTCCAAAAAATGTGCAAGGTTGTGAATTATAAATAAGTGTTCGAAAGCATTTTAAAAAAGGCACGTCAGACAGTGCAAAATCCTCAGTCACAGTGACAGTGACTTTAGTAAAGCAGTGATACAGAAGGACTAGAACTAAAGCCTCAGCTTGACGGCATAGTTTTGCTTGGTGAAAAACTTTTTTTGCATTAATATGGGCAAAATAAACTGACAAAATAAAATTCAAAAGATCCAGATGAAATCAGCTGTATGTGTTCGTAGATATATGAACCAAGGACAGCATTAAGAGGCTTTTCAGGCATACCTGTCTGCCAATCTGTGCGTAAAATGTCAGCATTATACCATCTTGCAAAAGTAAACACCGCTCATATTGATTTCACCATCCAACAAATATATGAGTACATTCAACAAAAAGGCATATTCATGCACAACCCTGTCAATTTGCCATGGGAGATTATGACAGAGTATGAGAGTATATAATGTATTAAATGATGCAATGTATGATATCTGGATATGATGTTTGTTTGGCAAATAATTTTCTAATGACATAAAGAGTTCTCAAAGGAAATTAAACTGATAAGATGGAATCTCCAATGAAAACTGCTCCCTGCATGCTCGTTGAATTATTCACAGGAACAGTGACACTGTTTCTCAAAGAAACAATAATAGTAATAGTAATAATAATATTAATAATAATAAAATTGATTTGTATAGCAATTATCTTAAATGTTACAAAGTGCCAGACCAATCAAGCCTAATAAAAAATTACAGGGCATCTTGCCTGTAGTGCATTCTGTTTGTATAGTACAATAAGAAAACACATCATGCAGATTCCCACATCTACATATCTGATAGATGCAGCAATACATTATGAAAAACGTAGCAGAGCCTCCAAGGGTGGATGATGAATAGAGCCCTCAGAAATGAAAGCATTTTCTGATGAGACAGTATGAATGGCATTAACAATGAGACATCCTTTATGCACATGCTCAATTCAACCACATGGTGGCAGAGTGTATCTAAGAACCTCCTCAGTCTCTACTCAGACCACAGGGAGCATCATCGTCACAATGCAGTGATGTGTCAGAAATGAAAAGAATATGTGCCCAATCAGTACGGTCTGTTTTATCTGATAATGCATAGTGTCTACCGTCCACTGTATCTGCTGCAGAGCTGTTATAGTATTCATACAAAAACCTTTTAACCAGACAAAATGTAATGTATCAGATTGTTAATTAAAAAAAACTTATATATATATATATATATATATATATATATATATATTTCAGTGTTGTCCTAAAATTTCAGGCACTAAACATCAAGTAAATGGTGGGTGATCATATTTAATGGAAGACTTCATTATTCACTGGGTCAGGGACAGAATTATCCAAACAACCTGCCAAATTTTGAAAAAAGCACATCCATTAAGAACTGATAAATAATTTTGGTTTTCCTTTTTTTTTTTTTAATTATTAACAAATTTGTATTAGGTAATTGGACTGTCACTTTTTATCCAAAATTTGGATATCCATTTGGCCTTATATCCCATCTGAATCTGTCAGAAAATAAGATAGGAATGTTTCTCAGAACTGGGGTTTAATTATGCTGTGAAAATGGAGGAGGCAAGCACACTAAACTGTCCTCCTAGCGGGCAATCACAACACCAGGACCACCTACAAAGCAACATGAGGAATTATTACAGATTCTCTACCACAGACTATAATGTAAGGAAAAAAAAATCTGCAGTCACATCTGTGAGCTTGACTGCAGAAGAAGCACCTCAGACATCAAGTGATCAACCTCACGTGACTAATAGTAGGTGTAACAATGAATAATGTTGTCATGTTTGTTGGTGCGGGTGAGAGATATCTGAATATCTTTTGTAGGAAAATATTTCATGTCGTATTTGTAAAAACTTGACAGTGACAAAATTTAAAGAAGTGCAAGACCATTAGTCTTCCCCAACAGTTTTGGTGTCAACTGGCTACACACTAGCTGTGTTGGTAATTAATTTTTCACATTTTATTTTACAGCTTATCTCAAATAGTCCCCGAGACTTGTTGGATGGCTGCTAATTCCAGCCCCTGACGTGTAAACCTTATCGAGTAATGATAACTAACTGCTTATGACAGACATTGGCTCAGACAGCATTAGGAGCTATAGCACACCTCACCATGTGCATGTTTGGTTTTAGATAAAGAATTCAGGCAGAAACACAGGCAGAATGAGTAAACATGGCACATGACTGGGTGAGATTATTGAGATGGTCAAGGATGAGCTTTTTTATACAGTACCTTCCACTTTGAAAGAAGCAAGCAAAAGTTGAGGAGAAGAAAAAGAAGAGGAGACAGAAGAAGAGCAGCAGATGAGAACAAATAGCCACAAAGAAAGAAAGACAAGAGCAAACAGCACAGAAACAAGAACAAAGACAAGGCAGGAGAGGAGAGCACTCCATCAACACTGCTTAGTTTAAACAAGAACCATCAATACAGGAAATACACAGTTACACATTTTATCAGCTGGGCACAAGGCCACATTACCACACATAACCAACAGTGGAAGTAAATGTGATCGAATGGAGAAAAACACCAGACAGGAAACATACGTCTCCATTCATCAGCTTGCAGTCGTCCTCCATCTCATCAGCACTGTCCTCATCTGAGACGTCTCCTTCCTCTGCATCCTCATCTATGTTTGGAGGCAGTTTCTTCCCCTGGAGGAGAAGAAAAAAAGTAGAGCTTCATCTGATAATTACAAACAGCTGCAGAATTCATTTAAGCATTGTGACCAGACAGAGACAATCTTCCCAGCTCTGAGTTTAACCAAGTGAATGTATACTGAAAAAAAACAAACAAAAAACATGAGCTGAAACTTTGTTTTGTGTCAAAATCGTGAAAATGTTTTTTAATCTGAATCTGTTTTTTATATAGCTGCACAAACTTTAAAATCTACACTAAATACTGACAACCATTGGCACAATAGTATCTTGTGTAGACATACTACACATCAGAAGACAGTCAGGAAAAGCAACTGCTCCTATTGGCTGTTATACATCACCTATTCTGTCCCTTCCAGCTGAATAATCAGCAGAGAAACATTATAAAAAAGGAAAGTCTAAGAGAGTGGGACAATAAATGCAGCAAAACACACAGGCAGAGAGTTTCAGAGATGGATTGATTGCCTTGGGTCATCTGTCGTGTTTGAAATGAGTGCATTTCTGGGTGCTCCACTAACGAGGAGTTCAGGACAGAGAAGCAATCCCAAAATGTGTGTATTTTAATAACCTGTGGTGGAAACAATTGATCATTTTTTCAGTGATCTTGCCAAATGTAGTTTTAACTGCATCTATCTCGAAATGGGTTGGATAATAAAATGCAGTGTTTAACTCTGTGTCAGGTTCAGTTAGTACAGGTTAGTGTGGGTTTCAACAAAGACATGCAGTGCTCTCCTTTGTACACTGTCAAACCATTGATGTCAAAGTGTCTCTTTTTTATGACCATGCTCAGTATATATGTCCACATCTACACATCGCTCACTGAAGCCTATAATCCTCTTATTTTTAACATTTATTGTTGTTACTCCATCTCACTATCATCCTGAAAAGTAATGTGACAAAGTCCCCCAAAGGATTTAGTGGTTTATAAAGCTGTGGGTGAACCACGTCCATGTTCTCACTGACATGCCTCAAGGGGAAGGATTTCAGGAAGAGCCTGAACAGTGAAGAATGTACAGCAGGTACATTTAACATATGGCTCCACTCTCACAGCCTGATCCACAGATTTTCATTAACAAGTGAGGCAGCTTGTCCTGTGGTTAGCAATAACTCTCCATCACAGTGTCAAACATGCGGAAGCCTGCAGCAGCACTTTGTGGGTGATAACAGTCTAAACCCACAGTGAGGCTTCACAGTGCGACTGCTGGAGGCCAAAGTGCTGCGTTTCAGTGTTCCACACTTTGCTCACACAAAGGTGCCATCACCAACACTGTGCTATGAGCGCACAGACAGCAATGCCAGTGTAACAGCTGGCAGAGAGGCCCTCAGTGAGGCAGGTGTTGGCCAAGTGCCTCGTCTTTAGTCAAAGCATCTGGTGTCAATTCAGCCTCATTAACCTGAAAACTGCTCCATGCCTGCTAACAGAGGGCAACTTCTGCTGCTACTCCTCAACAAGCTCCCTGGTCAAAGTCAGGTGTGAAGCAGACTGCACTGCAACACTTTATTATATATGCCACTTTCATTACAATAAAGTCTGGTCTTACCTTAGTTCATTACTAAGGTTGGATGTTCTGGGGAAAATATATAATTGTGACTGTCTGACAGATATCACAATTGTGATTTGATTTGCAATTTAACTTTTGTAAGAAACTTACCAAACAAGGACTAGTGTATGTTATAATGTAAGTTTGATTAAAAGATATGAATTGCTTCTAACGTGTGCTTATTTCTTTTTATTGGCAAAGATCTTAGAAAAACTGAATAGCAGTCTTTAAAATTTGACAAATGCATTATTTTAAATTTTTCAGCTGTATTTATCAATTCACTGAGACCAACTGGAAGAACCAATTTTGATTTTAGCAATGATGAAGCTGGGGATTACTCTGTAGTCAAAGTACTCTAAACGGCCTCCATTTTCACAGATTTTCTAATATCTTTTTTTGTCCTAATATTGTTTTGTTTCATTTTTCCCTTACATTTCATTTTAAAATACATCACATCTGCTGCAGTTACACCTAAAGTCCACTACCCTGGAGTTTTGGACCTAAAATAGAAATTTTTCAAAATGCTGTTGGCCCTGTTTTAGTTTGAGAACAGTGGAGCTGCATTTCAGTCTGTATGGGCAGGAACATACTCACTTTCAGCTTGGTTCTGATCAGTCATGACATGCAGTGGCAATTTCTGAAATCAAGCAAACAACTGCAAAAAGAGAAAATCTGCTTCCTGTATAGAGTACATCAGAACAAGATTGTGTGATACTGTATATCTTTTTTAGGGTGGTAGTAAAGTGGTAGTAGTCTCAGTGCAAAGTAGTTCCAGTTATAAGTACAGATACTATTCTGTGGATGTAGACTGTTCAGTGAGATTTCCTAAATGTCATTATTTCAAATGCTGCACCACAAACGAAAGTAATTTGTTTAATAGGTCTGAAAAAGTGTAAGACAATGTTACGCCGAAGCCCAGTCTTAACCCTGGTCAGTTCAAATTTTTCAAACAACATCTAAAATAATTATGTAAATGTACATCATCATTTGAGGGTGACATGGTGAGACAACGAGCCTGCCTGCGGTCTGCTGTTACTACACATAAACAGTCCATGGATATCACAACTTCCTATTCATTTCAACATCCAGCTCATGGCTTTCCTTTCTTCTTCAAAACTTGTCAAATTCAAACACTCTAATCAAATCACTTGAATCTGCTGTCCACCTGCTGCTTTTGAAGCCCGCTCTGTGAGACGCCAACTGCAGCCAATACAACGGTGAGCTGCGTTAATCGCCTGAGGACCAACTCCTCTCACTGAGAGTCATCCAGACTGTTATCAGTGCTTCACATTGCACCCATGCTCTTGACATTACCTTAACAAGTATCTTGCATTTGAGAGCTTCTGGCGACGGCAGTCGTCCAGACTCGTCGGCTTTGATGTTGGACAGATCCAGTTTGTCCCCCAGGATCTCAATCAGGTACAGGGCCATTTTCTTTTGCTGAGGGACACTGCAGTGGTTCTCGATGGACAGGATGACTGGGTAGCTGAGAAATAATCACACACAGCAGAATAGCATTACAGGACTGAAGGGTCAAGGAAACAGTTTTACCTCTTAGAAAATCTCTTTAGAGAAGGTTATAGTGAATGGAATTCATGATTCAAGATTGAGAGTCTATTTCTATTATTTCTAACAATGACATAGCACCAACTGCACAATGCAGGAATAAAAAATAAGAAATAAATTTTTAGAAGGCACTCAATTTACATTACATAGACTGAAAACAAACATTTAATTGAGTGAGCAATTTATTCTTTTAACACAATTAACTGTGCATTTGTACATTTAACAAACATCAACGCCACCTATTATGATAATGGTCTAGATGCCCGAGTGGTTTTTGTTTATTTGTTTTGATTTTATTTGCTTGTTCTTTTTAAATAAAAACCTCTAGTTTCAGCTTTTTAAATGTGCTATGGTTCCTTCACTCATTTTTTAAAGTAAATTAATTATCTTTGTTTTGCAGACAAAACACAAACAGTTTGAGGATGTTGCTGAGGTTTGGGAAACACCGATTAACAGTTTTCATAATTTTTTGATGTTAAGGAACAAATCACTAAACAATTAATTGAAAGAATAATAGACAGATGAATTGATTGCGGACAGAATCAGTTATAGCCCAAAATGTTTTTAAGTATTTACAGACTAATTATCTCAGCTTTTGTGTCAGGCTGTTCCAGTGGTGAGCATCATACACACTAATTTGTTTTGCTGCCTGGCCCTGGACCATGCAAACAATTTAATGGCCAGTGTCAGAAGAGTTGGGGGGTCTACAGGGAGTACAGAAGAAAACCATGTGTGTGTGTGTGTTCCAAGTGTTAATCCACCAAAGGATTTGTACACCAATAAATTATCTATTGAAAATCTATTCTAAAAAAGAAAAAAAAAAGACTGCCAACCAATGGAGAGAATTATGACAAAATAAACTTGAACAGGACTCAGAGGATGGTAATATTGGTCCATTGTCCCTCATTGACGTTTGGTGCAGATTGAAATATCTGACCAACACATTAAACGAATGAAATGCCATAAAATCTATGTGCAGATACTTATGTATCCCACAGGATGAATCACAGTACACTGATGATCCACTCAATGTTCCTCTTGTGCCACAGTAAGACTGACTTTTGAGGCTCGGAGTCAAAGTTCTAAACTTTTAGCTAGACTGCTATGAAATTAACAAACATTTAGGCCCCCTGTGGCTCACTACTAATGACTTTGATGCCCTTACTATTTCTTAAGTGCCTCCATGAGTCTCCATGAGGCACTCCAAGGAGAGAGGAGGTAAAAAAATAAAGTGTTCATTATGAAACTGGCAGGATAAATTACAAAATGGCAGACTGCCACAGTCAAGAGAATTATTACAATAATAAATGGGAAACATTAGGTTAAAGTAAACAGCTTGTACAAATGCACACCCTTAAAATGTCCTCTGCAAGAATGATTGTTTTTATCATTTGTAAAAGAACTCAGACAAGAAAATGTTCTTTTATCTATGGATGGAAATGTAATTAATGAGCACATGTGAATTAGTATTTAATTTAATATCTTCCACAACACCTATGGTCCAGTGTGTAAAATCAGCTACATTCAGCAAAACACCAAGTGTGTTGATTCCCAGTCACCATCAGATGGAAGCCTTTTATCCAAATGTTGTCCCTGACAAACCCTTAGCACAGACTGTTCTTATTCAACGTCCTGGAAAATGTGATTGCTCTTTGATGTTGAATGCAGCTTTTCACCCCAGCTCCTTTTAGCAAACTATCTGTGGAACATGCTGACCAGGATTCTGTTCTCAAAAACACTGAGGGGGAATATGCACACAAAGAGAGTGTTTCTCTTCATTCTATGTGAAGAGACAGGATCTAAAAATAGAGGATGGTGTCTGTGTGTGTATGCTTTCATTTATTTGTCCACATGCCGCTTTACAGGAAAATATCTCTGTGTTGCCCATAGATTAATGACTAATGAGTCAAAAAACATGACAACTGTTGGTCTCACACAGGACAAAAGGGCTCAGTGAATGTTTTTTTTTTTTTTTTGGGGGGGGGGGGGGTGTTTCACATGATGTGGCCTTCACACTTACTAGATTTCAACCCAACTGAGAAACTGTTGAGTGATGTGTTGAAGACTGTTCACACATACAGAGAAAGTTGGAATAGCCATAGGCAGCTTTTGATTTTGACTGGGACCTGCTTCCATGATGCTTGTATATTGAATTGCAAATGTGAAAAACTCACAAGCCAATGATATAACCAAAATCATATCACATATCTTACACTTTAAGGTCTCCTAAACACTGTCTTTGTATTTATGTGAATTTATTCGACATTGTAGTTTACATTTAAATGATTTGAATAAACTCAAATATATACCTATTTGGCAAAGCTTTCATTATTGGATTCACAAAATATTTTAAATGCAAAAAATGTATGTACAAACACAATAGACCAGGCAGTTGGATTCCAAGCATCATTTTTTCCCCTCTCTCCTGTACAATACAACAACCAATTTAATTCAGCTCTGCAATGTGAACTGCATAGGTGTCCATGTACTGAGCTTATATACTACATATGTACACACACTCTCTTCATCATGGAAAGACAAGACAAATCAAAGTAGTATCTAGAAGCGTGTGAATCAGAGAATAAAATAAACGGTAAAGTAAAATATTTTCAAAAGAAACAAAAGTGTGTGTGCATGTATGTGCATGTATACATACTCGTTCTTGACAAAGGCATATTTGTTGATGGTCTCAATAACATCTTTGAAGAGAATCTTGGAAGTGAGGGTATACCCATGATGGACGATGGGCTCATTGTCCTGACCGTCCCAACAGTCCACTGTGGACAAGAGGGAAACGTAAATGCAAGTAGGACACTTAACACAAATTCAAAAGGTTGTCACACAACATTAAATGTCAATTAGTACTGTGCAAAAGTGGTGGGTAGGGCACCACCAACTTTGTTGTTTTTATGCCTGTCATGTCATGTCAATGTCTGTGATCATTGGCATTTGGATTAGAATGACGTGACTGAAAGTTGGTCTTATATATTAACAAGCTGTCAATGAGATTAACTCATACATGTATGGTGTGTGTAATGCTCCAGCATGTTTTGAATACTGTGAATGTGGTGTAACTTACCTTCTCACATGAAAGAGTAGGACACAGATTTTACCAGTAACATAAATTAGGGTTTAAGACAGTCAGAGTTGTAGTACAACTTTACAAGTGTACTGTACAGCTATAAGGGTAGGTCACACTTTAACCTGTAGAAGCTGTTCTCTCTTTTATTTTAAAACTCTATAAAGTGATTGGGAAATTACACTATATCAATTATACAGTGTGGCCTAAGATCTTCCATAATAATTCATAAAAAGATCAGCTAAATCTGGAAAGAAGAAAATAGCTTCTAAAGCAGGGACAATACAGTGCAATTTCAGCAATTTAAGTGGGTCAGACCAGTGAAATAATAGCATAATAAACAACAAGAAATCCAAATGTTTCTCTTTGCTTTGCATTTAGTGATCTTTTTTTACAAAACATTATGAAGTAACTGAAATTTCTTGAGAAAAATAAGTGTAATATTATACCTAACTTTACTATTTACACATGTACATTAAAACTTACAGACCACACTGGATCTACAAAGGCACTAAACAATTTGTCACGTACCTGGAACAGAAAAATATAGTAGTTCACATACTGATTAGACTCTAATCATTATGTGAAACTTTAACAAATTCATTATGTGGGCCGGATTGTTCAGACAGTTCTGCTGCCTTCGAGTTTTGAAATACGAGTAACTGAGCCACAGACAAAGTAGAAAAGAAAGTACTGAGAAACAATAAAAGACGCAGGTTTTAGTCATGTATATCTGTTGGGCAGAAGACAAATATAGAACGACAACCTTTTTAGGTCTGTGGAGACATTCATGCACTGTAATATGATTGCGCTGACAGTCCATGTGTACAAACGTGGACTGAAGAAAGTGCCTACACCCAGTTCACAGCCCAGGACTGTGTGAGCACATTTGTGGTCCGTCACTGCTGTCTGTGTATTTCAAGGACTCAAAAGAAAATTTCAGCTTTGAAGTCATTATTATGTTAATTCCTGCAGGAAGGTTAGATAAACCTTCACCGTGCACTCAATAAGGTCCAACCATGCTGCTTTAACAAAGCTGAGTGCAGATGACCACCTTTTGAGTCTGCATGTACTATATGTTTATCGAGACATTTGCACGGAACTCGTGCAACACAGATTTCTTCTGCCATTAGTCCTCAGGGGAGTTAGCAGTTTAGTGGGTGTTGACCTTTGCACAAGATAATGCCTTCTCCTGTTGTATTGATGCTACAAGTTGAAACATTTTTTTTATGTGATCGTCAATAATAATGTTTACATTTTAACGATAAGGACACATACAGATGCTAGTTATAAAATAAGGTTATTTTGCCCTGATACATGAAGAATTCATGAGCAAAGACACACAAGCATCTCTACAGGAACACTGTACGGGCACACATCCTAGGTGACAACTTTTCAGAAATATATGCCATGATATAGTTCAATTCTGTCTCCTGAGAGCCCAGGAGGTGTCATGGAGGATAAAACAACATACACACGATAAATCAAGCTGACAAGTAATAGCCACTCCAGCATGCCACATACCATGGCCACTGATGATATCAACTCTGATTGGATGGCATGTGTCCAATATTTATTTGCAATGAACAGCTCAGCTACACAGTGTTCACAATTCTAATATAATACGACAGTACATACTACACTGTAGGTTACAATAGTAACAATGAGGCATTTGGCCAGTTGACTATTTACCACTTGTATGTTTTTAAAATGTGGTAACCGAGAATCTTGTCATCAGATTTAAACACTTCAGTGTCCTCACAGCCCATGAGATTTACCTTTTCTTAGATCTAGTCTTTTTCCCTTTTTTTACTTCTTTGTGGTGATATAGACAAAAGTATGACACATTTACACAAGACTGACCTGAGTTACCAAAAATTTCTGACTTTTTTTTATTCCACAGTATTCGTGTTTTCCTTTAGATAAACCTGTGTGGTGCGGCAGCAAAGAATTGTACATGTGTGGACAAAATACCTGCAGATCAAATCAAAAATTGGAATTCAATAAAAATAAAATCAAAATAAGCAATTCTGTGAATATAAGTAATTTGCCGAATGTATGTCAAATTACACAAAATTGATTATACTCATAATAACCTGAATAAATCAGTTAATTGTGGTTTTAATATATTAAGGATAAAAAAACAACAACAAATAGCTGAGGAAGATAAACTTCTGTGGTTAAACATTTAAAGCAATTTAACTATAAATATTTTATCTGCTCTATTGGTATATCCACAATGCATAAAACATTTTGATTGATTGGTACTAAAATAAATCATATAGTGATAATTGTTGCTACTGAATTATTGATATTATTTTGTCTGATAAACTGTTTATGCAGTAGGCATTACATGCATACTGTATGTAAAGACAAATACAACATTATGTCCTGCTGTAACAGTGGATGTTCAGCATGTGTACAGCATGTCTACATCAGTGTCTGTACTGACCTTCTACACAGCGACAGCCGGCCTGCAGCACCCAGGCGTACATGTCCACCCTGGACTGTGACATCAGCTGGTCACCCATCAGATACGTGTTGTGTGAGGAAGCGATGAAGTAGTTACACAACGGCTGGTTCATATCCTGGTTCACACTGTAGTGTTCTGGGTTGAAGATGTCCCCCGCTGGACTGCGCATGTAATTTGTAAAACCTGAAAGAAAGAAAGTTTAACTAAATAGTTTTTACTTTTTTGCCCAGTGTTGTTTAAAATCTCCTGCTATGCAGGTTGGTGCATTGTGGGTCACATTGGCACAGATTGACCAGATTGACATGGTAACAAAAAGAATAAATAAGAAAACAGCATTTCAGTAATAATACTGCACACTTTTAGTAAACCTGTACACTTAAAAAAAATCAAGGATGTGATATTTTTATATGTAAGATTATATTTAATAGAGTTGACACATTTTTCTTATAATTTAAATTCAGGGCACTCAGTTTTCCAAAGGTTTTTTTTTCCCCTCCTCTCAAGATGACATACTTATTCTGTCAAATGACAATGGGAAAAGTTTCTACAAAACAAGGTTTTCAAGGTTTTCCTTTCCGTATCAACAGCAGAAAGTTCCTCTCTTAATCTGTTGGTTTAAGTCTTTTTAAAAAAGTCTCTCTCTGAACAAAGAAACCTGGGAGAAAGCTGTAAGCCTTTCTAAGCAGAGTGCAAAATGTCAAGAGTGCAAACATGCTTCATTTAATTTATACTTGCCTGCGCATCCATGTAAAACAAAAACTGAAGCTGCCATTGTACTAAACCCAAAAACAAAAAACAGTATCTATATTTTACAGTCATCATGCAAAATGTCATCTGGCACTGCACCACTTATGTTATTGTGAATCTCTCTGGACAAAAGCGTCTGCCCTTTGAAGGATTTTCTTTCTAAATCTGATTATTCAAAGCAGAAGTTTATCTGCCCAGTCAAGGCAAACTCATTTCTTTAAAAGATGTACAGAAAATCAGGGGTTAATAACTTAAACACTTTCAAGAAATCCACACTGCAATTCAAATAAAAGGGTAGTCTTTATAGCAGCACATTATGAACACTGCCTAGTATTAATACATCCTTAATGAAAAACAATTTAAATCACCACAAGAAACGAACAATACTTCAAAAATTAAGAGATGAAGATGAAAAATCTAAGTCAAACTGAACTCACCATCAATTCCCAAGACTCCTTCTCTCTGATTCTCGGAGCACGGCTCAAATTTGTTGATAATCTCCAGACAATGGTCTTTGGTCACCTTGGTCATCTATAAATCAGAGCAGAAATGGTCATATTATATGTGTATGAATATTCTTTGTGAAGAGGTCAGCATTAGGGGCAGTGCATGAAGGTGAAGAGAATAAAGTAGAGGGCTCACTAACATGTCCTTTCTCTTCCTATCCTGTCTGTACAACTCAGATGTTTGTCTACTGGCTGCTAATCACCCAAATGGGATGTGGTTACTGTGCCTGTGTATCTGTGACAGTTTAAAGCATGTGGGAAAATGGGGCTTTGGCTAGTTGACCCAGTGAGGTATGCTTTCAGAGGGGTTACATCCATTTTCGAAAATGTGTTTTCGTCTCCACTTGTGAAGCACTAAGCAGAGTGAGTGCCAAACACACTGTTAAATTGGGTACATTTGAGCATGACAGCCGTGTGTGGAGTGTTCACTCTCTTTGCAGTGGCTAGTCCATCAGCATTGTCACTGTGAGCTGGCTGAGCAGCAGAGCTCACATGCTGCTGTGAGCTGACTTGACACTGGCACACATGCTCTCACCTCGAAGAGCTGCTTTACAATGCAACTGCAATTTCCCTAACCCTAACTAGGCATGGGTCAAGTGTATAACTTCTTTACAATTAAAATTATTTTGAATAAGCCTTTTACAAGTACTTTGCCATCTTGCACCACTAGGTTTCTACAGCTGGACAAAAGTACATATTAGCAGAGACACATTAAGCAGAAGAAAAGAAGAATGGTTCCAACCTCATGAACCCGATGCATAAACCAACAAACAAGTAAGAGGAAAAAGCCACTATACTTATTTGGTTTGAGTTCTTTGTTTCCATTACATGTCACAAATCTTAAACACTGGAACTTGGTTGCTCCTTCAGTGCCATTTTGTCTTTCATAGGTTGTTGATTGGTTTGTTTCACATGCTTTAAGCTGTGGTAATACCCTCTGGTAAAGCCTGCAGAAATCTCAGCTTTGGGAAAGTAGCCATGAAATTCTTCAAATGGCCATGAGCAGGCCCTTGCACACTTAATGATTTCTCAGCTGGACAGTCCTGAGCCTTCACCAGCTTACCTGAATGCAACTCAAAGTATGTGAATCTGTGAGGGCAGACAGTGGGAGTGAACCTGTGTTCAAGCTGTTGGTAGTTGAATTGCATCATGTGAATAATGTTAAACAATGTTTCTGCTCCAGTGTTGTAGGAGTACAAGTTTAAAATGAACGAGGTAACCTTTGGCTGCAGATCTTAGAAGACAGTGAATGAAAAATGCAAACACGCTGTGTACCTTCTGCTCGGTCTCCAGAAAACGGGCCAGGTCATCTGTGTTGAGGTGATCTTTGTGATTGCTGTAGGTGAGCATGAGAAGGTACAGGTCCCTGCGGGTCGAGATCATCTTGTAGAATGAGCAGAACTCCTCGAAGCCCAGTGTCCCCTGGTTGTCATCCGTGTCAGCCTCCTGCACATCAGGTACAACGAAAATACTTTAAGAGATATACATTATTCAGACAAAACAAAGTTATGAACCATAGCTGTCGGAAACAAGGGTAAAATAATTCAGTAAAAACACAGATATATCATTTTAAAAACAGTTTTACTGCAAATTGCAGAATGTTTCCATTATACTTTGCATTTTAGTCCACTCTTATTCCTCATCCTTATTTAAAAAAAATGCATGTTTGTTAAAATGTACATTAATATTATAATATAATTATGTTACTGGAAAGACTTTTAGAGAACCTATATAAAAACTACATAGCTGCCATGCTGCAAGGTTAACAGAAGCACTGTAGTAGGTTACAACATGACCCATGTAATCCTTGCCTCACTTTACTGAGGCCATCTGTGACCAGCTCCATATGCCAAGCAGCACTCACGGCTGCGTGTGCCCTGCGGGGCAATGACGTCTGTGCTGGTTGGAGCTTGGCTTCTGAGCAGTTCAGTACACACTGGGTTTACATTAGTGCCACATTAAACACCTACATTTAAAATGAGTCCTTTCACAGCAGTTGAGCATGATTATAAGAGCATTTATCATCATTGACTGTACATGGTATATGTTCAAATAATTTCATTTGCCATTGTCACTGTACATTCGTGCAAACCACAGACACGTATGAGCACTTGTTGTTGGTCTACTGCTGCTTCCATTGGTAAATTTCATTTCATAAATTCAGTGTTTGAAACTCTTTGTTGAGATTTACTATTTAGACAGCAGAAGACCAACAACTCCTGTGTGCTGTGAGTTAAAATTGTCAATGGAATCTGCTGTGAGAAAATAAGTGATTTACCGAGTGACAGAAACTTCACGAACACCTCATACAAGTCCACTTTAAAAATCATCAACACTTTTACATATTTAGTCACTCAGCTGTCCCCATGACTGATAGTAAACTTGATTATTACAGACTCGGACTCAGCAGTTGGTTTTGCATTAAGGCTGTAATGATTCCTCCTGTAACTCGAAGCCTTGTTTAATTAAATTTAAAGCTCACTTTTCGCACAGATTCTTTTTAGTGTGATACAACATGCTGACGTCACAGGCTATGCGTCCCCTACAAAGCGGAAGAAGACGGAGCGAGCTTTGGGTAACGTGTGTGGAGAGTTTAGCAGTACGGAATGGCAGATGCCAGGACCGGAAACAGTGAATACAGTGAAAATGAGCAAACGCAGCGAAGTGAAAGTAATAGGAGGAATAGGATAAAAGTATGTTGTATCCGATTACTTGATGAATCAATGGAATATTAGATAGAATACTCGATTACCAAAATATTTGATAGCTGCAGCCCTATTTTGCATACATGTCACTTGATCACCATTTACATGTACTGTAAGTCGTGGCCAAGTGTGTGACAGGCACAGATGCATACAGCTACTACCCTTTTAAAAGGACACTGCATTGACTTTCACTCTTTTAGACAGCCAAAATAAAGCATTAACCTTAACCCTAACATAATCCAAATCTTAGCCCTAAACTTCACCGGTTCCTCAAAATGAGGTTCTTTAATTTAAGACCATGTATTGGTCTCCATGAGTACTACTGGTCCTGATAAGGTCAGTGTTAAGGCTAGAACAGGTCCTAAAAAGATAACAAATACAAGTACAAGCATACAAAAAAAATCTGTGCCATCACTTATTTGTGAACTCAGGTTGTATAAAAGAAAAATAAAACACACTATTTGGAGAAACGATATAAGAGAGGCTGTGTCCATCTGAAAACTGACTTACT
Organism: Brachirus orientalis; assembly: GCA_016785285.1. Taxonomy (NCBI): domain Eukaryota; kingdom Metazoa; phylum Chordata; class Actinopteri; order Pleuronectiformes; family Soleidae; genus Brachirus; species Brachirus orientalis. The sequence goes on from JAFBJR010000570.1 coordinate 1,473,994, forward strand.
TTTTACGTAAAAGTCATTGATTGATTGAATAAAGGTTGCTGTTCTGTAGATGATTTAGGTTTTTCTGCAGAATAAATATATATTCTAACATTCATTTGCTTATCTTTTACACCAGAAAAGAAATGTAGCCTGTTTTTGGCTTAGCCTTTGGTAAATCACATCAGATGGGCATATAGAGGCTGAAGTGTGTCTCCATGGCTTCTCATCAAAATAAATGCCTGAAGGAGAAAAAGGAGCCAAGCTTGTTAATGTCGGAAATGTAGACATGGATTTGGAGAAGAAAGAGCAAATTTACATTTACTCAATAAGCACAGAACACAATGGGCATTGCAACCTGGGGTATATTTCTACTTTAATATTTCCCTTGAGTGGTTTAAAATATGTATATGGTCTGTCACACGTTAAGAATACGAAACTCAAGTTTTCCACCATTCCTCTGGTTTCTGGATTTCTTCGAAGTTACTGGGTGTATGTGATTTATAAATAAACTTTGGTTTACCTATCCATTTTTGCTGCTTTACCTTACCTAATTGCACATATCATTTGTGTTTGGGATAGAAAATGTATTTAGGACAAAGAACAATCCTCACCAGTGTCAGTGTATGAATTCTATTTTACATTAAAAGGTTAGGCTCCTACTTTTAATCTCCGCTCACAGATTTTGTTTTTGCTTGGAAAAAATTAAAATAATAGAACGTGCAGACAGTCAATTACCTTGCTTCCTATCTCATTAGTTTGTGATTGATGTGACTTGGCTGCTGTGACACTGCAATTTCCCTTTGGATTGATAAACCACTCCATCTTTCTGCCTATCCATTTTTTTCCTTAAAGGTGGGCTTTTAATATTTGTATTTTACCTCAGTGTTAATTATTGCTCATTGACTTTTTGTTTTCTTTGTTACAGCATCTGAGGGTATCACTTGTTCCAAACCAATTAAACCTGATTTGTTTCATAACCTACAGCATGTCAGGCAAGATATGTTTTGTAAATGCAAAAACGAAAAATTTATTTTTACAATTTTCACAAAATGATTCAGTTCATGAGCTGCTGTTTAATGTCTTCTTGGTCATAAATTAAAAGGTCTGTTTTAAATGATAAAAAATAATTAGAGCTCTTAATGAAAAGCAGCTTTGGCACAGTTGACAAGGGCGGCAGTGTATAGACTTATTTAATAACAAATTATTAGAAAAGAACCATTTTCTTGCTTATTATACCATAACTGTATAAATGAATTAGTTGCTTAGTAATATATTTACTGTCACCTTAAAAAACAATAAGTTGCTAATTTATTATGTTGAGGTAAAAAAAAAAAACACAACAGCACTACAATCAAATCATTTTAAATCAAGTGTTAATTATTTTGTGTTTAAATGCTTTGCCTTATGCTGACAGTTATTTCTTTCATTTGTGTAACTGACATAAACAAGTTTCACAGGATTAAGAAAAAGCAGTAATTTATCATTTTTATTCTGAGTTGTGATCAGACTAGTTAGTCACAGTAAAGATGTCTGAGCAGTTAATGTCTTCAAACTGTCTTCAAGTCCATAGGTTTTTCCTACTTTACTTGAAGTAGGTTAAGCTTAAAAATTAGCGCGCACACACACACACACACACACGTTCCGTGGTGTATTTATCCTGCATTATACCAGAGGCCATCTGTGTCCCAGCAGCACCATATGGGTGAGCATCAACATGCCACTGGACTAACTGTAGTGATAGCAAACAGACAAACTGCACTGCAGGAGCAAAGCTACGGCAACACACTTACTGTAACTCACCAGCATGTTCATCCCTACTGAGATAGACAGAGGTGAGAGAGTGTGTGTGTGTGTGTGTGTGTGTGTGTGTGTGTGTGTGTGTGTGTGTGTGTGTGTGTGTGTGTGTGTGTGTGTGTGTGTGTGTGTGTTAGCCAACATCTGGAGCAACTGCAATCAGTCTTTACTGCTCATTCACAATTTGCCAGGAAGCAAGTACGGCAGTCTCAAGTGCCCATTTACTGTGTTAAGGAGATGGATTGCACTGTCCATTGACCATAAGCTGCACAAGTTTAAGCCGCTTTTGCAATCCATCATTTCTTATTCATGTGAGGAGTTGTATACTTTAAAGATAGCCTTCACAACTGGTAAAAGCCATGCTGAGTAAGTTCTGTGAAATTTTGGAAAAATTGAATCTACAGCAACATGTTACAGTGTGGCTCTACAGATGTGAAAAGCCAAACAACTGACTGCATTTTAAAATGTGTAACCAGCTCCAGCTAATCTGGTGGATATTATCTAGTGGACTCAAATAGCTCTAAGTTCAAAGCAGTCTAAACCCACTTCATATAATTGAACACAACTTCGAGAAAACATTATCATAATCAGTGGCACTGATTTTTTCAGTCCAAAAAAAATTATTGGTCATATTTATTTTACCATTACAAGGGCTGCATACACTGGATTTTGATTTTTCACTAGACAACTGTATTTATTAACGGCTATCAGGATGCAAAGGGAATCTTAACAAACCCAAGTTCTGTTAGTGAGTCTGGTTCTCTCTCTTTTTTCTGTACCTTAAACATCTGTTTGACTTTCTGTCGAGGAAGGTTGACGTTGAGTTTGTGCAGGAGCTGCAGGACCTCGCTGATGCTTAAGCTGCCGTCACCATTCTTATCAGCCTCCGTGAAGGTCTGCTTCAGCCATGTAATGACACAGTGGGTTAAGGAAAGTCAGTGTGAAGATTCTAGACATTTAATCAATCTCTTTCCTGCTGCTGGTGCTGCTCTTGGTGGTTTGCACATAAGTGCGATAAAAAATACATTTGCCCTTTGAGCTCTAAACTAAAACTCTTAACTGCTACATTCTGATAAATCTATTTCAACACTTTGGTTTTTTTATGGAATAACACATTTGCATCTACAAAACACAACAGAAATGAGCATGTGAAGGATATTGGTCACGGGTGCGCTGTCTCTTAGCCAGGCTGTCCTCATCACTGATGCCTGCCATCAGATACTTGAGGCCTGTGATCCACGTCCGTGCCTCCTCCCCAGTGCCAGACACCAGGTCCAGAGACTCCACATGCTCTCCATAGTAGAGGCTAAAACAGCAGTTGGGGTCGAAGCTGCCTTCTGAATAGCGCTGGAAAATCTCAGACTGTTTCCCCTCACACACCTCACGGATGGAGTCAATGGAGACTATTGGAGCAAACAGGATATCATTAACAACTGATGTTATACACCACAACAACAGTTACGCAACATTTAATCAGGTTCTAAGATACGATGCATTGCCATAGGTTTAATTACTTAACAGTGCACAGTTGTGAAAATTAGCTGCATTCAGTTAAGATAACACGTTAATGCACTTTACTTGGTGAGAACAGTAAATTTGGGGGTATCTTTAGATATTGATTCTTAAAATTCAGTTAACTCTTATTAATTCTTATACCAGTTGAGTGCAAAGACAAACAAATTCTAATCTGTCTGTACTCTTCAGTATTCTCCTGGTTTTGTGAAATTGTTATGTAACAGTGAATAAATGGTTGTGGATCATTTAATGAGGAAATTTTTGCATCTGATTTCAGGCTTCACGATACGGAGGATTAAAAATACTCGACTCAATGAGCAGTGCCCAGAGAGCTCTGTTTATGAAGATACAACATTTATGAGATGGTAATCACATTTTACTGGAAGACACTGCCTTGAGACATTCATTAGTTTTCTCCATGACAGCACTGTGAAACTAAGTTGTTCCGCTTCTTCTTCAGCTTGTGTGCTAGTTTGGATATTCTGTAGAGCAGGTTCATTACAACTACCTCACCACATTCATTAGACATCGCTCCATCTGTGTCATTCTCTTTAAGTCATACAACATTCTACATGGACAAAACATTAACATAAACATTCATAAATCATGACCACACACTGCCGCAGGGTGGTAGTGTGGAATTTATATGTAGTGTGTGTATACTCTCCTGGATGTCAAAGATGCATCTGACATGAGAGGTGATGTGCTGATGCTGTGTTGTGTGTATTCCCATGTGACTGTCAGTGACCTCTTACAAATCCCGCAGCTAGAAATGCTACATTTTTGTGATTGCACTTCTATAAATCATTCAGGAGTGTACACCAGGTATCTGCCACATAAGCCTAACAACAACTGTTTGGAATATTTGATGAGCTGCTGCTGTAGCAGTTGAGCGTAAGGCTTAAGGCTACTGTTGGTGATTTCTGAGAGATTTTGCTGACCCTTCTCACATTGTGTGTTCACTCATAATCACATACAGTTTGAACAGTCATGGTGAAGACTGTTATTGCAGGAAACTTTCGAAGTTCAAACTTCCAAGGAATAAATGGAAGCAATTATATTATTTATGCAGTACTGCACATGTCTTTTACACACAGTAAAATCTTGTGGAACAAAAATTTGTAAATCTTTCACCATCTCCTTCTGGCCTAGTTTCTACCAAGCCATTGGGTTTCCAATATAATTTCACTTATTTTTAAACATACTGTTAAATTTTCTACACTAAATGAAAAAAGATCTAAGGCTCCATTGACAATAAATCTATTTGGATGATAAAAACATGTCCCAAAAAAGAATCTATTGCCAGAGGCTAATAAAAATTAGAGTCGCCATTTGCTGTCCTGCAGTTGTGGCCATGTAACAGGTATGCAGACTGAAACCTGTATCTGTCTTCTGTCACTTAAGGTAAATTAGAACAGTAGATGAGAATTGGAGACAGTAGTGGATCATAATGTAAAATCAATCATTTTCTCTATGGACTATTTCCTGTTGGAACAGGATGTTTACTGCAATGGTGAAATAAAGCAGCAACCGTATTACAAGCAGCAAGCATACACTTAAGCTGCCATAGACCTTATTCACGTAGCCTTTTTCTTAGTGACCCAAATTTCTGTTGTCCCCGCACGTTTTCACTGAGCAATTTACTGCTTGTCTGCTTGTGTTGGAGGCACTTGGTGCAGGGGCTGCACAAAGCGCAGACATCACTGACTATCTGTTAGTAACTAATATAACCACACCAAAAAAAAAGGTATATCCTTTTAAACTGCTGCTACAACCATCTAACTCTGGAATAAGTGACAGAAGATGAATGGATTGATGGATGAATATTCTGAACAGCTGGATAAGTGTGTGTATCACTTTCATTTGATTGCATGTGTGCATAAAACAGTTTGGGCAGATTAAATCTGATGAATAATTAACTTGACTTAAGGAGCTTATTAAATCCAGGGCTACAGAGGAGGGAGAGGAACAGGAAACTGAGCCCCTAAGCTCCCCTATGAGACAACCAGTCATCCTGGGAGCTGCAGCTAATAAGTAGCTTAGCATACTTTTATTCTAAAACACTGCAGGGAATTGTTTTGTTTGCCTGGTGGAACTGGTGTATAGAGAAAGTAAATGTACCTGTCAGAATAACAAAACACCTCAGCCCTGAGGGGATGTTTGGGGGCAAGAATGAAATCCTTCCAAAGTAAAACACTTATCAGATAAACATGGAGCACTCAGACACGGGCACTAGGGAATTATGGTGGCTACCGTGTCCTTTAATTGTATCCTGTCAATAATACAAACAAAAATACAGAATACTAAATATGCTGTTTACTTGTTATGTTACAATATATAATTACAAAAGTAATTATAAGATAACCTGCCACAGTTCATCAACAGAATAAACACACAATGATGATAAAGATATTTTAGCACTTCATCCGGTCTTCTCTTTCCATCAGCACTGTACAGTTTAATAATTAAAAAAAAAGACGGTTGAGTTTTTAAAACCAGTTTTTAAATATGTTAATCATTATGGGTGATGGGCCAAAATGGTTATGATGAAAATATTCAATCACTTTACACATATGAGGTCAAACATTTAAAGTGCTTGTTTGTGATATTTCAAATTATGTTGGTGAACAGATGCAGCTGTTGGCTTTCTGACAAAACTGAGCCTTTTGGACCAATAATATATAAATTTCCACTATGAAATATGCTTGTTTGATGCCTGGCAACATTTAATGAGCCTTTGCCTGTCACATGATAAAGTATGATGTAGATGCTTTCCATAAGTCTGAATGTTGAACGCACTAAACCACAGAAGCCAGACAAATTTGAAATTCTATTCCCAAGAGACTGTGAGAAGAAAAAGGACACTCACTCTTGGCTTTCTCATTCTTGCGCGAGGGTCTCCAGCGAATGCAGGACTTGTGTTCGTCAAGATAGAAGAACCTCACCAGTCCCTTGGAGCCACCACGTAGCTTCACCATCTGGGTACCCATCTGCATGGAGCTCATACATTTCTCCACTGGAGGCAGAAAAAAAGACAGAGGAAAATAAATGATGGGGAAGTTGTCAAGAGGGAAACCAGTGGACCAAAACACATGGGATTTGCCTGTCACTGCCGACAGGGATTTGCTTTTCTTTGTCTTATACAGACGACCAGTGAGAGGAGGACGGCAGTAAGGAGCAAATTCCCCTTGAAAATCCCTTTGAGGAAAATCTCTAACTGCAAATCAGTAAAACCAGGAGCTCCTTTTTAGATGAGAGTATATTGTGGTATTTTAGTGATAAAAGGCACCCAAAGACTACAGGCATTTGTACAGATTAGATTTATATTTTTGAGTGATTTATTTTATTTAACCAGTTGCAGTCAATGCAAACTGTCACATCAGCAATGGAATTCCAGAGAGTGATATTTTTAACTGAAAATTGATTAATCCATTGCATTCCAAAACATTTGAGGGTATCATCATTGTAAACCATTTTCTTAATTAATAGATGATGAAAATAACATTTAGCTGAATCCACACATCTCATTTATTTATTTAAGAACAAGGTGAAGTCGCTTGTAACAGGTACACTTCTAACTTATTAGATTTGGTTAGAGAATTGGGACCGTTTAAACACATAAATGATTTTCAACAAGTACAACACACATCCTGTAGTACATCTTGATGTCTTGAAGTGATAGAGCTTGTTATGATCATAGTTGTTTATGAGGCTTGCTGTCCTGAACAGTGACACTGAATGAACAGATGAGCCTATGGCTTTGCAGGTATTCTGGTAGAGAATAAAATATTTCCTCCGCATAAATCCAATAGTATGGTGATAACCAGTCTGGTCAGGTCTGGTCTAGACAGGGACATAAACCTGGGAAGCAGTCGCACCCCATGTGGTCATACTATCAATTATCAGCTGCCTGTCACATCCTTACCGTGCAGGAAATTAGAACGTCAGCATGCACATGTTTCTAAATAGGGTTACCAGTTCAGTGAAATCACAATGACATTCAACATGCCTGCTGTGTGAGCAATTACGCTGCATTTAAAGTCCCTGTAAAGTGATAAAAATATCACTTCTGTCTTTGTCACCCCACAGGAAAATGTGTTAGTAACCACCTTTCCAAATCTGAGGGATTAAAAAAAAAGTCTCTAAGTGTTTAAATATTGGATTTTAAATCATGTAAAGTCTTTGCAAACACACTCACACACTATTTTTGTGTGAGTGGGGGCGAGAGTTTTTACATCCAGGTAAGACACATGTACAGGACACAGAGATCTTAGTTAGCAAGCAAAACAAAGGCAGTATTGTAAGTGTAGGTGCAGTGACACATGTGAACGGGAGACCACCATGTATAATTGTAAACCCCACAAAGAAAAGCTGTTTATTCATTCATTCATTTTCTACCACTTTTTCCACTAAGGGTCACGGGGGTTGCTGGTGCCTAACTCCAGCTGACACAGGGCAAGAGGCAGGGTACACCCTGGACAGGTCGCCAGTCCATCACAGGGTGAAAAGCTGTTTATCTGGACAAAATTTGATTCAGGATATTATAATATAGCATGAACATATAATATGTCACTCGTTAATCTTGCTTCAAATGCAGTCCTTCATAAACAGCTGTGTGCCCATACCGGCCACAAAGACATCAAGGCACTGTAGAGTTTTTAGTCTGTTTTTAATAGTATGAAAATGATACACGGAGTACCTAGAACATGTGCATACAAACTTAAGACAATTTAAGCACAGCTTTGCATTAGATCCACTTTGGATGCCGATTTGGCCCATCAGAAAACAAAGAGTATTGCTTTAGTGTGAAAGGATAAACCATCCTTCTTAACAAACCAACATGACACAAAAGGATCTAAAAAGTGGCATGTGGAAGTATTTCTGGTTATACGCTGTACATGGTAATGTTACAAGCAAATCTGATGGCTCCATCAACGAGGCACAGGAGAAGGGCAACACACAAGTGTTCAACCCTGTGAGAATAACAGTAAGGGTGGTAATAAATTATAATAATATGCTGTATACACTATGTATGTATAGCACTTTAAAAAGTTACTCAAAAAATTCATTGTGCTGGGCCTTTCTTCTCTTAATTTATGTTATTATCTGGCACTATAAAAATAAAATCTGATTAGAGTGAATAATGCAAAACTGAAAATTCTAGTACATGTTATTTGAGTAATATGTATTAATTCAGCAAGACTGATTTACTGTGGAACAATGGAAAAAAAAGAGAGAAGGAGTTATAACCTGGATCCCATTTTTGTCCTTTTGGACCTGACTACTACATACAAGAAAAGCAAAGCCTCAAAGTAAGCAATGCAAAGCAGCAGTGATGAATTGCTCTCTATGCACATTGATTCAATGTGGCTGTGGTCTCACTGCAAACAGTGCATCCCCAGGGCATTGTTAATGCAGTTCACTCCTGTTCTTCTAACCTCTGCTATTGAATTCCTGCCCATATCAGCAAAGTGCACAACTCCAAAACACTGTGTAATGTTAGGCCAACATTATACTCCACAAAACAATAACATTTGTTCTCTGAAAAGTTGGTGAAAGCAAGCATTGTACAACTGTGTTGATCCATGAAGGTTTTTCATTGTGTGGCAAAACTTTTTCTGAGAGAATTCAATGTACTTTACGTTAAGCATTACAAACAAACAACACATTGATATATAAGAGACAAATTATGCAAAGTTAAAATGGTAGGTACCAGGATGCAGACAATGATGCTAGATGGTTAAAGGAGTAAGTGTACGTTGCATGATATTGTCTGATTATTTATATTATGGAATTAATTGAAGAACACACATCTACTAAAGTGAATATAAAAATGAGGCAAATATTGTGGCAGTCAAATGATGTGAGTGTGACAGCCACAAAGCAAAACTTGATTATTTTCTCCATTAATGATGGAGATGTCCATTAAAGGGAAATCAGTGTTTCCTAAAAGTTAAAATGACAAAATCTTTCAAATGTTTTTTTTCCCTGTACAAACCAGAGATATTCAGTTAACTGTCACAGAGGAGCAAAAAACTAGCTACATTTATGAAGCTGAAATATGCTTGAATAGTGGCCATAAAAAGCAGAGGTATTGTGGCAACATATAGTGCAAACACAACAACACCCGGAGCTTACAAGCTTCTTACATGAAGAAAATGCAGTGAATAAGCAGCCAATGCAGCATGGCTGATCCAGCTAACAGTGCTGTCTCATAAAGCAGTAGAACAGATGTGACCTTTGACTCTCCTCTTACCTCATCCAGCACAAAAAAACAGACAGAGAGAATACAATTATCTTTTACAGCCACCGCAGTTAAAATAGACTAACTCTCCATTACAAAATGCAAGCTGGGTCACCCAAACACACAAACACTCTGAACTGAGCCCAAATCAGAAAACATCTAATATTTCAAACCTAACAGGTCAGAAATATACTGATATCCGTGTTCAAATTCCATGTGACAAAACTGCACCTGTGAAGATGATGGCATTACATATCAATTACAAATAGAAAGTACATACCTTCAACAATCCAAGTGTCAACACCATTCATCTCTTCATGTCTACACTTTTTCCCTGCAAATACTTGGGAAAGGTTTCGCTACACCCTGAAATTCTGACTTGTCACAAGGTCTTAATGAATCAGCCTAAATACAATGTATGCTACACACACTGTGCTGATGTGGAAAAAGAAAGAGAAAAGCCAATGGTTGTCAGAGAAAATACATTCATCACTATATACTGTTTTAACAGATGCTCAGGATAATGTTTGTTGCTGTCTTTTTGGGAGCCCATGAGAAAGAAACATGTGTGTGCCTCTGTGAGGTAAAGTTGGTTCAGCTCTTGCTTATAAAGCAGGTGTTTTTGAAATGTTGAAAATAAACAAGAAAAAATTAAAGAAAAACTAAGAAACATGCTGTGCCTTGTGTAATGTATTGTTCCTTTATGTGCACATCTGACTATCTGCAATTACAAGAACTATGCATGCATGAATTCTGTGCTCTGACACACACCTCAATCAATAAATCAATACCCATTATATCACAAATCAATTACAGCATAAATACTCAACTTTTAGTGTTACAATTGTTATTATGATAATAGACTGTTGGTGATAGAAAAAAAACACTATCTACATTTATATTGACACCCTGTACGTTCCTGCTCTATTATCTTTGCCTTACACATATTATATTACGATAATGGAATAATCAACAGTCTGATCTTCAACTTCAACACCTATTAATCCAGGATGTATGTGTGCAAGAGTTTTATTTAAGCAAGTTTTAAAGTTGTTAATCTATGACTTTAACTATAACAGTGTTGCTGCTGCTACCTTGGTCAGTTCTCCATTGTAAAAGTAATCCTTAATCTCAATGAAGCTAACCTGAAACTAAATAAAACAACGAAATAATAAATGTAAAAATATCAGTTTTCACGTAATCAGTTTTATCCTGAAATATCATTGTCTCTATATGCCAATCGATAACAAACATAAGTATAGGTCTTCACTTTTTCTTTTATTTAATGTGCCACCACTGAATAAATGTATCGACTCCTGTTGGCACTTAAATATAACTCCTCCAAATTCTAAATGTTACCTTTTTGTATTTCTCATTTAGGCTAATATCCTGATGTATGGCGACAACTGTCTTGCGTGATTAATGCAAGATGTTATAGGGTCATATACTGTATATCCCAGCCCAACTATAATCAACATTGATCAGATACAAAGTCTTGATGTCAGTATAAATACAATAAATCCAAACAATGATTCATAATTGTAAAATGGCATCGCATAGACAATTTGTTTTAAATTTATACAGGAATCAATAAAAAAAAAAGACAGGACAAACCAACTCTTAACTGCTATTTTAAATTTACTAGGAGAACAAAAGAACATAGCTCCCCAAAACCAATTGACCCTTGATGGCTTTACAGCTTGGACTCAGTAGCACAAATGCAACGTGGCTGCAGAGTAGCTATTTATTGATTTTAAGTGACTGGTTATTTCTATAGCTGCTGGCTGATTTCAGGACCTGATGCCACTGGCTGTAACAGGAATGAGACCATGCAGACCTCAGCAGGCCTCTCAATTCAGGATGGCACACAGTTGAAAACCATCTCCTGACAGCAATCTAAGTGGCTCATCCTCCTCCTCCTGTCAGAGATAAGCTGCAGTGCACACACAACCAGCTATCACAGTTACCTGGTCAACATTTACATCTGCTCCTATTGCTCTCCATTTACAATTAACCGAGGAATCACATCAAAAATAAATCATTTCAACATGGAACAGTCTCTGGTTCATAAGCGGGTTGAACACAATAAGCTCAAGGCTGAAGAGACAGAGAAGGAAGCCATGCACTGCTTACACCCCCACCCAACCCTCCAGTCGACAAAGAGAAGAATGTATTTGCTCATGTGATGTAGCTGACTGTGCTTAGTAAACCCCTTGGGAAGTCAGTGTGTCTTCTTTCTAGGAATGTTTATGATTAACTATTAGTTGGTTAATAAAAACTAAACAAGAGATAAGAGATTAACATTGCTTGTCATTAACCGGCACTTAAGTTTTACATTAGCAGAGGGCCAATCACAACAAAAGTGCTTACGTAGTTAAGAGAAGAAGTTAAATTCAACATAAGATGAAGCAGCATAGTGCCTACACAGCCGCAACTCAAGCAGAGGACAGTGTAACTGCTGCTATGGTGCTGTATGAGGCAAAAAAAAATAACTAATGGCTTTTCATAAGCCTGACAAGACCAAAAAATTATCGTTTCAATTACTTTTCCTGGTGATTGAGTTTTTAAATGCAAATTAACTAAATTAAGCAGTTGAAATGGCACACATAGTACCAGGTCAAAGACGGGGGATTAAATGTTACTGAATTTAACAGATAAAAATACAAGCCAAGCATATGTTAAAGATCAAAGTCCCAACAGCAGCATACACATGTACAAAACCTTCTAGAGACTGAGAAAGAAGTAGAAGTAGAGCACTAGATGCACAGAAAGGCAGCACACTCTCTACTAGTCGGGGTCTGGGGCTGTTGCCATGGTTACATCAGATTTAAAGTGTGTTGATGGGGAGAAGTCACTTTTTGGAGGAACTGTGAATGTTCAAAAGGCTGAACATAAGAAATCCTATCTGTGCAATTGATTAATGAGCGTATGCCTTACGCGTTACCTAGGTGTGAAAAACAACTAAACAAAAACATACGTCTGTGTAAATGCTGACCTGTTTTCTCCTCCTTACACAGATTGTAGTGCACCCATGACATCTCAGGGATAAAACCTACTCCACAGTTGAAAAGTTATTTATTGAGACCTAACACTAATTAAAGTGTAAAGGTTTTAAACTGTGGTTTATACACAATATTGTGCCAACATTTGCCTATTAGAGCAAAATGTCAAGTCAGTGAAGGAAACCATATCATCAGATAAAAGTGCTAATTAAATGCTGGACGTGAGTCTGTCCTTGATGTAACAAATAAATGCATTTATTTGTCTACTTTTAAAAATCAACATGTGTATGGGTCTCTACATGAATATATCGGAAACACTGAAACTTTTTTTGTAAAATCCAATAAACTACATAATCTGGGTCACATACATAAACACTAAAAATGATCCACCGAGACTGGGTGGATAATCTTGAGCGTGTCCATGTAGCAAAACTCATTCCATAGTTTCAGGCATTTTCATGGAGTGACATTTTTACTGTGTAATGGGATGACCTACATCACCACTCACCGTTCTGATGGAAACCACCACAGCTGCTGGGTTAATGAGGTTTAAGCAGGAAGTGGACAACAGGTTAAAAGCCAAGGAGCAATTTTCCACTAACACAGAAAAGGCTGAGGCCAGGTAAGACTAGTGGGTGTCACCTCGTGACATGGCACGGTGACCTGACTGGCTGCTGTCCTGCTGCCACATTTGCAACATGGGCCAAGTAGGTGCTATTTGATACCGTCCACCATCAGGGCCAGCAGGTTAAGCCCAGGGGGATTGTCTGGTGGCCATATGGTGTAAACACACACACACACACACACACAGGTGATTCTATGAAGCAGATGGTCAGTCTATGCACGTTTAAGAGGCAAACCTGATGAACAGTGACAGGTTCATGAGTAAAGGTTAAACACAAAGACACAAAGAGCATCTTGGAGAGGTGTGGGATGAAAAACACACCAAGATGCTCAAGAGGAAAAAAACTGATTCACATTCAGTGTTCGATTGTTTCCATTACATTATTTTCATATGATAGAAAATATCCTTCTTAATTCCCCATGCATTTATTTTCTCCATAGTAGCTCACCACAATTTTAACACTAATCATTTACTCCAGCTATAGTGTGTATGCAGGCCAACAAAGTATATTCCCTTTGCTCGCTCTACCTCACAAACACATCACCTGATTCAGTAGGTCAATTGACCATTAAACTATACACTAGCCCAACCTTTTCAGTGTAAACATGCCATTCAGCGTCTATATTTCAATATCATAACAAGTATACTATCAGCTACTATTGGCAACTGACAAATGGATAAAAAAAATCAACCTTGAAGAGAAATGTCTGCTTACATTCTATATGCCTGAGTCAAAAGTAAAGATGTGCTCAGAAGCTAATTTTAGAAACACAATTATGACTTTCCTCTGTGAAGCGCAGTGTTGAATTGGTTTAGAATAAAAACAGGGGGATCTGGTGGGAAATAACGGATTTCTCAGCTCAGTCAGAACCTAAATTGGCGGACTATAATGTAAAACACTGCAGATTTATGCCTTCATTGCTTCATTGCATAGCTACAGCCAAGCATTAATAAAGCAGCAATCAATTGTGAAGAAACCAAAAGTCCATTAAATGATTCATGATCAAGATTACAATCAAATTTTATCACTCTAAGTCGCCAACGTGGTCTTCATTAAACAATCCAAGTCATCAGCACAGACCGAGGTCAACAGGTCACAATTTATATCTCAAAAAAACCATCCGGGCTGGAGTCACCATGGTTGATCTGCCACACAAAAACTGACCACAAAGTCAAACAGTATCTCCCTAAGCTTACCCATGTAACCAAGCCTCCATTTGGAGAAGGCCACAATGCTGTTGCCTATCCAGAAGAGCTCGTCCACCACATGGGAAAGAGAAGCCTGCTTCTGGCTCTCTTCTTTGCCCTCGTCTCCCTCAGAGCAGAAAGCCCCTTTAGCCGTAGGTCCTGGCTTGTCTCCTGTGGCGGCCGTGGCATTGGAACACATCAAGGCGGAAGACACTGGGCCAATGGGGAAAAAGCTGTTCTTCTTGCATGTGCTCATTTTGAATAATTAAAAAAAAAAAAACAAGTTCCCACTTCAAATTCAAGAGGATGGTCACATGTTAATTTAATTTCAGAGCAAATATTAGTGAGTAATTTAGCCACAGTTCTATATCTGTGTTACTCCTGGTAGTTTCTTTCTAAGAGTGGAAAGCAGATTCAGATGAGAAAAACCCAGAATAAAAAAATAATCTGTCTCTGAAGGGTATCAACAGTTGGTCAATAAACTTGATGTTATTGCTCCAGCAAACTGGCTTATTGCACCGTCGCCTCTTCAATATTCTTCCATCTGAAAAGCTGTAGTTTCTTTCCAAAAGCTACGATTTGTCTTCATGCTGTGCCATCATTTCTTCATTTCGCTCTCAGCGAACATCTATCAGAAATGCTGAAAACTGCTGCCTTCTAAATAAAGCGAGACTGAAGGTGCAGTGATAGAAAGCTAAAAAGACATGCAAGCACAACACACAAACAGTAAGTGTGCAAACGTGTGTTGGGTGGGTGGATATCCTAAATCCCTAGGAAGCATTAATCCTGGCCGAGGAGATTTGCTAAATGTGTGGAGTGAGAGGCAATGACCCAGAGAAAAAGCCAGAGGAGGAGGATGACAGTGGGACAACACAGAGTGCTAATAAAGAAGGAGCTTCTTTTATGCTCCAGGACCAATTAATGAGTCTGTTTCATGTCAGAAGGCGTTTCCTCTGGGGACTTGGATGGACGGAGCTCTGACATTCCCATACCTGTCTACTGACATCACATGTTGTATCTCCACATGAAACAAGCCTTTTATCAACTACCCTGCACTCTGTCTGCCTTAGAGGCTTAGCCTCTCTTTTTTCATATTTAATGCTACTGTCATCTGGCTAACCTTCTTTGCTGCAATTAGCATTTCCATCTACAAAATCACCTCATGAACAGGTTTGGTGTTTAGTTAGTCACACACAAAAGGCCTAACCTCATGAGCATAGATGACTTTTGTGGAGTTCAGGCCTCTGATTGGAGAAACTGTTGTTTCTCACTGCTTTATGATCAGAGTCCTGAGATTGTGATAGGAAACTGAAATCTCTAATAAAATGATATGCAGTTGTGGGACTGAATCAGAATGAAATTTGTTTAAGGAAATCAGCAGCAATACCCAGCCCTTGTGAGAGAAAATACCACATTTTAACTAAAGAATTTCACTGACAGCAGCTTTAAAGCAACTCTTGAAACCTTATATAATTTATCCATTACAACTGCCAACTACCATTGGTTTAAACAATAGTGGTTTGCACAAACCTTCAAAACTTTCACCCTGTTTGCTCTGGCTGCTGAAACTCCATACATCAAACACCACCTACAAAACAATGTGAAACTGTGGACTGAACTAGGTCAAGCTTCAGGCTGACTTCTGACAGTGAGATGCAGCAGTGCGAGCACCAAGCAGCTGAGCAGCGTCCAGTGTCATCACACCTCTCACCCACCACCTCTGACAAACAGGTGCCAGGTACTGAATATGAAAGAGTTTCACCTCCAGAGCTGACAAAATCCGACTACAAGTCAACACAAACGTCTTGCACGGAGGTGAGTGCACCACAGCCTGCTGCGTGTAACAATCACTATAATGAATAAGTGCAAATAACTGCAACATAACAGGGGGTTATAGGGGGGTCTACAGGGATGTAGACTTTTAAATGCCACCTACAACAGAAATAAAAAAAGCTAATTTTACAACAAGCAAATTCTACCTTTTTAATTTTAACATAAACATGACTTTTTGTGCAAGGAAAAAGAACAATGATTTGTCTCAAATGCTGGAAAATTTAATGACATTCTAGATTTTAACACATGGATATTAATACCACAAGATGAAAATTTATTATGAGTAGTCTACTAAAAGGCAAAATTGGCTCAGTGAAGACTATTAATTTTAAATCAAGAATCTACTGTATTTAAGTGTCTTGTCTTCTAGTCGAGCGTCATCTAACAGTGTGTGTGTCTGGGCTTAAATAAAATTAATTTAGTAGCACAATTTATTTATCCACCGTAATGGCTATTTTCATTTCATTAATTTAAACCAGGATGTAATTGAAAAAGCATGAAGCAGAAGCATGTTCACTTTGTGATTCCATTTTTGTTTGCACATCACTCTACTAGAAAATAATAAATAATTGAAACCCCCCTTAACTTTTAACCCCTTCTGCAGAAGCACAAAAAAATCAAATTGTCAATGAAGTTTTCATTTTACTTATGACAGGAACTACACACACAAAAAAAATATGGAAAAAAAATAAATAAATAAAAGGCAAATCTATTTTTTAGTGTTTCATTTCATAGTGACAGGCCTCTATACACCACATTTTTGTTATATGATGAGTCAGCAAATAAGGTAATACACCCAAGTGATACAGCACAGGAGTCAGCAACTCATTCAACTCTCAATTTATTCTATCCTGCTGATCTGACAGTCCTCAGAAATGCCTTCAACTCCATTTTCTTCTTGAATCTCTACAAACACAAATGTGCTCCACTCACTGCTGAGGCGTAAAGTACCTTCTCTTTAGTATGTTGTTAAGTCTGGCTTTATCTTCCCACTTTGTTATCTATAATTATCGCCTGAGCAAAAATGAAGAGGAGTGATCCAGAGCGGAGCAGAGCAGCGCGGGCCATGCATGTGTCAGCAAACCACAGTCTGCAGTGTGCCAATACACTGAAGACCTTCACAGACTTAACCCAGAATCTGGGTCAGTAAAACAGCATAGGCTGAGCAGGCAATTACCTGAGGCCCCGAGCTGAGAAGGGCCCCTGAGAACAGCTGATTAAATTATCTCTCAGCAGTGCCATTTTTTGAGAGCCCCTTGAAACTATAATTGGTTACAAGAAGTAACAAGGAAACCATGGTCAAGTGAGACCACGTGCCTTGCTGCTAAAGGCTTTGCCATTTCTGAGCAACAACACAGATGGCGAAATCCAACTTTTTCAAAAATGTATCAAATACACTGTTTTCACCTTTTTATAGTTTCTTCTAATTTAACTAACTAAATTAAATTAACTTGTTTTGCTTTTAACTCAGCTGACATATTACTGTAACAGCAGCACTTTTTTTTGGATTTTATTTTTCCACTATTTTTCCAAATATTGGCACATCCCTACAATAAACATGCAGGAATGTTGGTCTCCCCGGGTACCCTTTTCCCTTGGGGCCCTCAGGTCCCTTGAAACGCCCCTGTACAAGCTGACTTTCATTAGTCGTCATTCATCGTTTCATTTATACAATTTTAAATCTTGTACAACAAACAGAAGCAGGTGAGTGAAGCAAGTAGACAGAAAATCAGACCTTTTCATTCAATAAAATGCTTCCTTTTCGATCATTTTATAGCCGAATTCATCTGAAGACCTCACTGATGGTATTTCATATCATTTTAATAAATATGTCACTTCATACCGAAAGTAAAGTAAAGATAAAGAGTTTTCTGACTCACCGTGGCCCTGGGGCTTAGCCTTTCCCACTTTTTTACAAGGCAGACATTTTGATATTCCGTTTTCAAACAAGTTGCCTTTACTGTGCCGTTTCCGCACCTTTGACCAAGTGGCGTAAATATGAATTTTCGACGGCTTGTCATTGAGATACCAAAGATGAGCGGAGTCGAGAAAAGTCGCAGTCTGTGGCATAACAACTCAGCAATGTGGCGTCTCATGAAAACACCGAGAAACAAAGAAGAACTGGTGAAAACAGGCCGCTTCCTTCGTAACAGTCCGCACCGGGAAGAAAACACATTTGACGGGAGGACATTTTGTCGCATCTCATTATTCAGGTAGTTCTCGCACGTGCACACACCTGTGTTGCGTTCATGAACCTCCAGGAAAGTGCGAAATGTGCTGACTACGACATAAAGTTTCTGAATATAGACCATGAAAACGAGTTTGTAAAATAAATGAATAAAATATCATTTATTTTATTCATGCTACGATTTTTTTCAGCATTATTTGAAGAAAAAAAAAAAATACTAACACAAAGGTTAGTTAGACACAAACTAAAAAGTGACATTTAGGGAATGTTCCCTGAGGGCTAACATTCCCTAAATGTTGAGGGAACCAAAACTGGAATGTTCTCCTGTAGTTCCTCTTAACTTTCTAGTTTGGTTACACATTCTACAGAGGTTGACATAAGGTTGTGACAAAAGTAATTAGGGGAACGTTCTGGGAACCGAGTGTGCAACCAAATTTCCATATCAACCACAGGACAACCTTAGAGGGAACATTCCCACAACTAAAAGGTAACGTTCCCAGAAATTCTTAGCTGGGGAGGAGAATATCCAGAATGTATGAAACACAAGATAAATGATCAAATATTTGGTTTGAATTCATGAACTACTGCTGTTGATTATGCATAAGTTGATTATGTCCAAGTATCGCTGTCAAAATGTCATCGATACACACTGATACCACAAAGCACCATTCACCCAACTTCTACAAACTGAATTGCATACATAAATAAATAAAAGAAATCATTTTATTTACAGGAAATTGTTATTTTTATTTTATATAATTTAACACGTCAAACATTCAACAAATACTGTTTGTTTTTTGGTGTTGTTGGTTTATTTTGGTTATGTTGGTCATTGAAGGATGGGTTGGGGGGGGGTTCATTACATAAACACAACCCTCGTTAAACCTGTGTGTGTGACATCTAGAAAATAATACAATTTGTAAAACACTGTTGCAATTGAAGACATTAAATCAATTCCTTAGCTTGCAGAGCAAAGTTGGTGCATGACCATTAAGTAAAAGTGGGGCAGATAAAAGTAGGTCAAAGCTCAGATGGGTAATTTACCTCAGAGAAATGTCTTCTCGCACTGTGTTGTCTTTTTGTGATAGCAAAAGCTGCGTCTGGAGTCAGCAACAGCCACTTGACCATTAAAGTGGACACACTGGTGACCTTTAACACTGATTACTGTTGACAAGCAGTGGGAATTTTACTTGGGGTTTCAGCATTTTTGTCATTTAATTACTTTCCTTTCGAGACAGGAAGCAGATAGAAAACAGCCTCTGCCTCAGATGGCATAGCACTGTCCATGGTGCTGAAATGCAGTCAGCACTGCTTGTATATGTTGTATATTTTCAGTATTATGGGTTAAAGAGTAGTGAAATGCTTAATATGTTGAGCATTTTTCTAGGTTAACAGGTTATCTGTAGACTCCTTACTCCTATTTATTTATTTATTTCTTGCACTAAATTGAGCTTTATTTTTGAAATGATAGGGAGCTTAAGCTGATCTGTGCAACTGTCTCTACAAAACAGGTGAAAATGGAAATGTCTAGATGAGGTCAAAGTCAAGTATGTGGCTGAACTGTTTTTTATGATCTACAAGGATGTTCGTGGTCTAAACAACTAGTTGAAAGAATTAGCTAAATACTGCCAACAAAGTCATTAAATCATTATAAAATTAATACATAGAGTATTTAAGATGTTATAGTATTGTCATCCATTCTATAATTGGTCAGTTTATATAGTTCATTTTCACCCCATCCCTCTTTCTGTCCACTCTTTTTTAAAGTTACTGCACAAATACAGCACAATTCCCAATGAATCGTCATGTAAATGAGGACTTTCTACAAAAACTCAGAAATATGCTTTCTGTTGTCAGACAACAGAACAAGTATAAACAGTGACTGAAACGTGTCCCAGCTGTCACTTCCTCAGCCATTTCCAAACTGCTGCTCTGTTCTGCTGTGATTCTGACTATATTAAAAGAATAATCACTCAGAGAGAAAATGTCTGTGTCAGCTGCCTGTCAATTGAATGACATTTACAGAGAGGTGTTTCTGCCAATGAAAAGCCTGACCTCATAGGTTGCTCACAGGGTAATAATGACAACTCTCATCTATAAAAAGTAAGTAGCAGATTCTAAATATGTGGCTATGTATTTTGAAAGTCTCCAAAATGACAGATGAATAGTCAACACTACCTGCCAATGCTTCTGTGATGAAACTGTTTACACCAATTATTGTTGAAAGATAAAATATTATCAGTTAGGCAGTTACAGTCACTTTCACTGGTAGGACCAAAAGAGTGAAGCCGCAAATAAAGAAAACAAATTCATGTTATGTAGCATTACCATTTACAGAGCATGATGAACAACACTGAATTAAGTAAGAAATGAATGCATATTACATGTAATTATTTTCTACATTTACAATTTGAAACAACACAATTAGCAAATCACAATTTATTTGTGATTATTCTACGGCCTAAGACGTGTGTTGTGGTAAGTGTGGAGCAGTCTGTGGAACACTGTGGGAAAATATAAGCCTATACTGATTCATCACAGTCACTAGTTTTAGGTTGTCTTCAAATAGCATGATGTCCATTTTGTAAATATTGGCCCCATTGTCCTTAAAAGGTGACCATCAAGCTGATCCAAATATGGTCTCTTCTGTGTAAAAATAAAATTGTGATCAGTGTATGTGTGTGCTGATGAACACCCATTTTTCTGTAAAAATATTGAAATGCAACAGCAGTAATAATCTAAAATTGTAATAAAATAAAAATGTTAATTTTTTTGAAATTATGTTTTGTTGTTACGACCTAAAAGAACTGAGAAATGCAAAGTGATTCGCTGTGAAAAGCTTCTTTTAATAGAGCTATGAAATGGTAAAAGCAGAGTCCAACAAAGAGAAACTTCTGCTGATTTTCTCCTAAAAAAACTGCATTTGAATGTATGAACAAAACTGCAGACTAATGGGCACCAAGAGAATAAATTACACAGTGATGGGAAGAGTATGCTCTTTGTTTCCTACAAATGACAGAGCTACTGCATTCATGGACCAACCTCAGAGACAAGAAGATAAGATAATAATACGGGTACATTATATCCACTTAATGATGCCTCACTGTTTACCTCTGCACTCATCTGCCTTGTTCTGTCATGTGGTCTGATTTTGGGATCCCTTAGGCTAAATAACTAATGATGTCCCACCTGGTATAATGGAGAGTTGCATATCAGAGCCAGCAGGGAGAAGAAATAATGGAATGTAATAATGGAAGCAGGCAGGGAACCCTGCCTTTGATACAGCACAGGCTGAGATCTGCTTTTCCTTTTCTTTGCTTTTTTGCTTTTTGACAGTTGCTGTGAGGGAATACTCCAGAAAACACTGTCCTGGATAAATATAATGAGGGTGGAACTTCTCTTCAAACTGAGATTCCAATTCAAAGTGGAAGCCTGCCCAGAGACAGATGCACAAATAGTCTGATGAAATTTAGTCCAAAAAATAAATTCCTGAAGCAGTAAGAGAAAGATCGAGAGAGAAGTAGTGTGTGTGTGTGCGTGTGTGTGTACTTTTATCTCTGTGAGGACCAAAAAAACAACGAGAGGATGCTTTGGCCAGTTAATGTCAGGTTTGGGATTAGGCATTTAGTGGGGAGGGCTAAGATTACAGTAAGTGGCTAGGGAATTTATTTGTCCCAGAGTGTTCTCACTAAGAATGCTGTGTGTGTTTGTGCAAATGAGAGAAAGAGGGAAAGACAGAGACAGAGAAAAATCAACTCCCTCTTGGTAGCTATAAATAACATGAACAGGATATTACATCAACCTCTACATGGGCACAGGACATATTAGGGCCAGAGCATTTGTGTCTGTGCACAGTTTAAAATGCTCCCGTGCACTTAGCATTATTACTGCTTATTGTCTAAAAGGCATCATCATCACAGAGACTGTGGGTCTGATTCAAAGTGCATGCACAGCGCACAGTATGGACCATTCACCGTTTCATAATGTGATTTTATATTACAGTTACACCTAAGTTCAACACAAATTTGGAGTGTCACATTTTTTAATGTTGAAAAATTAATGTGTTTAATAAATGTATTAATTTATAAATTTATAATTTAATTAGCAGTGTTTAATATAATGTAATTAACATACACTATTAATTACATTTTATTAAACACTGCTAAATATGAAAGTAATGACAAGGGCGGGAAAATGGAGGAGGGGTCTAGTAAAAATTTCCACCTTCCTCGATCACTTCAAAGCTCGATCACTTTTGGCTTTAAAGTGCTTGTAAAGCGAATGCAGAGTTTCTTCTCTTCACCCAATATACAGTATGTGTTAGAAAAATAGTGTGTGTGTGTTTAACTCCTCCCATGGATTTTGCTGAAATTTGACAGGATTTAAACCCCAATTTTTAATCTTCAGCAAAAAACATAATCATTCAAATTTTGCGATGTGTCTAGATTTGTATGCCTTTACACGCGCTTTCATTTTGGACCAGGATCTCAGGTTGCACTGATGTTCATAGAAGATTGTGAAATCAGCTGCTGTATGGAATCTTGAGACATGCATCTGTGGCCCAGTGTATCAAACAGGTGGTCTGTTTTGGAAGCAACATCCTTACAAATAACTGTACAGTTAATTTCAAATTTACCAACTTCTTTCAAAATGTATGCACTGCTGCATTTGTGCTGTCTGTGAACATCTGCTCCACCGTTATCAAATAAAGAATGTGCTTCTAGAAGAATGCGCTTCTTCCCTCCAGGAGAATTGTTGACGTGCAACAACAACTTATTGACGCAATGCATGCTGGATATTACTTTCATTTCAGACATATTGCAGTTTAATGGCTGCATTGTTTCATTGCAAAGAGGAACATTCATGTGCATCATTTTATACACTTTCACTCAGAACAACCCAGAGTGACATATGACATGTTAATTAAAATCATACACATTCACCCTCCAGAGGGTTGCACTCTCACACATGCATGCACGCACGCTCCACCCACAGATCCTCAGTGTGGATCAGGATTTCCACAAGCAAATTTGTAACATACAAAAACCAGAGGGGACACTTGTGCTACAGCTGCCCACACTTCAACAAGAAAAGAAAAAAGAAGCACCGCCTTTCCTCCTCCTTCACTTCTCATCTTCTTTGCCAAATCCAAACAAAGAATGAGAATATTAACCATCAATCTATACCAGGAGAAAGAGTGGGAAAAGCAATGGCCACACAAAAACCGCAAAATATTTTTTTGAATTATTTTATAGCTTTGCCATATTTTGTAGGTGCCAAAACAGAAGAATCCCATCTTTTTTTTCCCCCTCCAACATATCAATTATATTTTCAAATAAAAGCAAATATGTCTACTGGCTGTATATGGAAAACAAAATGTTACAAATAGATGAAAGAGCAGGACCCCGGTGTGGAGCGACCGAACCATCTGAAGGTGCCAGATGGCACAGTGGCACAGGGGAAGATGAGTCCCGCTGCTAATCTCTGCAGGAACACAACAACCATCACAGCGTGCTGTCTGATGGTGTGTTGGTGTGTGTTACCGAGGAGTGAAAACACAAGATTAACTGCTAGCACAATTCCTGTGTTACCTTCTTATGTGTGCATGTGCATGCAGACACACAGATATGCATGTGCCCACGAGCACGGAGGAGCTCGCTATGAAATCCATGACTCAATCTGGGGAAATGCTCATGCTGCTGAATCAAAGATGCACACACACGCAGAGCAAGAGAGAGACAGAGAAAGAGAGCACAATACAACATTCGTATTTGATTGGATGATGAACTACCATGTGACTATGAAACTATTTCTCAGCTGTGTGTTCCCTGGATGCTACTATTTGGCACAGTAGTTTTTCTGTGTAAGCATCACTGCAGATGTTACTGGGTCAAAAAAAAATGATGGTGACAAAACACAAACAAGTGGCAGATTTTATTCCTGCCAAACAAAAGATCTTAATATCAGAGTGTATAATCAAGCAGCTAGGGGTGAGTCCAAATATAATTTTGGTGATATATCCACATGCAATATAATAATCAATATGCCAGGGAAAATATCAATATTTTGATAAACAAGTCACTACTTGATGTCTCCTCGTGATGCCTCATCCACATTTAATACATGCACTTTCAATAAATAGAGAAATCCTACACTTTTGTCTTTTCCTTTTCTTCAGTTAGACAGATAAGGGGATGTGTCGCTTTATGATTGTCTTATGGATTATAACAGAATCTTTGTATTGTGATACTTCTGATATCGTGAATCATGTATTGTGTATTATATTATATTGTATCATGAGGTACCCTGTGATTCCTGCACCTGTAAGCAACAGTAAACAATGCATCTGAACTGGGACAGTCCAGAAACATCTGGGACAAATGTTCTGCTAATAAAGTGACACAGATCAGAGAAATGTTCTGGTAGAAACTGTAATGTATTTCTTAATTTGCCAGTTAATCCATATTGATGTATACACAAACAAATATTCACCTTCTAGCTTTCCAAAATGTGACTTTTATTTGTGTTATATAACTTTACATTGAATATCTTACAGCTGCAGGTTATATATTGGCCAGAAAATTTAAATATACAATCCTGGTTTATAATATTTAGAATCATATGTACTGTCAAATTTCTTGTGGCTTTCTCCTTTTCTGAAAAAAAAGTATCAATATACTGTATATAAAGTGAAGTGAAACACCAAAACACAGAGGCAGTTAGCAGCAATTCAATAAAAGACTGAGGAAATCAAAAAAAAAAAGTTTCTTAAATAATGAGTAACCCATTGTTGAATAATGACAATACTCTACATGCCAACAATGAGTACCGTGGATAAAAAGAAGCACATGTGTTTGAGTCAAGAGCTGCGAAAAAGAGCATTGAGTGTGTGCGTGTGTGCGTGTGTGTGCGTGTGTGCAGGTGAAAGGTGAAAGGAAATATAATGTAACAGAGAGTGAAGCATCCAGTGGGTGGTGAACCCGTGAGCAGCAGGTTATCAAAGAGACGGGGATTTAAAAGATTTACCAGAGATTCCTCAGGGGAGAGATTGTTTAGAGCCCGAGATCACTTTCTCAGGAGGAGACCATTGACGACAGAGCTGAGAGGGGAGGAGGAAACGGGCGAGGAACGAGAGGGAAGAGACGTCGGCACAAAAGACTCTTACAGTGCCACAGACTTTCCTTTGAAGTTGGTCTGTTTCAATCGACTGCCTTTACTCCCTCTGACTTTTATTCTTTGGAGCTGGGCCTTCTGTCTGACACCTGCAGAGGCTGTCGCCACTGTATTCAAATCGACTTTACTGTGAGAGATGAAAGGATAGAACACAAATCTCGCTCGTTGCAGTGGCCAATTATACAGCGTCTGTGGTCCAAAAACACTGAACACATCATTAAACTGCACCACGAGCGTTTGCGGGCTCCATTCACTTTTTTCAAAACTCAAATAAAAAAGCACAACAAATGCCCAGAGGCTCTTTAGACCTCCTGTTGAAGCACCAAAAGAGAAATAGACTGAATAACAATTCCATTCACAAACACTGCCTTGGCTACAGGGTGTATCACAGCAGTGAGATTTTAAATGCCTGCAAATTTCACACAACCCACTGTGACTACATATTGCAGCCATGCCAGCATCACTGCACACTAGTACAAAACTCAATGAGAACATGATAATAAGGAAGAACTCTTATTTAGACGTCTGCTTGAAGGAAAGGTGACTCAATACGTTCATATCAAAAAGATTATAGAGAAGAAACAGACAGACTCTTTACAACAGCTGAACCAGGAAACATACCGTATCTACCAGTTGTGTTGCAGTTGAGGTTCACCACATTTTCAAATGAGTTATAGACTTGGTGGAGGAGATTATCAAGCTCAGAAGGAAATGTTCTGGTGGGAGGAGCCAAAGACGGACTTGAAAATTGTTTTTGGATGGAGTTGTACAGAAGGTTAGCAATGTGAAACACGTGTAGTGGAAGAAAACCCAGTGGAATACACTTTATTTTGGAATAAAGTCAAGTTTTTAATTCAATCCGACAGATTTAACTACAATTAAATGTGTAGTTATGACTATCTCCCCATTCGTTTCTATATCATCATGCTCTTCTTGTTCTGAAATAGCTGCTGGAAGTTACTAAAATGGCTGCCAAGTGGCTTCCCTAGAAGGATTTTCATTATATGTTCATTGGAGTCCAAAAAGTTTGAGACAACATTCACATTCTGCATTGACTTTTCAATACACTGTATCTATACTGTTGTGGTGAAAACGTCACTCAAAGTGTCATCTCACTTTGCAACATTACACAACTGAGGATTACATATGCACTGCGCGTTCTTTGTTTTTAATTAGTACATTCATTCATCCATTGATTTGTTCATTATCTACTACTTTACCCTTGTTGGTCATGGGGGCAGTAATTTGAACCAGTCCCGGATGACAGTTGGTGAGGAGCATGAAACACGCTGGACAGGTCATACAGAGACAAACAACCATGTACAATCAAATTAAATATAATCTGGCCTGATCTTATCCTTGTCAGCAGAGACTGAGCAGAAAGGCTCTCGAACCTCAAGTTCCTTGTCGTGCACATGGACAGAAATGTTCGGTGAAGTACAAATACCACCCAACTACCATTTTCTGACGATACTCAGGAGCAACACCTTGACTAAGGAGCTGTTTGTGTCCTTTTATCACTGCACCATTTAAAGCGTGCTGAGTTATCGCATCTGAAAATGGTTTGCCAGCTGCTGCTGAGCACACGAGAAAGCACTCAAGAGGGTTGTTTTAACAGCCCTAAAAAAATCATCAACTGCCCTCTCTCCTCCCTGGAGGACAATTACAAACACACACTGGCTCACGAGAGAGAGAGAGAGAGAGAGAGAGAGACAGAGCAGAATGCACCTAAGGACTTATCCAACATGGACATGTCCTTTTTGAACTGGAGGTGGAGAAGTGCGTAAAACATCAACACCAGACAAATTCTATCTATCTATCTATCTATCTATCTATCTATCTATCTATCTATCTATCTATCTATCTATCTATCTATCTATCTATCTATCTATCTATCTACATACATGCATAAAGTACAGATAATTTAGAGTCTCCAATGAACCCTGCCCCCCATTTTGGGAGAAAACTAGTCCAAGAGTCAGACCTTTAGATTAGAAAACATGTGCATGTGCATTACGAGCAGTGCAACAAAACAACCTGACCCCAAAATGAAAATGAGAAAGGGTGGAGCATTTCAATATTGGTAACAACTGCACATGCTGCAAAGCAACTTAAAAAAAAAGAAAGAAATACAGCACATGCCAAAATGTGTGAAAGAGCCTTTTCAGAAATGGGGAGACTTAATGTGGTCATCTGACGGGTTCAGTATAAACCCACTGTCTCTCTCCATGCTCATCAGATGGGAGGGTCTCAAGACATCAGAGCCTTCATTCCGATCCACCACTTGTTAATAATCCACCACTTGGAGATGAGACTTAAACAATCAGTATTTTCGACAGAACCTGTTTACTGCGGCTTTAAATACTGATAGAAGTAAATCCTAAAAATATAGTGTTTTATTTGGTTCAGCCAAACAAACACAGCAGCTGCAGTGGCTCAGCAAGCCTTCCCCTTTCAGCACTGAATCTAATGGGGAGCGGTGACGCACAGCAACTGCCAGGAAAAAAGGCTAAATGGCTGGCTAAGTTTGGAAGTTATCATTATTTTCTGTGGTGCATCTCACCCATGATTATTATTTTTTTGGGCTGAACAAGCACACAAAAATATCTAGTCTTACTTTTTCTGTAAAAAAAGAACAGTACTATTCATATTTTTACTTTATAAGGCGACCGTGTGTCTAAACAGATCAGAGCAAAAACTAGTGGCAGGAGTGTTTTAAAATGTGAGCCAACTGAATTAGAGGCATTGTGATATTTTAGGACATTTTCACTCAGTGTTCAATGATAACGTGAATCCACACAGTGCGAGCCAGCACAGTTGCCTTTTGTATTTTTACCTCTACCACCACGGAGGTTATGTTTTTTCCTCTCTAAAAGTAATGTTTTGTGAACATTATCGTATATATTTGAATTTAAACACTCAAATCAAAGTGACTTGTTAGTCAATAACCAGCTCCTGTTGAGCTGACACATCTATTATATTCAGCCACATGAAAAACAAACCACAAGAGTTTAATTCAGGTCAGTACACCTGCTCTCTGCACACGACAATGGACGTAGTCACTGAT
This sequence comes from Brachirus orientalis, assembly GCA_016785285.1. Lineage (NCBI taxonomy): Eukaryota > Metazoa > Chordata > Actinopteri > Pleuronectiformes > Soleidae > Brachirus > Brachirus orientalis. Next base: position 1,502,602 of record JAFBJR010000570.1, read on the forward strand.
GTCACAAAGTGTTTGAAACCTGCACTGTCTTGAACATTGGTCTGTATATAAGATTATGAGAAAATGAGCCTATATTTCGGTTCAGTCAGGAGCAATTTCATCATAATTAAACCATGTAATGATCATTTATTGATGACTCATTTTATTTTAAAGATACACTCACTCACAGCTCATCTATGTCCACTTTTTCCTGCCACACCCAGTCAAATATTAATGGCACAGACATCAGGAGCAACTTGGGGTTAAGTGTCTTGCCCAGGGATACATTATTATGTAGACTAGCAGAGCCGGGGATTAAACCACATTTGAAAGACAACCCAACTGAGCCACTGTGCCAGGTAGTTCTGTGGTGGTACCGGAAGAGTGTAACTTGAAGACCATAGAGTTTGACTTCATTCAATTCTACAAGCATAAATCTAGAAATATCCTAAAGAGACCTTAAGCAGCCAGACAGGTTAACTTCATCCACACCTGAACGAGGTATTATTCAGTTTAAACTCTCACTCATTTTCTACCGCTTCATCCACTGAGGGACAAGGGGGACGCTGGCGCCTAACTCCAGCTGACATAGGGCGAGAGGCAGGGTCCACCCTGGACAGGTCGCCAGTCCATCACAGGGCCACATAGAGACAGACCATTCACTCCTATTCAATCCCACAATCTGCATGTTTTTGGACTGTGGAGAAAGAGATGAGAACCCACGCACACAAGGCGAACGCGAACCCGCGACCTTTTACTGCAAAGGCAAGAGTGCTAACCACTACACCAACCGTGTGGCCCCAGTTTAAACAAAAAAAAAAAACAAGAGAAAAGTTAGAAAGATGGCTGCAGCAGAGCTGAGTGGTCTGGCAGGACACAGACTGACTGGGAACAGAAGTGTCCCTGTGGTATCATAGTTCTCATGCACTCACAGGGCTAATGATGTGCCTCGACAATTTCATTTCACCGCTGCATGAATCAATTTGCAGTTGTTCACCAGCAAGCATTGCTTTATGCTGCCTTAGGGCATTTTCCTAATGACAAAATAAATGCCATGGCATTGGCTTGCGGGGAGGGGGAGGGCTCATTATATTTTATGGAGGATACTGGAAACGGCTTTTTATCTGAAGAAATCAGGGGTTTGACTTAGGTACAAAGTGATGTCCTGCTCTGACCAAAACAAAAGCAAGCGTCACTCTGATGTGTGTTGTTGTCGTCAGTGTCCCCCCCTCCCTCCTCCCAACGTCAGCCCCAGAGTGGACACACTCTTACACCCCACACATGGCTATAGAATCTCTCATTCACGTCTTGTTGGAGCAGATTAATAGAGTGTGGGCAGCAGCGCTCGCTGAGTCTCCTGATTAGAGAAACAAGGTGCTCTCAGAAAACTCCCCCACACATTAGAAATGTAACGCTCATTACATCTATTAGCATAACAACCAACAGCCAGCGGTTACAACGCCACACAAGCGGAGACCGATCACATGACCGCAGCTGTTAGGCATCGCTTCATCAAGGCTTTGACACGGAGAAACGCATTTCTGCCGGATGAGAAACTAAATTAGTTTGTGGCCTTGTACACATTTACACATGTACTCTGCAGAACAGAGCAATTTTAATACATGGAACATAATCAGAGCCGAAGTCCGTTCAGCCACAAGAACGATGTTCCATGCCAAGAGTCCCTTTCCATAATATATTATCCATAGGCTGCCTTTAAAAACTGACTCCCTAATCATTCCTTTTGGTGCCTGCTGGGTGAGTGAGCAGCGTTTACAGGCCTCCTGCTGCGCAGCAGCTGTGCAGTCAGGAAAAGCTACAGGGTTAAATAGAAATGATAGAAGCCTATGATGTTGAAATAACTCCTGGAGGATTTTTGCGTTGATATGCATTAAGAGAGGCACTTAGTTCTTCAAGTTTCGGCATGTTCTTTGATGGCTGAATGATGTTAGTGGCTGTGAGTCAGGTGGGTGCAGCTGAGGAACTTTTCACAACTCATGACCAATCACAGCAGTCACTAAGAGTGGCATATTTAAATATACAACCCGACACAGTGATCCTACAACTCAGAAAGATGTGTAGTGTGAACTTGAGAAGAAGCTGCTGGACTTGGGAGAAGACGATACAGCATAAATGAGACAAGGTGATCGTTTATAGTTTGTTGCAATTCATTTTCTGTTTTGATACAAATGTTGATACAAACAGTTTTAAATCAACTGGTTCTAATGGGATCTAGAGGTTTTTTTTTCATAAGAAGTGTATGGACTCTTGTTTTTTGGTTTTCTTTCATACAGTGTGAGGACCATTTTGTCAATTATGGTCCCATTCAAAGTCAAATAGATGAGGCAGACGGGTATTTGGCATGACTGACAGCAGCTGTCACACACACGGTGACCTGCCAGTTCTCACATGCTCCAATGCATCAAATCACACCATATACTGTGAAACTCAGCAGGAAGGAAGTACAGACAACTTGTTTTTTTGTTTCAGAGTTAAAGTGTCCCCACAGACAGAGATGATAGTAAATATACAACTGGCCACAATAGGATATGAAACTGGGTTTTTTATTCCAAAATAAATGTTGTTTTTCTTTTGAGGTTAAAAAGCGCCTTGTCACTGCAACTTTTTTATCCATTTTAGACTATGTTGTATATGAACGACTCTGTGTATCATGCTGCTTTGAGGTTTGTTACTGACTGCAGGGCCTTGACCCATCACCGTGAACTCTACTCTCGAGTGGGATGGCCTTCCTTGTCCACCAGGAGGTTAACTCACTGGTACACTTTTGTTTACAAGGCCATCCTTGGTCTACTGCCTTCCTACATTTGTAATTTAATCGCGCAGAGAACTGGTTCTTATGGTTTGCGTTCTAATGAACGTTTGTTGCTCTCTGTTCCATTTGTCCGCACTGAGCTGGCTTTTGTCGTCTCTGCCCCCTCTACATGGAACATGTTGCAAAAGGACTGGAAACTAATGGAACTTATTTCACTGAACGATTTTAAATCCAGACTGAGAGCACTTGAGACAGCCTCCTCGATTTGTAACTGTTTTACATGAACCGTCATTTTAATTATTGATTGTAAGTGTAACTGTAATTTTTTTGCTGCCTCTTGGCCAGGACTCGCTTGTAAAGAGGTTTTTAATCTCAATGGGACTTTCCTGGTTAAATAAAGGTTGAATTAAAAATGTCAGGAGCACAATCACAAAGGTGAATGAGGCCGTGTGAGTTATCAGAAAAAGGGTTTTCTCATGCAGACTCCTTCAGCCTTTGTCAGCTGTGCACACCTGACCAGTCACTGAATTCAACGAGTCTCAGGTTTGGAGTGGATTTCAGAAGAACTATCAGATGCAGCTGAAACCTCACTTGAAAAGATGGAGTTTGGCAGTCCAGACACTTTGTTTCAAGAATACTGATGCCTTAAGGTTAAAATCATGGTTATGGCCAAGAAAACCAGTATTGATTCATTGACTAAGCACATCCTCCTCCTTAAAGGTTCTGTGTCTTTATGGCTCCGTTCAGACCTGGTTTTAACATCTGTTCTTAGGGAGCTGATCTCCCCACAGTGTTAACAAAATGTGTTCACACCTGGCATCATGAGTCCTAGATGTGTCTCCTATGACCACTTGTGATACACTGTGTGTAGTTGCTGTTTGCAACTACACACAGATGTCATGTGTGTTCATGATAACAAATGATCCACATTTTTAGTTTCCAAAATTAACCCGTGAATGTATTTGCCCAGTGTGTAACATTAAGGAAAGTTAACAGGCAAAGAATATAATCACCAAAAGTATATTTGTATCAAATATTTTGCAGCCATAGAATAAGCCTTTTGTCTTTACTTTAGACGAGGGCCTTGATTTACAGAGACCTCCATCTTGTGACGCCTTTTTTCTGCAGCAGCACTAATGCCAAAAGGTCAGCAGAAGATTACTATGTGAATGAAAAAAGAACAACATTCTTTCTGGTCTGCGAAGTGAATTGAGGTGTCCCCAGTTTGTTTCAATCTGTAGTCGCAACAATAAATGCCACCCTGTTTTTGACAACACTTTTTGCCTCTTTTTGCCACTCATTTTTACACACAGGGCCTTCAAACAAACAGTTTTAGGCATAAATTTCATTTGCCTTCACACATTAACAGCAAAAAAGAAAAAAGCTGAGAAAAGAAGGAGAGATGACAGAGTGAGACGGACTGTCAAGCTGCCATTCTGTTCCGAATCATCCAAACAAAGATTTAACTGGTGCCTGAACGATGGCTGTTTGCCATCTGGTAATCTGGCTCCCAATATTTACACTGTTTTTCCACACTTTGACAGCAGCCCCTTTCAAATCCTCAGCTCTCCTTGCTTCTTCTGTTTAATTCTAAGATTATCCTCCTCTTAGTCAACATCTGCAATGAAAGACAGAAAAGAAAAAGTGGACACTGCCCCGGTGTTCATCCAGGCCTGCTAAAAGAGTCGGTTTTATTAATAACTCATGCTGTTGCTTGGTTTCAATCCCTTTCAGTGGGGCCGTGCACGAGGCCACAAAATACATCTCATATTCTGCTGGGGCATTCTTCTCACACAGCTGCTAATGAAACACTGGTGTGTGGAGGCTCGCAGAGCCATTCCACATGGGATTCAAGTCAGCCATGTCTGCTCACTGAGGTGAGACCCATCTGCTGCCACCTGGATTAATTTTCCTTCTCATTCTGTCTGCAGCAATCCCTGAATGCAACCTCAAATGTGATATTCAATACTCTTCTCTGGATCAGAGATTTAGAAGATGATGCCGAACAGAGACTGGTGCACTGTATACTTGGGCACACGTCACCTGTGGGATTGTTGAAATAATGGATATGATGTTCCAAGTTCAAAGTGTGTGGTGTAAACCCACACATGGCAGACGGCGGTTTAGACAGATTAGTCAAAGAAAGAAAGATCTATTTTTATTGTTTGTTTTTTTTTTTTTTGAGAAAAGGTGCATACAAGCTGGTGCTTTTTATGTATATATTTTATGTAATATATGTTTGATGTGTGTGGATCCCAGGAAGAGTAGCTGTTACCTACATGCACCTAAAAAACACTTAAACAATTAATTTAGTTTCATAATCTAGTAATTACTTCAGCTCTAATATGGACTAAAGTTGTCATCTACTGACCAACAGTTTAAATTCACACTATTTTCTTACAGAGTTATAAGCTTGCTCGAAGTCCCCTGCTTTTTTAATGGATGAATTGACTTTAATTACTTTGTTCAGAAGAATTCAGTGTTCAGGATAACACCGCGACTCCTATATTTGACCCATTAACACCAAAATGGAAGTAGTTGATCCATTAATTAAAGTGAACATTTCTGCTTAATTTGAAAGAATTCCCCTCATGGTGTTCATGAAATACAACGTTTGCAAGGATGGGAATGAATGAATGAACGTAAGGACAGCCCTAAAAAACATAATGCCTCTGTGGCTGTGACGCAGGCGTGTAAAACATCTGGCTCATTACGAGAACATGCTACCTGCATATGTTTCAAAGGTGAGTAAACCGATCTGAAAAAACAATCAGTGCTGAGTTCTTCTTCTGCTGTTTACAGACACATGCAGTGCATATGTTTGGTTCCTAAGGAGAATAATTGCTCCCAGTTGCATTTACCAGCAGCCATAAAGTATGGATAGAGGGTGGTGGCATGCTAATTGCAATCTAGTTAATATGACATAATATGACATAATATTCAAAGATGTAACAGAATGTATAAAAGTATAATTTCCCTTGGTTTGCAGAAAAGTACAGGTTAAAAGAACCTTTGTTTGTGGGAAACCAGATGTTGCTCTTTGATAAATGACTAGTGCACAGAGCACCAATATACTTTTTATCTCTTTGGTTTATTTTTGGACCATAAAACAGTCTGCATTGATTAATTTAAAGGAATGTCTCAAACATCCACTGCTCTTTAATATAAATGTGCATCACTGAGGGAAACAAGACAGCGCAGCGAACGACAAGTTTGCCAATAAGATGCTCCACTGCTTCTCTGCGGGAGCTGCCTGCCGGCACTTCTGTCTTCTGACCCAAGATCTAATGTGACATTTTCAAAATGGCAATTTGCAGGAGAGACACATACACACACACACACACATACATACACACACACATGCGTGATTGCACCCACAAACGGGTCAAATTACAGTTCAACCAATAGTGGTTTGTGAATGTCAGTGTCAAGGCTCCTGAACAGAGAACGCTGATGGCTGAGACTCTGTCACAATTAATTATCTTTATCATTATATGTGCAATATGCTTACTATATTAGACCATCATCAATCAATCATTCAGCTGATTTTGAAGGTTTCTCATAGAAAACCAGTGTAGTATTAAGGGGTGCAGCAGTAAACGTGAGCATATCTAAATCTGACCACACTGTAGAAAGGGTGTATCAGTAAAACTTACAGTATTGTTCGCCTTATAGTCTTAGTACTCAGTGCATACACAAAATAATTTAAAGCCTTTAAAACTTAAAATAAACTTGCAAAAGTAAATCTTGTCAGATTTGTGTGTGTTTTGAGTCATTTGTTTATTTCTTATTACAGGAAAATATTAGAAGTAACAGATAAAATGTTCCAGTTAAAGTGACCTGGCTCAGTTAAAAACAGATTTTCAACGAGATCCTTTTCTTTCAGGGAAAATTCTGCCAGGAAGGAGGCGAGGTTAGTGGTCAAGTCAAGTCAATGGTTTCCTACAGTGCTATAAAAACATGCCAATGTGTTTTATATGGGAAGCTTTTAAAAACCTGAGCCATAAGTGGGTGCTTCTTGCGTCTAAACCTAATCACAGGTTACTTACTGTGCATAAAGTTTATTACATTCATAACCAGGAAGTGACTATCATCACCCTCATGCCAAACAAAACAAAATTGACACGTAATGATAAATATTGAGCATATCCTGATGGAAAACATGAAGCGTTTACAAAAACGTACAATAATTGTTTTAATATAAAAACCCAAACAAAAACTAGAAAACGATTGTCATCGCAAACATTAAAACTACTATCATGATGTTTAGTTGTGTGGGAGTGTAATGTTTAGGAGACAGAGTTAGATTTTAGAGTACGCCATGAAAATGTTGGCTTTTATCACTGACAAACACACTGAACCTTATGTGATATGTGAAGGTGCAAAATTCTAGAAAAGCAGAAACTTTCCATGGGAATTAATGGGAATAAATGGGAAATGTTCACATTTGAAGAATGGGAACTTAAATATAGTTAGTAAATTATATATTATATCATAATCATGGATATTTGAGGTGATGCAAACACAGTTGAATAGCTATCTATATATATGTATACTAACTAGATATAGTTATATACAGTATATATATATACATACATCATCTGCGCATGTTGTTTCATTGTACAATTTAACATACTTTTTTATTTTTTTATAAAATAATTTTTATACAGTATTTGTTTATGACAAATACTGTATAAATTTATGACATTTCTTTACATTATCCAAAATTTTCTGTAAATTCTCATTAATTCCTATAATTCCCATGGAAAGCTAAGTTAATTATTTGGAAAGTTTCTGGGAATTTACTGTCCCGCTCCTTTGCAAACCCTGGTGATGTGACACTTAACACACATTAGTTCCAAACAGGATGCAGTAACTTGTCCTTGTCACTTTTTTTTATTTTTGCAAATGGAAGTCTGTAGGACTGTTGCTCCCAGAGATAACGCTGTGAAATATGCTTTCAGGACAAACACCATCATTACAGATTCAGTTTTTGTCAACTCTTTAATCTCATACAGCTAAACTGTGATTCTGTCCTACAATCAAAGTGTGTGCGAGTCTTTGCTCCGCACTTTTCTCCAGTGATGCACAGTGTTCCTTTCATCAGTTTAACTTCACATTAGGAAGGGCTCCCTAATGTAAGTGAGCCAACCTAAAAGCCTCGTCTCATCTGCTCAGAGAGGGAGACAATGTTCTTTTTACTCTCACGGTAAAAACACCAGCTAATGGAGACGCTTTGAGCGACAGATGATTGGGCTCATTCCTACACTCTTTGTTAAAGGTAAGTTTTACTGCAGAGATAAAACGATAGATACAGACACACTGGGCTTTTTGGCTACACTCCTGACTGCTGTCATTCTATCCTTCCTCGGGGAATTTGTGCTTACTGAAATTACTGAATTAAACTGAAGCCAAGAGGATCACGGTGCATCCTACCATGAGCTGTTCTGTGATCAGTCACTGATCGGGTGAGTCTTCTTCAGTGTTCATTGACTAAAATTTAGTTTTAGTCATATTTTTTAGTCATCTGACAACTAAATATAACCATATTTTAGTCTAAATCTGCAGTAGATTTAATGCATTTGCTTATATTAATGTTAATTAAATTAATTAAATCACATACATTATATAAATGTTTTGATATTAAACATTTTTATTTGTCTTAACAATCAAATCAAATGCATTTTTGTTTGGTTTTTTTAATCCAAATTTAGTAGCACTGGTGGTTTGTTTCGGTTTGAATGGACCAACAACAATAGCTGAGTTGATAAAATAACGGCGTGTGCACTTTTCCCGAAACTTTGAATGTATTTCTGGATGCCTCCAAAAGTAGCTTCAGGTTTGTTGTGTTTTTTTTTTCTTTGAGTTTAGTTCCACATGGTTTACAAAGGGTTTTGTCATCTGTAACACTGTATGTGGAATTTGACCATAGTTTCTTCCTAATGCTGTAATTTCTGCCGCTTTCCTAATGTGTCCTCCTCCGTGTTAATGTCCAGGTAGATTAATAGTGTATCATCTCCCTAGTCTTAGTCTTATTGGATCTGTAATTATTATTCTTCTCTTCTGATTGGATCCACGTTCGAGCCACCCTAACTTTTGTGTCTGGTTTTAATTTGTTGACAAAAGTGTCAGCAGATTTCCTAATAGTTTCTGTCAAATCAACTTTATTTTCGTTTACTTAACTTCTCGTTTTTTGTCAGTGAAAGAGAGTTTGCATCAACAAAATGAACACTTGTCTTCTTCTACATGAGTGACCGGTCACAAAAACACACATGGTGCATCTTTTACTGAATCAGTGTTATCTGTCATGACATGACATTTTTTAGTTTGTATTGTCCTGTCTGATAAATCACTGTTGTGTTCTTCATCTTTTAATATAGGATGTTAATGCTTTGAGAAAAAAAGCATACTCTTTTCCTAACTGCGCGCTTTCCTTGCCTAAACCACATTCATAACCAGAAAATTTCCTCATTTCAGGCAAAGAGCTTCAAGCTGCTTTGCACATCTGCCAACATGAAAGTTAATAACAACATTTTGGTCTAAAAACATATTTAGCCGCAGGTATTTGTGTTGAGAATGCAGTTTATCTTATTGTTTTGTGTAAATATAATTTTTAAGAAGCGCTCAGCATTTTGTCCACTGAGGATACACTGTCGTTCAATATGGAACTACTGTATTTCATTGACAGCAGCTTTAAAGCTGTAGTACGCGACTTGTAGATGTCAGCGACTGTCCGTCACATTCAAGCTGTTGCCAATTGAGCTCACACACTATTCGTTAAGCCTGTCAGCTCCAGGAGTGACGCCACATTTCACAGTATTGCAGTGTCTTCAATCTTGTGTCACCCAGGGACAGTGCCGTGCTGCACACAGGAAGTAATTTGTTTTACACCAAAATTGAAAGACGGCAGGAGAAGACACCAGGGCAACGTTGTGCTAATAATGTGAGATGTCTGCAACTAAAAATGTAAGGAAAAGCCCACGGAAAGTTTCGCTAGCTGTTCACCTCTGGACTTGGTTTGATGGGATAAATGTTGACTTGGATGGTGGTGGCGTTTTGATAATTACTCTGAATTCCTCAGGGGAAGAGACAGAAGTTACAAACTAGAGACTGAAATTGATTTTTTTGTAACAAATGTTGCAGGAGAATAAATTGACCGGACTGACTGACAGTTTCAAGCCATTTTCAGCAACATACAGTAGAATTCCTCTTGATTAGTTTTCCCAGACTTAACAGTGATGCTCTCTCTCTCTCTCTCTCTTTCTAAAACCTTCTCAAAAAGCTGTGTTTATTGTTTAACTGACATCACCAAAATCATTAATGTCAAATATAATGACCAGAAAAATCAACCTCCACCAGTTTCTAGCAAGAGTGTATTTACATTTGAATCAGAATATTACACTGTTAGTTTCCAGGGACATCAGTGTGAGACATTTTCCTCACCTTTCCCTGCCAACCTGCCCAGTGCAGTTTTTGTTATCAAATGGCAACAGATTTCCTGGAGAGTGACAGGTGATTCAACTTCTGCCCATGGGCTTTTTGGCAAAAATACCTCTGGTGAGTCCAAAAGTCTTTATCATTCATGTCAAATAATAATAATAATAATAAAAGGCTTTATCTTTCAAACCTGAACCTTATGAAAGAGAATGGGGAATTATATTCATGCCAACTGTGGGGCAGCTTGTCACTGACAGACGGCATGAAGGCACAGTCGTCAAACAGCAGCAGCTTCCCACGTGGTCTGTCACTACAATATAACACATAATGTAATATCCTCTGTATGATGTGTTATATGCTTTTCAGTGTGCATTATACTCTCTGTCATGGGGGTTTAGCAATAAATGCAATGGTTATCATAGTGAGGAAAGGTGATGGCCTGTAGCTGATCAATGGCCACATAAGTGATCAATATTCCTGCAGGGACGCTGGCCTGTGTGGTGGGTTTGTCATAAAATCAGAGTGGGAGTGGGGGAGAGATTCAGCAGCACTCAGAGATTCAGAGTCTTCTACTCATTTGGCATTAGCAGCATTTAAAAAGCAGCATTTAAAGTACAAATGTGATTATAATCAAACAACTCAAATGAGGGACCTAAAGTAACAGGAACAAAAGTTACACACAAACAAACACACACACGCTCTCTTTTTGATTGACCTCCGTTCATTTGGACAACCTGAACAAAGGCTTATCCCTGACATTAACATTACCAGTTAACACCTAACCCTAAATAGCTGCACATCTTTGAGTCTGGTTCTGTCAGAGATGTGTTCCTGTTAAAAGGGTGTTTTTTCTCTTTGCTGATGCCTAGTGTTTGCTCATCGTGTGAACTGTTGGGTTTCTCTTCTCTCTGTAATATTGTAAAGGTTTTGGCTTTACTATGTACAGTGCCTTGAGGTAATGTATGTTGTGATTTGGCGCTACACAAATAAAATTGAATAGAATTGAACTGAACCTTAAATTTAACCCACAATTTAAATCTCAGCCCGAAACTAAACCAGTTACTCAGAAATGAGGTTCTGCCTCATTAGGACCAGGTTTTAGTCTTCATAAGGACTACTGGTCCTGACAAGGTTAGTGTTTATGCACACACACAGAGTGCAGGGTATTTTGAGTCAGTCCCACATGCACCTCACACTGTTTCCAGAAATACTGCAGCTACAAACCTGGATCACACCACAGCTGTAAAAGAGCAGTTGTTGGGTTTTGCATAAAGTGAAATGTCCCTCGTGTGCGAGTTCCAGGCAAACACGGGCAGATTCCACCTCTCAACCCAAACTCTAGGATCTAATGCTCTAGGATCTAATGCTGCACTTGCACATTTCTGCAAATGATAAATACATCTGAGCTCTTTTTTTATTTTCTTTCATTGTTTTAACATTGTTTGTGGTGCCTTATATTAGGGTGGTGATTTCCACTTCAAGGTTATGAATGCGGATAGTTTTAACTACAAACAAGCCCCAGGGTATAAGGCTGGGGGTAAAAATCCTGACTTTTCCTGATAATATCCACAACTGCACCATAAAAGCACTGGGTCAGGGTTAAACAAGTGCTCCCTCCTCCTACAGTTGAGAACTTTAAAATGCTAGGGTTTAACCATTCTCCCATCATAGCTATCACTGGTCTAGCGTTGTTGCTTGGTGACAAAGGTCTCGGTTTCAGGAATCTCACAGTAAATCTAAAAGTCCTTATCATATCAATCATCACCAAACATGTACACGAGGTGACATGTGGAGGACGGAGGGGAATGCTATCAGCTGCAATGGACAGGAAGTTAACCAAAAGACAACATCACTGACAGCAGCTTTAACTTATATAAAATGACATTGTTTTATCTTTAAAAAGTTAAAGATAAATGCTCATCCTATAAACCATGCTCAGGGTTTCCCAGAGGAAAAAATGCTCAGTAGCCACCAATTCTTCGACATGTAATGAGGACACATCACATGTCACACATGAGTGGAGGACCAGGTCAGTGTATTTGTTAAGGTTAGCCTGGGTACACAGCACACTCCGGTGAGGAGCAGCAGTGCAGGCTTTGTGAAAGTCTGACGGTGGTAGCGCTCTGCACTGCGTCTCCTGCTGCTCTGCTCCTCTGTGCTGAGGTGATCCAACACTAATGACTCGCTCTATGGTTACTGGCTTAGGGGAATGCTGGAAAGAACGGGAGGGGAGGAGGAGCCCGTGAGCTCTGATGGGGAGTTGTCAAAGATAGATGACTTCATTTAGCCTGCTTTTCCTTTTTATTTCCCCTCCAGTCTGATCACATCTCTTACCAATGCTGATGAACCTAAAGTGGGACTTTGGCTTCATACTTTATCAGGAGCTTGTTAGCACACTGCCTCCCTAAGGTTCTCTTTTACAACTGGCTGGACTGGTATTGTCATTGGAAGTGCTCACAATGAACAGCTTGAGCCTTACAACGTATAAAAACGGACATTTAATTTCACATGGGCTCGTGGATTCCAGTGCCACCTGCACATTTCTGCAAGAGCCTCCTTTAAAAGATTTATCTGCCGGCACCACGGTGAGCAGTGAATATTCATATGAGCATGTGTAGGGAGGGACAAACCTGTGGAGGCGGCAGTGCAGGCCTGACAAAAACAGAGGCACAACACACAGTGGGACTCGCACACTGACAGGCGGGATTTGTTTACATGAGGGATGAGGGAAACGACGAGTTGGGTAGGAGCTACTCTGCCGTCACTCCTCCTCGGACGAGCGCGAGGACCTCCTCATCCTGAGCTGGCCTACTTCTCCAAAGCCGCATGCAAGCAAAAGTGTGACTACATGGACCACTTGATCATCTTACCTTTCTCTGGACTCAGGCTGCGAATATTTCTGGATATGTCCATTGGTGTATTCCCAAAAGAGACAGCTCCATGTGCTGCTAAAACAGGGGTGGAGATACTGGCTTCACCCTAACTATCATCTGGAAGGCTCTGTATGGTCACAGGCACGCCTCGCCCCGCAGGTTTCATCATCCAAGGTGTGACAGAAGACGCTTTGGGGAGAACTTACCTATCCTCTCCACTTTTTAATCTACCTTTGTTGCACAGTGCTTCCTCTCTTCTCTTTTTCTGTCTTCATGAAAGCCCATCCTCCCTGTCTCTGCCTCTGAATGTGCTAATGTGGCAGGAGGCAGGAAAGACAATAGTGAGGTCTTGCACACTACTTCTCCTTCTTCTTCTGCCTCTACTGTACAAACTGGAGGGAGAAGGGGGGGGGGTGTTGCCTGGAGAGCTTTGGGAGTGTGCTCAGCGCAGTCAACCACTCACGGCTCTTGTAGGAGAGGGGGAAGCGCTCAGCTCAATGCCGATCACCTGGGAGCACAAGCGCAATTAGATGGAGAAGGGAGGGAGAAGTGGAAAAGAGGAGAGGTGAAGGAGGGAGGGAAAAATGAACGGGAGGAGGAGCAGGAGGAGGATGAGGACCGAGATGCATCTGCTGAGCTAAAAGGGAGGAGTGTGAAGAGAACGAGGGGAGAGAGGGATGTGAAAGGCATGAAGAAGGCAAGGTGTCTATGATTTGCAAGTAGGAAAGAGCCACAGCATGTGGCACATGTTTTATTCAACATGGAGCTTCTGGAGGAGAGGAGCAGCCAGGCGAGGATGGGTGAGCAGACGGTCAAGAGAGAGAGGGACACACTGATATGCGTATAAAAGGAGGATGAGTGGAAATTAACTTCTCTCCACTTTTTCCATTTAGGTCCAGGGATGGAGAGAGAGCCAGGTGCCTACACCAAACACAGGAAAGTCTGGCTGAGCACTACATTGTGGATTATGATTTATGTTGAAGCAACATTTGGGAAAATGTTAATGTCGAAAACCGTCTGGATGCAGGTCTCTTTTGTTAAAACTCTTCACACACACAAATTATTTTAAATGGTTTCGCACGATTCTAATGTAGATTTTAGTAAAATAATAGCTTTAACACCCTAATGTAGGGTTAAGGGTTCACATAAGCCCTTTTAAAACAATCCTGTGCTGAAAAGTTTCTTTGAAGCTGTATGTAAAAAATGTAAATGTATGTTCTAGATATTCTACAGAGCGTCCACTGCCGTTTGTTGTGCCAAATCTTTATCGAGACCCAATTTTCAGACATTTTCCAGAGTTCATATCTGAAAGGAAGTATTGTCTAGTGACATATTTTATGCAGGGACCGAAAACCTGCCTTTTAAGCTTTTTTGTCTCTTGCACAGCGTAAAACTTTATGAAAACTGACTCGTACTTTGTCTATTTATACCTGCAAAACTGATCACATAACTGTTCAGTGGGTCACTTAAAAGACTTCAAACTTGGCAGGTGACTCCCTAAGGACACACGTGTGAGCAGTGCGGCCTTTGGTGGTGTTTGGATAAGAAATGTCAGAGATCTTCCTTTCACTTTTCAGTTCACTTACTGACTGAAACATAATAAGATGTTTAAGTACATCATAGCCTGTTCATCACCGCAAACCCAAACATACACAAAATAACAGGCTCTAGAAAGATAATGCAGCAATATGAAAAATATAATTTATAATTTATACAGAGAGTTTCCATAATTTAAAACCCTGTGGATAGACTGAAAAGAATGTTTGTTGTGAGTGACATCAGTTTCGATCTCTTGGTCTTGGTGTTCATTTTGACCCATACTGACTGAACCATAAAGCAGTGGGTAGGTGTTAATGTAACGGCAGGGCACAACGCTACTGAGCTTGACTGCACCTTGGAGTCAGCGAGGGGGGAAGCTGGGGAGGCTCTGGAGATATTTAAAGTCGTGCTACATCATCATCAAATTCAGAACACAATTTATAATATTTTCAGCAACTTTCAGCTATTGCATGAATAATACACGTTGCGAGTTGTCTCATCTCATGCATGTTTCATGAGGCAGGGACGACAAACCTCCGCTCTTTTGTACATAGATTTTCAAAGGCCCCGAGTGCGGCTCTGCACTCAGCCTCCACACAGTCATAATCCAGCTCCGCTGCAGGAGCTTCGCCGCACCTGCGCCTCAGCCAAAAGTCAAGCTTCATTTATCTATCGGCATCTTCTGTATACATTATAGTGTGCAACACCTCCTGCTGCTTGAGCGAGCTTTGGACATGCTACAGTGGCCGTCCACTGAGTCACAGTAGTGTATAGTTTAGCAGAAGGACCTGTGTGACAGGGGCTGCAGGACATCTCTGGCACAGTGAGAAACTATAGCTAAGAGCATGGGAGCAGTCCACCAGGACCAGAGTAATGGTCTTCTTAGTGTGGATGCATGTATTGAGGTTGCTGTGGGGGGTTGAGCATTAGGGCCCTAAGGGATATTAAAAGGCTCTACACTAGCTGGGGGTTGGGGCATTTTTTTTCTTTGTAGTTTTTACTATCACACAGTATATATATATATGTATAGTTCAGATGGATTATGTAAAATTATGAGCACTGCTGAGCATGAACATGCCAATTTGTGTCTCCAGGATCATACTGTATGTTCCTACTGTACATTTCTGCCAAATATGTGCATACAGATATGTAAAATAAATTATGTATTTTATTACACACCACATATTTTGACATTTTGGTGTGTTTAATGTGTTAAACCTTTGAGCAAAAAAAGCACCTGGTTGGGGATCTGAAAAGTAGCCATTTAAATGTACTGCAAATTTTAACAGAATTTTCAAGGATTTGGGCAAAAAATCTATCAGTGAACACTGGGATTTAGTTCACTGAGATATGGATAAAATGGTGTTATTATAAAAGTTAGTGATATCAATAAAGAGCTCCAATAGCTTATATGGCGGTGATTTGTCACTGCTTCACTTTATGATTGAAGAAAATTGCCGTCTTGCACCAGGTCAGGGAATTATGTGGTTTCCTCATCACTCCGCTCATTCCTGAAATGTCATTATGTTTGACATTTCCATTTTAATGGCACAGCAAATGTGAAAGCTGGAGTAATGCTTCAGTCGTGAGATTTCTTCATGTCGTCAAGTCATGTGTAAAAAAAAATTAATCCAATATTTCAAGACTTTCTAATTTTGTATATTTCCATTCAGGTATTTTTATGCACAAAATCAAAAATTTGCATACACAAGCCTTTAGGTCATGTCGAATGTCTTTAAGTGTTTCTCTAGATCAAGGAAGGTTCCTGCTCTTTAAATGAATGAATGACTGAGTTCATCATGGATGTGTGCTGTGAATATACCGTAATCTAGAAGTGTTCAAAGAAAAATGTGAAGACAATGAAGCTTCCCTTTTGCTGTATTTCATGGCTAACAATCATTCAAACTCTGAAAAACATAATGATCACCATTTATAATGTATCCCCACAAGTAACAGAGGTGGTGATGATCAGAACACACATACTGGTTGTTGGATTTGTCCACACTAAGGGGAGAAAACGCCCGAGACACAAGTGAAAGACATGGACACAAGGACAGGAAGTAAAAGAGACGAGAGCTGCAAAGTAAAACAAAGCAACTATAACTCACTTCACACCTACTTAAAAAAAAAGTCCACAAGGACATGTCCACGGATTTTCCACGGAAGTCTCCAAATACTAAACAAAAAAAGAAAAACCTCACAGTTTCTTCTACTAACTGGTCATTTCATCTCTATATCTTTATTTGCTACAGTAATAGTAGTAAAGTTTGTGAAGTGCGTGTTTAACAAACCTACACATGTTCTTCCTTGAAGAAAAGCCAGTGACAGTTTAGTTTCTCACAATAACATTTTGTACAAATGTTAAGGTGATCGTTTATTTTGACCTTTCAGTTTGGCTCATGTTTCAGCAGCAGGAGGCCACCTTTTCTATTTAGAGACTGTGGAAAGGAAGCCAGAAAGGTTAGATACAATCAATGTGGGCCACATTCGCTTCATGGTGGCACTTTGTGCTACTTGGAGGTCGCCCTCGCTACCTTGTCCATTATCTGGAAGGGCAGCAGATATAAAAGCTGGGGAGATAAAATCAGTGTGGAGCTGTGACTTAAGGAACAGCAGCGATCAATATTCCCCTGACCAGCCCGTGGCTTCCATTAACGTGGGAGAAGTGAACGACACGGTCTCAGAAAGCACAAACCCGATGATGAGAGAGAACCAAAGTGAATCCAAGCACAATACTGACTGATTGATTGGCTCTCAAGTGAGGTCACGCTTTCGCGGGCTGAAGGAAAGAAAACCTTACACTTAACGCTCTATTATGTTTTAAGTGGACTTTTTAAAATATAATAAAACATTAATTAAATGAAATCATCTTTCCATCCTCTTTGTGACAAAATGAATCTACAGTATATTAAATACATATTAAAGTGGCAACAGGTAAGGACACAGGTTGGGTTTAAAACTCAATATGTCTCTGGTCACAACTCTAAATTTTAGGTATCAATTCACAATAATGTCTCAGTGGGCTGTCACTTGGTCATTAATAAATAAAATAAAATAAAAATAAAAGAAAAAACATGATAGACTGGAAATGGCTCTTTGACATGTTCAGCTCCCTGTTGGAGTGTGGACAGAGAGGAGAATGAAAGTTAATAACATCAGCTGGATGAATGAAGGGGTCAGCTGCACCATCCTTGGATTTCTTATTAAATGTGAGTGTGTTTGTGTATGTTTGCGTGTGTGTGTGTGTGCGCCCAGGTGGTTTGACGCAAAAAAGGAAAAAAAAAAAAAGCTTTTCCCAGTTTTATCCTGAGTTGGATTGAGGGTCGCAGGGTTCAAGTATGAATGATTTCGCAGAGGAAATAACGTCAGCGGATTGAATTTCTGCTGTGAGAGATAAAAGCAACCACAATGAGGAAGAAGCTGAGTATCTTGTGGCATTATTTCCCAAGAAATAACCAAAAGAAATCAAAACACAAACAGATCTTAACACTTTATTAATCGGGTAAAACAAACGTGCATTTTTCGTGCAGTTGTGCATAATTTTTTATATTCATTTCATATGTTCATATATTTAGATTTAAGAGCCAGAGGTGCATTAAATAAGATGCAAGAAGCAGCACAGCACCCTCAGTTTGATATTTCACATCCTCTGTTCACATTTGGACCATGACCGTGTAGTGGTTTGGTTGTCAGTGGAGAGTAGGAACTCATCAGGTCACTGATGAGGCCACTCTTTGCAGCTGCGCTTGGCTTCCATGCTAATCGCAGTATAGTGTGTACATGTATATCAGGTACCGTATATAAACAGGGATTATAGATACCAGACATAACACATATAAACAATGGAAACAAACCATAGACTGAATGTAAGAAATAATCTTCCAGTTTAAAAAAGTGAAGTCTTGGTAAGTAAGACGGAAGAATCAGGCGACTCTGCTGGTTGCAAAATGAATAAATATAAATCAGTTTGGATGCAAGTTTATGGGAAAATGAATCAAATTCTCCCTTGATTTATAACAGCATTTGTGGTCAAAGGTCAGCTGCCACACCAAGTAAAGAAAACAAAGATTTGTTACATACAGTATGTTATTATTTTTTTTATTTTTTTTACACATTTCAAATAAGTTGGCACCACTTGTTAACACTTGTCTACACAAATACACACATGGGAACTGATGGATTTCCTTGCATGTGAGTATTCTAAAATTCTCCTTTATGTTTGTGATATTCAAACACTGCAAATGCTCTAATCTGTTGGTTTAGTGACTCGGTCCATCCCATCATGTTGCACACGGGTGTACGCTCACGTCCTGCAAAATCAGTCTCCAGTCTTGAGTTTGAATACGACCTCAGGGCTTTGGTGATAAAACTATTCTGCCCTCTGTGTGTGTGTGTGTGTGTCTGTGTGTGTGTTCTTGTACTTGCTGCAGAGTGAGGACCAAAAATTGTATAAACACCTACAAAGTGAGGACATTTTGGCTGGTCTTCACTTTTCTTTCACCACTTAAAAGCGCTTTTTCAGTGTTAAGACCTGGTTTTAGGGTTAGGGTTAGGGTAAGGCATCTAGTTGTGATGGTTAAGGTTAGGGTAAGGGGCTAGAGAATGCATTATGTCTATGAGGGTCCTCACTCTGATAGAAGCGCAAATGTGTGTGCGTGTGTGTGTATGTGTCTATATGTGTGCGTGTGTGTGTGCGTGCGTGTGTGTGTATATGTGTGCATGCGTGCGTGTGTGATAAGGAAAACTGTCAAAATCGTTCCAGGATTGCTGTGCCACAAACCTTACGGCTGTGTTTTCTTTTTTCTAATATGTTTGGACAGCAGCTTAAACATACAGTGCTGTGGCTCTAACGATGTTTGGTGTCTAAAGCACATGTGAGCTGCCCACTTTAGCTTGGATGGCTATTTATGAATCTGCAGACAGCTCTTCTCGTTGGTTTAGTGTCTGTGCAGATGACAGCTGAAGTGAATGGCAGCTGAGCAGATGGCACCGTGATGCATCGCTGAGTAATATTTTGTTTTATTATGAGTTAATCACGTTTTTTTTTTTGTTTTTTTTTTTAATGCTGTTGTTCATGTAATTTACAGTAGTTTAAGTGTAGCGTGTCAGTCAAAATACAGCAGCTGAGTTTTGAAGTGAAAACTCCAAGCCCTGCAGCCAACAGACCTAAACAAAACATAGCCTACAGATGTTATTGCACTATTTCATGAAGTTGGCAGGAATAAAAATTAAATTCCTGCACTTTGTTGAATCAGCACCAGGTAGAATACTTTATATCTCAAGGATATGACGCTTGCTGTGCATTTCTGTGAGCATTTATTCATTTTTATGTTTTGCAAAGTTAAAATTAATCAGCTCATATTTATAACTAGCATCTACATTGTAACACCATTGCACCATTCTATGCAAATAGCCTGAATTTATGTAAAAATAAAAAAAAAGAATAATTTAAATTCTAATTTAGCAGTCATGACAAAGTTGACACATTTTAATTTTCCTGTTTATTGTCTCACATCCTGTTGCAGCGAACCACAATAATCATCATTTTTTTTGTGTTCTGGAACTTTCAAAAACAGTGTGGGGAAGCAGAAACTCTTTTCACACCCTCATCAGAGGAAAAATGTCTCTGGCCTTACTTGGGTCTGTAGATTAAGTTCTTGTGGCCATTATACTGTTGGACTTTTTCCAATTTTTATTATGGGAGCAGCAACTTAAAAAAAAAATGGCTCATTAAAAAAAGCTAACTGAAAAATACTAAATGAAAAAGCAGATGAATGCAGAAAAATTATTCAAAATGATTTCAAAATTGTATAAATGATAGCACATATCAAGTTTGCAGTCAGGGAAAAAGGAGTGCATATGTTAACTCTGTGTTAACAACGTTGTGTTTACACTGGCAGCTGTTGGCAGTGAGCAGAGAAGTGGCTACATAACAGGAACGGTTAACGTTGCTGAAGTGATGGAAATGTGATTTACACTCCTACTGTATCCACCAGAAAAACCTCCGCAACAGCGAGAACAATCGTGTCCTATAACTCCATTTGTTCTACAGTTAGAGCTAAACATAATCTGATTGGTTATTGCCTGTTGTTATATTTGCATATTGACAAAAAATTTGTTTGTTGTTGCTTGGATAGTTTCTTATGCAAGTAAAGCAAAGCAATGGCTTCGTAATGCAGTTTGCCGCTGCATTCAAAGTCAAAGAGAAGAGTTTCAGCGACACCTACGCCACGTACTGTACACGTGAACCAGGCTTTACATTACAGTTTTTACCCATTCACTGCTCGACTAAAAACTTCCCCCAAACTATGGAATGATTCGCTAATTAAAATTAAATCTTCATTATCTGCATTATTGAACGTTTTAAATCAAAAGACCTCTCTTCTCCTCTGCCTCCACTTCAGGATGAGAATATTCAACCTGGAAACCTCTATTAAGATTTCACTCACTCTCTCACTCATTTTCTACCGCTTTATCCTCACATGAGGGTCGCGGGGGCCGCTGGTGCCTAACTCCAGCTGACATAGGGCAAGAGACACCCTGGACAGGTCGCCAGTCCATCACAGGGACACATAGAGACAGACAATCATTCATTCTCACATTCACATCTATGGGCAATTTAGAGGGTCCAATTGGCCTAATCCCCAAATCTGCATGTTTTTGGACTGTGGGAGGAAGCCGGAGAACCTGGTGAAAACCCACGCGCACATAGGGAAGAATGTGCAAACTCCATGCAGAAGGCCCCTTGTTCTGACTGGGACAAGGGCCCTTCAAGTTATACCCTTTACTTTGTAAAGCGCTTTGGTCAGCCGTGGTTGTTTTTGAATGAACTCCACAAATAAAGTTGACTGGACTTGTTAGAACACGACCAGCTCAACCTCCCGAGCCAGAAACCCCTGTCTGACCGACAGTGTATCCAGACATGTTACGCAGTCAGTGAGGATGACTCAGGCTTCAGGTTTCCAGCTGCTCATCATCACCATCATCATCATTAGATTTTGATAGAAACACCTGTTTCTAGTTTTTCCGAGTTTTTCCTAAACCTTCAATAACAGGTTATAGAACAGGGTTTCCAGGATGTGTTTCCAGGAGTACAGACCTGCGTCTCCTCTGCTTTAACCCAATGACTGTTTCACTTGCTGACTGCCAAAGCAGCAAAATTAATGTCCAAACAGTGTTTAGTGGTGTAGTGGTGTAGCGGGGCAGTGATTTACAGCTGTATGCATCCTCTGCCCATTGAATGCTGACACTTTGACTAATGGCTCCTTCTGTAAATAGCCAGTCTGAAGAGGATAACACACCCGGACCGCAGTGCTTTGCAAATAAAGCAGCCGTGATTGGCCATTTCGAGAGCGACCATTATCTTGTTTTACCCTCTGCTGAGAGACATCTCATTATTTTCCTCTCAGTGAGGGGAACGAGTGTGCACCATCAGCAGAGTTAGCTATTGCCTGACTCACAACAGTTAATTGGACGGGTTGGTGCAGGAGTAGCCTCACTCATTAGACGGCGCAGGGCCGTGTGATCAGCTGACTGGTTAAGTCGTTCCGCAGGGCGAATCCGGCCTATTAATCAATGTATACAGTTAATACGAAGCATGAAGACAATGTGGACTGTAATCAGACGTCAGGGAGGAGGGGTTTGTTTTACAGTAACAAAGGCAGATGTAAATAAGCTCCAGATGTGAAAGGGGGGGGGGGCAGATTTTGACTGAGCACGAACCAACACACTGTCATTATGAAGAGCAATTATGTCAGTTTTACTCTCTTAATAATCACAGTGGTTCTCTTTATTTATCCAAAAGATTGGAGGATATGAATTTGATATTTGAAACATATTTTTAATGACCTGTAAGTTGAATCTCATTTTGTTCTCTTGATGGGTTTTTAACCAATGGAGTTTTTATATTCTTCGCACAACTTTGCTCATTTAGCTCTGTTTTACAAATAGAAATGCTTTATTTGTTTTTGGATTGCATCGACAAATGTAAGTTTGCTGTGATGTTGTTGTACTGCAACGTGACATCACATGTTATATTGTTTGGTTTGCATTCATTTTTTTACATGAAATAAACAGTGTGTTCATGAATAATGTGCAGCTTATTATTACTTATATCTGACTTTTTCACTGCATTGCCTTACTTTTCTATATTATTTAAATGTGCCACCATTTTCTGCAGTTGTTTGCCTATAATTTATATAGACCCGCCTCTGCAGCCACCATATAGTCTTCTTCACAGGTCCAAAAATTCTCACCTGACTTGGACTTATTTGGACTCGTCTGCATTTGAACTGGACTGAATTGAAAACTCTGAACCCAAACTGCCAGACGTCTCTATCTCTCTATCTCGTGGCTCAAACCCTGTGCCAGACTTCCTGTCCAGGGAAAAATACATGCTGATTATCAGAAAGGAATAGATGTCATGTATCCTGTCTGAAAGATTAGTGAGACATGTACGGATTTGAGATGAGGTGATAAATCATCATAGTCTAAAGGCTTGGGAGGAAAGCACCATGTCAACTGTCAGAGCTCTGCAGCTTTATCCACACTGCTTCTCCCCTAAAACTAGACAGGCCCCAGCCTTTGTCAAAAGGACAATCCATAAAAAAGGATCCAACAGCTGATTCCCAGAGATAATAGACTGTTGCAGCCACTGGAGGGCAGTCATGCCAAAATGGATACAAAAAGGCAACATCAGATCAATTTTGTGACAGTTTTGTCTGCAAGAAGTTTTCACATAGATATTGTTCTTCCTCTGGAATGTGGGCAATTATGAGAATGGACTAAATGTCCTACAGTTCAGAGTCTATTTTGATTTTGTTTCTTCTTTGCCTGTGTCTGTTGTTGCCACCACTGTGGAACCGCACTAATTCCTTTTTTATTTTTATATGACATAAAAATGCCGGACCTCAAGACCAGAACAAAATGAGTTGCTTTTTCACAATTATTTGTAATTAAATGTCATTTTATCACTCATGTGTCGCTGCTTTTCTGAGGAAAATCTCTCAGTCTTTTAGACTTGGGTTTATTAGCGGGTTCATTTTGGAAAATAACCATTTTGTCCGATCTCAAAAAACACAACTGTTTATCTAAAAAAGAATCTAAAAAGAAAATTATTTTCCTGTTTGGTTCTCTTAAGCACCGAATGGCATCAGTTTTTAGGAAAACCAAATGAAAGAACTTGCTGATAAATAGTTCTTTGAAGAGCCAAAAGGTTTCCTGCAGAACCTAAAATATAAACTTAGTGAACAATTTTTTGGGTACTTTTTAAAAATGGTGATGCGTCAGTCTTCAGGCAGGGTGAGAGCTGTAATTTCATTGTTTGTTTTTCCTTTCTTTCTAAAAATGACAATACCGTGATACTTCTACTAACAGATAAAATGTTCCCTGTGACATTAAATCATAACACAGTTCTTATAGAAATGCGTCACACTGATGCTGAGTTACATTTTTCCACACAGTCTCTAATGAATGGACACTTTCTGAGTTGATATAATCGCTATTGCAAACTCTCCCTCAGTCTTTATCTAGCATTATTCTTATCTGCCATAATGCACTGGGTGTAGCCATAGAGAGAAGCCTCACAGCCTTGCTTCTCTAAACCATTTTCTCTAGAGGCGACCTGCCTGAACCGCTGCTCTTACATCCAGTAGTTCTCCATGCGGAAAGTCTCGTCCATGCAGTGCTGTGGAGGCAAAGTGCAGCAGCTGACAGACTCTGTCATGAAGCAGCTTGTGTTTCACTTCATATTGCTACAATGGTGTGTTATCCATCTTCTGTAGAGACAGTTTGCCTCCATTAATTCTGCAGCTCAGCTGAAGGCTGTCAGAGATCTGCTATAATAAGATGAAAGAAAAACTGATGAAATTGCACAGTGACTACCCACTGACTTACAATCAGCTAAAAGATCTGACAAAGTGAAACGTTTTCAAAAAGAAACAGAGTTCAAAATGTTGATTTTTATGTTCAAATCCTACATTTTGTTAATAAGCCCACAGATGTGTGGAGTTCTCATAGGATATTTAATAAATGACCTCATGTTTTGTCTCATTGTGTGTTCACTACATCAGGGAAATGCCACAGACGTGTAAGAATGGCACAAAACGCAGAAATACACTCGCAAACCGAGCGTGTTGTTGAACCCCGGTCATGCATGTGATTTAATCTAAAGGTAATTCTAGAGGAAATAATGAGTGTGTTCTCTTCATCTTACTGTCTCAGAAAGGCTGCACATACTGCGGTCGAGCCCATACAGCTGATTCCAGGGGTTTCCTTCCCAGGTCACTGTGGTTATATAAGAGTTTCTAAAACTGAAGGATGGCTCTGTGCTGTTATGCTAATGTGCATGTTTGTTTAAATGAAAAATGAGACTGGCGTATCCTGGGATTACACTACATCAACAAAAGAAGGACCCACACGGAGATGAGAGAGAGAAAAATAACTGCGTATCTGGGGAGGAACCTCGCTTTTCTTAAAACACGTTGAAAATAAAGCAATGCTTTACATATTTAAAATGGGTTACAGAAATGTAAAACAATTAAACAAAGTAAGAAAATAATAATTGAAATAAATAAATAAATAAATAAAACCCAAAACCTACATAACAATGTATTGTACAACAGACAGAAGAATCTGGTAATCCTAACCAGTCATATTGGGACAAGATGTACTAGTACTAGTACAACTAAATGTATAATTTGAAAAGTATTTATTGAAGTGGTATTAAGGTACACTGTTTTTCCATATAGTGCATGAATTACCCTTATTGAGTATGCCCTGTTCTTACATATTTGTAAAAAAGTGCATGCTTTTGATACTATAATTATAAATTTGAATGGATTGGTGTGACCATATGACAATACCACCTCACAGGTAACGGTGTGGTTAACGTTAGCTGGATGTTTTGAAATGACTTTCTGGCTGCTGAAGTGTGGATTCATATGGCAGAGACTGTTTGTCCCGACCAAGTCTCTGGGAAACACTGGAATTTTTTGACTTCAAAGGGGACAATCATTTACAAACTGGACATCATGCTGTATTGAAGAAGACCAGAAACTTGTGATTGAGACCACGAAGCACTCGGGGAAATGTTTGCTTATTTATAAATCACGTAAAAAGTAGACTAATTTTCTCACAGACTTACATACAAGCCAGTGGGGGCGCCGCCTGATGGACACCAAAGAGAATACAGGCTTCAGGTACTTCCAGATTGACTACATTTGTTGTATAAATAGAGTATATGTGCTTGACTGCCGAGGTTTTTACCCATAAGTACATGGGTCTAGAGATTATTTGACTTACTACATGCAAAATCCAAATCTAAAATGCTGGAAAAAAAAGTCATTTTGATTTGTTTGCTATGAGTGCTAAATAACATTCTTAACTCCAATTTTGTTTTATAAAAATATAAGCCATTTGGGTACAGGTCAAAGTTACAACAAAGTGTTAAGAGTATTATGTTAAACTCTGTCTCACTCTGTGGAGACGTTCTTAAGCTCTGGGAATGTATGGTTAATTTATTTTCCATATATTTTATGTCCACAGTTTCTATCAAAGGAACAAAACCTAAATATAGACAGTCTCCATGTCCATCGAGGCTTGCAAGTGTCCCAGCTGTCTGTCCATAACAAGGTGCCAAATATGTCAAATGACTTCACGACATCACACACGACATCAGACTGACTGAAACAGCATTTACACCATTGTTTCTTTTTTCTTTAAAGCAAGTAAATGCACTTTAATGTGTGTCTTTGTTCCATGTACAGTTCAGTGTAGGAAGACAAAAAGGAAAAATCATTTCACTGCAGGGAACAAATGATTTTATTAGGTTATCGTTCAGACTAAGTGCAGACTTTATTCCACTTTAGCCCAGAAACCGCCCTTTAATGCTGGGATTTAGCTTATCTGCTACCCGTTTACTATTTACCACGCTGCCTATTAGCTCACTCATTAGCCTGAGGCTAATGTGTTGCTAACAGCATTCGAACTTAATTTACTGTTGCACTAACTGTGGTTATTTCTTTATGCATGTGTTTACTGGATTAATTAATGTGTTGTACTGCACTTCCCGTGGGGTATGTTGTTGCTTGATTTCTTTCTCCAGAATACATACATACATAAGAGACAACATGGCTAATTTAACATTTAGTCTCATACTTTGGGGGATTCCTTGACTGTCCTCGTGTTTTACTCTTCACACACACACTTGACTAACCACTCTGACACTTTTGCAAACAATTGTCGAAGGTAAATCAGGACAAACTAACAAATCACAATAACCCCAACTATTGTTAGCACTCAAACTAATTTGAGTGTGCTGACGTTTTCACCTCATGGCGGTTTGGACATGACATTCTAGGTCAATCATGAGTCAAACGTCATTTTAATGTCAAATTATTGAACATTTGTGTCTTTGTGATGGATGATGGCATTGTTGACGATGATGCTAACACTCGTGCCCACAACTTGCCCATACAAATACCCACATTTGTGGCGTGCACACTGCTGTGCATGGTTTAAGACTCAAAAACTTGAGACTTGACGCTGACTCGAGCTCAGATTAGCTTGAGATTAGCTTGAGATTAGAGTCCCTGCAAGTCCCTTGAGATTAAATCTCCTTTTCAAGGGAGACCTGTCCAGGAGGCACACCAGTACAAAAAAAAGAGCAAACAGAATAAAAACAAATGTAGACTTAAGATGTCATAAAATCATTTAAGCCCAGTTTAAGACTAGCAATTACTGTTTGGACATTAGCTCTAAGTCTTGAGATTTGACTTGGACTTGCAAAAAATCAGATGAAAAACCATGAATTTTATATATATATATACAACATACAGACATAAGATCCTGATTGTTCAACAGTCGTCAGCTTTATATGTGTAAACTCTACAAACTGTAGACTCCAATAGATTTCAGGCAGAATGGAAATTGATCGTTTTCTGACTCAACTGGTGGTTTAGTGCTGCAACATGAAACCATTTAAAGAAGGAAAACCAGTCTCTCTAGATGACTGATCTAGTTGGAGTGCGTGCCGACTGTAGCCACAGAACCTGAACAAGAGTAAAAGACCAGAAAGGTGGACTGCTGCTGAAGGGAGAAATATTTCCTCAAACAACAAAAAAAAAACACATAAAGTTCAGCTGTTGACCTTTAGATAAGTAAACAAGGAATTTTCAAATTCCCTCTGACAATTCTTGCATTGTAACAAACAATGTTTGGAGAGTAGATATGGGATACTTGAGTAAAAGTACAAGTATCTTATCAGGAAATGACTTTGGTCAAAGTTGAAGTCATGATAATATCACAGATATGCTAAGGAGTGTATGACGTGTGCTGGTGAGGGTTACGGCTTTACTTTTCATTAAAAGTAGCTGCAACACTGGCGGTTTGTCTGTCCCAGTTTTCAAATGATCATTCGTACAGAACTGCAGGTTAGAATAAAGGTGCAAATATAGGCTGTTTAAAAGTAGTTTGAGACTCACCACCTTGCAAATGAGCTAACTCAAGGCCGTGGTCAGCTTTTTAATGTAAATGTCATCAGCACTGGGCTTTACGGAGAGAGGACAGATGGAAGCTCTCTGAAGTCATTAACCTCACATGGCTCACAAACCCACTCACAGACTCCAGTCTCTGCACTGCAATTATGACATTAGCCCAAATAGCAGAGGTTTGTAATACCCAGACATTAGCTCTCATCTACTCACACACACACACACACACACAGAGAGAGCCTGGTAGGACACAGTAAAAGCAATTCACCCTGAAGTGTGTGTGTGTGTGTGTGTGTGTGTGCACAGGGGGGAAAAATAAAGAAATGAGAATAAAATTTCTGTGACAGGACTGACATTATTTCTATATCTGTCCATCAACCAAAAGACTGTTATGTTTCACTTGTTCTTTCATGCTGTGTTTTTCACTGAATAGCATTTAATATCAATCTAACGGACAAGGAGTCAATTAATTGCTTAACTGACGACATTTTTTGGGACCACGCATATGTTGTAGTTGCGATTTTTCCAGGTTAGTCAGTTTAATATTCCCGTGTCTCCTTTGGAAACTTGTGTCAGCAGTGAGGGAGTTTCTCTGCAGCCTGAGTTAACAACACAGCGACGAAAGCTGCTCTTTTTAAAGCAACAGCCCGATTGTTTTATAAGGCTCAAGTAACTTATGCTCTGCTCTTGTTGAATGTTTAAAATTTAAACAAGGAAAAAGATATTTTGATAGAAGTACAACACAGCAGCAGCAAATAAGACACGTCCTTTTATTTGTATCATGGGCAAGAGTCTTGCTATGCAGAGGTCGCCATATTTTTAAAGCAGCTCAAACAAACCAGCCAGAGCGTTGATTTTGAGTTTGACAGCAGAAGCTGACCGGGCAAACGAAGAACAACGTATGTGAAGGCCACTGCAAATACCTGACGCGCATAGAAAAGGGAGGCGTGAGCGGAGGAGTCTTACATTTGTTCCAGTTTGCACAACTAATTATTACAGACTGCACCTTTAAGCCAGAAAAGGTGAATGTCCTGTGAGTATTTTAAATCTGTGTGCAGTGTTGTGGCTCCAGATGTCCTCACAAGAACATCACATCACTTTGTCTTTTCATGGGATGATGGGTTCTACAGGACTTGAAGACTCTGGTCACCAGAGACAGTGGAGAGAAATTCTATACTAATACTAATATCTGATCTTTAGTTGACAGTATTTACACAACAGAGCAACTATCGATAACTTCAGTTATTTATTATTCCTCTCTCTTTTTCACCTTTATACCAGCTGTTATGCTGGATATTTGGCCTCATGTGAATGTGGGTGCGTGCGTGTGCGTGTGTGTGTGTGTGTGTGTGGGCCGCGTGCCTGACTGCGGCTGTTCTGCTGAGATTGATCACAGTCATTACAATGATGTCATGATGCTCATTATCTGCTCAATTTGCTTTCCCAGCTCAGTCAATGAGAACAGATTAGCAGCCGATTCCACCACGAGCTTTAGTCGTGTCCTGCTAATTATTAACTGTGGAACACTGTGAGCGAGTGACTGCGTGTGTGTGTGTGTGTACTTTTCTGGCAAAAACACTGAGTTTGTCAGGACCATTAGGCCTCACCTGGACCAAAACAGGCTCCTAATGAGGCTCAGCCTCATTTCTGAGGAACTGGTTAAGTTTAAGACTCAAATTTGAATTTGGTTAGGCTTAGGTTAGTGTAAGGTATTAAAAATTAGGGATAATGCTATTTTATAGGCCATCCAAATGAACGGAGGTCAATGCAGTGTCCTAAGAGGAGTAACTGCATGTGCAAACCCCTGTGTATCTGTATGTGTGCGTGTGTGTAACAGGGAGAGAGAGAGAGATAGAAATGAGAGGTGGGAACAAAGACATTCACAGCAAGTGAATAAATTACTGTTTCTGCAGAGCATCCTAAATGTTGCAGGAAATTCAATTAGGCGAGACAGTTGGAGGCAGATGAAATGAGCCTCTGGGACACTGTTCAATAATAACAGCACAGGTTTTTTTTTTTTTTTTTGGCCTGTCACTACAACTGTGACAGTGAATTTAGGTATAGACGTAGCAACAAAATAAAACTTTGTACTGCAGTCCTTTAAAAAAGTAAAGCTGTACAGATTCAAGGCAAACAACGCTTCATACATCAAACTGGAGCAGAATCATGATACATGTCGACCAGAGTCGTTGTGTGTGTGTGTGTGTGTGTGTGTGTTGTTAGGAGTGAGAGCTCACTACCATCTAACGCTTCAGATGTGAAGACGGTGTTTGTGCCGCGTTACTACTACGATTTTGGCTGCAAGGTGGTTTGTGTTCATGAATCAGGTAGTAACGTTGCAGTAGAATAATACAGAGAGCCTCAATTTTCAAGTACGAGTAATTTGCCTGTTAATTATACATAAATCGTTCAACTCCCTCATTTTTTCTTGCACATACAACAACAATAATCAGGTTGTTTTTGCTTTGGCCTTATTTTTTTGTTCCTCCTTCTTCTCCACCTATGATCATGTTTTTGTTATCTTGCACCTACTTGGAAACTCCTAAATATTTGTACTAAATTCAACAGCACCCCCTAAAGTCACGCCTCAAAACGTGCTTGTACTAGAGGTACCAAATTTAGTATGCATATTTATCAGGTCAGTCTAAGCAAAATTACATTTTCTTGTTTATGCCTTCATTTCTTTTCTTAAAGGATATTATTGTAATATTTTCCCTTCCATGTATAAGACAGAGGAACCATGACAGAAGGTGAGAGAGAGAGAGATATAACCTCCTTTTCTCACGCAACATCAGAATGCTATGGAAATCTCAGTGCTGATTGGCTTTTGCCTCATGATAATTTTTTTTAATATTAAACTTGCAAAGACTAGAATTTTAATTTTAGGGCGAAGAATTGTTGTCGCCTGCAGCAAATAATTCAAAATTCACATCTTGGAGTGGAATGTGCACATATACATTTGCTCATTTCTGGGCTTTTTTATTATTATTATTATTATTATTATTATTATTATTTAAACAAACTCCTCTTCATTATTGTATATGCTATGTAACAGTGCATAGTTTCTATTGCAGCACTTGCAGGTTGGGAGTACTTACACCTTAAGATTCAAGCCAGACCTTCTGTGGAAGAAGGTCAGACTCACATTTTCATGTGAACATATAACAATCTGTTCCTTCATTCTTCACCACTGCTCACAGCACAGAGCTGTACAAAGTGTCCCTGCCTCTGAATGCTGATGGTTCTACAGAACATAGATTTCGCACAAAGCTAAGAGAAATATTCACTTCGCACTCTCTTCAAGGACTCACACCTACGAGAGAATACAATCTGACACTGGTGTGTTTATACATGTTTATACATGAGGGGGAAAGACACTTGAGTGCAGTGTGAATCTAAACATATACATTTTATACCATATACTGTATGTGCATAGGGCTGATTGTTATTCAGAAAACCCTTAATGATACTTTTACATAATAATTTATTTTTTTTGATCAATCTCAACAAGAGAAAATTGCATTATTTACAAGTTTTTTTGTGTGTGTGTTTTCAGTTCCTGGGATCCAGAATCCAGATCTAGAGATCTTTATTTTTGATTTCTGATTTCTAAATTAAATTTTCTAAAGTCACACAGTGACCCTGACATAAAATGTTTAATATTCAACAGACATTAAATAAAGAAAAGATAAAAAAAAAAATGCATAAATAAATGAGGAAGAGTCGGCCACCTTCACCTGCATACAAACAGAGGTGACAAGGTGTGGATGTACTAAACTCTTGTTTACTGAACCAGACATAAAATCGAGGATGACATTTTATAAAAGGTCAAAAAAATTAAACCGCATATTAATGTTTACAAATAAACAAACAAGTGTGAATAAAACAAAACTACACACAACTGTTTGCACTGAACTGGACACAGCTCCCCTGCAATACCTCTAAGGCCCACTAGTGGGCTGTGGTCCACACCTTGGGCAACACTGCACGAGGCAACTAATCACCAGCCTCTTTTGTAGAAAAACATGCTGCTTACAGATGATATGATGACCTGCATGAGTAGCAAACTTGAGTTCCAAAGGATGAGCCATGATTTGATTGTTTTAGTGCAAAAGTAGTATCAAAGTTCAGAACCCAACTCTGTGTGTGTGTGTTCTTGTACTTGCTGCAGAGTGAGGACCAAAATTCGTATAAGTCCTACAAAGCGAGGACATTTTGACAAAGTGAGGACATTTTGGCTGGTCCTCACCTTTTTTCACCCCTTAAAATGGCTTTTTCAGGGTTAAGACTTGGTTTTAGGGTTCGGGTTAGAATTGGGTTTAGGTTAGGGTTAGGGTAAGGGTTAGGGTTAGGCATCTAGTTGTGATGGTTAAGGTTAGGGTAAGGGGCTGGAGAATGTATTATGTCTATGAGGGTCCTCACTCTGATAGAAGCGCAAACATGGGTGTGTGTGTGTTGAAACAGTGTCTGTGGATGCTGCTTATAGGACTTCAGCCAAGTATAATAAAGCAATGTCTGACAGCTGCTGGGGAAAAACACACACACACACACACACACACACACACACTCTTCTGTGCTTCTCCATGTATCTGTCTCTGTCTTTTTCTCCCACAGCTGAAAACTCACACGGTTCACAACCGTGTTAAAGATGAACACTCTATAGGAGAGCAATGAAGTACGCTGAACTCCTGACCCCAATATCCTGCCTCCATTTCTGTCCTACAATAGTAAAGGGGACTAACCCTCAGGATTTATCTTAGAGTGAAGACGAGAAGGAGATGAAGCGCAACCCAGATGATTTAAAGATAAGGTCTGTAAATCTGGAAAGTGAGTAGTAGCTTCTGTTGAACTATATTTATCAATATATACCAGGACACACAAAGCATCTCAACAAATAAAAATAGAAAAGTGTCAATACACCTTCCTTTAAAGTAGCACTAATGGATTTATTGACTGCCCATCACATTATATCACATTATAAATTATGCTGCTGTGCTGCTGTAACACATTCATTTCCCAGTTCTGGGATCAATAAAGTACATTCATCCATCCATCGTCAAGATTTTGCTTGTAGCTCAAGCAAATCCACAAGAAGCTGCGGTGCACACGCACAGTATGAGTTGGGTTTTAGGCCCATGGCTCCAATAAAATGGTTCAGGAACCTTGAAACAAAAATAAATGATGGGACCACACCGTCTGCCGCTGTCTCACAGTGAGGATGCACTGTGCCCCACCTAATTTTCTTTATTCTTGGTTGACATTTATTTATTATGACCTTTTGTAGCCTTATAATGGCATTTGTCCTATATCAGGTGAAATAAGTATAACAGGTAGACCTTAATAGCAACTTGGGGACAGTGGTCATATTTCAGGTATGGACTTTTCATTTGAACAGATGTTATCAATTTAAGGTAGAAAGAAAGAAAAAAATCTTTACAGCAATAAATGGCCAGAATCCATTACAGATGTGTTATTATTATAATATATGTCATTTGGAAATTCTACTTTTTCACTTTTTTAAGCCACAAAACAGTTTGATAACTGAAATCAGACAAGCTGCGTCTTTCAAATCTCATTAAAGCTACTGTCTGTAACACTTTTACCTGATTTGTTCTGAGTCTTTCCATATCCTGAGAGCTATTTATAAATAAAGTTGTCTGGAAAATGAAGAAAAGGGAATGTAGCCTTTGAAATACAATACTTTAATAAACCCAGCTAAAGATTTCTCTGGTGGTGGAAACCTTGTGTCTTTCCTTATTGATTCATCATTTTCACTACAGTCTTCAGATTTTGCATCTAACAGCAGGACTTGTCTGTGGATGATGCATCTGAATAAAGTTTGTGTTACATTTACATCTATGTTAATATGTTCTTTTTCAAATATTAGAACAGTTTGATGTCTGCTCATGCCATGTTTATCATGTCATGACTCCAGTGGCTTAATGTTTTTTGCATAAACTATTACTCGTGAAAGTGTGAGATTATTATGAATTATTTATCGCTGTGCATCAGATCATAAATAGTTTAAAGGACACTGCAACTCCTTTTCCTTCCTGTTCTACAAACCAGACAGGACTTGAAAGAGTTGGGTAATAACGTGGAAATACACCAGAATGATGCCCTCTGTGCTGCAGTAAACATCAAAGTGGATAAGCTGAAAACATCAGACATTTTCTGGTTATTTTCCATCCCATAGTTGCCTCATGTGTCTTTGTTTTGACGGTGAACTAAATGTCCTTGTTTGCTGAGGCATAAACAGGTGATTTACATAATGCAACAATGTGAGGCAGGAAATGTGCAGTGGAGAATTACATCCTTATATGTCCCAGCTACAAATCTCAAAGCTCAGATTCATGCTTTGTCCGTCACACATGGGAACCAGCAGCCAAACCACAGTTGTCTGACATCCGCAACTTACAGCAGTCGTGGGCAGATGTTGTGTTTGTTGTTCTGTGTTGACTCTTCAAATCTTCTGTGGGGGGGGGGGAAGTACACGGTTCTATCTTTGTTTCATATTTGTCCTGTGATTAAACAAATCTCTGCTGACTCAAAGGAAATTTGCTTTGCTCTGCACTCCTGCCATTCAGAGCAGGAGCACCACAGAGACACGCTGAATGAATGAAGTTTAATTTTAATAGCCATTACCAACTATATGCAGTAAACCTGCTGCTTCTCTCCCAAGGGCTTCAAACCAGCAATTGAAATGAGCAGATAAATCCCATTTGTCACCCTCTGCTGTGCTCCAGCACATTCCACCTGCTCCAAAACACTGACTAAGTAGACGTAGTGTTCTGATTACTACACTGGAACATGGTATATTATCTTAATGACTCCTCACACACAGAGAGGGGGGGGCCCAATGCTGACAATCTGTTTTATACACAAGCCAAACCGCATTTACATTCTTCATTGCAATCCTCCTGTTACAACAGCCACACCAGGACTCCATTAATTGGCTCTCTGCTGCTCTGTGCATAAGCTGATAGCACCATCAAAAGCTCTAAGACAGGATACGTTACTCAGCAGGAGCAGAGGGACTTTAAGGGAAATCCCACTCTGTAAAAGTTCATGTTCTGGCTCATATCTTTTTGTACTGCTGTGAAAATCAAATTGTCCCCAAGGGGTGGATCAATAAAAATCTTTATATTGATCTGTCAAGGTTCCTGATCTATTAAAACTGACCAAACTCATAGGCACCAAGTAATGTTGTAGGCACACAACATTAAAGAATAAATTCAGCTAATTATACATGTTTTATTGTTATTATTTGAAGCCCTAAATAACAAAGAACTGTAAAAGGCCTTTTACATGGACTGCCATGTTTGATATAACAATAATAAATCACTCTTTGAAAAGATTTAAGTTATTGATCACAACACAA
Organism: Brachirus orientalis; assembly: GCA_016785285.1. Taxonomy (NCBI): domain Eukaryota; kingdom Metazoa; phylum Chordata; class Actinopteri; order Pleuronectiformes; family Soleidae; genus Brachirus; species Brachirus orientalis. The sequence continues at coordinate 1,538,074 of JAFBJR010000570.1, forward strand.
TCCACTTCTCTGACAGTGTTACCAAAGGTTAAATTCTGGGCTTCATAAATGTAGTATTTGTTGCAGATTAGTGTATTTAAAGCTGAAGAGTCTGATCTCTGATTATATTTTTTGCTATTCTGAATACAGACTCTGTCTAGCAATACTATCAGACCTGACTGAGGGAGCATGTGTGTATACAGCAGCAGTGCAGGGCAGGTGGGGGCAAAAAGCATTTACCCAACAAACTGCTGAACGAGTGGGTTTTAAATTTACTTATGAAACTGACATATTCTTGTTGCTCTTACCTCTGTCTCTCTTGTATTTTTTTGGCTCATTAGGACCCTTTTGGTATAAACTCTGACCTTGACAGGACCAGTAGTCCTCATGAAGACCATTGTCTAGCCTTAACTGGCTTAAGGTTACCTTTCGCAGTAAACACAGACCCAATTCAGACCAAGTATTTACGTCTTCTGAGTCCACAACCAGGATGCAATTTAATACCAGGTGCAAAACCTGGAGCTGAACACTTGTGATGGGATTTCTCAGGACTGATACTAACATCAGCTCTAAACAGGGTCATGGTCGACGTGATTAAGGGCAGTTTTAAGCCGAGCTACCTTCTGACTGTGAGTGCAGTTTGAGATAATGACGTTAATATTTGTTTTGTTATTTCACCTAATCACTAAATACCAGTGCTGAGCGCTGACATGAGGAGTCTAACTCCAGCTGTAAATTTTTTTGCTGTCACTTTGAATTAGGAAATAAAACATAGCCTGCATTGCTTGCTAATCATTAATAACAGCACAATGGCTGTGTCAACGTTTAAAGCCTGCTGAAATGGGATTGATTAGCATCGGCACTCGCTGCATTTCGATTTAGGCTGTCTTTGTGGTTTCCCTACGCAAACTGTGTCATTGACAAATGCATCATTCTTCGTTTGCACAATATAGATTGGGGCCGTGTGATTCGGTTCTCGTGTGGATTGGAAGAAATTACCTGAAAGATGGTGCCGCTCAATAAATCCATGTCATAGAATCAAGCACTGATAAAGTGGATTGACAGTGTTGATTAAACTGTTGGCTCATCCATCCTACGCTGGAGCAGAGCATGTCAGCACTGTGGAATAATCTACAAATTTGTGTCCATCCATCACAGCTGATATCTCACATACCAGAGACATGGCTGCTGCTGCTAAACCAGTGGCATTTTTCAAATTTAATACGTGAAGTTCAAGGCGGCAATTAAATGTCAAGTTGAACCAAGGAGAAACATCAGCTGCTGACGAGGGGTTTTTACATTTCATCACCAACATTAACACTTCTCTGACAGGAAATCACAGTCCAGTAAACAATGCAACTCAAGAAAACACAGTAAATCTGGACTTCAACTTAAGGCATCAGCTGGTTCCTGTGTAACATTAGCTCGTAGCTGCATCTCTCAAAATGTGCAAAGGTCTTGTTCCAGTTTCCAATGTCAGCGCACAAAATGAACATCAGTAAACACAATTACATATTTGACAGTGCTGAGTATTCTAAAGCCCTTTGTGTCTCCAGAGCTCCAAGCTGTGTGACATCTGGATATTATGTTTGAATTATTATCTGAAGATGAGTTCTGCAGCATGAACTATGACAGACTGTCTGTTTTGAGAACTGACAGGTTTGTCTGTGTGTGTGTGTGTGTGTGTGTGTGTGCGTGTTTGTGTAATCATGTAATCATTTATTCACACTCATGTAATCATGCAGTAATGGCTACATAGTACTCATGTACTCATAAAGTAATGTCTATACAGTATTCATGCAGCAGTGATGACAGATTATTTATGTAATCATACAGTAGTGATTCCTGAGTATTCATGTAATCATATATTAGTGACTACAGATTATTCATGTTATCATACAGCAGTGACTACAGATTATTCATGTTATCATACAGCAGTGACTACAGATTATTCATGTAATCATACAGCAGTGATGACAGATTATTCATGTAATCATACAGTAGTGATTCCTGAGTATTCATGTAATCATATATTAGTGACTACAGATTATTCATGTTATCATACAGCAGTGATGACAGATTATTCATGTAATCATACAGCAGTGACTACAGATTATTAATGTAATCATACAGCAGTGACTACAGATTATTAATGTAATCATACAGCAGTGACTACAGAGTACTCATGTAATCATACAGCAGTGACTACAGATTATTCATGTAATCATGCAGTAATGACCACATAGTACTTGTGAAATCATGTATTAACGATGACTGAATACTCATGAAATGATGCAGTAACGAGTACAAAGTATCTGGGTAATACTTTGCTAAATCATGCAGTGTTGTTCACTGAGCACTCATGTGTTCATGCAGTTAAGTGACCAGTGAATTCTCTAACAACTGACATTATGTTAATTGCAATGAAATTCTCAGCAGATTTCAAGGGTGCACTTGCGAGAAGCTGATTTTCATGGATACTTTAATAAGTACTACACGTACTGCATGTTTAAAGTTAAGTTTACTGTAAAATATGTTTGGAAGGTAACTATAATAAACAACACACTGACATAATCCCTCACACAAATCACACAAACGTACTGTTAGTGCAATGAGGCTTTGATGAATATTTGATGTGGGTGGAGTCAGAGGCAGAGGAGCTTTAAGCTCATCAGCCGCTCTCTCACAGCATCAGACACTGAGACAGAGACAGCACTGATGACTCCGATTCTCCTCATTGCCGATGCCCCCACTGCTTTTAACGGAGACATGTAAAAATCACCAGGCTGATTCATGTGACAGCGGAATACACTGTGGCAGAAGGCAGTTACACTACACTGAGACAAGTGAAACTCAGGCCATATACACCCTCACTGATGACATTCAAACTGACAAAGAAGTTATGAATGTTAGAAATTGAATGGAAACTCTACAAAAGCAGCTTCCACAGCTGAAAACTCTATATTCATGATCATGTTGTGAAAGTATAGAATGAGCTTCTGCACGCTGATTAAGTTTGAAGTGGTTCTGTTACAGGCTGTTCTTTGACCGTCTGCCCTGAACCCACTGCTCCTGCTGCAGGGAACCTTGGAACATTGAAAAGTGTGTGTCAAACCAAGTCCACCTTCATGTTGTGACACTCATTTAGACGCAAATTTATCCACCTACTGTTTTTTGTCTTTACATCATGTCAGTCTTTGTGCTGCAGGATTATTATTATAATATGGATATCTCAACCCAGTCTCCAACCACAAATACACATCATTTCATTTTGAACCAAAACTTTATTTATTTACGTGCAACATGCAACTCACTCTTGTGGCACTTTTGGTTTTAAATATTTAAAAGAATGTGATGTTAACCATGTTTTTTGTGTCACAAGTTCATGTAACCAATGTAACTTAATTAATTAGAGAAGTCAATGTCGGCAAATGCAGAGTTAATATTTTCATTTTTCTATTCCTGTAGGAAACAGTTTTGTGAGCTCTATTGTGTTAACTGTATTGCTGTTATGTGAATTTTAGTGTATTTGTTTGATTCAGGGCTGCAACTAATGATTTTCATAATCAAATAATCTGTCGATAATATTTTGTTGGTTAACTGAGTAATTGTTTGGTCAGAAAAGGTTGAAAATGTTGATCAGTGTTTACCAAATCTAGAAATGGGTTTTAATGATTTTTTTTTTTGCCATATGGAGCAATATTTAAGAAGCCTATTAATTAATTTAGTATTCAGTCAATAATCAATTAATTGGATCACCATTGCAGTCCTAGTTTGATGTATTAAAGTGTGGTAAACAAAGGCTCAAATAAGAACCAAATGTCCATAAAAGTGTCGCCTTTGTTTGCCTTTGTTTCAATGTGCAAAAATACAGACTCCACAGGAGTTTAACGCAAAAGCCAGATCAGCTACATTCAGTCTGATTGAAAAGTCTATTTATAATAATGGGAAATATTGAAAAGTCAGTGTCTCTTTGAAGTTTAACTTCTCCAGAACAGGTTGGAGGAGCAGTGGCAGTTACCATGGTGATTTACACTGGCAAAAGGTGAACCATCTTCAGTGAAAACTAACTTGTACCTGAAATGACCTTATTGAGGAGCTATAAACACAGGCAATTTTAGGATTATTTTTAGGGATTTTGCCAAAACATATACTATATAAAAAAAATAACTGCAATGTAGTCATCTGGTTTTTTTTATTAAATAAGAGTGACTGAGTGGATGACTTCAGCAGACATGAGTTGAATCAAACAGTGACTTCACCTGTCGCTAATCACTTGTCATTGTGAAGTCACTGATACAGCGTGCTAAGTTATTATGTTCTATTATTGGAGATGGAATTATTGAGCCCTTTAAGTCTGTGTAAAGCAAATGTGCAGATTCTCCTCTTCACACATTAAAAACCAACACATACACATACTAAAGCCCATGAGAATGTACAGTTACATAAAGCCTACAATGAACATTCTCCCTCATCTTCAGGTGTCGCTGCATTATGACTAAAACTTCCGCTGAAAACTGAGCTTTTCATTAAAACATATTCAAGTAATACTTTTTTTACATCTTGCTTTTTGTTAAACTTAGCTCACCTCTCAAATTCAGAATGTCAGAGTGTCCTTGAATTCACAAAGCAGTCTGTTCATTACTGCAGTAAAAAAAACACACACAGCTGCAATGTCACTTTAAATAAAAAGAACCCATCGAGGCCGATAGATTGCCAACTTCAATCAAGTTTTAATTGAGTTTCCTGAGGATATGAAATCAGCCGGAACAACAGATTATTTGTGCCGCCATTTCCATAACACCTTTCTTTTTGAATTGGTAAACCAGACATTTCATGTTGAAAACGCTGGCAACTTTATTTGTTTGATTCATAAAAGTCCATCACTGCCACTCTGTACTGAATAACCCAAAGTCTGAGAATCACTGATTTTGAATTTAGACTTTAAAGCACATGTTGCCTAGACAGTTTAGACTTTTATTGGCGATTATGTCGTTGATGGAGTTGCCTTGGCACCATAGAAGATGACCAACATCCCTCGCTATTTCCTCACATCATTAAAGTAGATCTTTTGTTATTTTCCTGATTGAGAGACTCCTAGCACAAATTGCATGCTGTGCATTTAAATGCAGACCACAATCTCTCCCGTTTTAATGATGCGACCATGGAAATGAGATTATTCAAAACACATACCAACAAAAGCAAGTGGGCGAACACAACCTTGAGCCACAGCTGCTCTCTGCATGTCAACGAGGGATCATATCTTTACTAACACATGGTTGTTCCCGATGCGCGGCTTCCCTGTTATGTGTGTTGTTGACCTCATTCTACTGTATATATAAGATCAACGTGATGCTGCACTGTCAAGGTTTCATTCAGGAAGCTGAAGGTCTAGTGGCAGAGGTGGCTTCACGCACTGACTCTACTTTTCATATAATGTGAGTCTGATTCTCTTGGAGGGAAAGAGACACAACTGCTGACATAACAGTCGCAAAAACACACCAATAATCCTCTTTTGTTGTGGATAAAACACAATGGTGAAGAGTCTGTGCTTCAGATTTCACTGAAAATCTCCAAGGAAAACATAAAGCCATGAAAATGGCTCAGTATCTTTACGTTCAATGTAAGAAAGCTCTGCAGCTTAACACTGCATGATTGTGGGCTTTATGTTTTGTGTTTATGTTGATGTGAGGCTGTATAGATTTGGCTTTTGCTCTCACATTCACAGAGGATAAAACGCTAAGAAAAACAATCATTTTACTAATGAATATTTTAGTTACAACGACTGAGTTAGAAAATCAGTTTTCACACAGGATAATAGATTCACTGATGCGGGGTGGAGTACTTTATCCAATATATTGATATTTTAACAATTTTATTCATGAGAAAAATGCTTTTACACCGTTCACTGACACTCTCTGTAAAAGAGTCAATTGCACATTTACTGCGCTTTATTAAACTTAACCACAGAAGCATAGACTTAAAGGGATATCCCACTGATTTAGATTTGTATTTTCTTATGCAACAAAACCTGAATTCTGCAGAATACCCGTTAAATCTTCCCTGTAACCATGTAAAGGAGGTACTGAGAAAAAAAAAATCAATAAATGTACTCTATATTTTATAAGTAACAAAATAAGAGAGAAATGAAATCACTGCTTGAACAGAGGTCCTGATGCTCTGCACTGGGAATAGATTGCTCCAATTCAGGTCAATATACAGAGGGTTTAATAACAGTTCACCCCCCGGCAATTACCTGTTTAAATCACTGTATCAGTAGGTGATCAGGAGCTGATTAATACTGCAGGGACTTACAGAGGAAAGAAAGACACAACTCATGAACAACGGAGCAGAAAATAAAGGATTTTTTTCCTTTTATAAAAGCTGCAATAAAAAGTATTGAACCACACAATTGATTGTTTACAATGATGCCAAAATATGTTTAGTTGGTTTTTATTTTTCACATGTTGCTGTTAAAACATCGGTTTCTGTCATTTTTAATTTACTTTATTACAAATTAAGTAACAGGACTCTTTCATACTCAATGCTTGACACTGCTAACGATTAAATAGACACACTGGTCCAATGAAGTTAAAAATATTTTCAAGCGCAGCTCTCAGTACACTAACACTCTCTCCAATGGTCTCGTCTACATCTGACTGTTAACCTGAACAGGATTATTGAACAGTTACCCACTCGATCACCATTATTGTACCATTTATATATGTTAAATAAACCGGTGACCCACATAGAAGCAGAGAGTAGCATCAAGAGAGTTGGAGCAGGAATAATAACTTTTTGCTACTTTTTTGCATCCCATGTCCACAGAGAGTTGCATATGTGCTCTGTTCATATATACATATGGTTCCACCTTTGTCGGCTGATTTAATGTTTTTAATATACTTTTTTAATCAACTCAAAAATAATTTGTTAACCTTCTAACTTAGATCAGCATCCAGATGCTCTGCATATGTGTCTATCTGGAAATAATAGAAGAAGGTAGTGAACAGAAAAAAATAAATTTTTTAGAACTGATGAATAGACCAATGTTTTGCTCTGTCAGCTTAAAGAATTGGGTATTTAACTTAAAGGTAAAGGTAGACTTGGTAGGAAGACTTGGAATGGTGATCGACATGCTAACAACAAGCACAAAATTGTCTTGTGCTTACAAGCTGAAAGGAGACATATTGTCCCCTAGTAGAGTGGACACACTTCATTCTGTAAATCAATTCCCCAGTAGTGTATGTTTGGTTTGTTCAGTTCGGTTTGGTACGGTTTGGAACGGTAAAGCCCAGGGTCAGGCTTGCATTTCGACCATTTCAACTCTTGTAAGACACACGCATTTCAATGAGTTCACACGCCACACGTGACATTTCTCACGCTGGGAAGTGATAAAACTCACATCTAGGAATGTTGCTCTGCGTAGTCTATCCATACAGCTGTAAAATTTCTGCTGCGGGCACTCGCTCTACGAAGGTGCACGCAGTTGCAGCAGGAAGTGCGACAGCATGCAACAATTTCACTCCATCCAAACCTGAGATCCCTGATTTCGACTGAGAACAGTTCCTTTACTTGGTAGGCAGCGTGTGGACTCTGCCTGATGGTTAGCTTGGTACTATTCCTCATGGAAATGCAAACAAAAATACATACTGTACAGTACCAAACAGAACCGTTCCACTCGCTTTAAACACAGCTCAACTGATCGGCGTAGTCGAGGTCGACTGTCCATGGACACGAACTGAATGACTTTCTGAACGAGACGGCTAACAAAGAAATCCTGCACTCAAACACAGATACTAAGTGAATTAGCCGTTGCTAGTTTAATGAACCACAGTCTGGCCCTCCACTTTATTTGTGTTGAAGCCTGAACAAGACAAATGACCGAGAGGAAGCAGAGAAATGAAAATGGCTCAATTATGAACCTGTCACAGACGCAGCTGATGTGACAGCATCAGCAACTTGTTAAATTGGGTTTGGGATTTAATTAGAAAAAAAAAATCAACCCTCAATCAGCCCTCCTCTGCCTGATTATGTTCCATAAAATTCACTTTATGCATTTATGCATTTATGGTCATGCTACCCATGTAAGAAGTCATGTCCATTATTCATCATATGTGAATATGTAAAATAAAAGCAGTTGTGTTATGTATTGAACGAGCCACAGTGTGAAATAGCTTGGAAAGTGGCGTCTCATGAGGATTTTAAATGTGGGGCATGGCTTTATGTTGCCAGCTGAGACTCAAACACACTCGAGCCAGAGCCTCGGAGATGACAGAAGAGGATCACATCAAAGCTGTAGTCCATCTCCAGTCCAGTCCAGAGACTTGTCTAGGGGCTTTGACTTGGATTTGGCTAAGAATGAGAGGAATGCATTCATTCATATTATACAGTGGTGTGTAATTCAATAAACACTCAACACAACATTTTCACAATGGAAAGTCTCCAGGATCATGTGCTGCACTTGTTTATGCAAACCCCAGCTCTCATTTCGGAACCAAAACAAAGTTACTCATACACATGTTGAATATTATGTGCCAGTGTTTTAAGCACTCATTGCACTTTCGGCTGGAATAAAGTAATACGGCTGATGATAATCATTATCTTGTTATGAATATAGTTAGATTAGATAAGGCATGACCTTGAGTGCTCTTTTTTTTGTTTTTTTTTCTTATTTGTCTTGCTTTGTCTCTCCTTCTTGAAATGCCAAATTATGTGTCCGTGTTCTGTATTCATGTCTGCAATTTTTTATTTGTTGCACACAATAAACTGGACAATAAAGGCCTATGGAGTACTTGTTTAGGGTTTGGAAAAAAAAATCAAATTTTTTTTACACATAGCGTCGCAAAAAGTCTCTTGAAGTCAAAAGAGCTCTTTAAATGCACAGCACTTTTATCTCATAAAACTCTTGCAGTTCCCATTCAAAACATTTGTTCTCCCACTGTGTGGCAAATGTGTTGTGAATACCTCAACAAAATATTTGATGTTTGCTCTTGAACTCGTGTTGATCTGTGGTCTGCTGCACCCGTCTGCACCCTGTTTTATCACTACATTCTGCAAATATTGTTTTTTTTATATTTTGATATTTTATCATATTCCATTTTGTCTTTGCTGTCTCATGTCTCTGTACATTTTACTGTTATTTGTTATCTGTAACCCTGCTGCCTGTCTTGACCATTTAAAATATTTTAAATTAAATGAGGTCTTTCTGGTTGAGTAACATAACCCTAAACTTAACCTAATCACAATTCATTAGCCCTAAACTTAACCAGTTTCGAAAAAAATGAGGTTCAGCATCATTAGGACCAGGTTTTGGTCTCTATGAAGACTACTGGTCAGTGTTTATGGCAGAAAAGGTCCTAAAGAGTAGCAGTTTAATATTTATGTTGTCATCAGTTTTATTTATTCTATTTCTCTAGTTCTTCTCTTCTACCTGTCTGTATTAGACATGCTAAGAGCAATTTTACGGTAGTTTTGTACAACACTAGTTGGCGTTAGGTTGCGCTAGCAGTAGCGCTAGCATTGGTGTGCGCTAACGTTAGCATGCAACGTTAGCCCGTTTGTGAGCTACTGTTGCGGCATTTTTTAATGTGATGTCTCTCCCTTCTCCTTACTAGGAGTGTCCAGATCCCACCACTTTGTGAACACAGTTCAAGCTGTGCTGTGTGTTTTGTGCTGACACGCGTGGAGAAGATTTGTCACGAATTTGTGTGTTGGCTTGGTTGAGGTTGGGGGGGGATTGTATTTTCAAAATGTGCTAAATTGTCTTCTGATGGCTAATTGGGCTTTGTTTCATTTGGTTAAATGTACAATTTTTTCTATTTAACAGTTTTATTTTGTGGTTGTTCTTTGTTAAAATTTTGTTTCTTTGTATTTTAATTGTATATGGACTTAATTTACACACATAAATGATATTAAGGAGAAAAAAGACCAGAGGATTGTCCAGAACCCACCATTTTGCGAACACAGTTCTGTGTGTTTTGTGTCGAGAGGCCCAGTAAAAAGTCCCAGAATCCCAAAAAACTGTCCTCTTGAATTTTTCTATCACACTACACAACGCAGAGAAATGGTTTCCTGGAAACCATAATTGTTAGTGCCCTAACCTTGACCCTGACCTTAACCTTAACCTACCCCTAACGTCTGCCTACCTTTAAAACAAGTTTTCATGTTTTAAAATTTAATAACTTACATCACGGGGACTTGATTTTTGTCCCCACAATGTGACTGTGTAAACAGCGTTAGGTCCCCACAACATAAGGAATACTAGGCACACACACACACATTGCAGAGCTATTTGGTTTCTCTCATTTCTCTTCCTGTAACTTTCCCCTGACTTTCTGTGACTTTCACTGTGCTGTGAGTCTGTCTGTCTGTCTGTCTTTATGTCTGTTAACCGTCCACCCATCCATTCGTCCGTCTGTCCTTCTCTGAACTATCAGTCGCTCTGTCTGCTGGGTGAGGCCATCCTGAGCTGAGCCTCTGCTTTGTGGCATACCTTAATCTAATAATGAACTTGGCTGATCAAGCATTTGCTGCATTATTTATAATGATACCCACAATTGTGCTCAGAACACACACACACACACACTGGCACCAGAGTTCCACTGGACGGTTTCTCATTGAATTTTGATGAGCCAACCCACTGGGTGGAGAGTCTCATAGTAAACCAAATGACTTCTCCCTTTTCTATTTCCTGTCCTTTCTCTCCCTCACCTCTCTAAAGTGGACCTGACTTCATCATCTCGCACATTAACTCCTCTCCTCTTTCCCTCATTGCTTTTGTAATCCTTACCCTTCTTTCTTACTTTCCACATTCTCTCCATTCGCCTTTCTATGAAACTTTATTAGAGGCTCACCAGTGGGTCCAGAGCAGAATTTTAAATCTCAGAAATACCCACTTTAGCACACACAATCATGTTAAGATAAAATAAGACGGTAATAAAAAAGTTATTTAAAAGTAAAAAAAAAAAGACATTTTTGGAGCCATCGGCATGTTCAATGCTGGGTAAGGAACACTGGGTAAAAAAAAAATGGTGAATTTATTTCAGGTATGTTAAATAAAAAAACATGTAAGCCATGAAATTATGTATGAATTCATACATAATTTCATGCCTTTCAATTCTTTAATTCTTAAGGTACATTCATTTTTTTGGGGAATTCTCTGCCGATCAATCCGGGCAATTTATGGATGTGTTCCAGGCATGTCCAAGGGTTCATTTCATACCAAAATTCAGGTCTGTTTGAAGTTCATACCAAAATTCAGGTCTGAATGAAGTGAAAAACAAATGTTTTTCACTTCATTCTAACACTCTGGACTACCTAAAGCATATGCAGTCAGTTCATATAATACATGTGGTTTCCAATTTGGGGATGCATGCGGTCACATAGGGATCTGCAAATTCCCTGGCAAAGAGTAGAGGACGACGTTTCAGTTGGGCTTAATTTGTCATAAAAGTCATGAAAAGTCATAAAATGACCGTGATGTGACACTAGAGTTGAAGGAACCATGTTGATTTGAAATCCTGGCTGGGTAACGCAAGTCTGGACCTGGTACTGGAGTGTCTGTGCCTTGATCTTTGATAAACATCAACAAATCTTCCTGACTGTTATTCACTGTGATACATGAGTCTGGATCATAGAGCAATGCCTTATGTGTGGTATGTATTAAATTGCTTTCTAACGAGGCTATATTTGGAGTTCTGCTCATTAACATTGTGGCATCAAAGTGTCTGCACTTGCAGATGTTCACAGTGTAGACGCAGTAAGCCATTTAAAAAAAAAAAAAAAAAACATCCTCAGTGTGCGGACTGGATTACACTGTTTTCATGCATTCGGTAAGTTCAGCATTCACCCAGATTTACAAAGCCATGCAGTGAATGCCAGAGGGAGTAAAGTTGATGGTTTGCAGTATAGTTGTTGCAAGCAGAATAATTGTCATTAAAACCACAACCTATTGCTTTATAGAGCAGAGGAACTAATTATTTCTCCCACATGAAGGATTCAAGCAAACAGAGAAAAAAACTGAAAAGTCAACTGTTATATATAAAGTTTTAAAAGTTTGTTTCACTGTCAGCAAATTTCATTGTCTGTCTTCAGAAAACTGGTTATTTGGGATTGAGATTCCAAGCTCAACTAACAGTCGTTACCATTTTCTTTATGTATATAATATGGTCTGGGCACATTTGATGCATATTTGACTTTTTACTAATCCTGTGGAGATATTTCATTAATGTATTTATTTCAATGATGTTATAATCTGACAACCACACTTATACAATGGGTTGAATTAGGATTGCAGTAACCGTTTTACATAAATCACCTTTAATGTGCATAAACAAACAAAAATGAGCAAAGATACACATACGCATATTAAAACTTTAATGGTATTGGTCAGTGATGAGGAAGAAACGTATTTATTTGTAGTTCTGATTTATTGGCTTGTTTACCAGTTGAATGTCAAACTCTGATGCTGAGGCCAAAGACAGACATGCGATATATTACTTCAGGAGGACACAATGTGCATTTGGTCTTTCACCTACACTGCCAGAAGGATTAGTGGCAGGTCCACGGGTTGAGAAAATAGAGCAACTAAAGCCAAACACAAAAACAGATATATTACGGAACCAGAGGAAAGGGTCAAGAGGTTAGAAAACAATAAAAGCAAAGCCAAAAATACACTTTACAGGGTGACTTTGAGGAGAAGATGGATTCAATCTATCACCACCTGTTGATTAAAAGGGACACTACGTAATTATTTGTCAAGACTCATTATACCTGCTCTATGTAATGAAGGCAGCAAAAATAATGAGACACTTATTTGCTTGTTTCGAACACTTCCCTTTGCTCCAAATGTTGAGTGGGAAATGAGTTTGGTTTGTTGTCAATTTTAGCTGTGGACAGATTGTGTCTCGATGATGATAAAACACTAAAACAACATAAAAAACCCTGAATTTATAAGTCACAGATGCAGTATTTGTTAATTTCACTGATGTTGAAATAGTTTGGACACATTGAGAATGAATTTCTGTACATGATATGTTTTAAACTTTGGAAATTTATAAAATGTGTCATTTGAATTTGTTGGTAATTTTTAACACATTGCTTTTAGCCCTAATTGATTATTTTAATGTTGGATGTGTAAAGCAGGACTAAATTAATATAATATTTATTGGTTTTATGAACCATATGGGTTAAACCAAGAAATAGTCTGTGGTTTTATTAAATCAAGCGAGTTGGTGTCCCTCAAGGCTCTGTTGTTGGTCCACTTCTTTTCCTTAATGTACATTGATCAGATAGGGTAAGCAAGATCAGGATAGGTTAGAATAAAACGGGTTAGACTAGGTTTAGAAAATGGTTTTGAGACAAAACAATTCTGATATGGTATCTATATAAATAACTGGGCTTTGATACTAATTCATCAATTATACTTCTTCCTTTGCACTTTAGATCTTCTCCACACACTGTAGCTTCATTCACTGAATAATCACCAGCCTTTTAAAACACAATACATAAACAAACACACGTTACGCTCTGTCTTTCTCTTCTCTTTTGATGAATGAGCTCCATCACTGTCCGATACAACCAATTACTAATAATGATTTTGGTAAAATAGCATCCTGTATGCTTTATGGCTCACTGACACTCTTTAGGTATGAAAATTTGGTATTGAATAACAACCCGTTTGACTGATGACCTGTCCAGGTGATAAAGGGTGACACTTCATATACTGCATCAGATCACAAGAGCCAACATTTTCATTGGATTCATGAAAAGTAAATTTACTCTAAATAATTCAGTTTTTGCTGCAGTTTTATTTGCTGTGAGTTGTCACTGTGTCATTTTCTTATGTTAAATATGTAATGCCACTTTGATGTGTGGGTTTCATGTTGTATCATGAAGCATGTTTTATTTGCTTTGAAAAGCTGATTTTTTCCCCCCTGTATCTTATATGAGATGGATGCTTGTAATTACTATGCTCCTCACAGAGAGAATGAGCTACTGTAACTTGAAACCTCTCACTCCCTGTGAAGAATTTTAAACATTGTAGGCAGATATTTAGAAAGATTGGTGGTCATTCTCTTTAAAGTGAAACAAAAATAACTATCTGGTGTGTATGTAAATAGTTTGTCTGCATGTACTTCTAATATAGTGTGTCTATTCTCATAAACAAGTTCATCCAAATAAAATACCAATTTAAACTGATGACACAACATCTTCCATGCGTGCTTATTACTGTACTTAAATCATCAAACTGCCTTTGAGTCTTCCCTTCACTAATCTGGATCAAAGTATGCCATAACACAGTTTTTCAACACCAAACTGAACCTCGCTGTGCGACTCCTCCACTAATGTAAACACAGTGCAATCTTGTGAGGGAGCCGCACCACCTTTCTCCCTTCCTCGGCAAATGTCCACCTAACCCTGCTGTGCACACTGAGACATTCAGCAGCGGCGAAAATGGGAGTCTCTCTGATCTCAGCACCCAAAGCTAATTGAGGACCATGTACAGTATGTGACTGAACAGTGATGAGAATTGACAAAAAAAGTGATGGGAACTGGAGCTCATTCCACACACATAATCACAGAATCTGACAAATGTAATCTCTTTCAACACCCCAACCTCTTACTCTTGTAAACTATGCAAGAACAAGGTTTAGAATTAAAAATACATACACACAGATGGCTGTGTAAAACCTCCATCACATGTTCTCAGAACAGAAAATGGCCAAGATTTGCTCCAAATCAGATACATTAGCCACCTGGATGTGAGGGCTTTCCACTCTCTGCTGTGGTGGTCGCTGCTTATCCTTCCTCAGCTCAACCCATCCATCTCTTTGCTGACCAAATTATGATTTTCCTGGCTCCAGGAACTGCTAGGATTTTGACAAGCAATAAACACAGCTGGTGGCTTTCACATATTGCTGTGTCACAGATATTTAACGTTACAGGAAAAAATTGAAGGTGTGCTCCTGTGATAGTTGGATCAGCTTCAGCTTCAAGAACCGGAGATTTGCCTAGTCTGTCTTTTTCTCTAAACAATTGTCTTTACTTTTCTTACTGTTGTATCTTACATACTATACATAGTCATTATGCTGCATGCAGTAGACAGCATTCAGTGTAAGAGAGAAGGGAAGAAGCAGAATGTGTGGTTTAGCTGTGAAGACGTATGTGTTGAATGTTTTGATGACCCAAGTGGAAAAAAATCAATAACATTCTAACTTTACTATGCTGTCAGACATATTGCCAAAGGGAAAGTCTGAAATCTGTTACTTTACCTCAGAAAATGAACTTTCTGCCTGACATGTACACAGTTCTATTATAAAAACTGTCTTCCAAAAATAACTGTGGGCTACAGGTGTCCCTTCATAACAAAGGTCCAGGGGAAAGTGTATTGTCATGGATACAATCTGCCTCTGACGTGTGTCTCAGCTGTCGTTCATCTCGACATCAAGCTATTAATGGATGCTCATTTAAGGTTTTATGGCTCTGCCTATCAGCAGTGAAAACAATTTACCCACCCAACATGTCACCCACTTGAGAGCCGGTGTAACTACGTTTGACAAATTTCAGGCGAGTGTGTTTTCCATTTCATAACAGGAAATAAATTCAAATACAGCAAGCAAACATGTGAAATGTGACAGCAAACTGTTGGTGTTTTGAAGCAAGTACAATCAAAGTCAAGAACCAATGCAAGATGATCCTCAGCACTTTTGATGTGTGTATCACTCACATGCACATCACTGTCCTTCTTGTTTCTGTCCCTCCCCTCTGTCTGTAAAGGGCTCCCTGTACTCACCCTGCATCACAATCACCACTGGTTTTGATTTCATTTAGTTGTTCTCAAAAGACATAGTGACATTTCCTTCCACAGACACTGTCCTGACCTTTAGCTGGTTTGGGAGTGGAGTGCAGGGGGGTTTGGTAACGGGGGGTTAGCTCACCTTTAACGGCTGAGGGAGAGAGAGAGAGAGGGTGCTCCCTCATTGGAGGAATTCCAGGCAGAAAAGTTAAGAGACAAGTTTTATGTTAATAGTATAGCAGGTGGGTGGAGCTACAAGCAGCTACAGGCATGTGTTACGTGTGATGACACTGAGAAATGGATGATTGTGAATGACCATGGCAGGTGATGGTGGATGAGGAAACCAACCTGACTCAAAGCCGGCACAGTTTGGCTTCTGTCAGTCAAATTAGCCAGACTAACAGTTTGCAATGAGATGTCAGTTTGCAATGAGAGAAGTATAACAGGTTTATTACATCAACATTTCAAATAGGAAATGTTACTCCAGCCAACGTGACCACACCAGACCTGAAACTGAATTTATTTCATCCAAACTTGACCCATCCCATCTTACTTCTGCAGGTACTGTACTTCTGAGTCCGTCGTCAAATTGTTCCGCTAGTAACAGTATTTGTAGTAACTAATTCAGAGAGTTAAGTCAGTTCTCTGACCAACTTCTTAGTCTACTCTCTGGATAATGTCTGAGTGAGAACATAGCTGAATAAACTGCATAATTCACCGAGCATGACTGTACCAGTGTCCTGTCTCCTCTGCCTCGCCAGGATCCTCCAGAGATTCTGCCATTGCGAACACACTTTCCACACACAGCCTCCATCTACGTTCATCAACACCAATCTCATGTCTGAAACCAGCTTTATTATTTTTTTAGGATGTAACAATATTAACTACTTAGATAATGTAGTGACACTCTTATAAATCTTCTTACAGGTGACTTTTGGTTTGTTAAGCCAACACTGACCACCCTGGACTCTAAATGTGACAGACTTGGAACAGCCAAACTTCTCTGATTAGCAGGTCTCTGCCTGAATTCATTTGGGACCTTAGAGCTGCGTTTGTTTGGGCGGTGGAAGTGCATTAGGGTCTGGTGTGGGGAGGGAGGAGATATGATGGCGGCCGTATGCTCGCTGATAAAAATCAAGCAGCCCGCCACCCTGCAGAGGCCGAGGCTATTAAGGCTTTGACACAGAGTGTGGACTGAACCCACCATGAATTCTGTCTCATCAATTTGCATTTGATGTTTGGATCAGTGCACACACCACAGGTCACATTTCACAAGTTGGCAATTAAGGAGCAGGGAGAGAAAAAACATAATGGAAAAATAAATATTTCACTTGGTGAAGGGAGTTTTGATTTGTATATTTGTAGCCATGTCATTGCACTGCTCTGGCACTTTTCATTTACTGTGTTTAAAGAGGTTTGCTTGAAAAAAAAAAGATCAATAATCTCTGCTTTAAATCCAATTTTATTTCTTTTCACACGATTTTGGACAGAATTGTAAAATCTCCTGGTGAACGCTGACTAAATTATTGGAGACAATGTAAAGTGAATGCAATGTCCAACACACAAAATGGGTTACAGCTAATCGCTACTGTTACCACTAAAACCTTCAGAAAGTTGACACCCAACTTAAATCTACCAAACTAGATTATGGGGCATTTTCCAATTAAAGCAATTCAATCTACACAAGAAACAAAGCAAGTGAAAGATAATTTGAGGCGGTGGATGGGAAGTTTCTTCAGACTGAGCAGCAAGGGAGTAACAGTGAGGTAAATCAACCAGATTTAATGCTAATTCTCATATACTGGAGTACAGTTTCTCACACATTTCACCCACTGAAATGAACAGATGGTCCCACTTCAAGTTACATAATCAAATGCGTTAAAATCCCTCGGGCTTAATTAGGAACATTTGCTCAACTCCTGTACTTATCTTGACTATTTCCCTTGATCTGCTTTATAATTCTACTCTACATTTGATCTATCAGCAACATCATTATTGATATTAATTTCTTAAAAGTGATTTTATTTGTAAATGTGGTTCCAGGACACCAAAAGAGGATTTGATGCCATTAACTTTTTAAACTAAAAACTGACTAAATTACCATGTTAGCATCAGCCTAACTGGTCCTTCCTGTCACTGAAAAAAAAAGAAATGCCAATTTTCAGTTGGTCTTGATAAAGTCAATGGACGCTTTAAACAGCAGCCATTTTGACAAGATTTAGCAGAAAAAGCCCAGGTGTCATTGATCAGATTAACGATGGCTTTGTTCCGTTAATGCAACCATGAACCTGACGAAGCTAAATGGAACTCAGCCATCATTTATGTTATTAATTCCACCTGCGATTTTCTGACTCTGACCGTCAAAATGGCTGCTGTTCAAATGCCCCATTATCTGATTAATAAGAGAAACCCAAAAAAGAGCAATTATACAGATTTGATTGAATATTTCATTGACAACATTTATCAGGATTGTTAAGTGAACCATTGTTTATTATATCCTCTTTTTTTGTTTGATTCAGAGGAACACATGCTCGTAGCAGCACAGGAGGATGCAGAATGAAGTGCTGCAGGCACAACTGCACTTTTGATGAAAATTGGGGGAATGCTGCAGCTCACTGCTGCACAGTCACATTGTCCGTGACACACAGGAGCATTATGGGTCAGAACAAGGTGGCAAAGATTGGCTTACACTGATTCACGACATGCATATTTGTGGTTAGTTGTTGTAATTTGTTGTAGTGAGGGAACAGATAGCTTTTTTTTTTTTTTTGCCTGTAACCTCAGTTACCCTTCCTCTTATGCCGTTGAAGTCGTCACTATCCTTTAGCATTGCTGTTTTGGCTTTCTCTCCCACATATTGTCTGTTCCCCTGACACGCCGGGTGCAGCAGTGCAACGATGGAACCACAGTAATGACAAACAGTCTGATGGGTGTTGGGAGATGATCTGTCCTCAGTGTGACAGCTAGGATTCTATTTATCATTACTGCTAACAGCGGGAATCCCAGAGGAAAAGCATTAGCTCCCCAGATAATAAGACATCCTAACAATCTTAGAGTATAGATTTCCACTGACGTACTCATCAGATATGTCAACAGAAATTCTGCAGTCCTTTTCCAAATAATACATGCAATTCACAGCAATAAACCACGTTCAAGCCAGTTTAGTAACTGTGTGTCCAGGATCAGCCTAGTGTCAACCTGCCTTTCCACTACAAACCCATTGGTTTGTAAACTGCCACTCGGAAGCTGTGATTATATCAAGCACCATTTGAAACAATAAGTAATCATATGGTGGGCTTTATGGTCTATTTAAGTGTTTCCCAAAAACATTTGTATGGGGTCCCACTTTTTAAAGGCAACAAACCACAGCAATCGAATTCACCATTCAAATAGCAAAAGGATCAAATATTCTCACTGTCATTTGTGTAACACATAATAGTGTTCAATAAATAAACCTGCTACACCGGAGAGATATGTTTGGCAAATTAATTACATCTTCATCTTGTTATTGAGATCATAAACACCTCAGGGAAATGTTTACTGATGTTATGGATCAAATGAAAAGTTGTATTATTTTCTCATACACTTAAATACAAACCTTCCTGGCAGTTTGATAGAATACTGGTTTCAGTAAAGGATTTAATTCCTTTGAGCTGTGCCAGGTTAATTATTAATAGAGTTGAATTGTTGAGGAGGCAGTCAGCCAACTGTAGTGTAGTATAAATTCATCTTCTTTTTCAGACTTCCCTGTCACTCCTGTTGTAACTCCAAATGTCATGGGGGTCACAACCCCAGTTTAGGAAACACAGAGTTAGGGTTATTGGCTATAGGAATGAATTGCTGTTTTCAGAAATTAACTCTGTGTGATGGATCTGGATATTCTCTGGAGTCTGCTGTTCACACAGGACAAACACAGCAGGATCAAGTCTGGGTAAGTTGTGTTCACAACAGCAGGAGTATCTTTGGAGGATCCAGGCAGGGTGGTGGCCCCTGCCTTGACACTCACTGTGGTTCTGCTAGAGTTCAACCTCCCTCTCACATGAGCTCACTTGCACATTAACTGCAGATTATACTCTGAAGCTGGCAGGAGAATTTCCTAAGTGACATTTACGTTCACACATAAAGCCCCTCCGCACAATCTCTGTAGAATCTCTGGAGTTCAGTGCATGTCTCAAAGCAGCTTATGGCTGGCCTCATGAAAGATGGGTGTGAGTGCGTGTGTGTGTGTGAGTGTGTGTATGTGTTTGAGTACGCGTGTAGAGCTATAAATGCTCTGTCAAAAACAAGAGCTATAAAAAAATGGCAGAATGCAGAGGGATTTTACAATGGATGCACAATTAATCAGTAAAGAAAAATTATGGGACGTGATATAAACATGTGAGAAGAGCAAACACCAGGCAGATTCTACAAAGAAGTCATAAGTAGAGCTGCCTGTGAATTATTTAAGAGGAGGAGCAGGCTGTCGACGTACAAACCCAACAGAAGAATCTACTTTTCCACTTCATTAGAGAGACAGGAACAAAGTGTGGAGCAAAGTGCCTGAGCTCAACATCTATTGGCCAGCTGAGCATTTCCTTTGCTGTCTTACAAAATGCATGAGGGAGAGTAAATGACCCCCAGCCTCTGTTTTTTGGCAGCACGGCTCTTTCAGAAAGCTTCTGAAGCGTCACAGTCAGCTCTCTGCAGGGAGCAGACGGAGACTGATGGAGCCGGTTTTTCATTCAGAGTTTCCTTTCGCTGTTGCTTGTTTTTCAGAGCTGCAGTATAAATGAATCTGAGATGAACCTCACAGCTAACGGGGGCTCTGTTAGCTGCGGATCGTACATTTGCAAACGTCCCTGCAGCCATCCCTCCAGTTGCAAACTGACAGTCAACACACAGCTTTTACACCATGTGGCAGATTCCTCCCACAAGGCCTTTCACTGTTGATGGACGGTGCCATTTGTTTTCCACCCATCACCATATTGCAAAACCCTCTGTCTTCATCTGCCCACTGAATGTATTTTTCATGTAAGAGGGTTTTTTTTTTTTTTTTTTAAATGCTTGGAAAGCTTGTGCTGGAGGCCGAGCAGTCTGTCTATGAGTCTAGTGTAGGAAGAGTGGTGACGCGTGCCACCTGTCAAGGATTTTGTTGGTTCTGTCAACAGAGTTGCCGCCACCAGTCTTAAATCCTCCTGTCTCACCGCCAGTGTGAATAACCACCATCTTTATTTACTAACGTCCCTCAGAAGTAGCTTGAAGGCTGGCTATGAGAACACACACCGCTGCCAAGAGAGATGAGTTTCACCTCGTCCAATCAAACCCAACGTAGTGGCAGATTACTCAGCAGAAGGTGGTGGGGAGGCGACAGTGTTTTTCCCTGTCATAACACAACAGGAACTCACTGTCTACCGCTAGCATAACACTCTTGACCACAAGGTTTGTTCATTTAAAGGTACAGTGTGTAAAATTAGGCAGCATTTATTAGTGAAGTTGAATGATTGCTGCTGAATGTGTTGGAGTGTGTTGGAGAACCTACTGTAGGTAACCTTCAATTAACATCAAAACTCAAATTATGTTTATTTTGTCCACTGTGGGCTGTTGTAAAAAAAAAGACCTGTTGGTCCAAAATTATTTGGCTCCTGATATAAATATAGAGGGCACATCCATTAATTTTCTATTGATTTATCCTCCACATGAGGGTCACGGTGAGGTGACAAAAGGGGACAAAGGTGAGGTGCACCCTTGACCGGTCTCCAGTCCATTGCAGGGGCACCATACAGAGGTAAACAACCATTCACTCTCACACTCACACCAATTTAGAACACTAAACCTAATGTGCATGTTTATGGACTGTGGAAGGAAACCAGAGAACCTGGACAAAACCCATACACACGCGACAGTACAATAGCTCAGTGAAAGAGCGAGTCGTCTTTCAACTTGAAGGTCTTGGTTTGAGTCGGCTCATGGCTCTGCTAGTCTACACGTTGATGTGTCCTTGGGTAAGACACAACCCCACATTGGTCCAGATGGCTGTGTCGGCAGTGTTTGAATGGGTATGAAAGATGAGTGATAGAAAAAAATGCCCAGTCAAACCAAGATCCAAACTGGTGACCTTCTTGCTGTGAGGCAACATTGCTAGCCACTGCACCAGTATGCTTTTTTACTTTTACTATCCCCTTTTTTTGAGCTCCTCCTTGGGTCCTGACGGACATAAATAAAAGAAAGTCTCCTGGTACTCATCTATCTGTGGCTCAGTCAAATCATGTTTTGTTTTCTGACAGATTTTCTGACAGGTGATTCTGACAATAGTGGGCCCCCATTTAAATTTTTTAGTAAATACTTCTATATAATGGATGGATGTATGGATGGTTGAATGCAAGGTTCAGAGATACTGAGGTTCAGAGATGCCGAGGTCAAAGTCCGCCGACTACCACCCCACAAAATCATGTCAGAGAAAATGAGAGACAAGACAGAGTCACGAGCAACACAACTTTTTAACGTTCACCAGCAAAAAAGTTAGCAGACCAGTGTGGGCGTTTTTGATTGTGTTAAAAAAGACTTGGAGTGGGAGAAACGCCAGTCTGCAGAAAGTGCTGAGAGAAGCTAAGCCACAAGAAGCCAATATCACCAATCTGTTCTCCCACCCAGATCTCATTCTATTAGAGTTGGACCAGATGTGACCTGCTCGTGAGGCACTTTAGCATCATCAAATAATCCAGATTTGTTCCAACCCCTTAAAGCCAGGGTAATGTCAGGGTTATATGTAGGGCTGCAACCGATGTTTGTTTTCATTATGGGTTATTTTCTTTATTAATAAATTAGTTGTTAGGGCCATAAATTGTCAAAAACCTCAAAATGATGTTTGTCTAAAAACCAAATAATTTATTTGCTATAGGGAGCACTACACTAAAATGGTTTATCAATTTTTGAAAAAAAGTTTTTGATTAATTTAATAATTGATTAATAATCAATATATAAATAATACATGATAATACAGTATACCTGAGAGTGGTCTAGAAAAAGAAATGAGTACAGGTTTATTCTCGGCTCACTGCACAAAAAAATTCCTGTTTTCTTTGGTCATGATATGCTGATTTCAAAACAGATTTTTCTACAGCACAAAAATGTTATTTGTTCATGAAAACATAATTAACTTTTTCCCTTCACATAGAAGATGATCTAGTGTATAGTGGCTTTCATTTAACATTTAAAATCTCTCTAAATAGTCCAACCTAAATTGCTAAGACCATAAATATAATTTAATTGTCATCATAAGACAATTACAATAATGTTATACTTGTCCATAGTTTCAGTTTAATAATTGATTCAGGAGTCTTGAGTCAATGCAACATTATCACCTGTAATCAAATTCTATGCTCAGTGTCTTCTCACCTTTACAGAAGCAGCGTAGTTGTAAAGGAAATAGCAACAGAATTAAAGTATGAGAATAATAAATGTCAGATACAGACGGATAAACTATTTGATGAAAATTGAATAGAAATAAACTGGCGGAAACTCTCAAGCAGCTGATGCAAAAATAACAAATAGTGCAAAGATTAGAGTCATTGACAGTCAAAAAACAATGTGTGTGCGTGTTAGGAATAATGCTTCATTTAGGTTATCAAACTGAATGGTAGTCAAAGTCCTAATAAGAATAGCTGTGCAAACCTCTGTGTTTGTGTCGGTGTGTGTATCTGTTATTCCTTATGTTGTTGGGACCTAAATCTGTTTGCACAGTTATATTGTGGGGACTTGTCTTCCTTATGGGGACAAAAATCAAGTCCTCATAACGTAAATTACAACATTTGGAGGTGAAGACATGTTTTAAAGTTAGGTTAAGGTCAGGGTCAGGGTTAGGGCTCTAGTAAGTATGGTTAAGGTTAGAATAAGACTCCAAGAAATGAATGCAAGTCAAAGCAATGTCCTTTGAAGTCATGGAAACCAGTGTGTGTGTTTATGTGCTGAATTAGCTGCATGCCTCAGGAGGAAAGCCTCAGGAGCTGTCCACCAAATGAGGTGCTGAAACTCTACTAGCAGTTCTGCTCTGTGTGTGTGTATGTGTATGTGTGTGTCACATTCCCTTTGGATTGAGAAACATTGTGTTGGTGCCTCAATTAATTAAATTAATTAAATATAATTTGCCTTTCTACAACACAGAATCCTTCATCCTGTTTTTTTTTTTTGGTTCTGACATTCACACATATTTGTGCAGTGAATCTTTAGCAACACTTTCTCTGTCACACCTATTCACACACACGCTGTTGGCACAGCCTCCAGGAGTGGTTTGGTGTGACGTTTCTGGCCCAAGGATGTTTTGGCACATCAGCGCTCAAACCCTGAACCTCCCAGCTAGAAGTCAACCCTTTCTACTCACTGAGCAACAGCCACCTCAGTTATGGTAGGAAATTGTATACTTAAATTACTATTTTCCTAGTTTTTTTTAGAAATGTTGGGCCATAAAATGAAGCAAAAACTAGAATTTCAGCAGATTCTGTTATTGCACTTATTTGCATGTCAACTTTTCTGACTTTTCTGACTGATTTTTTTCCCGTGTGGGATACATACTGTCTTACCTTGTCTTATTTTAGCATTATCTTATTGTATAATACCATGTTTTCTTGTGTTGTGTCACATGGTGTGTCTTGTTTTGTCTTGACATATGATTGTATCATACTGTGTCTTGTCATGCTGTGTCGTATCATGTTGTGTCTTGTCTCTTTTGTCGTGTTGTCTTGTAACATTGTATCTCGTTGTCTCTCGTCATGTGTTTTCTTGTTTATTGTGTCTTGCTTTGGGCCAATTTGTGTCACGTCTTGTCATGTTGTGCGCATGTTAGGTTGTGTTGTTAACATATTATATCTTATGTCATGTCTTAACGTCTCATTGTATCATATATTTTGTTGTGTCTTGTTATATCTTATCATATGTTGTTGGAGTCAAATTGTCATGTCAGGTTGTGTTGTATCTTGTTGGGTCTTGTCTATTTTGGAATGTCTTATTGTATCGTGTCATATTGTACTGTGTCTTACTGTATCACACTATGTCGTGTCTCTTTTTTTTTTTGTCATGTTGTGTAGTTAACACGTCGCATATTGTTTCGTCATGTCGTGCCTTGTCATTTCTTAACATTTTATCATATCATGTCTTGTGACTTCTCTTATGTCGTCTGTTTTGTCATATTGTATCGTGCCGTATCATATCGTGTCATATTGTCTATTCTGTCATGTCATGTTTTGTCTTGTCAGGTCTTATCTGGAGTGAGAAAAATAAGCAAATAAAAGCACTATAAATGCTTTTTTTTTTTTTTTTTGCAACATTTTACCAATAAATCATTCAACCAAACCAGAGTATTATTTTGTAATACAACATATAAGGACATTTTGGCTGGTCCTCATTTTTTTTCACCCCTTAAAAGGGCTTTTTCAGGGTTAAGACTTTGTTTTAGGGTTAGGGTAAGGGTTAGGGTTATGTCTATGATGGTCCTCACTCTGATAGAAACTTAAACATGTGTGTGCTCTGCAGGACTCACCTGAGACCATGTTGACATCAAGGACTCACCCAGGCTCATTTATTGAACGGCTGCTCAGTGCTGCAGTGACTGACTGTAGCATCCGCATGCCAGAGCTATTCATGAATATTTTAATATTAAATACAAGATGTGTTGGGGAGATGATATTTTCTGTCTGTTTTATTGTTTGTTAACAGCATGTCCCAAAACAATATTTCATTGTAAATTTCAGCCAAGTGTCACAGAGGTGCTGGAGTACATTAATCACATTTACCACATTTTTGATCTATCAAAAGATTCTGGGAAATGTAGGAAGGGATTTACAAGAGATTAATGAAAATAATGCAAATTTGCATGGAAAATAGTCAATTTTTACAGCAGATTTTACATTTTACTCACAGAATGTCTAATATTCAGCCTTTGCAGTTAAAAATACATAAAGTATGCCTTACAAATTTATTTGAAATCAATATAAGTCTGTGATTCTTCATGTGGGACCAATGAGGGACAGGTGGGGCAGCACCCTAATGTCTGCAGGTAAAAACAAAATCCTTGTGGACTAAAGTGTGAAAGAGCAGATTTAGCTTTATTCCCATGTGCACAGCAAGAAGATTTTTCCACAGGATGCTTCCCTTTCACACATGCCACTATGGCTGCTATCACTCATGAATGTGGCGAGTGCACTGCTCTGTCTGTGTTTTTGCATCTCACAAAGTCTGCTGTAAAGTTATCTTCACTGCTCGTTTCCATCATTCCAACATGTTCTGCCATTTCATGACCCCACTGCTCAGTCTATCCCATAAAGTTCAATCTACTTAATTTTCCATGAATGCATTAATTTCTTCATTTACTCCTCCATTCATCTGTCCATTATTAGAATTTCTCTTTACTGGTTCAGTCTCTACGGACTAACCTCCATCTATTTCTCGAGTGTTCTGTTCATCCATCATCTCATCATAGAGCTTCAGTCTGATCTAATATTAAAGCTTGCCCATATCCTGTCACATTAATCTTCATGCTCAGGTGAAACATCATTGGCCAGCATATATCGCTGTCTCCTTTAAAAATCGACTCTTCTGTTTCTGCACTCTCAATTACAGAAGACTTTCTAGATTGCGTCCAAAAATTGTTTTGAGACAGAGCTGATTCTTTTTCTTTTCATCACTACATGGCTGACTGACGACTAACAAAGCTGAATTTGACGTGCAGCACCTTTCTGACACTTAAAAATAAAACATGTTTTCAGTTCCAGTTGATGTGGCTCTGAAAATAGTTTTGAACAGTCATGAGATCAGTCAAACAGACTGATCATGTCCACACTTAATAGATGAGATCAAGTGGAGGAAATTTTATTTGAAAGCAAATAGATGCTCACTCATCATTGTCAACTAAATACATTAAAATGAATTCAGTGGTGTAACTAATTAACTAACATTGACTTCATCAAAAAAAAAACTCCTTAAAACTCAAAAACTATCAAACAGGGTTGGTTTCTACTCACTGAAAAATGAATTCAAACTGAATAAGCAAATTGTTTTTCTTTGCATCAGAGAATTTTTGGACATTTAGTTTCCATCTGTGTTTGTTTTTGGATTTGCATCATTTGGTCTTGTTTAAATATTTCCATGTACGTTGGGATTTCTGCTGTTTGCACAGTGAAGTCATTGTTTTTGGACTTTTGTGTGCTTTTAATCTGTTTTTCCCATTTTCTTTAATTGGGCCTCATATTCATGGTTTCACTGGTGTGCCTTTGTTGTTTTGCGTCTCTCTCATTCCTCCTCGCTGTCGACCAAATGTATTGTTGCCACTTCATCTTGTTTCCCCGGTTTTATTTCCTGTTTTTATTTGTTTTTGGAGTCTATTAACTTTCATGCCGGTTTCAGTTTTTAGTCAGCCCATCACAGATTACCATGAATCTTAAGACATATGACCTAAACAAAATGGAGAATGAAACTGAATAGAAAGTTAATTTAGCTTTAGATGACTTAGAAGCTGATGAGAGCAAAAAGCTGTCCAGCAGCTAAATGCTTAAGGTCAAAGCCTACATTTATTTTTCATTTTATTTTCTCAGATGCAACAGCGAAGTGATTTTGAACACGCTGATATTTACCAGTTAGTGTGAAAGCACGGAGGCTCCTGCAATATAAAACTATATACAAACAGAGGAGTTACAGAGAAGGTCACCACACAAATGTTAAAGCACCACTCCACTGAAGATTTTCTAAAGAGAGCGGTCGGTGTGAAACAGATGTTGGCAGGCAGCGATTCTACTGAGGACACTGATGGTGTTATAGCTTTTCATCCTTAACACTGTCATCTAACCCTAAATAAAAGCAAATAGCAGGGAAAACACTAAAAGAGGGAGATTTTATCCAAAAAAAAGTCACTGCCTTATCCACACATTCACTTCTGTGCCTTAATATACACGATAGATTTTGAATATTAAAAAATACTGATATTCAGATGTTAAGCATGTTCAGATGTTGCTCATCTTCTTGGTTCATCGTGTTATAACCATTTGCAAATCAGCTATGACAGTGTATTCATTAGGAAGAAGGAAACAAAACTACACTGAAGTCCATCCTGCAGTCACGGTGGAGTATGTGAAGTGCTGATATGGACATTAGCGACTTATCAGATATCCAGATTCACAGTCTATGGTTAAATGAATCATAAATATAATAATGCACTTATTTAATATGACACCATATCACTGAAGATGATGTCCTTAAAGTTAAAGTGAAGTTTACGAACAAACTGGGGCATGAATTTTGCAGCAGAAGAAAACACTGTCGATTCACATCAACTGTCACAAACGTTTTCACCATCAACGGTTCAGTTTCAGCCTCACCAATAATTAACCAGCAAACACAACAACAATGATACTCTGAGAATACAATGCTCTCAATATCAGCAGATGTTACAATCCAGATAATGGACTGTAAATGGAATACAGGGATCAGTGCATCTCTAAAGGTAAAGGAAAACCTAATGTACTACAGTACATGTGTGCCTGTGTGTGTGTGTGTGCGTGTGTGCGTGTGTGTGTGCTTATGGCTCATTCTCACACTCCTGATTTCAGGACAGTAAAAAAAGTCCAAGAAGCAACATGAAGGAACATGAGAAACCATGTCATGCTCCTTCCATGTTGCCCATTACTCATATACAGTATTCAGCTGCTACAGTAGGACTGAATTACATTTTTTTGTCTCTGATGATTCCTGATGTCTGTGTGATCAGTCTGTTCCTCCTTCTCATACATTTATTTCTTTTCAAGTGAACTTCCGACGTGCACTTTCATGAATTAATGTGCGTCATTTGCTGCAGCTGATTCCTCGGGAAAAAGCATTTCAATGATTGTAATCTGTTCCACCACACCTCCAAGTGCTCAGCCCTGCTTTTTACCTGCAGCATTAGTCGCTCAAAATAATGCTATATTTTACTTTTTTAAAAAGATGTTTGCCATTTATTCAAACAAACAGGTTTGAAACGATTTGCTGTAATGCCAAAATGTAACTTATCGCCTTCTCTGCATTCACACGGCTAATACAACATCTGTTGCCACCAGAAAAATACCTTCACACACCCAAATTAACAAGCAGACTGAGACACGCACTGCAGGAAACTGACCGTGACAGAAATAAAGCCCCTAGAAAAATAACTAAGACCTTATAAGGAGGCAATTACTGCAGCACTTATTGTTAAAAGGCTCCATGAATGTTTTGGTATGAAGTTTTAATATTGGTATGATTTTTTTCTAGATGAAGCTGTCAAAACCTGAAATTCCATTTTCAAATTTTACACCAATTAATTTGGCAAATTTTTCTGTAAATTATAAATAACAATAATAATAATAATAATAATAATAATAATAATAATGACTTGAGCCCATATGATGCTGAAACGCTGACAATTATATTAACATAAATATGAATGAATAAATGAAAATTCATGAATGAATGAGCATCAAAAAGCATCACCCAGAACCAGCTCAGGCTGAAGAACGTCCATTCACTTCAGTGTTGTTTAAATCTATGACAATTACACACCCGTGTGAATCATGCGGAACAAATTGTTGGTCCAACTTTTAATGAGATACAACATTAAACTGCTGCAGTGATAGAACCACTCACTGAAGCACTCTGGATGAGAACAAACAATAAAAAGGAAGAAACGATAACAATAATAAATCATCAGCAGCAAACAAAAGGCAGGTGAAGTCAAAGGGGAGCAAAGCGTTCACTGCACTTACTGAATCGCTGCTGAGGCTCCAGCTCCATGCTGCTCGCTGCTGCTGAGTCGCTGAAGCAACTGACACCAAAAAGACAGAGAGTAGGGAGTAATAGGATGCCAAGCTCCCTCTCTCTCTCTCTCTCTCTCTCTCTCTCTCTCTCTCTCTCTCTTGCCACCTCTTTCTTCTTATCTCTGTCTGTAATGGTGTCTCTCTGCTGTGATGGCACTAACCTAATTTTTCTCTTTTTCTCCCCTTCTTCCTTTTCCATCTCTCCCTGTAAGGACTCTTCTTTTTCATCTCACCTAACATCTCTTTCTCTCTCTCTCTCTCTCCTCTCTCTCCTCTCTCCATCAGCCTTGGTTGCCATGCACACCAGCTGTGTGTAAAGACCGCGTACTACATGTGTTTAAAGTGTTGGCAGACAGATTATGGGTTTGCCGGATTAACCTCGGCCACATTTCTGTCTGCGTCAGGTGTGTCTGTGACTGGAAATGTACCCGGGTCCTCAGAACTAGACTTCTCCAAAGTTCAGCAGAACAGAGATGATCCCTCTGGCTGCTGGATGATCAAACACAGCTGAGCTTTCCGTTTCCATGGATGTGCTGCATCACTGGCTCCAGAAACGCAGATATCATTCTGTTTTGGCCAGTTAGTTTCACTGGAATTACCATACTAGTTGCTGGGTTCTGGGGACATGGAAATAGTGAACAGTATAAAAGTCTAAAGAGACAGGAAAAATTCATCGTAGACTACGGAATCATATCCTAGAGGAAAGGAATAGATAATTAGACAAAACAAGCCTAAGAAAAGAAAAGAGCAGTGATAAAAGTGATAATCCTGAGGTGATTAATATGTTTTCATCTTTTTACTTTGGTCTCTCTTCATATCCATCGTTTAGATGATGTGATTTATTAAATAAATGGTATCGAGTGGTGAGGATACGTCCATCCGTGCCAAATATTATCTCTGTCACTACATGCAGTGCCCCTATGTGTCTTTGCATTGGTATGGACGTTACACAATACTTCCTCTAGTGGGCAGTGCTGAGTACCAAGTTAAAGGCGTCAGCAAAAATGCTGCCCATTATTGTGCTTGATTCGAAATAGACAGAAACGCAAGCAGATTTTGCCACCGAGGAATGTAGGACCATTGAATCTAAGTCGTTCCATTACATTCATATAGATGGATGTAATTCTGCACCATCTTTGAAACTTTCTGCCATTTTTAAATGCCCTTATAGACTCTTCTTTATTGTTTTCTTAACTGATTTGACTTATGACTCTATACTGATTTTTCCAGCGATAGGGCTCTGTCATCATAAGCTCTCTGTGATGTGCACAACGACATCACAGAGTTAATGCATTGATCTCTTGAAGTAACACCATTATCACCAACGTTAAAATACAGTGGTGAAAACAGGCTGAGCTAAACACTTTTCTTTAGGAGCCATATTTATTCCCATATATTATA
Organism: Brachirus orientalis; assembly: GCA_016785285.1. Classification (NCBI taxonomy): domain Eukaryota; kingdom Metazoa; phylum Chordata; class Actinopteri; order Pleuronectiformes; family Soleidae; genus Brachirus; species Brachirus orientalis. Next base: position 1,569,043 of record JAFBJR010000570.1, read on the forward strand.
ATAAATTAAATTATAAATTTATAAAATAAAATTAAATTATAAACTTCAGACACTGGTATAGTGAAATCGTATTAAGATGGAGTGAGAGAGCGAGACTGTGATAATGATTATTTAATTTATTATCTTTTTTTTTTTTAATTATTATTTGCTTTATTTTCTACAAACTCCAGGTCTTGCGTTCCCACTGATGTCGATTAAAAACTACTTAAGTACTGAATTATTTTGAACAATCTTTTTAATGAATTGATTCTAATGACCCAGTGCCTGATTCTAAACCAAGCAGAGTCGCACCGTGCTGGAACTCTATAATGGAAAAGCACAGTTAGTGTGTTTTTAGTCATTTTCATAAGATTTATCTTCATAATTGTACAATTTTCTGCAATGCTGCTATTGCACGATAATGATTATTGTTCTTACAGTATTGGTTTTCCCCTGTGTTCTATTTTATTTTGGAGTAATGTATATTTTTAAAGTGGACCCCAAAAAGACTGGCAGTGCTTTAGGGGCGAAGCTAACAGGATTTTGAATAAATAAAGATCCTTATCTCAATTCCACCATGCAGGAAATTTGATCGCAATCAGCAACGATTCAAGCTGCCGCGGCCAATCACAGTGCAGGAAACGATGACAGCAGCTCAGACATCAGGAAAAATGACAGAGATCGCAGGCAGTGCTGCAGTAAGATACCAAAAGTTGATGTGAGTTAAATTAAACCAGCTTGTGTACACCATGTCCAGTGTCAAAAACGTGGTACCACATGTGTTCTGGTGATGAGACACATCAGTCAGTGGCTCCTCAGCGAGCGAACGACCCTTTGTTGGTCACTCGTGTGTGAACTCACAGTGAAAAGACAGCACGTCAGTGCAGTGAAGGACAGACTGCGATCCTCCAACTCTGAAAGGCACGTGGTTTGAAATTGGCCTTGGAGGAATGCAAAAAAAAAAAAAAAACTGAAGTGAGAGAAATGTGAATTAAGTGAGGAGAATTAGGAGGCAGCCAGAAATTCCATCACTCTCTGTTGCTGGAATGAATCCACCACCACTGTCACTGGGAGAGAAAATTAAAATGTAAATGCATGATGATTAAAAAGATTCCTGTCTGTGACATCATTTGGTGCAACTTGTATTTTATCATGTGTAAATTATTCATTGCCAGTTACAGTGATAATAATAAGCCTGGCACAGCCACAGTCACTTTTGTTTTTCTGATTTCCCGGCTTCATCATCGCCGACCGCTGAGTAACCAATCTGAGCTATGAAACATATGATTGCCTGAAAAATATGAACACCGTAAATGTAGCACCTGTTTGTTCAACCTTTAGATAAAATATACACAGCAGTTTGTTTAAACCTGACTCCGGAGGGGATTGAACACATTCTCCACGTCACATCAACCACGATGCTCCACTCCTCTGTCTGTCAGGGTCTCAAACCTTCCCGTTTTACATAAATGGTTGTGAGGGGCCAAACCATTCAGGATGGATGGAAATTGGTCTGGATATTAGAGGGAGCAAAGTCTTCTCAGAGAGGAAATAAATCTGCTCTGGTTTCCAGAGGAGCTGACAATCCTTTCCAAAATAAATATAAAAAAGAAAACACCTGTGGCAACAGAGACAGGTATCCAGAGAAAGACACTATAATGTTTGTTGTAGAAACAATACCTTTGAGAGCTGAAAACGCATTCTGCTCTCTGATCTAATCTCCAGGAGCAAAGCAAGTGAAGCAAACCTGAGAAAAGAAATCAGTCACTCCAGCAGAGTATATTTGAAAAGACATCTGAGTGAAAATGTTTAAAAATCAATGATAACAAAGTGAATTTTGACAGAATCTCGATGAGCGGAGCGAAAATATAGAGTTAACAGAGTTATTAGAGAATTATTAGAGATAGATCAGAAATGAGCGTGTTTCTGGGCTCCAGCCAGAAAAACCTCCTCACCGCTCAGATGAATAAATCAATGCATCCTCACTCAGGTTACATCTGGCTGCTCAGTCAGAGCTGGAGCTAAGTTAGACTTTATATGTGCTTCCCCTCTGGACCACCGAACTGCATCAAAGCTAATTTAGAGGATACGCAAAGGGCAGCTCGAATACAAAACCAGCAAAACAAGATTTGCTTGGTTATATTTAAAAAAAAAACAAAAAAAACACCAAAGACAAAACGTCCACTGTGATCAAATGCAAATGTCTTTGGCTTGGTGCTTTCAACAAAGGTTTAACATTTTCCTGCAAAAGAAGATAAATTAGAGCAGTAAAACTCTCTCACAGGAGCAGCTGCCCTAAATACTAAAATACCTCAAAACTGTGGTTTTCACAACAGAGACATTGGAGATGAAGGTTACATCTGTTTGATTTGGCCTCCAGCCTTTTCTGCTGGAAATGACTGATTTCTATGATTTGCCAGTGACTAAGTGCATAACGTAATTTGTTTCCTCCTTCTTGTATGTATTAGGCTAAATTCAGGTTACCGGGCTGAAGTTACTCCTATCTGATTTAGATCTGATTTTTTAGGAACATGCGGACAGAGAAATCCAAACATCGTTTACGGTACCTATATCAGATCTGTGTCACTTTCGTATGTGGTCCTAGATCAGGTATGTGGTCCTAGATCAGGTTTGTGCTCAATGCATGACCATGTGACCTTTTGCCTATACACTACAGAAGCAGGACCAAAGACTGAACAGTGTGTTCAAATGGACTCAGTTTTCCTGAAGCCAAACTGGAAGTAAAACATTTGTCACACAGTCACCAGGGGGCGACTCTGCTGGTTGCAAAAAAGAACTTCATTTGAAAGTCTCATCAGAATGAGTCTACTTTTTCCTCATGATTTACATCAGTAAATATTTTCCCCAGGAGTTAAATTACTGGTTTCAGATTTTCTTCAACAGAACATGTTAATGTTATGAATTATGTTTCCATCAGACACCAGTCTGAATGACATCTGGTATCAGATTTTCATGGGTGATGTCATGACAAGGATCATTACATACGGTGAACATATACATTTTTTTTCCAGCATTTAATTTAAGCTTTATTAAATATCACATGCATAGAATGACATTTGGATTCATTTATGAAAACTTCTATCTGCTCAAAATATTCAAACCAAAAATTTGAATACATTTGCTCTTGTTTTAATTTATTTTGCAATTGGGTCAAAAAGGTTTGCCAAACATTATTCTAGAACAAATTAACTACGAAAGCTTCCATTTATGAATTTCAAAAATATGCCATTTTCTGTTGTTGTTGATGACAAAAGGCGTTTGTGTACGTGTTTCCCGAATGAGAAGGCAGTCATGTTCAATACATATTTACTTATTATCAAATAAAATTTCATTTCTTTTGTTCAAAAACACAACATACATTATCTTGAGGCGCTTTACGTGGTAACATGGACACCTGACAATATTGTGGGGAGAAGAGAAACCCAACAGTTCACATATTGATCCACCACTTGACATCAGTGTAGAGATAAAATCTCCCTTTTAAGAGGAAGACATTTGTGGCAGAACTGAATTAAAAAAAAAAAGACACTTGTAGTAATAAATGTAAAACATCAAATCCGATCTGTAATTAATCAGATTTGAATCAGATTTGAACAATGTGGCTGGTAATCTGAACATAGCCTTAGTCTACATCCCTCCCGCATCCGTCTTAATGCAGAACACACTGACGTCATATGAATTATACTGAGGGTAAAAGTGTCAAACAAATCTATTTTCAAATCATCCCCGTTCGAGTGTTTTCATTACAGAAAATGACATGCAATTTCCCCAGCATGTAGTTCTTGGCAGACTGACAATCACACAAGTAAAAGAAAATCCTTCTTGTGAATCAAACATCTCAAAAAGCATCACTCAAATCATTTCAGATTGCCCCACTCACCGGTAACAACTCTTTAAAACAACAAGCTTGTGAACGGCTGAATCCCTGATGTCATGAACGTCTGCGTTTCAACACCTCTTCAGTCAGTGCATGTGTTCATCTAACATCTTCACAGCTCACTGGTGTGTGTTCACTGGCACATCAGCTCACTGGACGGTCATCTATCATTCCGCCCGCTCTTAGTGGAGGGTTAAATTGTATCGGTTGAAAACAGTAGCTGGTTACGAGGTGGTTCATTAGATTCTCAACCACCTATTCTGGCTTCATTAGACTCTACCGGGGATTTTCAACTGGGCCAGTGGAGCCGTCATTTGTAAAGCTTCTCACTCGGTTAAATTTGCCGCATTAACACAACACCGTTCCTTCCGCGAGACTCTGATCTGTCAAAGCTTGAAATCTGTTCAAAGCTAACGCTGCCATCCCAGACTGCATCTTCCCACAACGCGCTCTCAGCCAAGAGGCGAGCTCATCGCATGGGCAAGGCCTTCAAAGCGCTGGCAGGATGAGCCACTGGTCCTCAACTGTGTGTTTTCAGTCTCCAAGAGTCAGTTAAAAGATGGCCAAGAATCCCTGAATGACACTGATCAGACTAATTAGCTTCACTTTGACCAGATGGGGATTAATTAGTAAAATAAGTCGCTGCTCAGCTAAAACCAGGGTCACTCTGCCAGACTGTTGAATGGTGCTGGCGCTGCCAGGTTAGTCGTTCTCAGGTCTCACTAATGCTTGTTTTGGACACACGAGTAGGACTGGCAGAAGAACTACATGTGAGGAAACATCACCTGAGGTAAAACCAGGTATGATCTTTACTGAAAACCTAACCAGGTGCTTTTGCGCAAAAACCTGAACAGAAGTTACTCACTGTGCTTAAACTGAACCAGGTAATGGTTATCAACTGTAAAGTAACACAACATAGGATTTGCTTTTGGAGTCCGCCAACAGTTTGTGAACCATATTGTTTGTTACAACTGTCGTGAAAAAGCATTTGTTGACAAGCCAACAATATCTGTGACCAGGTACAGCAGCCTGTGTGGCATCATTTTATATACATATGTAAATATAATATAATTAGATTTTTCAATATATGAGAAAGAAGAATAAGCCCTCCCAAAAAATTGTGGCATACGCCGTGAAGCAGTGACATGTGCTGAGGTTCATGGCTGGTGAGACACCGACTCATTCAGAGTTAGATTTACAAACATATGGACCCAAAAATGCAGCTTATTTACTATTCAACTGGCATCATGCACATTAGCAACTGCTAATGTTTCATATCTCATCAGGCTAAGAACGAATGTTGCATTTATAGCGCCAAGAGTGGAGAGAGCACATTTTCTACGCAACCTCCACAAACAGCAGCAACAATCACCTGCTGCGCTCACAGGCGCCCCCTTTCAGTACGGCAAGGTACTGTCTGCCTCATCTCGTGCCTTTTCACAAGTCCGATCAGCAGCGCTAAATACTGTGAGTCACACACATTTATTAAAGATAATGGCCAGACTGTGAAAAGTCCAAAGGTATAATAAACACATCTGAAATCATTATATTGTTAATATAGAGAAAGATAGCAACAGACACGCATGCATCAGCCCAGTGTGTGAGGGACAGCACAGTGTTTCCCTTGTATTTAAACAGGAAATGTGCAATTTTGACTATAAAACTAATCACATTTTTTTTTTTTAATTATTGGAATCATACAGAAAGCAAATTTATTATAGACAAGCAGTCTTTTATGTTATCATTATTAGTCTTTTACTTTTCATTATCCGCACATCTCTGCCATGAAATAGAATGATGGAGTTCTTTTTTGAGTCCCATAGTGCTAATATACGTGACGTAGACATGCACAGGCTTTGACAGAGGTGCCATTCCCCCTCTGTAAGTTGTAAAATCAATGATCTTTGAGACACTATTTAAAGGTTAAAATCTTATATTGTGTTGCTTTAATTTCCTCACAACACCTAAAGTGTCAAAAGCTCTTAAAACCTGTCCACACACGTACTTAAACAATATTATGTTGTTCCACCAAATACATTTCTCCACAAAACGTAACTAAGAATGCCATTTATTTCAAATCAGCCAAACCATCAGTGCTACAGACACAACAGTACACAGTACGACTGAGACAACAAACAGCTTATGAAGGACATATAATCAAAAGAATATAAAAAGCAGGGAATAAAAAATAATATTGCACTCTAAAAATTCAGAAAGGCAATATCTGACATTAAACCTGAGAATCAAGACACTGTAAAATCAAGGCAGCAAACACAGAAACACAAAGCAAAATGTGATTCAGTGCCAGAGTAAAGTGACAGTGCTTATCAAGATATGTGTCAGAATCAACCTGTTTCCTTGTTGAGTCCTGTGACAGATGCTGAGATGAAAGAGAGCTTGGTGTTTCGTTTGCTCCCTCTGTAATATCTGCCTGAAGGTAACAGATTATATTTAGAAAACAGAATGTGTGACAGGTCATTTAGAATCCTGGTCTGAAGGAAAATCAAAATTGCAATTTGAAACAAGGCAATTAGCAAATCGCAAAAGGCCACAATTTAATTATTGCTATTCGAATTCCCTGTCCTATGCCAGGAATTAAAAATAAAATAAAAAATGCATTATATAAATGTTAAAAACAATTTGTAGTTTATAGTAGTTAATCTTTGGATGGTGTCATGTGTCGTCTTTTAAATCTTATATAGTGAATATTTAATTGAGTTAGTTGGAGGCAAGTGGAGTTAAATTGAGAAGTGAAGAAGCCTCTTGGATGAGAGGTGACTTGTCTTCTACTAATTCAAGTAGAAGACAAGTCAATTGTCCAGTCCTGAAGGTGACTATGTCCCGGATGAGTGAGAACCTTCACAGACATGTTGTTACACACAGTTTGTAAAGGAAGCTCTTTGGTTGAACTGGAGAAGTCCAGTTGACCAGAGCTAATCACTGAAGATTAGCTGAAGCTTAACTTAATTAAAATAATTGCAGATCTATATGCCAGAACAATATTATATCGAGCTGCAGCCAATCCCAGCTGACACAGGGCAAAAGGCAGGGTATGCCCTGGACAGACATACAGAGTCATCAGGACAGACATACAGAGACAAACAAACGTTCACTCTTACATTCACACCTACAGTCAGTGAGGAAACCAGAGAACCCGGAGAAAACACCCCACATACACGAGGGGAACATTGCAAACTCCACACAGGAAGACTCTCGGTCAAACCGAGAGCCAGTCATGAGTTTGATTCCCGGCTCTACATGCCTATGTGTCCTTGGGCAAGACACCCACCCCACGTTGCTCCTGATGGCTGTGCCAGCAGTGTGAAGATGGACATGAAAGACGTAAATGTAAACCAGCTTTGAGTGGATATCAAGAATAGAAAAGTGCTGCATAAATACAGACATTTATGTTGTTTCACAAATAATTTAGTCCTATCTCACCTTCACTGCTGTCCTCACCATGGTCTCCCTTTCTAAATTTGGCTCAACTGAAAATCAAGAAGATGGTGAGGACAGTTAAGGAAGTTAAAGCAATGGGTCATAAAGAACACGCTTTTTAAGAGACAAGAATAAACAAAAAGAGAGAGAGAGCTAACCAGTATTTACTGGTTGTTATGACGACAGTTATAAAAGTGAAGCTGTGGTGTAAAATGTTCTTTGTAACAGCGGCAACAGCGGCAGAAGCAGTTTGCATATTTTACTCTCCATATGATCCATTCATCTGTTATCATTGTGCGATCTGTGCCATTCAACCTGTGCAGTGTAAACAGCCTAATAGTCCACAGTCATGTTGCCGCTGCTGCATATTTGCATCGCAAAAAATTTGCACATTTAAAATTTTCTTTTGTCACACCGATGCACCTGCTTCATACCAATTACAGTGAGCAGTGACACCGGCCAAATTTAATTTGACGGTTCCACTCCATGTGTCACGGCAATGACACTGTGAGCCAATTGAGGTTTTTGTTTGGTGGATTAAATGGAATCTGCAGCTCATTCATGTGCCTGTGCTCGCCGCGCGTTACAGCAGAGCACTGTGTTGTGACTGGATGCGGCTTAACTCAGAAAACACAAATGGGAGTTGTGTCAGATTTAGCTGGGGTTTTATTCAGCACCCTCTGGGAAACTGCAGACGTTTGTTAGGAAATAAATAAAGCAGTGGGAAATGAATTACACTGGAAAACAGAATAATTGAAGGGTCTTTGGGGAGTGAACTCTGCTGCCAGGCCTGTGTTACAATCTGCCACTGAAACAGTCGCGTTTCATACCTCAACACCCTCACTCTGTATGGGAGGATAGTGTATGTACTCATCTGTGTATATGTTCACCTAAGAGGACAAGATTGTAATATACCAGTATGGGTAACATTATCTTGTCTGTTTTTGTACAACCATTTCCTTTTGTGGAAATGTTTCCAGTATGAAACACCATAAAAAGTAATTAATAGTTAATTCATATTTAAAATGAGACCATGATGCATTTCCTTGTGTTGTACATATATGTGTGTGTGTGTGTGTGTGTGTGTGTGTGTGTGTGTGATAATGTCGTCTTTAAAAGTTTAAAATAATGAGTTAAATTTCTTTCTGAAACTGCTTTTCTTCTTTCTGAATTCCTGCCATTGTGACGTGTTCTAAAACACAGCCACAGCACACGAGTTCATGGTCTCACATTATATTACATAACACGCACAACATTGTATAATTAGGTTTTATATTATGTACTCCAGATTGCCAATGGTGTTGCAGCAGATCAGTATTTAAATCTCACACAGCAGCTTTAAAAGCAATAAATGTCATCAGTGAATAATTTGACTTCACTGTGCAGCCCATTTTAATGATATTAAGCTTTTGATACCATAGCTCAATCAATGCTGAAGCAGAGATCACCAGTACTGATATCTCATAACAAATACAGTACAGTAGTTGCCTGGTTTGATTGTTACCTTTCTCATAGAAAGCAATGAGCACCGGCAGACGGCTTCACTTCCAACTGGCTCACTGTAGCTAATGGTGTCCCTCAGGGGTCAGTCATTGGGCCATTCCTCTTCATTCTGTATACTAATAATTTTGCCCGTAATGTCTTCAATGCAAATTATTATTTTTACACTGCTGACACTGTAATTTATAGTTCGGCATCCACACCCAACCTGGCTCTCTCCCAGCTGCAGCGAGGCTTTAATAATCTACAGTCTAATTTTAATTATTGAAAACTCAGACAAAATAAAACCCACGCTGTTTGTTTTTATTTTTAACTCTGAATTATGCAGATCTACTCTGTGATGTTCCGAAACAAAACTGTACATGCTTCTTTGTGTTTTGTTGGGTCATTACACAAAGGAACTTTGAACAATATGTAATATATAGACAATGAAAAGATAGAAATAGTTAACAAGCAGTAGGATTGAAAAGAGAAGCACAAAGCAGACAACAGGGAGTTGAAATGTTCAATCAGATGCATGCAGAATGCAAACTGGAAATTAACACAAGAGCAGTGAAAATGTAATTCATGACTGATAAACTGGATGAATTTGATAATGAAACAATAAATTGCAATGACTAAAGACCTTTTTTCCTTTTTGTCCAACATAAGTGTTATGATAAGCATCTTAAAAGCCCCACGATGCAGATACTCTGAGTATAAATACAAGCCAGTTCTCCAGAAAAGCTGCAGCGTTCATCTCTCTGCACATCAATGGCGTCAGAACCTTGGGTGTACCTTCGTCTTATCCTCTGTGCACAGTTACAGTTAATGATGAAACACTGTACACAGTGACTGACTAACACGAGCATCATGACCAGTTTGTTGTTCCTATCTCACACTTACAGAGAGCTTTTATGAGTCACTTCCCCTGTTTTTTCACCATCAGTCTCAGTTTGCCTCAGTTTCTTTTTTCAGTCTGACTTTGACACACATTCAAACATGAGAAAAAGCTCAGGTGTAAAAGCGGGTCCTTACACTGCGACATTGTCTGGCACCTTGTTAACTGTTAACTGCAAAGGAGCCTAGAATCATTTGTTCTTGCTGTGAGTGCACACAGCAGGCGGTGAACGCAGCACCATCGTGATCATCAGTGTTAACTATGAATGGTATACAAATGGATTTAGTCACCAAATGCTAAGAGCAAAGCCTATGTGAAAGTGCCTGAAACTCGTATTCGTCTTTGAATAACATCACCAAACATTATTAACTCACTCACTAGTTTCAGGTTTTCATTACAGCGTGATGTCCTTCTCCTAAATTATGGTCCCATTTTGAGTCAAGCAGACCAGAGATCAGGGTGGTAGCAGTTGAACTAGTGTCACACATCACAAGTCCTTTTTTTACTCCCTCTGTTCTCCTGAGTGGCATTGTATAATGGTGTCTTTAAGTCTGTCCCACACTCAAGGACAATCGGCCAGATTTCGGTTCCAATCTGGCCTATTATCCGACAATCGTAAGCTGACTTGAACAGATTATCTGGCCAAATTATCCTCTAGTGTGAGGGGTTAATAGATGTGTTTTTAACATCATCAGGTGCATCACCATCATCCCTATTTCAAATCATAAGGATTAAACATGTTTGATGTTTACGACTGAACAGCGATTGGGGGCGTGGGCAGAACCTCGCAACAACCAATGAGAGCGAGTTGACCGGGAAACAGATGTTGTGTACTTTTGTTTAGAACCCTAACTTGTACGCGCCAAGTTGACTCAATCTTCTCATCCACGATTTCATCTACAATTTTTTTTTTTGCATTTATCAGCACAAAACATCGCGCACACACACAACAGCTGTTAACTGACAACACTGACAGTCCATCTCCATGTCTGTTTACATTCTGAAGTCACGTTAATTCATGCACGGTTCTGTGAGAAACCAAATCCCTGGAATCTCTGCCCTTGGTTGTTTTTTTAATCAATCAAATTGTTTGATTAAACACCAAGTGTGTCGTCCTGTGTCGTGACTGGATCCACTGAAAATCGGCTAAAAAAGTTTGTTGTATCTGTTGCCTCCTACGTTTTCAAAATCATGTCCGATTTGGAAATCCTCCAGTGTATCGCAGGCTTAACACTGCTGGTGTAACTCTGTATCTGGTGTTTGTTGTTTGTGCACCGTGTCTCATTTAGAGCCACTGCTTCCATTAACATGCTAAAGTGAGCACAGTGTGAACATCTGCTACAACCAGGTCAGAGTCAGTGGACTCTGGAGGCAAAACATCCCCTTAGAAAGTCGAGAAAAATGTGTGGCATATTCACTAATTAAAGCCATTTTTCCTCATAAGGCCGTTATGCAGTGTGTTTGCACTCCAGTTGATCTGCATAAGCTGCAGCTGATAACATATAAGGGGCATGATTTAGTGACCACAGCACAACAGCACATACATAAAGCATGAGCTTATCAGGAGGAGCAGATGTGGCCTAATGTGTTTGACATAAAGGATTTGGGTATATTAGTGGAGGTTTGGGGTTTGGTATACATGTGTTTTGTGTGTGTGTGTGATTATGCATATCTTCACAAAAACCAAAAACCCTATAAACCATAGGAAGTGAGAACATTAGCCGGTCCTCAACTTTAGGGCTACAAGAGTTGTTATCTTTTTTTTGCTTGGTGTCTTAGTTCAGCAACCTTTCCTTAAAAAACTAAAACTCTGAATCAAATTGTGAAGTGGTCTAAAAGGCTGATTGAAGAGCCACAGCTCATCACAGAATGCACCAGGCAGTTAAAATGGTTTAAATGGAACCAGGAGATGGCTGGCTCCATTTTAAAAGATGGCTCCCACCCATTGCACGGTTAATTTAAGCCTATCCCATCAGGCTGCAGATACTAATTGCCAGTCTGCAAAACTAAGTGATATAAGGATAGTTTTGTTCGTGCAGCGATCAGAGTGATTAATAAAATCTGATCTTGTTTTTATCTTGTTTTGATGGTTTTTATCCTGTATTATATCTTTTTTATTTGCACTGTTCCTTTGATCCCCGTCTTTTAGATTAAAGGATTGTTCTAACTTTAGATTTTAGTGTTGTCACTCTATCATATGCTAAGTGTTGTGTGTATGTGCGTGTGTGGAGGAAGGCAATTCAAATCTACCTTCAGGCATAAACAAAGTTACCTGGACCTTTACCTTAAGACTTGGTTTAAGGGTTAGGGTTAGATTGAGGGCTAGGGTTACTTCCTGCACTTCCTGTTTTATTTTGGGGATTCTTCATTGTGGATTGTTTCTGAGTTTTCCTTACGTCCATCAGGTTTTCAGTGTCTCTTGAGTTTGACCTGTGTCTTTATAGATTTCACCCCCTTGTGCCTTCAAATGCAGTTGAATTTATCCAGATGAGTGTCATATCATAACATCATAAGTTGAAATATATCACATTATTCGTCAAAAACAGAGGACAGAATCTATATTTTTGTCTGTATTCCCTGCATTATGTTAATGCTACCTGCTGGTGCCATTGCCTAGCAACAGTGTTCCTATGCCTTTGCCATTTGAACACCAAGCAGGTCATGTTCAATACGTCATAAGTCGATTTAAGTTCATGAATCCTGTTTGAAGGCATCAATAGTCTCCATGTTCCCTGTGTTCAACGTCCCTTTACCTGTTCTTTGTTCCTTGTGTTCCCCAAAGTCATTAACAATATGTTGGATGTTGTATTGATTAGCCTGTTCTCATCTGTGTTGTCTGATTCCTTTCCCTCTTAATACTAAAACCTCAAGTAAATGTTTACCAAATTAAGTCCCTTATCAATGCCATTGCTAAAGAAACTCTTTGGATGGATCAGTTGGACCAAAGAAGACTTTTTCCACACACACACACAAAAATCAGTCTGAGAAAAATACCTGGGTCTAACATTGTGCAGGAGGGTAGTGGACCTAATCAGTCTTCTGCAAAGAAAACAGCTGCCTGCTGCTGGAAATGCAGCCGAGGTGTACGAGAGCAGTTCCTCGTCATGACGTCTTAAAAACAAAGAGCTAAAATATTTTACAGTGCTTAAGGCAAGTGTAGAGGCGGTGACAATTCTCCACTACACACATTCCTGTCTGATCCTGTGTGAATATGAAAATCATTTAGTGCAACTTAAGGGCAAGAGTCCAACTGCGACACCCAGGTAGCCAAGATTACCTGCAAGTCTCAGCAAAAGACTGGACTTTGTTCCTGATTGCAACAATGGGGAGTTTTGACTTCACTACAGCACTGACTCATGCCTCTAACAGGCTCCATAAATCACTGACTGCATGGAGTTTGTGTATTTACTTGTCTGCAATACAAATTTAAATCACATAACCTCATGTCATCCATAAATGCAAACGTACAATCAACGTTAATTGTTGTTTTAATTCATCTTTAGGGGAGCAAAACATGTCTCCATCAACCTTTCTCCTCATGCCTCAGTTTTGACCACAGACTGTAGAGCATGGATAAGGTTGCATTTTTCTCCTCAGACCGAACCTAAACCTGCATGCAGAGATAGTACTTATCCAGCCTGACTAAAATCCTAATGCCTTTCTCTAATTTTCTTTCCCGGCCTCACCCAAGCATAATGCAGTTAATGTAAGCTGCTCTAAATTTGTGCAGCCCTTTTCAGCACACACGAGTCTTTCAATTATTGCAACTTGTTTTCCAAGTTTACAGGCATGTGCAGTGTAAATGAGACTCAGTACACACATACTGTATGTGTGAATTTTAAATATACACAATGCTTCTAATACTCAGGTTCGACACACTGCGCTCTGTCGGGTCCCAAAGCTTCCTGACAAGTCTTGATGGGCTGAGGTTGGGTTTTCATGCTCCAACAGACACTACAAAAGTAGAGTGTTAAAAGCAAATGCAGCTTCCATATCTAGATAACAAAGCCAAAGTTGAAGTATCTGAATTATGTCAAAGTTTGTATGTAAGTCCATGAGAAAATGCTCCTGCTTCCATACTTGATTTTAACATCAGTTAACATTGTCTGGAAGATTATACTGTCTCACTCAGTAGTGTCAGGTCTTCTTCGCTTGGTGTCCATGTAAATGATGCTATTGGGGCATGAACACAGTAATTGACAGCATTAGGTGGAAGAGCTCAGTCTTTCCCAACCTCCGCTTTTCCAAATATGCTTACTTCAGATTTTGAAGAAAACCAAATGCAGCACTTTTGTGTGGCGTCTTGAAGGACAGACATTTGGTTCTGACAGGTTTCCCCGTGGAGACTGGTTGTGTAGAATCCAGTGACGTCTAAGTCTCTCATATCTCTGAATGAGATCATGGGGTCATGGTAAAATGCGAGACATTAACGAGACTTTGCACTCTTCCAAATAACATCAAACTACACAAGAAATGTACGTGCAGTACTGTTTTAGAGTTTCAAAGGCATCATCAGCTTTGTTGTCACTATGTCTGTCACATTCTCTGATCACTGACATTTGGATTGAAATGATGTGATCTAAAGTCAGTCTTATATGTTAACAAACTTTTAATGAGTTTACCTCTTGAATAAACCTGGTGTAACAGACCTTTTTCACTGCAGACTTTTTAATAGTAACATTAATTAGGGTTCCACGTGTTGAAGGGCAGAGGTCACACCTAATACTTGACACTTTAACCTGTAGAAGCTGTTTTTCCCCTCAAAAGACTTATTCTTTTAAAACTGCGTACATGTTTCCTGTATTTTCTTGATGTCTTCCAGTAAAGTGATTGAGAATTATTTGACTGTCTGGTCACTATAGCGTTACTAAAACAGCTAATCTAATGGTGGCCTAAGACTTTTGCCCAGTACACAGTTTCCTGTGTGAACTGTACATGATCTCAAACATAAAAAGTGGATCTTCTCTAAATGACCGAGGGACTGACTGAGGACAGACAAAGGACAAAAAGCAGTTGAGGCTTTTAAAACTGCGTACATGTTTCCTGTATTTTCTTGATGTCTTCCAGTAAAGTGATTGAGAATTATGACTTTTGCCCAGTACACAGTTTCCTGTGTGAACTGTACATGATCTCAAACATAAAAAGTGGATCTTCTCTAAATGACCGAGGGACTGACTGAGGACAGACAAAGGACAAAAAGCAGTTGAGGACACGTTTATTTTCTCTGCTGTTCATGCCCTCCAGCTACTGCAGACACTCCTCTCTCAAAGTATGCAAAGTATCTTTCTCTTTTTTAACCTCTGCTTTTTTTTTTTTTTTAATTTCATGTCTGACCTTGTTTTCCTCTTTCTGCTTTTCCCAGTGTTTTCATCTTTTTTCTCTGGGTAGTTTTTCCTCATTGTGTTGACCTTCGTCACTTAATTTCTTTGTATGTCTTTCATTTCTGACTTTCATTATTACACAGTGATGTCCAGTGACTTGGTGATGTTATGTTTGACCGGCAACGTAAGACAAGATGACAACAGCTCCACGTACTAAACAAGAATCTGAAGCAGACTCTAGGGTTGTTTTTGAGCCAAAATAAATACATAAATAACAAGTACAATAATAAAAAATTGTATGGACATGTCGTAATTTATTAATTGGATGCATCTAAATCTGCTTTTGAATGGGTCAGTCAGGGTCATATTTAACTGAATTTGTTGCTCTGTTGTTGCAGAATTATTCCTTTCCTTATGAATCTCAGCAGGATGAAATTCCTAAAGTAGAGTGAACCTATTTTAAACTTCCAATGCATCTTTTTTAATCATTTGGTGCCAATACTTACACCATGTACGACCAGTGGAAAGAATAAAATAAGCTGTGTGAGCATTTTCTTGGTCCTATGATGCACAGCAATATGAATGTAGATACAGTTTAATTAGTGGTCAATTAGGCTCCTTCCATGTGATTCTCAGTGATAAATAAGCATATTTAAAGGCATTGTTTTTAGTCTAAGGGGGGAAAAAACTCCCTTAATGGGGAACCAGAGGTTTTTCCTTATTATCTCTGCTCAGGCAAAACCCAGCCTCTGAAATATTGATTGGAATAAAGAAATGCATTTTCTTCTGTTGGCTTATTTTACGATTGTTCATTAATGTGAGTTACTGTGTGTGTTCTTTACTGTAAGGGCCTACTTATAAAAGCAAATATTAACATTAATACTGCTACGTTACATTTTATATAACATCTTTAAAAGCAGATTAATTTGTCTACGTTGATTATGATAAAAAAAAAATCAATTTTAATGCTATAGCTCGAATAAAAATCGGGTAAGTGCTAGGTACATGATTTCACTGTAGTGTTGAGTTTAAATAAAAGATATGAATGTTGCCTCAGGGTTTTGACAAAATGTAGCCAATGCAGAATAGTGTGACCCCTGTATTATCTTGGATGGCCATAAGGGGGCGACGCTGCAAGTCCACAAGCAAATGAGCCTATTTCTCATTTGATTAATAATTTCAGTAAACATTTTCCTAAAATGTTTAGAGCATGCTGTCCATTTTGTAAATTATGTTTCCATTTAGAATGAAATAGAGCAGTTTTAAAGAATTAACAAACTTTTACGGCCCAATATTAAAATTGATGGAGCAAAAGTGTATAAAATTATAAAATAATTACTGTCCACAGTATGATTTTTCAAGCTATTTTTAGTGGAAACACCTTTTATTGTTTTAAGTAGTTAATCCAGACACAATTTAGAGGTGTGGCCCAATGCTGATGTGAATCTTTAGTATCTAGAAAATTCTCTTTGAGTTCCAGAATTTGAGAATGACTGGAATAAGCACAGCATGTACAGGTGAGCGGACACAATGTGATTGATGTGAGTGATGTGATTGATGGTTTAAAATTCAACCCATTCAATTCCTAGTGGGGGAAAAACGTTATCTTTACCAAAAGACAAATTGTGTGTGTGTGTATGTGTTTTCAGGAAACTTGATTTTCTTTTTTTTTTCCCCCTGCGATCAGGAGTGATATTAATGTTATGTGACCCATTCCTTGGAAAAGTTAATGCTCAATTTAAGAATAGAATAACCTTTCTTGTGCGAGTTGGGGTTTAAATAAAAAGTGGTTAATAAAATGACAATCATAGCCTGGGGAAAAGAAGAGAATTTTTATAGACCAGAGCCTCACCAGAGGTGGAGGTGTTTGACAATAAATATGAATACAGACAAATTGTGTTTCGCAAATAATACTTATGAAAACAATGACAGAGGCATACATCCTCAGAGAGATGATTAATTTCATGTGACCGATGCTCAAGTTTCCCTCAAAGTGAAAAAGGAAGGAGTCCTGTGATAGCATTTCAGAGTGTGATATAATTATTGGTTTATTCATACCTCAAGCTGACACAGGTCTTTTATTAAAATGCCATATCAAAGAATCACTGCCATCCAAGTATGATATGAAGTAATAATTCACAGATAAGTGACTTGAGGGCAGTGAGTCTTTAAATGCAACAGCGAATTTTATAGTGACACTCTTCTCAAAGAGCTAATAAACCATGCAAAAAGTAATAATAGCCCCTAACCTCTAATAATAAGTTATGCATTGTGTGCCTACTTTGTGTTAATTTTGCCTACACTAGGCACTACAATACTGTCCACTGTAAATCAGTGATTCCCAAAGACTGGGTTGGGACCCACAAATGTGTCACCAGGGGTTTTTTGGGGTCCCCAAATAAATGTGCACAATTTTCCATGAATATTTTGGAGGCAAAACTTTTAATTAACTTTTAATTAATTTACTAAACATCCCTTGAAAATGTTTAACAGATATGGCTATAAATCAGTCACAAATTTGAAATTTGTATCACAATTTATTTATTGATTTAGATCATTATACATATACATATGACATATGGAGTGACATATGGAGCAATACAAAATTATTAACATAAATAAGGTAGGATAATATGCCACTGTTCTTCTCAGTTTATCAGTCAGTTTATGTTTATAGTTGTAAGTTTTGATAGTATGTAGAAAAGCATGCTAAGCCCATATGTTTATGTATGAAGTACGTGTGTATACGCACACACATAAATTGTAAAATGTGTCTCCTAATGCTATTTGAACAATTTATCTTAGTCCATCATCCTACAGTTTTTAAGTTATCCAGTTACCCAAAGAAATCTTGCTTACATGCTTCTTACGTGTCTCCTTCTGTGTCATGATGGACATTTATTAAAAGTAAGATTTCCTCCCTCAAGGTCCATCATTTCTCGCACTGATGTTTAGCTCAAGTGGGTGTGGAGGTGCGTCAGGGCTTTTTCTTCCTCTTCTTCTTCAGATGGTGTGGTACCATTCATGGTCCAAGGTCAACCACCGCAGGATGTAAACAGCTGTGTTGAACGCATTCGTCCTTTTTTGGAACACGATTGCATGACTGTGACAGCACTAATAATTTTATTTTATTTGCCAGTCCCCAGAAAGCATAGCTACAGCGATACAGCAGTTAATGAGATACGAGCAAATTAAACTGGTCACATTTCCTGAAAACTGAAATTATTCAGACTGCATACATTATAATGTTCATCCATTAAGTTTACTGACATCATCAGTGTTATTTCCTCTGATGACCAGCTACACTCCCATGAGTGTGAGTGCGCTCGTCTTAATGTGTGGAATTTGTGGAGTTCCCCTTTTGAATTTAATGGGAAAAAATGACATAGGGTTGTTTTAACCCCAAGCTAATCCTAATAATTACTGCCCTACACATCCCCGGCACTCCAGGGCCACATCCACACGGAACACACAAATACAAATTATCATACTCTTGTGAAAGTTTCCCTGGAGCCTTTGATGTTGTGTTCATGTACTGCAGGTTTGGCGATCACTATCCTCCCCTGCCTCGTTCAGCACACTCTTCAATATTGCATGATATCATCTTCATTATCCGTCTCTGTCGCCCCAGTATCGGCTCCAGCGCCCGCTCTGTATCTGTATCATGCACATACGCAGTGCTATATTATTCATGGGCTTAGCATGTGGCACTTGTGCTCGAGCAGGACAGAGGTGCCATTGGTGTTAATTACTTTGGACGGATAATGACAGTCAATGGGAGAGTCGTCCTTTCGGTTTTTGGGTCTCCAGGAAATTAAGTCTCCAGGAAATTAATGGAACCGAACCATAACCAGTTAATGCTTAACCCTAACCTTAACCTAACCACAGTTCAAATCTTAGCCCTAAACTTAACTTGGCCAGGTTTTGGTTTCCATGAAGACTACTGGTCCTGACAAGACTGGTGTTTTTGCCAGAAAATGTCCTAAAGAGGTCAAGTATACACAGTATATATATATACACACATAAAGACAGGCAATAAACTCTGATGAAACCATACAATCTAACGATGGATCCATTATCGCATGCAGACAGAGCATGCATTAGCACTTAGAAAGGACACAAACAAGTCATTTTCCATGGTGGAAGCAGCTGATGTATTTTTGTGATATGATGACATCAAAATATACATTTTAGTTAAGTGGTGAAAAAATTAACCCCCATTTGCCATGGTCTGCCTTTTGGCCTCTTTGGGGACTTACATCATCAGATGATGAGTCCTTCCCTCTGTGAATTTTCAGGGATTACATGCTGCGTATCCTGAGCCTTTGTAGCATCTATGTTCACTGGGCAGAACTTTCTCAGTCATGTAATGGCAAACACTTGCAATTCAGCTTCAATAAAATGCCAGTATGGACTCTTGCCTCATTTCTGTAGGAAACCGACTTGGTAAGATTCACTGTACTGAGGAGAAACATGTTTCTGTTTATTTGACCTTTTAGTTTTTCATTTGAACTCTGACTTTTTGTTTCTTGGACTTTTTACAACAGATTTTTCTCATCTATTGTACTTTGTGTATCTTTGCGTATCTTGTTTATTTTTCTCCCAGTTTTACTTAAAGGGGAGTTCTGGTATTTATCAACCTGGGCCCTATGTTTATTAATGTGGGCGTATATGTGAATGGTACTTACAAAAACTTGCATAATTGGTCCAGTAGATTGCCTCAGGCAGCAGCCGCGACAGACGGCAGTTGCAGTGAAGTCTTACGGGGCAATTGCACAATTCTAGGTTATATCCATAAAAGTGTCACTTTTTGCCAATAAATGGCTCGGATTGTTATGTACGAGTCTGGCAACATTACCATGAATATATAACTGATGTGGACAATGAAGATAAGCCATTTGAATGTGATGGCCTTCCCTATTTATTTGAAGCTCTGTGCCTTTGCTGTCATTATGTATCCAGGGATGATACTTTGGACACTATGGATTGTAACGTAATGTTGCCAGACTCTTACAATAACAATCCGAGCCATTTGTTGGCAAAAACAAGCACCTTTTATGGATTAAGAATGGAGTAATTGCCCCACGGAACAGTGAGCATATCTACTGACAAAGTGTTGTTAAGACTGAAATGAAGACAAAACGTTCCGGTGTTGTAAATTTAACCCCTGCTATAAGTTATTTATTTAACATAACAATTCTCTCTTTCCAGAATTATCACATTTCAGCTTTTCCTCCTCTTCTCGCCTTTGCTACTTTTGTCTCCCTGAAGCATGAGTGCATTTCATGGTTCATAAGTTGCTTTGAAATCACAGAGCTTTTGGCTGTAAGCTTGTAGCATGGGGCCTCGTTAGGAGGTTTCTGACAACGGTGCTGTTGCAGCCCGGGGCACCCAGCTGAAAGAAGGGGAGGGGAAGTATCCAGATGGACTGTATTTCTCCTGCTGCATGACATATGAACAAAAAACTGTTTTCCAATATGACCAGACCCAATTTCACAGGCATTTTGTGGAGTTGGTGTCAGGAAATTGTTTTAGTCCGTTTTTTTGAGAACCCCCTTTTATTTAACACTTACAACAGCTACTTTGTCAGTGGAATGACTTCGGTCTAAACTGTGGATACATAAACAGTAAATCTACGTGTTTCAGTTTCAGTTTTGGGCTGGCATTAGGGTTGGTCTAGTATCCTTGGACTATTGCCCTGTACTATTGCCGATCACAGTACTTCCTATGTCACAGGGCAATTGCCAGTGTATCATATTTTAATATTTTTTTAAAGAAACCTGATTAGTGAAATCACACACACACACTAAATATCATTTTACTCTGTCCTTTCCTGCCTACTCAGATATACAGATTTTACTACAAATTTCTTTATATGCTTGACCACATCAGGGTTTTCCAGAAAGCCTCTGCCCCTCACAGCACCGGCCACATAGTGAAGGAATAAGCTCATTAAGATGGGATCTCTTCACTTTGACTATAACATAGTCAACTAGAACATCCATATAATGGAATCTGCATGTGTTTGATAACTGACATCATCAGTGTTATTTGTGTGTGTAGAAAAATGATATTGAGCTGTTCTAAAGAAAGAGAACTGAGGAACTGGAAGCTGTACTGCCCCCACCTGGTCGTGTTATGTGATGTGTGATGACATAGCACAACACACTTGGCCATAATGAAAACAATGTTTCTGTTGTGAGGACTTTTTGTCCTTTTGGCGATATTTTGGCTCTTAAACAGGTTTTTTGAGGGTTAGGGTTAGAATTAAGTTTAGTTTAGGGTAAGGGGCTAGTGAATGCATTTTGTCTGAGTATCCACAGAAACGATGCAAAACCAGAGTGTGTGTGTATATACCTGGTATTCCTTATGTTGTGGGGACCTAAATCTGTTTAAACAGTCACATTATGGGGATGTGTCTTCTTTATGGGGACAGAAATCAAGTCCCCGTAACTTAAATTACTTCACTTTGAGGTGAAGACACGTTTTAAAGTTAGGTTAAGGTGAGGGTTAGGGTTAGGCCACTAGTAATTATGGTTAAGATTAGAGTAAGTCTCCAGGAAATTAATGGAAGTCAATGCAACATCCTCTGAAGTCATGGAAACCAGCGCGTTGGTGTGTGTGTGTGTGCTTGGTGACATCACTGGCTGAGCAATACAGTGCAGTGAGTGTGTGATATATATATATATATTATTTTTTAAGCAACTTTTTAATGCCAACATTTTTCAATTTCAGATTTAAATCTTAAAATCCAACCATCTATTTCCTGCTGCTTATCTGAAGTCAGATAGTACAGATGTCCCTCTAAACCCACCATCTCCTCCTGAGTCATTCACAAACCAGATGAGACATTTAGTCTCCATCTGATCAGAGTCCCACTGTTTCAGTTCTCCTTCTCCTGAGTTGGGATCACGGCTCCACACTGAGCTCCTTTCAAATGATTAAGCTCCTGTCCACTACTGGCAACTGAAAACAAAACATATATTGAAAAGCAAAACAGCTTCTATTTGTATTTAAAGAAAGACATAGCATTTGTTCTAGGCTACATTTTCAGTGGCAGGTTGATCCATGAGTTGTTCACTCTTGAATAAACTACTGTTTGTTTGTGGTAATAAAGGGACGTTTCAGCCGATGCAACAGAGCAGCTCACTGTTGTGTTTTTGATCAATTTTGTACGAGTTTTGTGGTTCAGATGAAAACATGCTTCAGACTAAAGCGTTCATTTTAATCGTCATCATAACATCACTGAAGATTAATGACGGATTCCACCTCCTCGTGATTAAATCATGTTTACTAAAGAGGCATGACAGCAGACAATGGTGCTGATGAAGTCTTCATGTCATAATGGGATTATATACCGTAGTGTTAAGACAAGTTTTCTCCTCAGATCCAAACTAGATTTACGATATAAACACTTATGCTGCTGTTGTTTTGATTTGAGTTTTTTTATCCTGTACTATTTTCTTACCTAAATAAAACAATTCAGTATAAATGACAAATGTTAAAGTCTTTTCCTGCTAGGACACATTTGGCTCTACAGTAAAGCCCTCGGTTGTCCGGCTATGTCACACCTTAACTCAAATCTTACTTCGAACCTTAACATTGACTCCGAAATTAGGTTCTACTTCATTAGGACTGAGCTTTGGTCCCCATGACGACCATTGGCCATCCCAATGTCTTTACTTATGCCAGAAAAGGTCCTGAAGAGGTAACAAAAATGCATAAACAGACACTGACAAATCTGAATCCACCCCGAGTTTCAGCAGCTGTTTCTGATTGTACCTGAAGGCAGCATCATTCTGCAGATGAGGTTAAATTACAGGGGGTTTGGCATGCAGGTAAACACTGACTGTTTTCCAGCACCTGAAGCCTTTGCTTCATCCATCACTCACACACACCCTGATTCGCCTGGAAGTGTGTGCTGGCCGCTGCATGCTGTTGTGTGAATTACCTCCGGTTTTGGGCTTCTGTGGAATTCATACAGTGAGGTGGTCACATCACTGTCACTCTAGGAAAGACTCTCAGTAGCCATCTTAGGAATGCCTCCGGGCAAGTATTCAGGCAAACGAGACCAGAATGAGGAGGGAACCGTAACCACTTTTAATGGTCTAGGTCATAAAACTAAGTATACAAGAGCAGAGTCAGTCTTTTTTCACAGAGTAAGAGGTTTCACTACATCAACCATTTTACGGCTCAGTCCAAAAACATGAAGCCTTTAACTCTGGCTTCTCACACCACAACAATTGAACAAATTACAATAGAGATATATAGGTAGATATATTTCTTGGAATGGTTGTTATAAAGCAAACAATTGGCTGATTCATATTCCGTCATATTCTGCCACATTCTGTCTCTGTTTTAACAGGGACACAAAATTCAACAAAAATTACATAGTAATAGACATGAAGCCTAACTTATATTTAGCAACTGTTCCTTATCCTACGCTGTGTTATTGTGTTAAGGTTTAGCTGGCATCAACTTGTTAGCAGAGTTACTCACTTATTATGAGCGTATGCAGAGGAACAAGTCATGGCGAGCAAAGTCTTTCACCACCTCTCTGAGGGAGGAGTGCACTAAAGAGCCTATTACACTATCACTGTAGCTCAAAAAAAATAAAGGAATTACTTCCGAAGCATGATGAAGCATGTGGTAACTGCAGAACTACTTAGTGTGTCATAGTGTGTGTTTCCAGTTAGGCTGAATCCTGTGTGTTAGTTCCAATAATACATCAGTCCATTTCCTGTCACTTACCATATTCATTTCTTGTCTCGTTTAGCTTTTCTGCAGTGGTTGTGATGACCACTGCTGAATGCTGAATCTCTATACTCTTGCCATTTGAGGAGCTCCGTGACCATGAAGTGTATGAATCGGACGACAAGGACACAGAGGAGGAGGAAAATAACTCATTTTCTTTCTGTATACTATTAATGATTCAATAATTCCAGTTTGTTTGCAGTGTAGTGGAAAAAGCAATCGAGCACAAAGGGCTTTACCTTGGTATAGCCGAGCAAGAGAATTCTGCTGCAGTGCTGCTTTTCTAAGCAGCAGCATCTGACGCTGAGGAAATCACAGATTAAGAAGCTTCGTGCTTCTTAAACGGCAGTTGCACAATGGCTGAAAACACTAAGAGGCATCTACAAAGAGTTTTAGAAGTGGATTCTACTGCCAAAAATAAAGTTCAATGTTCAGTACGATTTTAACATCATATTTTAATCGCAGTCATGATTTTGGCTTCTTGCAAAAATTGGGCGATATTGAAAATGCGTGCGGCACCAACAGCAATGAGGCGTGACTATGTGCCCACATGTTTTTAGCACTTAATGACTCCCATGACCTGGAATCAATGACTCAAAAATCCATCTTTTATCTTTTATTAAAAACTACAGCGGAGATGGAGGTTCCCCGCTGTAGCTTTGAATAAAGGATTTCATTGACAGTAGCGTTGAAGCCAAAACTTAACATCATGGTCAGAAGCTCAGCACTGACACCTTTGTCCAGCAGATATTTTACATTCATGGATTTGATCAAATCTCTCCCTGCAGTAAGGCCCTGTTTCCCCCCAGGGTTGGATTTTATCACCAAACTCCTCCACCTTGCTAATCAAATGTCCACACGCCTGGAAGAAGAAATGTAAGTGGTAGAATAATCGAGTAGGAAATGTGGATGTTGAGCAGCCACTGCTGCCTCCAAGTCACTCAGATATGGATGTGAATGTATTTCAAAGTATTACAATCGATGGAATATTCACATTTGTTACATAATCATAAGATATGATAAAATGCACTTTTACTGATAGGGGAAAGTCAAACAGCAGCACAAACGGAAGCAGCAAAACAACTCTGGCAACTGAAGTTCAGTCTCTGATGAGACTGGAGAGCATAAACACAAAGTCCACAACCAGGAAATCACACACCAATGCAGTTTCAATCAACACAATCAGTTGCTCCTCTACCATTTCACTGGCAGCTGCCAGCCAGTGTCTTCTTTCTTCACATTTGTGACAAGAAATCTTTGCTCAATCTGTTTCGAGTTATTCGCTTAGACCGGGGGTGTCAAACATGAGGCCCGTGGGCCAGAACCGGCCCGGCAGAGGGTCCAATCCGGCCCACATAATGAATTTGTGAAAGAACTATTGCATTTTTCTGTTCCAGTTACATGTGACAAATTGTTGAGCGCCTTTGTAGATCCACATGTGTAAATAGTAAACAGGTATAACATTTGGATTTCTTGTTGTTTATAGGTTATAATGCTATTATTTTACTGGTCTTGCCCGCTTGAGATCAAATTGCACGGTATGTGGCCCCTGAACTAAAATGAGTTTGACACCCCTGGCTTAGATGATGACGTCTTCCTCCATTCTTTATTTTTGACATAAAGGCAGCCAAAGCTTCAGCCAAGCAACAATATGCATGAATTCAATAGTTCTGTCCACAGAGACAACAGACGACAAATCACACCCTGAGACCTGGAACTTCAACACAGATTTCTGATCACTGCGTTACATTGCAGAGACGAAACGGCACTCAGCACCATGTGCAGGTAATGTTTAGGTCACAGACGTCACTCACCAACATTGATGACGTTGGCCGACAGGAAGTGGCTGCAGGGAAGGCTGGTAGTGCTCACAAAAGAGTCGCCGTCTGTTGTCACAGTAGTCCTCGACCTCAGTGAGGGGTTGGGAGAGTCCGTCACCATGGCCATTCTCGCAGCTACCGACTCCATGACTGCTGTCGCGTGATGGTCAAGTGTAGAGTGCCTGAGCTTTAACACGTCACGTCCAAACTCACACCTCAAATAAGCAGGTGCTTGATGCTTTTTTTTGAAATGATTAGAATCCAAAAGGTAACCAAAAATGGTCAAGTTCAAGAAACAATGGTAGAACTGGGATGCAGCAGCAAAAGTACAGAGGCTCCTCAAAATGAAGTTTTTAGTTGTAGCAGGAAACAAACGACTTCTTTCTAAATCTGTCAAAGTCAAATATTCACAAAGTGACTGAAATGAAAAACAGTACGATTTGATCCAGATTTCAAAAATCGTTGAAGAAAATCTTTGAGTAAAATTTCTCTAGATATTCCAGAGAGGCGCTGAAAGAGATGGCCAAAGGTTGTTAAGCTGCAGAAGAAATCTCTCATCTCTGAGGAGCAGATTATGATGACTGACATCTGTCAGACGCGATGACCCAAAAGACTGATGGTCTTCCTAGTGTGTGCCATAATCACAGGCAGGTGAAGCTGCCACAGTCACCTACAGAGGAGAAGACAGGCAAAGACAAAAGAGAGAGAGAAAGAGATATTAGATTTATAATGTGAATCAATATGTTTTGTTCTCGGAAAAGCCTATTATGCACACATTTATTCTATATGTAGCACTTTAGTGCTACATATAGAATAAATAATAGATTATCATTACTATATTACAGTTATATATAGTTATTATTGTTGTAGCACAACAATAGTCATCATCTTTATTTATATACCACACTTCAGATATTAAATTCTGTATATAGTTAGTTAAAAACAAATATAAAACAGAAATAAAAACAATATTAATACATAAAAATTACACTAAAATCAGTTTACAGCATAGTAAAATAATGACACCAACATAGTTAACCCATATTTAAAGCCACATTGAAAATGCTTGTGTCTTTAGCTCTTTTTGGAAAAAATGCCAAGGATGCTGACTGTTGAAATATTTAAGAGGAGGGTGTTTCACAGTTTGGGGCCATAAAAAAACCGAGAGAAGCCTCAGCAGATCTGTTGTAGCACAGTTTAGAAATTATTAAAAGAAAAGGTAGTGGAAGATCTTAGTGTTGGCGTTATGTAGTCAATTATGTAGTTTTATATACAGTACATGTAAAAGAACTACTGTGGTTGGCTGCAGGTGACTGGACATTTCACCACTTCTTCACCACTGAAGAAGTCTCTTGGATGAGAGGTGAAACGTTTTAGCAAATCCAGTCACCTGCAGCCAACCACAGAAGAGGAGTCTGACCTGGATGACTGACAACCTTCACAGATACGTGTAAAAATATGTTCTAAAAGGGAACAAGTGCAGTTGATTATCTTTAAATTCATCACACGTATTTGGAGCAATTTAGATGAAAACGTCCTGCCCAAGGGAACACATACAATACATATCAAAATAGCGCCATATAAACAAGGCATTATACTAAGATATTTCACCCCATAATAGTTTACAAACTTCTCATATTAAAAATATCAATGTTAAATTCAAAAACATTACACATTTTCTTTTCTCGTGAGAACAGTGGGGGCGCTGCCAACTAGTGGTCAGTGGCTTAAATAAAACAAAAAACACTGTCAAGAAAAAACAGTCATGAATACTTCCAATATTCAATACAGCATCATGAAACTGTGTGATATTTAAGTGCATTGATATTTTCCTACATTCCTAACAAATATTGCATCATGAAAATAATTTCAGCCAAATTTTACAAACTGGACCTTAAAAAAAAGGACTTTCATGTCCAAGATGACACAAAAATTGTTACACTGTGTTTTACTGCCAGTCTGGATGAACGCTTTATCTCAAAAGTACACTCACGTGTATATATTAAGTTACAAATTGTTGTGTCTCGGCTACATGTACGTATGACCTTTTCTGTTTACTGAAGACTGCAGAGGTCACTGTAGGTCAGTCCCGTCCCCTATGGGCTCTCACAAACTTCATTTGACCTCAGATTCCATTAGACCTCCTCGCATACCATTAGACCGCACAACACAAGTGTCACTCATTACATAATTCAGATGTGTAATATGAGAACTAACACAAACGGCAGACAGAGAATAAGAAGACGTGCAAAGAATTCGATGGAACTGTTGACAGCTGCCAACATGTCAGACCACACCTCACACTCACATCACCTCTCCTACCTAAACATCCTCTGTTTACCTACCTTCCTGTCTCCTGCCGCACGTCCCTCACAAAAAAAGAAAGCCGCCCACGTAACAACCGGAATCAACCCCAGAACCGCTCTGCTTTTAAAGTTATAAAGCTTTAATGTTGCATAGCCTGTGTCATCCACCACTCGCCCTGCCAACAACTGAACAATGAGAGTGTGAGTAATGTGTAGTGGGGGAGTCTGTCATGGTTTTGTCGACACAGTGGGCTGGCTGGCTGGCGGACATGTTGAGAACTGTTCCTTGAAAGGTTGGCGGTCAGATTGCCTGAGCCGCAGGTCTGGGCACGCTCCTGTTAACATCAAGCATACATACACACATTCCACCTGGACACAAGAGAAGGTGTGTGTGTGTGTGTGTGTGTGTTACTAGTCATTGTCATTTTGGTAGTCTAATGAGGCAGAACCTCCTGTGGTGAAATATAAAGTGGTTTAAGTTTGGATTAAAATGTGAGTAATTGTTAGGTTAACGTTGGGGTTAAGCCTGGTTATGTTAGAATTAGATGGTGCAAATGAAAGAAAGCTGTGTGTATTTATTTGTCACTTCTTTAGGACCTTTTCTGGCATAAACACTGACCCTGTCAGGACCAGCAGTCTTCATCAAGACCAAAACCTGGTTCTAATGAGGCAAAACTATATTTCTGAGGAAGTGGTTGAATCCAGGGCTACGTTTTGGATTGTGGTTAGGTTAAGGTTAGGGACAGTCATTCACTGGTTATGGTTAAGGTTAGGGATACCTGTCCAAATGAATGAAAGTTCTCGTATTTGTTGTTTTGTTGAGAACCAAAATGTCATTAAAAGCATACAAAGTGAGGACATTTTGGCTGGTCTTCACATCTGTAAACTGCTTTTTGGGGGTTAAGACCTGGTTGTAGGGTTGTGATGGTTAATGGTAGGGTAAGGGGCTAGAGAATGTATTATGTCTATGAGGGTCCTCACTACGAATGCTGTGTGAACATGTGTGTGTGAAGAGTTGGATTGTTAAGTGTTAATTCCAACATAAACATGCTGGTGTAAGTTTTTCCTCCAATCGTTCATACATTAATTAATTTATAGCACAGTGATAGTGAAACCTGAACTTCACAGGAAAATTATTCTCTTTAAAACCACACATTAATTGTAACATCTTAAAAACGTAACGGTCCAGTATCCAACACTTACATGGAGGGCTTACATGCAGAAATTGGATATATGACCAATAATTATGTTTATATAGCGGTAAGTGTGTGATATGTTTAAAATAAAAATTGATTGGTCTTGTCATCTTAGAATAAGATTGTCAGCTTTTAACATGTACTTTAGACAAGGGCCTTGCTTTATGGAGGCTGCCATCTTGCACCACCATGTTTCTACAGCAACTTGGGTTTATAACTCTGTTTGTTTGTACAAGTGTATAATTTCTTTAAATAAAAAAAAACTAATTTGGTCAATAATGATAAGTTACACTGGGTAAAAATTCCATGTTTGACACCATGAAAGTATTTTCATGTTTATGTGACAGTATCTCCACCAGTTAATATAAAGGGGGAAACTTTACTGTGGGAGCTCTTATTTTGAAAGGAGCTGAATATGAAGTGACGATGGTCAGGTGGTTTTTGTGATGAAGACATGGCAGTTGTGAATAAAGGAGTTGCTGTACGATATCGGTAGCTGTTTGGTATCCATTAAAAGATAAAGCCTTAGAAAAAACTCTCTATATGTTCTATACGGATGTTTCTACGGCAGCCAGAATGGACAAACCAGCCAGAGTTTGCATTTTGTGGCCTGGTGCCACTGTTAATGTAAATTTGTTTCTCCCAACTTTACTTTTATCTTCACAGTATCACCTGAGGATACACTATAAAGAAAAAACAGAAACCATCTTACAGGAAAATTACATTCCTACACCACTAAAATGTATTTGCACTGACATTTTGTGAGGAATGCATTTTCCCTCAGCACTAGAATAATTCAGCCTGCTCACAAAAGCAACTGTTTCTTTCAGAACAAAGAAAGAACATGGCAGTTTCACAGTGTTTCACAGCAGCAAAGCAGATCAGACATCAGTGTGTGATCTGGAGCTCTGACCCCTCACCACACTGCTATTAGCAGCACAAATAACCAACGAGAGTTAGTGGACGGTATTAATGAATATGCTCCTGGAAGAGACTGCAAACAAAACGCAGACAGAACACAGGCATGCATCAGTGCATCAAAGCATTTTGTTGGAAATGTGAGATAAACATCTCGTCAAGCCACTTCTGTTTGACTTGTCCCGACATGTGCATGTGGTGACTTCTACACGCGTCACCCTGCTCTGTTTATCCGGACGTCGTGACGGGGACAAACGATTACAATTGCACCACATCAAGGAGACAATCTGCAGTAACTATTTCAATAATGTGTACATAACGTGTACATAATCCATAGTTAAATGGAGAGTAAGCAGAGGAGGAGTTTTATTTATTGTACTTGTGATTCTTCTTTGTCTTGAGACGTCTCTCTTGTGGCATCAGCTCTCAGTGTGGGTTTCAGAGGCAGACACTCTCTTTACATCTAAAGAAAAGGACTTAAAACCTTCCTCTTTGATGAAGCTTAGTTGGAGCTGCAGGGAAACCTGCTTTATCCTTTGGTTACACTGACAAATAGAGGAAAGTACCAGAATTAATCAAGCAGTCACTTGTGCTTCTTCCCCTCAGTGTCTGACTTTTAATACAAACCCCCCAAAAGCCAGAGCCAAGCTGAATGTGTGTGCAGTGTGTGACGGCTGTGTCGCTGAGCCTCACTCATCCCTGGTGGGAGCATGTGTCCTGCAGAGCTGCTGTTATACTTTCCATAATATGGTTTGATTGATTAATTGATTGATTTTTATTTATTTATTTTTGTTTATTTTCAATTAAAAAAAAAAGAGTCTAATGGAGCTTTTCCACCATACATTTCTTGGTACCTGGTGCTTTTTTTAGTACCTGCTCTGACAAGGTTCCAAGCAAACTGAGCCGATACTGAAATGTGACGTCAACAGAATGCTGGCCACTGATTGGTCAGAGAGTGTTATCACTGAGTCATGAGCGCAACATCCAACACAGGAATCAAACTGAACAATGCCAAACTGTAGATCAGATAAAAAATACGTAAAAAAAAACACACGTTAATCTTCAGCATTTAGGAAGGAAATTTCTAAAATCTCAACATACTGTATAACAGTGCATGGTATATTTAGCAGCAGCACTGCCAAAAGCTGCCAATGAGCCAAATTACAACCCCTAGTTCAGTGACTGCATCAGATGGAGTCTGTGCTCCAATCATGCAGGAAGTACTGAACAATTCTGTGAACAAATCCTGTCACACAGTCGCGCTATGATGACCACTCCTGTTGAGGAGTTACTGAAGTAATGAAAAATAATGTGCCTTGAGTTTGTGCAACCAAAATTTAGAAAATGTCATCTCAGTAGACGTTTGATACTGAAGCATTTATGATAATATTCTGTACAAACACTGACAAACAACGAAACTGAAGCATAATTGTCAGCGTGTTTGCTCAACTGTACTTGAATTGAAGCCTAATTTGTAAACACTGAAACTTTTTTAGTTAAATTTGGCAAGTTGGTAAGTACAGTAACACATTTTCCTGTGTGTGTGGTGACAAAGTCAGAAGAGATACTTTTCATAGTTTTCCTCACATTAAGCCTTTGACTCAATTCAATAATCCAACAAATCTGCAGTATGTGGTGCACATTGATATCCACACCAGCACCACATGCTGGGCGAGCCCATTACTATGCACATGACTGTAAAATGGAACAAAGGAGTTTCCTGAAAGCAGTAACATTAAACTGCAGGTTAACACCCTCTTTGTTGCTAAGTGCAGCGAGTTAGACACAGGCTCAAGCACCGTCATGCACTTAACCTCCATTTCCCAGCACCAACCGGGACAAAACGGAGTCTGAGCAAGAGAGAGTTTTCAATTTAAGCTCTGAACGAAACCAAGCTTGAAATGTACTCCGCACCCAGGGGAGAAAACACACATCCTCAGTCGGGCCGCTGTGGCTGCAGTGAAGGTGTTAGAGGTCAAGTCGACACTCGTCACGACTCAAAGCAACACGGCCACAGTGAAAGCTTGAATAATGTATTAACAGTGTTGTCAGAGGGGAATGATGGAGCCATGCTTCAGCTCTTTGCACGGTGTGTTTCGTCTTGTGGTTTGGACGGCAGAGTGTTGTTGTGACTACCTTGTTACACGCACTGTGTAAACCTGGCTGCTTTCCTAAGCTGCCAGTGACTAAGAGAGAAAGAGGGAGGGAGAGAGACATGTATGAACACACACAGTCCCATTGTTATCAGAGATACTCATGTCAGTGTGTGAGCTAAACAGGCTACTGGTTTGATTCCTATGCTTTTTTACCATATAGTGTATGCACATGTAGTGTGACTGCCAGAAGGCTAAGGCAGACTCTTTTGCTCATAATAGCTCTCTCCTCTACATTTCTTAAGTGACTGTTCTTCTTCTAAATAACAGACACGGATGGAAGTAATGTCATTTTGGTTCTGAATTGTAAATGAGAGTCCAGTTTGGTTGTGTGGGAACTTCAATTTAAAGCAGAACAATGCAGGATTTTTACCCTAATTTAACAGCTTCTGAGTCATTGTGATGGTTAAATGGCTTGTTTCGGGGAGATTGGGGGATGTCTTCACTCCCGGGGACCCACCCTTGCAAGATCAGGGCGGCCAAAGTGTCAGGTCTCGCAAGAAACACGAATTGCTTCACAACACTACACGTACTGGCTATTAGATGAAGGCAAAAATAGTGTTATTGTATACGTTCCTCATGGGAGAGAAACACACAGAAGCATGTAAAACGGATTCTGACCAGCCTGGACATGACCTGCTGGCTCATTGAAAACAAATGTACGTGACCATGAGAGGCAAAGGGAGGCGGGGCATCAGCGGTGGGTTTTTACGACAGATGAAATTTAATGAATGGATGGATGCTTTCAACGGTGTCATAAAAACAAGTACCTTGAAATTGTAGGGTGAGCTACAAAAAGAAAAAGGCGAAAAAGCAACCAGACTTAAAGTTACACTTTAAGGACATGAAATCCCCCCCCAAAAAAACATGATGTTCTTAAGTTCTTATCTCTAATGCTAAGATAAAGTGTTGAAATTTGGTTTGTTCATGCTTAATTTTTAAGTAATTTCAGTAATTCTCTATTGACATTTATCTTTTACATTGCCTCTGATTTAATTTGAATTTTGTGCTGCATGTTTATAATGTGTGGGGTGGAAGAAAAGCAGTTTTTATACATCGGGTGCACATCGGGTTAAATCAGTGAGAGAAAAACTCTCCTGTCTAGTACAAAACTCCAGACTTGACAATAACGTTGAACCTTGAATCTTTTTCAAAGTTTTTCTCTATTGAATAAATGAATGAACAGCCGCACACACCACACCAACACCAGCAGCAACACACTTTCCCAAGAGGCTGGATTGTTTTCACTCCACAAGGTCTTTATCCCAGGTAAGGTGCCGGGTTTCACCGCTGTTAAATCCCCCTCGACTGCACTGAAAGAGGCTGAAAACTAACACCGTGGTGAAAAACAAGCCTCCACAAAGGGTTAGCAAGCCCACTTTCCCATCAAACCACACTCCGGTTCATACTGTAGCTGCCAAGCCTGGAGGATACAGTTGGCCAGCAGCATGTCACAGAGTATGTGGTGTGTTCACTGCAGGAAACTCAAGAAGTTACACATGCATACACAAAATGCAGTTATTGTCCTTCTTGTAAAAGTGATCTAGCTAAGATGAAACAGTATCAGGAGAAGAAAAGAGCGAAGCGAAAAGGTTTTCAGGATGTGGGCCAGCACTGGTGTTCTCTTTCACAAAGCCAAGTACAGTGTCATATGTTTTTCCTTCGTTGTTACCAAGAAGCACAAGACTGAATCAGCGTGACAAAGAAGATCACTGGAGGCCTCAATCTGCTCACACACAGCGGCTTCTCCATTTGCTCCACTTCTCTAAAAGTCGTGGCTGAACTGATGCTGTTTTAGTAGCTGCTGCATGTGACACAGACCTTGACGGGACAGATGGTCAATGCAGAGTGTGAGGAGACGTTTGTCAGTGGCTATGCTGTCCTGGTCAAAACTGCCTTATTGAACACCTACTGCTCACAACATCTAAATCTTTTTTTTTTTTATTTAACTGTCTGATGTCACAGAAATAACAAGAGGTCTAATGTTCAGGTCACTCGAGCCTTTTGTACCATTTATGTGCATGAGAAAATGCACACTGTCACTAAGGTGTTCTTTTTACCAAACAAAAAAAAGGCCTTTTTTGGATCAGATATTAACATCTGGCCTCACTGATCTGACTGTACATGGACAACCTTAAATATGCCTGTTTCCACCTGACATTAGAATGCATTACATGTCTTCTGTGACCACATAGGACGAGATCAGGCTTCTCCACCCTTTTATTCAAACACACACTGATGTCATGACTGCACTGTACAGCTGTCACTCTGTGTTTCTTTGCGAGCCTGTAGTCTACTGTCTAGGGCTGCAACTAATGATTATCTTCATAATCGATTAATCTGTCAATTATCTTCTCAAGTATGCAAGTACTTTTTTGGGCCATAAAATGTCATAAATTGATCACTGTTTCCCAAACCTGGAAATAATGATGCATAAACAAAAAATATTCAGTTTTAATGATTTCTTTGTTATATGGAGCAAAGAAGCCAGAAAATATTCACATTCACGGCACTGGAGAATGACAAAGCTTGTTTTAAATATTAAAAACCACACTCAAACCTAGTCATTGATTATTAGAATAGAAGACGAATCATTTAGTAATCTTTTAATAATTGATTAAATAATATTTTCAAAACACACGCAGTCACAATAAATGGTGATGGTCTGAGGAATTATAATAAAAGCCTTGCTTATGTACAGGTCTTCAGCTGGACAATTACTTTGCCAACATAAACAGTTGCGATGCAAGAGACAACTACTGCGATGGGGGAAACCAGAGATCCATCTCTAATAGTGTATCACATAATGCTTTGCTGTTCTTGTGTCTAAATTGCAAATCTAAATTACAATTTCTATAGGGCTTTTTGACAGACAGGAAAGTTATCTTACAGCTCATTTCCAAGTCAGATTTGGTCAGCAATATGGTCCAGAGTAGTCATACGCGAAAAGGTCACAGTCATTCGCAAACAGATGCACAAGATGAAAAGTAGAAAAATTATTTAGAGGGGAAAAAAGGGAATAGGCTGCAGCTCTCAAAAGGTCAGGGAATGTGTTCCAAACTTACAGAGACTGGGATTATTTTGGCACTGGTGAATGATATTCCCTCCTTAATGCAATCAAACATTATGTGGTGGATCGAAAGTCTGAATGTTCTTAATGCAGAAGCTGCAGACGTAATTACGCCCTTCAGACGTGTTCATTGCATTTTTCACTTGCTCAGTATTTGTAGTACTTGATTAGTTTTCTACTGTAATGATTTTTGGATGATTTTACTACAGCAGCAATAAACACAACACAACACACACACACACACACATACACACATGCTGCCACTTGTTTGTTTGCCAGTGAGCTGGCAGAAATAACAAGTCATTTGATTGTGTGAATATTTCAGAGTGGTTCAGCCGAACATCAACAAGCACTTCATTAGGATCACAATAATAACGCTACGTACTTCCTCAAAACCACAGTTGTTCATGTTTTCAAGATGTTGGAAATTTGCTTTTTAGCTCTTTTGCGCAAAAAAACAAGGGCGAAACTGAAAAAGACATTTTTTTATTGCCAGTGCTGGAGTTTCTGTTTTTCCCCCATTGGAGAATCGTGTTCTCTGTCAAGAATGCACCAGAATTAACCAAGGCAAAACTCAAACACCCAAACACTAGCTGACACCATGCAGCAAGGCCGATTTGGTGACGAAGCAGCACTGATCACAGCCATATGAGTAAATTTAACAGGCAGCATCTCTTCCCTGGCATTTTACTAGATCACCAAAGAGGCAGCAGAGTTGGATCAATATCTTCTTTATTTCGTATGCTTCTCATGTGATGTGTAAAGCTTCTGCAGAGTAGGACGAGGGAAAGTTTATCAGAAAGTTGCAGATGTCAGGTTAGCACAGGTCTGGAATAACAGGTCTGCTCCAACTGTTGCCATACTGTACATATGAAAAGCTCACGATCACATTATAAAGGTCTGATATATTGAGTCCGTCAAGTTCTGTGATGTATTGCTCGAGCTCTGTGAACTTTGAAATTGGAAACCAGCACTGGCACCGTCCTGACAACATGGCAGAGTAAATAAAGTGACGAGATACGTGGAGTGACAACAACGAATGAAGGACGACACCGAACAGCAGACAAAATTACAAAAATGGACGACATCTAGCAGCTCTCTGTTTTTCCCGCTCAGTTTGTGGTTGTTTGTCTCAACAAGACGCCAAGCTTTGACTTGCGACAGGTGTGTGACCTTTTCCTGTTGCCCAATCAGCTGACTGCTATGGGTGGAGCTGATTTGGCTTCACCGGGACCGTACCATTTTACTCTGGTTCCCAAAGGGAAGGGTGCCAAAAATGGAACGGTTGGGGACGGTTATTTTGGTACTACATCCTAATGGAAACGCAAAAAAAAAAAAAAATACAAGCGATACCAAAGCAAACTGTTCCACTCGGTGGAAACAACATGGCTACATTTATATAACTTTCACTTCCTTTCCCCCTGTCACACTTAACACTCAGCAACTAGACTGCCAAATACAGTATTAGAAATGACTGCATTCACTCGTGAACGTGGATTGTATCTATTCCCATTGTAACAACAACAACCAGATCTTAGTGGGTGTTAGTTGGTTTTTTGGACCAAAATAGGATTCTGAGACTCGGCTCTACCGCTCATCACATCATCACTGCAGATTCATGCTGCCAGTCTCCTGCTCTACCACAAAAGGTTTTCCCCAGTCGTCTGCAGACTGAGGAGGTGTCATGTTCATGACACGGTTTCCAGACAGTTTTGTGAATCCTGATGTTGCACAACATGCGCGTCACGGTTGCAGGGGTGGGTTTTTCTGAGTAGCCGCTCTTCTATGACATGAGAGAAAAGCTAAACAAGCATCTGCTCCGTGTCAGACAGCGTGTTGTCAGGTGCGTTGGCGCGTTTAAGGAGCACGGCAGCATCGGCCATATTTGTTGCTGCGCGGACTCTTGCGTTATGCAGCAGCTGCTTTCAGGCTCAGTGTACACGCCTGCTTTTCCTTGTGATTCAGTGCAGTTACTAACACAACGCTAACAGCTTATGCAAGATTTGATTGGCTGCAGAGAAATGAGGTTTGTCACCTGTGTCAATTTTTATTGCAAAGGCAACAAAAGGTTTGTTCTCAATGCAGTTTTAAATATCGAAACACACGCCACACATCTGTGTTATTTCACACCAAACACTTGATACAGGAAACTACTTAACTTCTGATGTAATGTTTGTTAATGTTCACAGCGTTTTACCATTATTGTTAAGTTTAATGTCTTTGTTTTTATTATCTATATTTTATGGTACAGTGTGGGTCTTGGGATAGGTATGACTATTTGATAATTTGTTGATACAAAGTTACTTGTAAATATATTTAAAAAAGAAACAAAACTGAAAAAAGAGGGGTTTTTTTTTTTTAATCAATGGTTGTATTTATTAAAAAACATGTTACTGTGGTGCATCTGTTAACACAAGGTGGCAGCAGCAGCAAGCACTGAGTTAATGAACTGCATGTGAAAGTGAAATTTAAGAAGTTGTTGAAGGCATTTTGAAGCCACTCCTCTAAAGTGATTCACTGAAGTGATGAAATTTGACAGGGTTTCTGAAAGCATCTCATTAGCTGCACCTCTTTGCTCAGTTACCATGCATTTCTTCCTCTAGTTCTCACACTCTGGAGTTTAGAATATTCAAAGATTCAACAATGTTGTTGAATATTTCAAATGTGCAAATATTCTTGTTGAATATTTGCACATTTTTTTGCTTGGAATGTGCATCCATAGTGTAAACAGTCTGATCTCACAGCCAGCAAAGCAACTCATAACATATATGGAGGTGTGTGGGGCTTTTACATGTCAGGTTAACAAATGCTAACAGGTCACTGGCTGCCTGTTAAAAACACACACAGGAGCCAAACAAACTGAGTTTTAAAGTACTTACAGCAGGTAGGTGTGTTACAGAAAAGCAAGAATCCATAAAAACTAAATATTTAATGCCGAATCCAAAAAGAAGTAGGCAGAACCCAAACAAATGAGGGTAAACAAGACAAGCTTACAAAGAAACAGGGAGCAAGGAGACTGAAGGGAAGACTAACAAGACACAGGTGAAACTAATAAGGGCAAGAACCAAAGCTGGGAGAAAACAAACACAAGGAAGAGCCCGCAAAATAAAAGAGTGAGTGCAAACCAAGACAAGATACATAAGAGTAAAAAGGAAACACAAACAACACAGTAAAACAACTCAAATCCAGCATCTATGAAATGAAAATGGAGTCAAAAGACAAGTAATCCAAACACACTCACATTCAAAACTGTCAACAGAAAATCCCCTAATGTTCAAAAGCAAGATGAATTTATCAACATAAGCATACTGCATCATCTTCTTTTGGACCGTACACTACAAAATGCACTGTTTTGTTTCTAATCTCACAACGGGTCAAATAAAATTCTTCTCAGTTATTCTGTCATTTTGGGAGGATTTTGAGGGCAGTGGTGGGGAATAACCCCTGCACATAATCCCAGAACCTGCCCTGAATTATACCAGATGTTGTATATTACAACAGAAGCTTAAATATAAATTGCCTACTCATTATTCCTCTCCTCAGCACAGGGAGCACACACATAGTCATACATGTAACAAACCGACTGATCTGCAGCTAAAAATAGAATCAGACAAAATCCCTTTTCCTCCTGTTTGAGTGATATCTGACAAGAACCGGCTGCCTTTATGAACATGCAGCGTTTTCAAAGAAGCACATATTCAGTCAGAACCGGCTGTGTTGAAGTGAGAACCGCAGAGAGTGAAGAAGCCAGTACGTACAGAGAAGTGGACCGACGTGAGGTGACTTCATGAGAACTGATTAAGACTGTTTTTACAGCTGCTGTATAACCTGAGTAGCTCTCTTCCCATGAAGCCACATGATCCCGACTCGAACAAAATGGCTCAGTTTCATAAAAGAAATGACGTGCAATACTTACATATTATGGATGAACAAGTTGGTCTGCCAGCTACATATGTATGTATACAGTATAACTGTGAGTGTGCAGTGTGCACAGTCCCATCAGCTCCAAACAAACCCCTGTTTGTTTGAACTCACGGCCTCATAAAAGAGTCATATGGCACAATCGCTGTCTTCTGACTTCAGTCTGTGTGCAGAACATGGCAGCGTGTCTCCCATGATCTACAGCCACATATTATCTATATCTGTTCATCTACTGTGCATTACTATACATGTGTGTGTGTGTGCGTGTGCGTGTGTGTGTGTGTGTGTGTGTCCCACCCTCAGCTTCTGCAGAGGACAGAGATAGTGGACTTAGTGTATTCGGTGTAGCTGAAAAGTCACAATGCTCGTCAGAAGAACCCTGACCCTCCTCAGGTCACATTTCCTAATCAGAAAGTCACAGAAAGCTCTTCGTGTTGCTACGCTGTTTGTTTGGAGTGCGTTTTGGTTGTCTGTACGCTAAAAGGGCAAGAAAAATAAAAGCTTTCCTGCGAGCATCCACGTTTGTTTTTACGTCTTCTCAACTGGAACGTGGTCAACTCAGAGGTGCCGTCACTCCCAGTTCTGACAAGCGACTTCTGATGTAAAAGGAACACATGATTTTCCTGTTATCTTGGTTTAATGACGCCTATAGAGTCTGTTTCAAGGAAACAAGTGTTCATAAATTGCCATGAAGATTTATTTTATGCAGCTATAGCTTCTTCTAGATGAGGCAAACTTCAGTGATCCTGGAGTCTAATCTGTTCAATCAGCATTCAGTCTGAAAATTAATATGTGTTCTAATGTTGTTTACTTTATATTAGCACTAGTTTGTCTTGTGCCATTATAGTACTACTTTTATTGTCCTTGTCTTTACTTATCAATGCCTTTTTTAGGAGGACGTTTTTCCTGTTTTTCTCTGCCGCATTGTTGCTGTTGTTGGTTGTATTTGTTGTGTCTTGTCAATTTAAGAAAATTTATTTTATTTAAACTCTCATTAACATACATCTTGTTAAACAAGAGAGAAACAATATTCAAAAAGGGGCAAAAATTGTATTTAAAAAACTCTATCATGTCTCTCACTAGAATGAATTATGATCTTATACTCGTTGGCCAGTCATCTTGTTGCTGTCGTTTAAAAATTGTTGTCTCTTTCACCAAACACCATCAGTGTTTGGACTTCAGAGGAGTTTCCTGGTTGCGGGCTCTGTGTGCAAACATCCTCAGCTTTTATATCTCCCTCTTGTGTTATGTGGTAACACCTTGTGCTATTATTCCTCAGCTTTACTCAAAACATAAAGACAGAACAGGATAAAACAGAACAAAGAAAGGCCGTGACATCAAAATAGACAAATACAAACAAAAGTAACATGACATTTGCTGGAAAAAAATGTACGTAAACACATGCTTCTAGACATACGAGTTTTACTTCATATCTCCGTGACTAATGATTTTAACAGTACAACAGCCGTAGGGTCAGATGTTAGATGTCGTTTCACATTTTTTTGGTAACCTGGCTTCATTGTCTGTTTTAGCAATATGAGCTGGAAGTGAGTTCCATGCAAATATGACTCAATACGAAACTGTGCGTTGCTTGGATTATGTCCTAGATTTAGACCTTGTAGACTTTCTACCAACTATTTTGTTCAGTCAGGTCATCTTTTCGTTTCATGGTAAATATGGTTTCATTCATCCGTCTTTCGTGGTTGAAATGCAGTTAAGAAAACATCCCAGGCTGTTTTTGGGCACCGTGAGCACCTTGGGTTGCGCTCACATCCACAGACCCTAGGAACAAAAAGCATTGAAGGAAGCCCACGCGATGAAGGCGTGTGTGCTCCTTTGTGTTGTCCAGGTTGAAAAATCCAGACATGACATGTGTTTGATGCCGCAGCTGAAACAGATGTGGTTTGTTTACTGAGCAGGTGTCACCTCAGCTCCCCCTGCTCCCACTGCGTGTTTGTGCGTGCGTGTACTGCATGTGCATGCGTGTGTGCGCGTTTGCCTGCGAGTGTGTGTCCGCAGGGGCCGTCAAGGAAGGATGTCCCCTTGCAAACAACCTGCCGCCCACACACACACACACACACACAGAGTCTCCAACAGCTGCTGTGCCGTCTATTGTAATTTGTGCTTGTGCACTCATTTGGTTTTGCTAACACAGATTAAAGCCTCATCACCACAATGCAAACAACAAAAAAATGACTGTGACAAGATCTTTTTTTTCCTCCTTACCTTTTTACTTCACCCCCCCTCTTGTGGTGTTCGGTGTTGCAAATTATCACCTGCTATAAACACATTTGGTTTTGACCTGTCTGTGTGTGCTGTAGCTTTCCCTATCGAATCAATAATGCAATGAATAGTAGTAATTTGTGCATACTTGTGAAATACAGTACACGATGTCGCAAACACATAATGTTGGCTCCTAAATTCATGAAATGTTGCTTCATATATTTGAGTTATGAGCAGCTTTTCACATCAGTGGGGACATGGTTTAATTTTACATTTTATCTTTTATATTTCACATTTCTACTGAACGAGGAAACACTGACAGCAGCAACTCATTTAAACGCTCCAATTCAAACAGTGTGACATTTATTCCTGCATGGATTAAAAATGCTCCTCCAGAATCTTCTAATGCCAGTGGAATGATACATTGGTAACAGTACAGGTGCTGTGATAGCACACAGGTATGCATGGTAATGTTAATCTGTAACATCTGAAGCTCTGATGTGGTGAATATCATGCACCTGACTGAGTCCATGAATCAAGACTAAACCTTTTTTTCTTTCTGAACCCACTGAGTGTTGAGCGACAGATTCACATTAATCCTGTCAAATCACAATCAAACAGGCAGATAAAATCAAAGTGCACGCAGCCTGTCGAGTTCTTGTCTTACCTGTGCAGGCTCTCCTCGTGTGCTGGTGTGTGGTTTTAGTCCGAGCAGCAAACTGCTTCCTGAGCCTCCA
This sequence comes from Brachirus orientalis, assembly GCA_016785285.1. Taxonomy (NCBI): domain Eukaryota; kingdom Metazoa; phylum Chordata; class Actinopteri; order Pleuronectiformes; family Soleidae; genus Brachirus; species Brachirus orientalis. The sequence goes on from JAFBJR010000570.1 coordinate 1,611,157, forward strand.
CCTTCAAGTTACAAGTAGCTCCCAAGTTAAAGGAGGTGGGAGAGGAAAGGCCCAGCTCCTCCCCCGACACTGAGAGCAAAGTGCAACTTCCTGGTGTTCAGGATGGCGGGACAGAGTGTCCGAGGTTTAGTGCAAGTGCTGCCAAACGTTGCAGTGAAGGGATCGGAGTGGGCTTATAAAGGAACATTCTCGGTAGCGGTTATGGAACACCTTACTGGCTCAGGGAGCAGCACTGTGGAGACAAAGAAACTGGTTCTGCAACTTGTCAGGCAGATCACAGCGGTGCTGCCCGGCCAGTGAATGAATAAGGGAATGACTGTAGTGCACATACTTACCCAGGTGGAGGGGTCGCGTTTAAACTGATGGATTAAAAAGCCTCAAAACTGGTTCACATTATTGGTCTGATGGTGGTTGTTCCTGAAGCCAACCAGGAAGTGAGAATATATATAATAACCACTAGTTGGCTACTCCGCTGGTTGACTTTAAATAGAAGTCTGTGCGGAAATGAGTCTAATTCTCACAATTTTATTGGCAGCTTAGTTGAGGATAATAAATATATATATTTTTTTTTTTATCCTATTTAAGTACTTTGACCTGGGTTTTATTTGTGTACCAGCTAAGAATGACTCAAGGCCACATTTTCATTTCCACTACAATATTGATACAGATTCTATAACATAATATCAGTCCGATACATTCTTTTTACAAAACTACACTAATCATTCTTGTTGTTTTTTTCTTCTTTTATTTTTAAATACGCCCACATAGCTCTTATGATCATTGCAGTACTGCAGACATGTGAATTTCTCACTCACATTCTGGTCATATGATGTCGGTGCCACATAGTCTTTACAGCATTTACTGTGTGTGATATTAATTGTTTATGGTTCATGGCGGATTTCATGTTTTTTCTTTTTTCCCCGATATGCTATACAGAGATTCTAACCAGTATCAGACTAATACTGATACCGAATATCCTATCAGCTCATCATTGGCACCAGCACATATAATGTGGAGCAGGGATGGGCAATATTTTTCCCAGAGGACCTCAGTGTTTTAAAAAAGTTTTCAACAAATAATAATAATTTTACTCATTTTTATATGCAACATTTTGAAAGTGAAAATGCTGTAAAAAATAAAAAAAAAAATGTATCTGTGACATAACATCACTGATACCTTTACTTTCCTGTGACTATTTCAAAATAAAAGCCTGGCTGTGTTTCACTTGTTAAATGCTATTGTGAGACACGTCTCACCATTTTAGACTTTGACCCAAAATATTTAAATGTCCACTCTTGGTTTAAAGAAACAACATTCTGAGGCAACTTTTCTGTTTCTGAGGCTGTTTCTCATCTTAGTTCTGATTCTGTCATCACAACTGCCGATATCACAAAGCTGATCTATCACTTGAACTGAGAAAGAGTCAACTTGACGTAACCTGTGAGATAAAACTGGTCTGTGGGCCGGGTCCCGTCCCAGAGCCTTATGTTGCTCATGTGTGATGCAGATCACACAGAGAAACAGTAGATACTTTTACAAAGAGTGCAACACATGACATGATAAAAATCACCTTGCTGTATGGATTTCCAGGATAGACTGAAATCAGTCAGTAAAGTAAATGTGCCAAAACACATGACAGAATTAAAGGAAGGTCTTATTTGCAACACAGAGCATGGTAGGGAAAAAAATGATAATTATAATGCAAAGGAAAGATGCGATTGGACAGGTCTGTTGGAAAGACCTTGATGGATGGGCTAAAATATAGAAATGTAGAATATCCACACAGGATTGTATTCCAACAGAAAATATAAAACAACACTGAGTAGAAGAAACCAACAAAGATGACGCCATCTTTGCTTCAGAAAGCTGTACGCAGCATTAAATCTATTCAGTTCTGCAGGATAGCACTTTTTTGTAGAAATTCATCATTTCATTTCCAGAATGTACAATAATAGAGTATGACAGAGTTACAGGGATACAAAGCAAGCACAAAAAACAAAAGCAGTGGACATGAAAGCTGGGTGGTAAAATTTAAAAAAAAAAAAAGCCAAAAATATGGTAACAATACTGGAATAGAAAATGAAACTGGACAACATCCAAAAGATTCAGATTCAAAGTTTGTTGTCATATGCACAGTAAGTAAAGTCTATGTTAAAATAATAATAAATTAATAAGACAGAGTAAAAGCAAATTAAAAGGCAACATGTGAAAAATGCAATAATGTTAGAAACAAAGCTGGTGTATGAAGGAGGATGTGCTGGAGCCAGAGGAAAGAGAAGGGAGTTACCAGTTTAAAGGACACACATGGGCTAAACTACACACAACTATACATAAAAGATCTAGTTCACTTTTGGATTTAAGAATTTTCCTTTTCTTTTAAGCTAAAAACTCCAGTCCGTTAGGTGACGCCAATGCGCGTATCCGTAGATTACCAACCGACAAAACAATCCAACGAAGAAGAATAGCAAACTATCGAGGGCAGCAAAGAAGAAGAGTCAACTTCCGTTGTGTTTCCTGTATTTGGTTACGGATTTATTTTGCGGTGCACTAAAAATATGAAGTTTAATCTTGAAAGCTGCTCCGTAATCTCCCGGAGAGTCGCGCCGCGGACACGGAAGTCAGTTAGCTTAGCCTGTTAGCGAAGCGGCGTCATCGTGACGCTGCAGTTTTGAGTTTGACCGGACTGACAAACAACTGAAAGTGCCTCTAACATCTGTGGGGTGGATGGAACTGTTGCGACTCGGATGTTTTCTTGTTTTGAATAATAATAACAGGTAAATAACAATTGTCTTCTGACAAAACAACAACAACAGCAATGCCCCTCGCCCCGGCAAACCAGTCCCAGCTGATTCGCTCCAGCCAAAAGGACGAATATTATCAAACCTTCCTGAGAAATAACGCCAACGAAGCGTTTCAAACACTTGCTGGTAAGTTTATTATAGTGTCTTACTCCACGTCTGTCTTATCAGTCAAAACAGGTGCCTTCTCTCCTCTAATCTCCTATAAATTGCAAAACTCATCCGAAATATTTCATTTTATTGGGTTCAGTCATTGCTCAGATCAGTGCACTGAGTCGCTGAGTAACTTTGAGGTGTGGAAAAACTCGTCCACTAATAATTATTTAGTCTAAGAATTTAACTGTACCGTCTCCTTTGAACCAGTTGAAATACATTTCGGATAACTGCAAAGTGTAAGCTGTTCATTGCTAACATACAGTATATGCATACACCAGCCACTTTATTAGGTACACCTAATACACTTTACTAGGTTCTTCTGAGCGTCTCTACATGTCTAAATGTAATCATGCAATCACAAGGTAGCAACTCAAAACATTCAGACATGTAGATGGTCACACACGGCAATCTATAGTGTTCACTGGTGCCAATCTGAGCTGACACAGGGCAAAAGGCAGGTTGCCAGTCCGTCACAATAGAGACAAACAACCATCCACTCTCACAGTCACACCTACTGGCAATTTAGAGTGGGCAATTTAGTGTCCAATTGGCCTAATTCCCAAATCTGTATGTTTTTGGACTGTGGGAGGAAGCTGGAGAACCTGGAGAAAATCCAGGCACACACGGGGAGAACGTGCAAACTCTGGCCTTTGTTTCAAATGGGTCACGAACCCGGGTCTTCTTGCTGCAAAGGCAAGAGTAGTTGGGTGTCACTCGTGCAAGCTAATTTACTTACTGATTGCAGGATTCCTCTGTACCTAATAAAGTGGTCCATTGGTGTGTTGTTCATGCTCTAAATGAGGACTGTGATCTTGGCAGCACTTGCATACGCTTCAAAATTAAGGTTTTTTTTTTTTGTTCTTTTTCCCTGTAGGATCTAAAAGATGGCTGGACTGGAGGAAAGAGATAGAGCTGTTATCAGACCTTGTATACTATGGATTAACTACGTTATCAGGTATTTGCTCACCAAACCTTTGTACTTACAGTCAGGATTTTCTGTAATAAGGCTAGAGCAATTAATGATTGATTACTCAATTAATCGTCAACTGTTTTGTATTTAATTTGAATGTTTTTAATAGTTGAAACAAGTTCTGTGATTTGTCAGCTTCTCGAATGTGAATATTTTCTGGTTTATTTGCCCGTATAACAAAAGAAAATCACAGCACAGGGCAGTTCAGATGCTCAGGATCTTGGCTTGTTCTTGTTCTTCTACACCTGCTCTACATACAAATTCTTTCCATTAATACAGTAATCATGTTTAAATGTCAGCAGGGGTTTGAAGAGATGGAGAGTTTGCCTTGGGCTATCTGTCATTTTGATCCCGAAACATTAATATTTTAACAAATTGCAGACAAAACTACACAATCAGCTACTTTTCCAGTGATCCTGCCTACTGTAGCTATAACTTGAGGCATTTTTAACTATCCATTCCATTATAGGCACCTTTTCATTTGAATCATCCTCCTCACCAGGTTACCAAACATTAGGGGAAGAGTATGTCAGCATTATCCAGGTGGACCCCTCTAAACGGCAGATACCCTCTCCGGCCAGACGTGGCCTCTTAGTCCTCTGCCATGCATTCTTGCCTTATCTCTTGGACAAGGTCCTGGTGTGTCTGGAGAATGAGCTGGAAGGTGAGCAGGAGAGCTTCAGCAGCATGAGGCGGCGACAGGCAGCATCTGGGACATGGAGCCTGGAGTCCTGGCTGAGGAAGTGGATGCAAAGGGCAGTGGGGCTGTTGTCAGAGTCCCAGAGGAGAGCGTGTCTGCCAGCTATCTTAGTCCTACATCAGGGTCTGACCCTCCTCCACCAATTCCATGTGGCCCTGTTCTACATCAGCGGCTCTTTCTATCACCTGTCCAAGAGGACGGCCGGTATAAGCTATGTAGGTCATTTTTTTTGTTATACATATATTCCTCATTAAAAAGAAAAGAAGACAATTTTTTTTTATAAGTAGGTCATGGAGTGTCAGAAATAATTTTTCATTTATACCTGACTCAAATGAATGCTTCCCTGCAACAAAATATTAAGACTGCTGTCAGCGTTTCTCCCTGATTTTCTGACTGAGAGACCCATGGCACCGGGCAACCAGGAATAGTAATGATTATTTTATTGTTTATAGGTTTCAGTAAAATACACTAAGGGTGTCCTCAGTGGAGATGTTTTTCACACTCAGCTAAAACTCAACTAAAGTAGATATTTACATATTTACATTTGTAGAGCTGGTGAAAGCAGAATATTTTTAATTTACCAAACACTTTCAAATGTGTTCTTACCCTTTGATCTCCATAATAAGTAATACAATTATGTCTTCTATCCTTTTTGAGCATAATTGGAGTTAAATAGACTGCATATGTATAGTGTTTCCTCATTCCTTAACCACAGGATTACTATGTATTTGTAATTTACATGCTGATGGTGCAACATCAGGAGCAGTTAGAGGTTCAGTGGTTTGCTCAAGGTGACTCAAACATATTCTGGTCACCAGATGGCCACTTAACCTCCTGAGCCATGTCACCCTATCTGCACAGAAAACTATTTTTGTTAATGAAGAACTTTAGATAACATTGAGACCAAGTTAAACAACCATATTATATATACAGTAACATGAAAAGTCACAGGTCTGTAATGACCATAAAGTATAATTATTTCTCAATCATTTTTTTATTGGAACACATCCGGAAAATATAGGAAGCATGCAGTCTCATTAAACCTAGAGTGGAACCTAATAATCTTTACTGGTAAAACTTGTGTTTGTCCTATTATTTCATGTCGACAAACATCTGTGAAAAAGATCTATTACAAAAGGTTTATTCCTGACATGCTTGATCTTTACATACACATGTTGTATGAGACTTAAACTCTTTAACACTTTGCAAATATATAAGACCAATTTTCTGTCATTCATTCCAGTCCAAATGTCAATGATCATGGAATTTGACAGATAAAGCTGTTGATGCCTTGGGACTTTTGCACAGTACTTTGCATTAATATTTTGTGTGTGTGTGTGTTTGTGTAGCTGCGTGTGATGGGATTGGACAGCAGTGACAGGACCATCAGGAGCAGTTACAGGCTGCTGGGCACAGTGTCCCTCCTCCAGCTTGTCATCACTGTCAGTCTCCAGCTCAACAACCTGAGACAGAGACAGAGAGCCAGGAAGGAGTGGAAGCTCTACAGGAAGCTCAGGTACTGAACTGGCTGCCTATGTACGCTTCATCTTAACGTGTCACAATGTTGGACTGAAGCAGCTGATCTGCATGTTAAGTAACTATCCAGTGTTGGAGTGAAGAGTTTTGTCAGGATTTTTTTTTTAACAGAGTCCTAAACAAAGACCCTGTTCGGACTAAGGATGAGCCGATATGATACTCTGTATCGGTCCAATACTGGCCAAAATCACTGGATTGGCTATCTGAAAGAGAGAAACCAAATCCAATACTATCCACAAAAACAAAATATCACATAAATGCTTCACGAAGCACAGACTGTAAAAATGAATATAAAAAATCAGTAACAACATTTTAACTAATTTTATCTTTGGAGGAAGAATACTTTACTGTTTTTATGTTTTTAAAATGCATAATGTTTTTAAAGTGGTGTCAGTTCAACAGTTTAGTAGTTTTCTTAACAAACTTAAAGTGTTTTTACATCTTTTAAATACTTATCTATCTATCTATCTATCTATCTATCTATCTATCTATCTATCTATCTATCTATCTATCTATCTATCTATCTATCTATCTATCTATCTATTATCTATCTATCTATCTATCTATCTATCTATCTATCTATCTATCTATCGTCAAGATTGTTTATTGGACCTGATATTAATTTCTGTTTTGAGTGATGTGATCACAAGTTCAGCAGCATACTGTCACCAATTAAAAATGACTTAATAGGGCTTAGAGAGTGTCCAAATAAATACTATTAAGTAATATAATAAAGAGCAGATGTTAAAGGCTGATTGTACTTAGTCAAGATTTCCATTTATCATTTGTTGAACAGATACAAGCAGGTCAATGCAGGAATCAGCGGGCTTTCTCTAAGTGAAGTGTTGTTGGAGAGACCTCTGTGAATACTGTCTGTGTCTTCAGTCCTCAGCGCAAAACAAGCTCGAGTCCCAAAGTCGCCCGCTGTATCCTCTGTCTGGAGGAGAGAAGACACTCGACCTCCACACCCTGTGGACACCTGTTCTGCTGGGAGTGCATCACAGAGTGGTGCAACACCAAGGTCAGGATATTTGCAGTCAACACTACTCAGGCTTAGCAGCTTTTTCCACATCCATGGTGGCACAGAAGCGAAGCAGTGAAACCTGTTTACTGGTTATTAATCAAACTAAACAGGATTTCATTTCAATCATTTACTTTTTTGGCTCGTGTCCATTAATGTTTCACAAGACGTAATAATACTTTAAAACTACACACCAGCAGTGAGCCAAAATAAGATTAAGCTCCTATGTTAATAATGACATAACATAAAAGTAAATATCCATTATCTTATGTCACATCAAAGTCAACACTCCGTAATAAACACAGTCAAGCTTTAAGCACAATCAACAATTATGTAAAACGAAGTTTATCCAGTAAGTTCATACGGTCTTTTGTTATCTGAACTTTTCTACATGAAATAAATCTGTTACAGCTTCACTTGAATTCAGCTAAGATTCGTCAATCGGGACAGAATTCCTGACAGTTTTGATGCTTTGACCGCTGTTGTTGCAGGATAAATAAAATAAAAATGTTCAGTATTTCTCATGATAATGGATAATGTTTTAATGAGACTGAGATCATCTCACATAGAGAAACAGTGTGAAATCATTTGCATCACATGTAGATTAGAATTTGGTAATTTTTAGAAAACAGTTGTTAAATGTTGCTATTACTAAATTTACCAGCAGGTGTCAGTGTCTCCATATGGTAATCATCAACCCCTCCACGTGAACAGACTGAAAAACCTTAGCATTACTAAGACATTTGATAAGTTAGTTTAGCAGCTCATTTTAACAGGATTTTAGTAAATAGCAAATTGCCTGTATCCATTTATGGCCGGAAACTAAAAATTATTCTCATAATCATTTGATTATTTTCTTAGTTGATCATCTAGTTGTCATATGGAGCAAAGAAACCAGTAAATATTCACATTTAAGAAGCTGAAAATATCTGATAGCTTGATTTAATTACAAAAAAACCCACTCACACCAATTAATTAACACTATAGTTTTGTCTTTTCGCTACTCCCACTCACAACCTGTTTTACCACTGAACCATACACACAGTGACTTTGTGTTAATCATGTTTGAATTAAAACTGGCTCAGCAAATGTTTACTGAGGAGAGAACAGAGCTTGAGTAGCTGACATGGTAAAAAAAAAAAGTTGTACTGATAAAATCCATGTAGACTTTCTGCATCTGAACTTATGCGTTTAAATGTTAATAATTGTGTGTGTTTGGTTTTTTGCTGCTCACAGGCTGAGTGTCCTCTGTGTCGGGAGAAGTTCCAGCCTCACAGACTGGTTTATCTGAGGAACTACAACTAGGAGCACAGAAACATACACATACACACACACTTGCACACGCAGTGTTGGAACGCAAAGCTTTGTAATAACTACCTCTAAAGAACATATCAATACTGTTGCATTCATGACATAGGCTGTGTTCCAACATACTGTAGTTTCAGGTTTAACCAGGTGTTTTCATTTAATTAAACAATTGTTTTTGTCTCTCTTAATTATTTAAATATTACTTTTATATAAAAATAAAGATTGTTAATAAAATGCAGTTAATGTCTAAATACATTGCTTCTGTTGTTCTGTCGATTAAAGCTGAACATGGACACATGTCAGCTGATGTGGTGTCACACAACTAAATATCAAACGTGGGACATTAAAGCAACAAGTGTGATAATGGCATGCATCCAGTATGAAATTTTTGATAAACTCGTCATTTACACTTTTTCCAGTCCATATTTGCATACATTTTCTACTAAAATGTTATATTTCTAATAGGACAATTTATACTACCGTGTTAAATTTTCACCAGCAGATCCTAATGATTCTCAATGGGGTTCAGATCTAGACCCTGTGGAGGCCAATCCATGTGTGATAATGTCTCATCCTCACAATATGAGCCTGATCAATCCTGGCATTATCATCGTAGAGTATTTACCCCCCAAAAACCTGGACATTCAGTACATTTAGGTCATTAGCTGAACTTATATTTTGGGGTCAGATAACAACACTTATCCTGGACAAAAAAGTTCCCTCATACTTTCTCATCTTTAGCTGAGAAGGTGGATATTGTGCTGATGTTACAGAAAGGTTTTTTCCATGCATGTAAGGAAAGTAACAACACATCAAATCAGCCTAATTGACTATTGTTAAATCACCCTTTCAATTTGTGTGCTTATTTTTCTTTTTTGTTGTCACATCGACTATAACACCTTTTACATGTGCACACCTCAAACATAATTACTAAAACCCTAACCTTAACCTAACCCTTCACCATAAAATGTAATATATGGTATAGGGACTTGATTTTTATCCCCATAAGGAGGCCAAGTGTAAACAGATTTAGGTCCATACAACAGGTACGCACACACTCACTCACTTCTGACACACAGCTCTACCCTCTTTTCTTGCTGCAGGATAAGTAAACAGTTGTGAGTCATGTGGTCTGAGGATGATGCTCTCATTAGACTTTCTCACAGAGATGTACATAAAGGATATGAACAGTTTCTTTCTTCAGCAGCTCAACAATGGCACCAGTTTTAAAATAAGTGTCTCAGGAAATTACTATGGACTGAAAAGAGGCACGAGAATAATGAACAGAATTTATAGCCGCTGGCATATCATCGCTCCTAAAACCCTAGTAAAGGGTGGCACTCTTTACTACATTATGGGCCAAATGTAATGATATCTTGTTGTATCAGAGAAGGAGGAGGACAAGAATGAAAGGTAGGTTTGCGTTCATTCAGTAATAATATCAGGATCATCTGTTAACTTCTTCATGAAGGTGATGGAGTTTGAACCAAAGTTTATCCTCTTTCCAAATGGTTCTGTATTCTGTAGATTTATAGTGTTTCTGCTCCCATCCTATTTTCCTTGCATCCATCAATAGCAGGACTCTTGGCAGTTGTCCGACTTGTAGCGTTAATGTTGCTGTAACACTGAAAATGACTCAACAGAGGAAAATCCATGCTTTCATGTTTCCTCCTGAGGTGTTGCAATCGATTTCACGTTCAAGAGTTAAGACATGTATAAATTAGGCAACATCCAAAACCGACACCCAGGTGTGTTGGCAGAGGGAGGATACTCGCTCTTTTATCTCTTCATTTTAGCTCCTTGACGAGGCTGCATTTAATTAGCTGACCAGTGACTGACCAGAGTGTGTGTCCAGCAGTGTCGTTTAGTTTTACTGTGTTCATAGAGCAGGTCTGTCTCTCTTACCGTGTCAGAATGGCAATGAAATTTACGGGGGACTGTTTTTTTGGCTTCCTCTGTGTGGGTGTCGTTATTGCAGGTAAGTTCATTCATCAATAAAATCAGTTATCAAAGAACAAGTTGGGAAGTGAATTTTAAATGCGAAATCTCTCTTCTTCTCCTTAGCTTTCCCAGCCGCACAGATCACTATAGGTAAGAGATTCTTTTGAGAATATACTTATATATACACTATACTGTAGTATACTACACTCTGATGTCATCTACTATAATATATATTACTTTCATAATACCTAACTATGCCATAGTATACTGTACTATACTGTAATTTAGCACATATATGCTGTATTATACTATGTTATACTGTACTGTAATGTGCCATAATATACTTCACTGTACTATACTTAACTATAACTTACACACCATACTATGTGTTACTCTGTTCTATACTGAGCTGTAAAATACCGTAATGTGCATACTACACTAACACTGGACTATACTATACTATACTGTGCTATGCTTAACTGCAGTACACTCAGTCACACTTATCTTCTGCCACTTTATCCTCCACGTGAGGGTCGCGGAGGCGCTGGCGCCTAATCCCAGGGACATAGGGACAGACGACACAGAGACAGGAAACCATCCACCCTCACATTCACAACTACATGTTTTTGGACTGTGGGAGGAAACAGGAGAACCCACAGAAATGCAGTATACTTAACTGTAATATTCTCTTCTATACTTTCAGCCACAGTATTAAAATATATTAAGATGTTTATATATATATATATATATATATTTTTTTTTTTTTTTTTTTCAGGTAAAAAACAGCGTAAATTTACTTGTATGTTCAGGGGTGAGGAAAAAAGTGAACATGTGCAGGCAACATAGGAGAATTTTAATACTTTATTAAAATCAGCTGCTGGGATTTAGTCAAATGAATGGATGGACCAAATACATCCATGTACATATTTGTAACCATTCTTTGTGTCTCTGGCTCTTCGTAAACAGGTGCAGTGTACTTACATGAGTGTCCAGCATCACCTGGTATCCCAGTGTATGTGATAGTGTGTGGGATATGTGGCCTGCTGCTGATGGCCCTGTTTGCTTTGCCTAAGATCCTCTGCCCAGCAGCTTTAGACAAGGTTTGCACTGTGTGCATCATCATCCTGCTCCTGTTTGTCCTCATCTGGTTCTTCTATGGTAACTACAGCCCAGTCCTCAGGACCACATGCTGGTGTTTTACGTTTCTGCAAACCATAGAGATGTGTGAGCTCGTGTATCAGAACCAAACCTGTGTTATTTTCTTTATATGAAATAATGGCGGTAAGACCTATTGATGAAGACCTGGAGCTGGAACTATAGCAACCCTTAACTCTGTACTGACATTTTAACAGTGAGGTTAGAACTGGAAAGCTATGTCCACATTTTATACACAGTTTATGGTATGAAACAATTTGCTAATCAGGTAATATTCCAGCTTTTTCTGCACAGAATATATAAGTGTACTGTTTTCCATGGTTTGCAGAAAAGTAAAACAGCAACCTTTTTTCTGGGAAGTCTAAGTTGAGAATATGATGACTGTGATTTATTGGTTTTGTGTCTTTCTTTCTCTGTTTTCAGGTAGTTACCTGATTTATTCTGTATATCCACCAAACTATGAGAAGAATATCACTAATCCGGACAGAAACAGCAGCAACTTCTTCACTTCAACCGAACCTGACAACAAGCTTGCTCCCACTCTGGACAACCAGAACCAAAGTCTGCTAAACCTTAACCAGAACCGGAGCCTTATAAACCTGACTCAGGTGATCAAAAACAACCAGACTTTGGAGAGACTGATTGATAATTCAACTATCACTAACATCAGCAGTGAGCACCTGAAGGCACCACAAGCACAGCGTGACATGTCTGCTGTGGCGTACTGTGACAAAACTCTCTATCTACTGAGTTTCTGGACCACAACCCTGGTTTATGTCTTGGTAGGACACGCATTGGTCATCTCATTGTGTCTGTATGGTTGCATGGCAGTTCTAAACATGCTTTCAAAGTATTTGTTGTAAATCTTAACTGGGACCAGAGCCTTCAAAACCTACAACTAGAGCCTCCGAAAATGATCCGAAAATTGTGATGGTCAACATTTTGATTTGTTATCTTGCGATAAAGAAAAAATATTGTAAGATAATAACTCAAAAATATTGAGATAGTGAGTCAAAACTTTGGAAGTCAAGATCGTGACTCGTGAGTCATTATTTGAAGATGGTACACATCTTGAACTTTTGAAATAGAGATTTTAAAAAGTAATTGTTTTATTTATTTATTATGGCAGTTCTAAATCTTAGCCTGAACCAGTGCCTCCGAAACCTTAACCAAGACCAGGGGATCAGTAACAAAACGACCCAAACTTCAGCCTTTACCATCATCAGCAGGGAGAACCACAAGGACAGTGTGTCTTATCTGCTCTGTCGCACTGTGACAGAACTTTCTACCTGTTTAGTTTCTGGACCACAACAAACAGAGAAACTCACTGCTAATCATGTTTTGTCCATGTGGTTTTATGGCAATTGCAAACATGCATACGGCCAGTAGCAAGGAATGATTCACTTAGAGAGAACTTTAACAAACACATTGTAAAAATTACAAAAACTCACCATTCTAACACCTGGAGGATATACAGGAATGGATGTGTGTGTATGTTGTTTTTGTGTTTCTGCTTCCCATTTTGTGCACTGGTATTTTATGTTTGTTACATGTAAGTAGTGTATAATTATTATTTTTTTGCTATTAAACTATTTTGAACTCATTGAACTCTGTTGCTGTGCCATTGCACTACACAAACATATAAACACATAAAAAAAAAATAGCAACAGATGTTCCTTCCAACATACTTATCTTATCATTAACATACAAAGAAAATTGTAGGACAACAATAAAATGAACCAATCACGTCTTAGAATTAAGGAATTAATGTTTCACTTGGTCACAACATTGCATATGTGAATAAAACTTAAATGAAAGATTTGAAAATGTCCTCATTAAAGTTCTGAAACACACGTTTCATCTTGCCTTAACAGAAATGGTGATGCAACTGATTTCCTCACAAACATTGCACAATAACACACCAGTCATGTTGAAGTCAGTGGTGTGTAATGATGATTCATTTGTTTCACTCACAAAAAAATAAAAACATAACAGCGATACGAAGCTGTACATAGAATACGATCCACATAAATAATAATGAAAGACTTTATTTTGAGACAGAATTTTGATAAATTGAGAGTAAATTTTGTGATGGTCAACATTTTGGTTTGTTATCTTGCGGTAAAGAAAAATAATAACTCAAAAATATTGGCATAGTGAGGCAAACCTTTGGGAGCCAAGATCGTGACTCGTGAGTCATTATTTTAACATAGTAAACATCTTGAACTTTTGAAATAGAGATTTAAAAAAGTCTTGTTTTAATTATTTATTTGTTTGTTTTTATTTATTAATTCATTTTTTCTTTTATCAATCAATTAATTATATTTTTCTGTATTTATTCGTACATTTATTCATTTCTGTACTCGTGTATTAATTTGTAAAATATATTCATAATATAATTAATTAATGTTTTATTTACGATTTATTATGACGTCATTACTCGTCCTCCATGGCGTTCCACAATATAATGGGGTATCAGTTACGTCAAATGCAATCAAATGACATAAAACACATAGTGTGGACAAATAAGTGATGATGATGATAATAATAATAATAAAGAAACTTAAGATAATAATATTAAACTGGTGTTGTGGTCAATAAGCTGCCTTCACTTCACTTCCTCCTGCAGGGGCGGGGCTACACTTGTCAGGGGCGGGGCCACGCTGGTCACATGACAAACATTGAAAGCTGCTTCTGCTGCTGCTGTGGCTGAAGCCTGGACCATAGAGCTGCTGCTGCAGGTTGGAGAGAGAGATTATAGAAAATATTTTCACTGCACTGTCTTTAAACCTGTCTGTGTGGAATCTGCTGCTGCCAATGAAGCGAAATGTTAACTATTCCTGATCGATCCCGACCGTAGTCAGGAAAAACAGGGGAGATCTCAGTTTACGTTACGTCTCCAGGGCCGAAGTTATACTTCGGAGTTAACTTCCCTTCTGATACACTTCTAACAGGTAGGCAATGAGCAACAACGAGCTGCGGCCACCGCCGACTGTCGCACGCACGCACGCACGCACACACGCACGCAGCATCTTAAAGGGACCTGCATTAGTGTGCAACAGAAAGATACGCGTCTTTTCCCGTCTTTTTTAAACACAGGAAATGTCTCATGTTGACTCAGAAGCTAAAGGTAAAAAAAAAAAAAAAAGCAAAATGACATCGAGCCTGGACTTTGCATTATTCATTCTTGTAGAATAGTGATTTGTCAAGTCAGCAAACAAGAAGAGCACACACTTCCGGGTTGTGTGGGTTATTTGTTTTAAGGCAAAAGTTCTGCAGGGACGCACAAACAACCTTTCATGCACGTAAGACTTACCTGGCAGAATACGTAAGTTACGTAATTTAACATGTAGCCGTAATTGTATTTTTGAATTAAAGTCCTCTGTCGAAATTAACACCCACCTCCCTTCAAGTTAACACGGAGGGGCGGGGTTCGAAAAATCGATATATCGTGATTTCTTTTTTTTTTTTTTTCTTTTTTTTTTTTTTTTTTTTGAAAAAAATCATTAAAAATATGACGATTCTCTCCCAGAATCAATATATTTCTACTAGTTTAGATAACAGATACAGCTACATGTTTCCAGTTTACCTCGAAAAGTATTGCAAGTTCTGTTTATCAAGGTGATATCTGCAATCCAGGGATTAAAAACCAAATATTTTAATCTAGACTCACGTTTGTGCTGGGTCATGTTTTCAGAGCCTCTGTACATTCTTAACAGGCAAAGAAGCCAAAACCAGACAAACAAAACAAAAGTCTACTTGGCTTGATTGTTTTTATTTTATTATTTGTAGCTGACTGACATTTTACATTTTACTCACTTATGAGTTCTAACAAAGTCACAATGCTTGTAGAATGTTCACACTGTGTACACATTTTTGTTCTCAGAAACTTGATAATTGCTGTTAAATAACACTTTATTTGACATGTTTTAGTGTTTTGATCATTGATTTCATGTATTTAATATTTGGTTTATCCATATTTCTCCATTCTAAATATACAAATGAACAGTGTTGTAGCAAATTGTAGAGACAGACCACAAGAGTTGTTAAAGTAATATCCATTTAAGTTGAGCAATTTAACTTTTTTCTTATAAAACATGTTATGTTGTATGAGGAAAGATCACCCAGTCTTCTTTGTTGAGTGTAGAAAACTGTAAATAAGGACTAGGGTCGAGGTCTGCACCATGTGATGTGACTGTACGATCGATACACGATCATGTAATATTCCACTGTTCACAACCTGAAATCAATGTTTTTCCTCTGAAAGGAATAATGTCAGTGTTGAAGCTGAAGGAGTGTCGAGAGAGGATCCGCAAGGAACTGGATGACGTAGTGAACTTCTGGCTCAAATACTCTCACGACACTGAACACGGGTACTGAAAAGAATAACTGCACTTTCCCAGCACCATAGAGCAGTTTGCAGTCTGTAGCCCAGTGATGAACTTCTACTTCTGCTTGCACTTCCTGTTTCAGAGGTTTCTTCACGTGTATTGGAAGAGACGGGAAGGTCTATGATGAGCTAAAGTACGTGTGGCTGCAGGGTCGTCAGGTAAGTCAACGTGATTGACGCTGTTAATGGACTGTGATCGGCTCCGTGACCAAACTCGACTCATTTCTTTCACAGGTGTGGATGTATTGTCGTCTGTACCGAACCATGGAACGCTTCCATAAACCTGAAATCCTTGAAGCAGCAAAAACAGGTGTGTGGAAGCTTAATTCTGCTACTTTCACCTGTTGAGTCAGATCAGGTCCAAGTCGTACGCTCACTCGTCTTCTTCTACTTTATCCTCCACATGAGGGTCGCGGGGTGGGCTAGACCCAGTCCCAGCTAACAATAGGGCGAAAGGTGGGGTATACACTGGACAGGGTGCCAGTCCATCACAGGGCCAGTTAGAGACAAACACTCCTTAAATGGACTTTGGAAGGAAATGGTAGAACCCGGAGAAAACCCACTCACACATGGGGAGAACATGCAAACTCCATGCAGAAAGATCCTTGTTTCCAACTGGGCCACAAATCTGGGTCAAGAGTGCTGACCACTGCACCAACAGTGTGGGCCCCAGGTCCAAGTCAGTTTTAGTAAAAGTTAAAAAAGTCTGTTTGAAACCACATAATTAGCATAATGCAAAGGCTGCACTTCTACATTTTATTTTTAGAGCCGCCACAATTTATCAATTGACCAATAAACCAGTAAAGTAATGACCAGTTCTGTGAATTAAGCTTAATTATGAATATTTTTTAGTTTGCCTGCTCATTGATGACAGTCATCGAGAAATCTATTGTTGGTCTTTGGCCTTAACAAAAATATTTGTGGCTTGTCATTTTGAAGTTTACGAAACACCACATTTTACAACATTTTCTGCATTTTATAGACAAAACAAGTAATCGGGAAAATAATCAACAAATAAGGCAACAGTTAAATTAATCATCAGTAGCAGCCATATTACATAAAAGTTCTCATTGTTTCATTACAGTAGTAATGGTACTTAATATTTTGACCGAGCGAGGTACTGCTGTTTTAAATCTGCACCATAGTGCAGTGGTCCTCACATTTTTATACCAAGTACAACCTGAGAAAATATTGAGCTCTCAAAGTAACACCATTATCACCAACATTAAAATACACTGGTGTAAATGGGCCGAGCAAAGTCAGCTGTGGACTTTTCACAGGAGGCAGATTTATTCACAATAAGATCATTTGCTCTCTCATCATCCTCCTCTTCCTCACATATACTTCAGACACCGGTATAGTGAAATTGGATTAAGATGGAGCGAAAGATAAGGTGACTCTAATTATTATTATTATTTGATTTGTTTAATTTTCTATGCACTGCCTTCAAAATTCATCAGCTCCACTCCGTCCACATACCCTGGTTTATACAGTAGAACAATATTCCTGATTTTCCTCCATGTACCACCAGAGGAAGCTCACGTACCGCTGGTGGTACATGTACCACAGTTTGAGAACCATGGCCATAGTGAGTACATTAAGCTTGACTGGAAAACAAAATATTGCAAATCAAGTAACAGTTGCATTATACAGTTCTTTGTAAACGCCTCCACCATTCTTCTTGTTTTTATGTCAGATTCTGTGATCATTGACATTTGGATTGGATTGATGTGACTGAAAGTGTCAATGAGTTTAACACAAGCAGGTTTTAAAATAAACCTGGTGTAAATCCACCGTTTTCACAGCAGGTGTTTGTCGACATGAAACAGTAGGACAAATCCAGGTTTAACTGTATGGTCATTTAAGGTACAGGTGCCGTGAAAATATGTGTTGTGAACTGAGAATTCCTCAGTGTGTGGTTGTTTTGGTCGTAGGAGGAGAGTTCCTCAGATTTGCTCGTGTGTCCGGCAGCAGCAGCAGCAGCGGTCAGTGGAAATGTGCCTTCTGCTTAACCCGAGACGGTAAAGCGGTCAAAATTCAGAGGACCATATTCAGCGAGTGTTTCTACGTCATGGCCATGGATGAACTGAGCAGAGTCACTGGTGACAAGGACATGCAAGTATGAACAGTAAAGTAATGTCATCATTCATTATGTTATTTCTATGTACTCCTGTCCCTCTCCTCATCACCATTCGTTTAATAATAACTTTATTTATACAGCACCTTTTAAAACTAAGTTCACAACAAAAGTAACGAGGAATAAAGGTATAATAATAATAATGGATATGAAGATTAAAATAAATAGAACAATTAAAAATCACGGTTTAGAAGCGTAAAATAATAAAAGCTGTCACTATAACGGGTCAGATGAATAAAGAAGAATAAATAAATTGTTTAGATTATTAGACGTAATAATTTAGACATATTACACAATTTAAATGCAAAGACACAGAATGTGTGAATGAAAAAAAATACACTAATGATGTGGAAATAAACTCTTTTGCAGTGGTCTATTGAATATTGGAAAACCACACTTGAGTAAAAGAACCTTACCATGAAATTAATGTGGTAAAATTTATAGTCAACTAAGGATCTAATATTTAATTTACTTGAGTATTTAAAGTAATTTTCTTTTAAATATGCTCAAGTATTGAAAGGAAAAAGTACACTACTGTTGGAATAATGTAAGAATTTTATGAAATACATAGTTAATTAAATGTAAAACATAAGCAATGTCTTCCGTCCCCTTGATCTCACTCTCCTGCCTTGGCTTTGACTTTAATGCAAGTCTGGTCTTGAATACAACACTGAAAACATGTCGTCGCTCAGGTACGATTCCCCTCTGCTCTGTTGTGTTTTTAGCTGGAGGCTGAACAGATGATGGACCAGCTGGTTTACTGGGTTCGAGTGGATGGGTCCGGCCTGGGCCGACCCCAGCTTCCCGGGGACGTTTCCACCAACAGCATGGCGGTTCCCATGATGCTCTTGTGTCTGGTGCAACAGCTCACTGAAGGCCGTGGTCAGGAGGTCGTTCAGAAATACAGAGAGCTGGGCGGCTGGTGCGTCCAACAGATTCTGCAGCACATCCAGGTACAGACACATTCGGCATGGATTCTACTCTGCACCAGAGGTCTCAAACCTGTGGCTCACAGGCCAAAAGCGGCCTAAAACTTGTCAGCAAGTGGACCGTGTGTCTCCAAATCGTGCAGTGAACAAAATTTTAACAACAACAGTGTAATAGCTTTCACGTTGGAGTCAGTGTAGTGGCATATGGCACATTCTATTTGTAGTTGAACATCTGAATTTCCCGTTCTTGTATGAGGAACGCTCCCTGAACTCAAATTTCCATCTCGGAAACTCAGACATGACTGCCACCGCACAACACTGCTACTTGTACCGTTAATAGAACTTCTGTCATGTTTGTTTCCCACTGGAACTCAGCAATAGAAAAGCTTTGGTAAGGCATGTGACCACTTTGGTACACAGTCAAATGTGACAGTATACTTATACCTTTTAAATTCACATCTGTTTTACTGCCTTTAATGACACGATGCTTAGATAAATACTATAAAAAAAGCATCATTGACGTTTTTGCCATTAATGGTCCTTCACTGTGACTCTGCAGCAGACGCTAAAATGTGTTTTTCCTGGTTGTTTGTCTTGCTCCAGAGAGATGGCACAGCGATTTTAGAGAATGTGTCAACAGATGCAGCGGAACTGCCGGGTTGCCAGGGGCGACAGCAAAACCCAGGTAAATAATCGTCTCTCTCCTCAGTCAGCCAGATAATCACAGAAAGTATATAGCGATCTCAGCTGCTTACTTCAACATTTTCCCTTCCTGTGGCCTTCACCACATGCTAACCCATGCTGACTCAGGTCATGCACTGGAAGCAGGCTGGTTCCTGCTTCAGTACAGTGCAGAGTGGGAGGACGACGAGCTCCAGAAAACTGCCATCAGCAAGTTTGTGGAGCTGCCTTTTCAATACGGCTGGGATAAAGAGCATGGTGGCCTTTTCTACTTCCTGGATGTAGATGGTCACTGCCCCCCACAGGTGAATCACTCCCTTCAGGAACAACGTGATGGGTTTTCCTGTAGACAGTGGATGTTTTTTTTTGCATTTTACAAACAGTAGATATTGTCTGTATGTGGTTGATCACCATATTTCCATGTGTGTGTGAGCAGTTGGAGTGGAGTATGAAGCTGTGGTGGCCTCACTGTGAGGCCCTCATTGCCTTCCTCATGGCCTACAGTCAAACCAAGAAGCCCGAGCTGCTGGAAAGATTCTCTCAAGTTTACGAATACACTTTCAGCCACGTGAGTGTTCACTGCTGCGCCGGCAAGGCACATTACTCATATGTGCTCTACACTTGTGCAGATATTCTCCTCCTCCTTTTGGTTTTGTTGTTTTCCAGCCTGTTGTGTTAATACTCCAAATTGCCTTTTTGGAGAGTGGAGAGAGTAGAAGTTGGTGTTTCTGTAATTATTACAAACAAGGAGTCTGATGAGATACTGTTGATAAATCTGAGCCTGCTCTTATTGCGAGTTTTCTGGAAGGACTGTGCCACAGTCTGTATAGAAATAAATCTGTGCATTTAAATATACTGTAGGTCTAATTAAAGTGCTTTGCATGTGCATTATTTTGCCTCTGTGCAGTTTCCTGATGCTCAAAATGGTGAGTGGTTTGGCTACTTGTCACAGGACGGGAAAGTGGCACTGGATTTTAAAGGAGGCCCCTTTAAAGGTAAGAACGTAACTGAGATGTAGATTAATCGTTAAAGAAGCTAACATTTTACATTAGTTTATATTACACATTTGTTTGTTTGTCACTTCTGGCTTTGGGCTTTTCTTTGATAAATTCCCCTGTTCGCTTGCATGTGGGAATGTTGGAGAAAGAAGATGAGTTTGGCGTTGTTCTTTTCACGACACATCACTATTATCCATTATATAGCTTTGCTTTGTGTATCGTATTATTTTTTTTCATTCATCACTTTCAGTTTGTCATACATCAGCATAAAGTTATATGGACTGAAGGAAGACTTGTCTGTTTGTACTAAAAACACAAAAGTAAAAGCCATGGATGAAATTGTCGACAGAGAAGCGATATCTTCCGTCAGCTTTAATCTCTGTGTGAAACCAAGACTTTTAAATGACTTTGAGTTACATCAGTGAAAATAAAAGACCAGCGTTATAGTGGCGTGTTGGGGTGAAGCTGCGTGTTGCAACCAACTGAATAGCTTTTGCAAATAAACCTGATACAACATGGAAGACACAAAAGACAAGAATACACTTTATTTAAGTGTTACTTTTCAAAATATATTATACACATTACAAAGTGCTTCATGACATCACCAGGATAAAAAAGAGACAGGTCATGAAATATAAGTAAAATAAATAAAATTATCAAAATTTAGAGGGAAGATTTTTTTTGCAATAAATCAATACAGAATTATAACACCAATAAAATAAGGGAAGGTGCTCCAATAATAGTTTAAGCCCCTTAAGAAGGGACTTTACTGATCTGATCTCTCTAGTAAGGTTATTCCAGGGTTTTTGAGACTTAACTACTTAAAAAACTGTGCTTCCTGTAGCCATATATACTATAATTGAAGTTATTTATTTTAGTAAATGAGTAAAATCCTGTTCACTGACAAAATGCTCGTCCTTCCTGCAGGATTCTTCCATGTTCCTCGCTGCCTGTACATGTGCGAGCGCATTCTGGACGATCTACTGGCGACCGAGAAATGAGAAATGCAGATTGGATGGATTTTTCACTGGACTGAATTTGTTTTGTGGATCTGTTTACTAAATCAAGCCATTATAATCAAGTTACAAAGCAAAATCACCTTAATTTTCACTGTAAATTTACTGGTGTCATCACATCAAAAAAAAAAGTCCATGTGTAGTTATTTGTAAGACTGCAACTAACGATTAGTTTCATAAATCAATAACTCAATTGACCCATCAAGTTCTGCGCTAAAATGTCAAAAAAAAGGTTGAAAGTTGTCAAAATGAAGATGCCTCAACATTTTTCAATTTTAATGATTTCCTTTTCAAATGGAGCAATGACACCAGAACATTTACATTTAAGAATGTGAAAAACCTGAAATCTTGTTTTAGTTAATAGGAAGAAAAAATGCTTAAAACCGAATAATCAAATCATCAAAATAGTTGACGATTAATTTAGTAATCAATTAATTGAATAATCGTTGCAGCCCTAGTAATTTGTACACATTTCAAAACATTAATGTTGCAAACAAGAAACACTGGTCTTCTTTGTACATTTTCTGACACCAGAGGCAGAGTGCGTTCATCCTGATCAAAGTCGTTATTCTAAATCATTTTGCCTAACACCAACACCAACAATCACATCCACAGTATATGAAGATAACCGCTTCAGCTGGCTGCAGAAGGGAAATCTGCTCAGAAGCCACTGAGCAAACTGGATCCAGCTCTGTTCCGGTGTTTACACTGTTGACCTACGATGTCGCCTCCTCATCACACTCCCAAAGATGGTAACACTATAACCACTATAACTGTGACAAACACGTCTTTGTTTATCTCATCCATTCCACTCCATATGTTTACAGCTGTTGAAGTAAAGCTACAAGCTCTTAATGTTTGTGAAACACTTAGAATCTGTAGATTTTTTTTTTTACAGGCCAGTAAATGAATTGTATATTAAAATGTCACTGCTGATAATAAATGTGCAATTAGACTCGACACGTTGAATAGATTGTTCATTATTATCTAATGATGTCATGTTCAAGTTTGCAGAAAACTTTGTGAAATCAGTGCTTCGTCTAAAAAAGTGTGTGTGTACCCGGTATTCCTCATGTTGTGAGGAAATCTGTTTCCACGGTCACATTATGGGGGTTTGTTTTCCTTATGGGGACAAAAATCAAGTCCCCGCAATGTAAATTATTATATTTTAAAGTGAAGATATGTTTTAAAGTTAGGTTAGAGTTAAGGTTTAAATACTCACCCTGTCAGGAACCGTGTAGTCCTCATGGAGGCCAAAACCTGGCCCTAATGAAGCAAAGTGAACTGGTTATATTTAGGGCTTAGATTTGAGTCGTGGGTATGGCTAAGGTTCGTGAAAATGTTTTATAATGGCTGCATAAACCTGGGTGAGTGTTCTTGTGTATGTATATCTTTGCGAGGACCAAAAAAAAAACATATAAACCATAGGGAGTAAGGACATTTTGGCCGGTCCTCATGTCTTTAAAGTGCTTTTTGGGGATTAAGACTTGGTTTTAGGGTTAGGGTTAGAATTTGGTTTACATTAGTGTTAGGGATAGACAATGAGTTGTGATGGTTGAAGTAAGGGGCTAGGAGAGTGTGTTATATCTATAAGGGTCCTGTTACATTTAGGAATTTGATAGGAATGACATAATGGGAAATATTAATTATTTTTTGTATTACCAGAAATAATGAAGATGATTTAGAGATATAACAATACAGTATCGATCATACGTCCGTCCATACTCCGGCCCAGTAGGTGGCAGTAGTGCACAAATACCCTGATTCGCCAACCGCCATTAAAAAACACATAGGAGACAATCGGAAGCCGAGATTGTTTTTTGTGTGTTTATTATTGTGATTTTGGCAACAAGTCGTTTACATTTCTAAATAGTATTATTATGATTTTTTTTTAAATAAATTAACAAATCAAAAACCTCAGAGTTTTGAGGAGTCTGACTGATTCTTCTCCGTCAGGCAACTGGCCTCACTCACGTCACCGCGGAGGGCTGGGTGAAGTCGGGCTCCTGGTGATGGTGTTGCGAGGGGTTTCTGTGGAGCTCGTCCTGGAACAACTGGACCGGCTGCCGCACCGCCAGCTTCATGGACCTGTGCTATCTCCGGAGGTTCCGCTGTCCCCACTGGACTTAAGTGGGATCATGATATTTAAAGCAGGAGAGGCAATAGAATCATCTCCCCGTGTCCACCTCACCATCACTGATCCAAGTTTTTAATGTGGACGCTCCGGCTCTGCAGTGCGGCCACTTTTGTGTGACCCACTACGGAAGCCGAGAGGTGCAATGTAGCGAAGTGACGGGAAGCGAAAGAGCCACAGTGAATCGTGTTTTCTTTAGCGATAACACATAAATTCAGTGAAGAAAATGGACACAGCCAAACTTCACATAAGCTTCGTCGTGGACTCTGCGGGCGGAAATAACAACATCCTGCGGACTTTGACGTCACTGTCCGCGGATTTCATTTGTAAACACCGTTATTAGCATTAGCCGGTGCCACACTGTTGGCTTTCCTCCATTTTCACATTTTCACAAGTCATGTATTCCACAGGAAGAGCAGAGGACACCGGTCACAGGTACGGACTTAATATAGATATGAAATAATATAGATTCACTGAATGAACTGAATGTAGGTCTGAAGCGATTCATCGAGTAACTCATTCATCTATTTTGATAATCAGTTCATCGGTTTGAGTGTTCTTGTCAAATTAAAAGAACATCAAAACTTTATAATTGTTGGCTGGTGGACAAAATAAGACATTTGAGAAACACATTTTATGGACCAAACTTGATTAATCGAGAAAATATTCAACAGATGGATAGATTATCAAAATAATCCTTAGTTGCAGCCTTAATTGAAGTTCATCTCAATCTACTCAACTTCTTTTGTGTAACATGCCATTAGCATCACATGTACTAATAAACAACCACATTCATGTATTTTATCACTCATGGCTGCTCTATTCCAACAGTTTCATAGACCAGAGTTTAGCAGCAGGAGCATTTAACACTTTGTCTTTGAATTTTATTACGTATTACATTTAGTTATTTGAACAATAGAAGTAACAACATGTAGCCAATGCAGTATAACAAAATAATATCAAAAAAAGTTAAAGAACAAAATAATAGCCATTCAGTGTCTGAAGGTGTTGAATGAATTGATAACATCTGCAGTTTCTGAACAGGTTTCACTATCACATTCAAATAGAACAAGCAGTTTGTTTTGGGTTTTTTTTAGAAAATTTAGCATAATCTCCTTCCTAAGACGTCACCACCAGCTTTTTAAAAAGTTTGTACTTCTGTGATCCTGCATCAAGTAGGGAAACTCTTTCCCTCAAACAAATAAACAGTGAATGCCAACTCATCTATATTTTACATAAATCTATTATATAAAAATTATTCCACCATTAATGTCAAAAGGGCTTCACGCTGTCAGCCGAGTTTTCACCCAGAACAAGCCCTGGGGTGTGTCAGCTACACTTTAAAAAATCTGAGCTCTCACGTTACATCACACTGTCAGTCAGACTGTGGCATCCACTGCATCAATGTAAAGATGTAACCCTGTTTTAATGTAACATTACATTGTTGACACTTTTTTGACAAGTGTTTGTTGATTTTTTATTCATAAAAAATCAAAAAAAACCACAGCTAACTGGTTCTTAAACTTTCATTTAGGGGGCAAAACCAATAATCGGACATTTAGTCATAATAATTATCAACATTGACTGATTTGAAACTTTTTTCAATCACCTAGCCTGACCTGTGTTTTGGGGATTTCAATGACAAAAAGTGCAAACTTAATTTCTAATCTTCTTCTGAACTGTGTTTTTATTTTCAGTGGGACCGGTGTCTTCTACCAGGCAGTACCTGCTCTTGAAGCCGATGGAAAGAACGTACTGAAATTAATTCCTGTGAAAGTGGTCAATGGACAAGTTTGCCAAGAGCAAATAAGCAAAACCAGAGTGCAGTCTACACCACAGAGAGCTGCGGGAGTTTCCCCCACACCTCACCAGATGAAGACGGCAGTAATTCCTTCTACCAGAGAGAAAACTGTCACCGAGCAGCTCTTGGTTGTGAATGGTTTGCCTAATCAAGAAGGATCAGTTCCTGGTAATTTAGTGAACAATCCTCCACCACAGCAAGAAACAGTTAATTTAACGTCAAGAGTGCCACCTGTTGCAACAAGCAGTCAAAATTTAGGCAGATGTCAGTTGCCAGTGACAGTGAAATCTCCAGTGCTCCCCAGAGGACAGTACCTTCAGATTCCCCCAAATGCACAAGTACAAAGAGTTCCAGCATCAGAACTTCCAGTGGGTATAAAAAAACATATTTTTAAATCATCAGCCAAAAGCACATCGGGTTCAGGTGGACCCAATGTGATCCTTGTGTCACCGGTCACTACCGTCTGTCAAGATGCTGCTCCAGCACATGATTCAGCACTTCACACAATCAAATCACCTCTGAAATTGATTCCCAAAGCCTCAAACTGGCCCAATGGCCCAATAAGGTGGGTGATTGAAGATGAAAGCAGCACAAAGACTCCGAGTCACAATCCTCCCGGTTCTCCTCTTCTTATTTCACAGATCTTAAACACTGTGAAAAAGAGAGAAAAAACTGGCCACCAGCACTGTGAGGTCATCAACAGAGGCGCTTCTGGGTCAAGTCTGAGCAAAAGTAGCCAAGG
The DNA here is from genome assembly GCA_016785285.1 of Brachirus orientalis. Lineage (NCBI taxonomy): Eukaryota > Metazoa > Chordata > Actinopteri > Pleuronectiformes > Soleidae > Brachirus > Brachirus orientalis. The sequence goes on from JAFBJR010000570.1 coordinate 1,637,570, forward strand.
ACTTGGTGACGCGTTGGTCATTTGCAACGGAAAGGTGTTTTTTGTGGCTGAAAAACGCAGCCTGCCAGAAAAAATGGGAGAAAACAAGTTGAACAAAACCCTCGAAACTTCTGTCCAACAAACTGTGGCACGAGCTACTGCTCAGACATGCCAGAACATGAGCATCACCATTCCAGATGAGTCGGATGAAGTGATTGATCTGTGTGACGATGATGCTCAGGACGACTCAATACCAGTCTCCTCCCATCAGGACGACGACAAGGTAATATTTGTGTCGTATATTCCACCCAAGTCTGACGCAAAGTCAGTGCAAGCTTCATGTCAGTCGGACCAGATGAGCATGAGCAGCTCAGACAGTGCGAAGGGTCTGGAGCTTAGTGCTGGTGCCACAGTCAGCAGGGACGAAGGCTCCGCACTGTCAGGAGAAGGACCCAGCCCCGACACTGTAGCGAGCACGGGTGAAAATTTTACACATGTTGGTGGTTCAGCTTTGGCAACGGAGAACGAGGAGTCAAACGTGATGAGTCAGCACAGCGCCTCCACCCAACAGCTGGAGAAAAAAATTAGCGTTGAAGTAGAAGCAGAAATTCCAGCAGATCCTGGCAGCAACGCAACACGCTGCCACTCACAGGATGAGGTGAAGCGTCTCTCTGTCTGTCTGTCTGTCTGTTAATTATCTGTTGCAGGTGACTCGCTAAAGGTACCAGTGTGTGAAGTGTGGACTTTAACGTTGTTTAGATATGAAATGCAACAGCTATCAGTATAAATAAGACACATATGTCATTGAAGGAGCCCCTTATGCCCCCGACTGCAATAATGATGTACCATTTATTCATTGGAAATAATTAAGTGCTTCTCATTAGGGCTGAAATATTAGTAAGCGTAGGGATCGACTACTAAATGAATCGCCAAATATTTTGACAATCGAGTAATCGGTGTGGCTTCTTTTTCTGCTTCTTAAATATGTTTTCATTTTGAGGTTTTGGGAAACAGATTTTTCACTTTTTTCTGACATGGATCAAATAACTAATCACATAATCGAGAAAATTGTTAACAGATCGATAGTTGCAGGTAGCCTTTTTTTTACATGAAATCTCCAGTCAAAAAAAACTCTTAACAGTTTGGCTTGAGAAGTGCACAAAACAAACAATGAAAAGCAACAGAATAATCAGTAAAAGTAAAAGTATTTTCACAGTTTCGGGGCCTATATTTAGATTTTTGGCAAATGCCACAATATTAAATCTGGTCACTAGTTACTGTTGTAACTGTGTGTTACATCTCTGAACACTTGATAACTAGATTGAAATAACTGTATCACTGCAAACAAAACAGTAGACAAAATATATTATTGAAATGCTTGACTGACCATGTGGTATAACAAGTTGAGCCATTTTAATTCAGCCTTGCAATTCATCCTTCATCAAATACTGTGTTTGTGAATTTTTTATGCATTGGCTGTATTTCATGTTTTACATTCACAGAGCTCTTTAAGCCCCGAAGTGTGTGAAATGGCCGACCATCAGCTGAGGCAGCTGTTTGGGATTAGAGCCGATGTGAAGATTCACCTACAGAGAATCGACAAAGCTTCAACTGGGCCCGTCAGCTCAGAGTCGGATCGCCAGAACCATAAGAGCGTCACCTGCGGATCGATGAAAGGACTAACTCAAGGGGGTCGGTCAGCAGATGTCGCACCTCTACAACATACCCTTTTTAAACTGAACTCAGAACCTCTTCCTGCTGTGGGGAATTGTCCATCAGGTCAAAGTGCCCCCCCAGGAACGTCGTGTGATGTTGAAAAGGCACCTGTGATCAACTACGTGGAACCAATCGATGAGGATTTCCTCACTTCAAACGAGGACGCTGCAGACCAGGGACACACGCAGATTACAAACGCGAGGAGAATAGGGAGGACACGAAAACGCACCATGTGTCCATGCTGCGTCCCTGGTTCTCTGGGGCCAGCAATGAAATACATTAAGTTAGACGAGCTGGAGAAGTGGACATGCGGGACGGAGCAGATTAGTAAAAAAGAGACACAAACAAAGGCGACTCGAAAAGATTGGATGACATCTGGAGACAGTTCCATAACAGGCAGGAGCAAGCAAAAATGTAAGAGTCATCAGGTTCCAGCCGGAGACGGTTTGTCCACAGCATCAATGCTCTCTGAACTGAAAAGTCATAAACACGTCAAAAGAGTCAAATAGATTTTGAAAGAAAAAAAAAAAAGAACCAATATAAACAATATGATGTGAAACAAGTATATTTTATGATTGTTGGATTTATTGTTTGCTTTCCTTAGTGTTTAAATACAGTTAGCATCTGAAATGTTGCATTACTACCTCCTTTTTCCATTGTCACAGTTTACACCCTATCAACTCTAACTAATAAACTAACCAATTTAAATGTCCTATTTTAAAGCTGCAGTACTGTGCAATTTTTGGGGATTTTATTGTTGGTGATATTTTATTCTGAAATTGGGCTTTGTCAAGGAAAACTATCAGACTTGCCTCAGGGAGCATCTGTGTTTCTGCAGCAGCAGCACAAGGGTGGGTGAGGAGAAGAAGTGTTTTTAAAACTGCATACATGATTCCCATGTTTTCTGGATAGAAGATACACACTATGTGGACAGGTTTTTGGTCACTTTTGTTAACGATTGAATTCAGGTGTTTTAATCTGACTTTGGCCTTGGCTCCATATCTCCAGTGAACAGGTCTTAACACTTGAACATACCAAGACATTTGGACTGTGCTATGCTTCCAACGTTGTGGCAACAGTTTGTGGAAGGCCCTTTTCTTTTCACTGTGATCCAGTGCACAAAGCAGGGTCTATAAAAGACGTGGTTTTGGCGCAGAAGAACTTGACCGACCCATCAAGCACCTTTGGGATGAACTGGAAGAGAGATTACAAGCCAGGTCTTATCTATCATCGGCGCCTGACCTCATAAATGCTCTAATGAATGAATGGGCACAAATTCCCATAGAAACACCTAGAAAATTCTTCCGAGATGAGTGAAAGCTGTTAAAGCTGCAAAAGGGGGAACCAACTCCTTATTAAAGTACTGTATGTGCATGCAAATACTTCATTTCAGTCCATGTTGGTCAGGCGTCCGAATACTTTTGTCCATATAGTGTAGGTCACAATTATAGAAATGTAATGCCATATACAGCACTGTGCATAAGTCTTAGGCCACCATTAGATTTCTTGTTTTAGCAATGCTATCATGACCATACTGTACAATTATTATCATCACTTTATTGGAACATATTCTGAAAATATGGACAAACACATATGCAGTTTGAAAATGACATCTTTTTTTCAGGAAAAAACAAAAATGCTTCTATAATATCAAATATTTTGTGTGACCTACATTTACACTCAAACAATAACACAACCATGGCTCTTTAAAACCTGGAATGGAACCCTAATGTTATTGGTAAAAACCTGTGTTTCTCCTACTATTTCATGCCAACAAATAGCTGCTGTGAAAAAGGTCTATTATACCTGGTTTAGTTAAGACATGTTTGAGCATTACATACACGTGTGGCACAAGTTAAACTCACTGACAGGTTGATCATATAGTAGAAGAGTGACTTTTAGTCACATCTTTTCAATCTAAACGCCAATGATCACAAAGCTGGTGGCCTAAGACTTATGCACAGTACTGTATATATATATATGTGTGTGTGTGTGTGTGTGTGTATTTTTTGTCCTCTTTTTTCCTTTTTTTAAGCAGTAGTAGATAACGTTTTGATCCACACTCCATACCAGATGGTGGCGGTAATGCATCACATCGTTGTTTGCCCACCGCCATAAAACCTCAAAGAAGAAGAAGAAGAAGAAGAACGGTGGGCGGAAGTGTGTGCCGGAAACAAGAGCAACACTGTAGAAGAAGTACTTCGTTTCAGATCTCCTTGTTTCATCGAGGTGGGACCAACTCTGCATCTTGTTTTAACTGAATTATTGACGTTTATGTCGTTTAATTTCAACGGTAGTTATACAGTGTGTTTCTATGGAAACGTCGTTGGTTCATTTCAGCAGTTTCGTTTAAGCTTATGTAGACGTGTTTGCCTTTAATTGTGACATGCGACACAGATTAACTGATGAGGAAACAAACCGCAACATGTTTAATTCAAACCCCAGAACGACACATTTAAAGGGTTTAAAGGGTGTTGAAGCTGCGGTCGGAAAGGTTTAAATATAAATAAACAAATCATCTCCGGAACATTGTTCTTTAAACAGAATGGTGCGTTTCATGAGGTTAATGAAAGCTGTGTCCAGGCTGTGCATTTCTGCATTTTGTCTTTAGGCCAGCTACTAAAGTAAACCTGTGGAGGATAAAGCAGTAGAAGAGTGAATGAGTGAGTGAGTGAGTGAGTGAGTGCACGTAGTCATAGGCCACTTTATTAGGTACACCACGTTAGCAACGGGTTGGACCAACTGTGTCCTTCAAAACGGCTGTAATTCTGTGTAGAATTATTCTGCATGGATCCAATATTCCTCAGAGAATTGTGGCCCTCCCAAATTAAATTAGATTGAACAATATTGATCCCACAGTGGGGAAATTCACTTGTTAGAGCAATTCACAGAAAAAGTTATAAAGTGTAAACATACAAGTAGAAACATTAATAATTTAACAATATAATATGCTCTATTGTGCCTTTTGTATATTGGATCTGCTGGAATATGTGTTAATCTATCAAGGCTTCATTCAAACAAATTGAATGAAGTATTATGTAGTATTGTTTTTTTTAAATTGACGTGTGTTTGTATGAAGTGCTGACACACAATCTAAGGTGACTGTCTGTATATATTAGCCAGTTATATAAATTCATGCTGGCCCTGTCCTTCATGATATTTTAAGAATATGTTCACAGTTTCATCAGGCTTTCAGTCAGCTTCTGACCCATTTAAAATGAGGAAGTTCAATGAAACGTGAAAAGGGCTCATTATTCAGAAAGCAAAACTGAAACTGAAGTCTGTGTTTAATGAGATATTTAACTGTAGCCTGAGGGTCATTGATTTAGATGATCTCTAAGTCGGTCTGTTTCATTTTGACTCAGTTTTGCAAAATCAGTACAATAAAAGAATTGGAAACCAATTTTGTTTTCATTCTGAACATTTCTATGTTTGTACTGTACAATTTTGTACAATTGACGTGCTGCTGCTGAGTAGTAGTATTATTTTCTTTTTCATTATTGCCAATAATCTCACCTAAAATGTATACACTGGATCTCTGACTGAGTATGAGAGTACGTCCCATTCCCAGATTTTATTATCATTTCATCAGTATTTTGTCAAGATATAATTGAATGTAACAGGTTATATCATTTGACTTTTCTAAAAAAATATGGTGTGTGTTTACACAGGGAAATACATAGAAGATGAATTCTGTCAACAGACTGGAAGTCTACATTCCACTGGAGGCTGAAGTTAAAAACATCCCTCTGTGGAGTTTACCGTCCAGAGTTCTCAGAAAAATGGGTCTCCCCCCAACTGACTTCAAGGGCTCCAAGAAACTCAGCAATTCACCAGAAGGCATATGGATCAGTCCAGCAGTCATACGGAGGAAAGGTCAGAAACAGGCCTCACCCTCAGGAAAACATTTGATGGAGAAGGAGTCCTCGCTCCGAACAGCACCGGGTCCTTTGCGGATGTCTTTTGTTTCGTCCAACCAAACTGCATACAAAATTCTGAAGAAGATCCCTGGGACAAACGTCGTCCCACTGCCTCAAGGTTCAGCACCACGGGTCTACCAAACGGCTGTGGTCATCTACCATGGACGCATTTACCTGTCCCTCAGGAAGAACAATCTGAGTCTGTCTGATGGCTCTTCTCCTCCTACCACCTCATCATCATCCTCATCATCATCATCATCATCATCAAAAAGCCAGAAGAAGGTAACGTGTCATTTGAGATGGTGACATTACACCAGAGGAACCATGCTAATATGTTTTTATTTTAAACTGGTCAGTTGAAACAAGTTCACTGTCCTTGCTTTTAGAAATATTCTCTGACACCAACACATGTCTATGAATACCTTTATTTGATTTGATTTATTATTTATATTATAAATATTTATATTTGATTACACAAAAATTTGAAAAAGGAAATTGTCCATGCAGAGGCAGGAACTACATTGTACTTATTTAAAATGTCCATCTAGCAAATGTAAGATGTCAATGGCCCCTACATAAACTCAATGATTACAAACTACTATAGTCAGAAAAAAACATCACAGTAATATGTAATAATATTAAGATCGAATGGAGATGTAAAATGTGTTTGTGTATATATAGACATCTGCACATACACGAAAATAATCCAATTCATAAAATTAATTGCAGCCCTATACGATAAAGCAGTATCTTTTTGAGAAAGGCACTGCAATTATTTGATGAAGATAAAATGTGTGACAGAACAGCATTGTGATGGAATTCTGCAGTGCAGATAGAAAGAAGTCAAAGGCCAAAAACATCTTGTTATGGGGGGAAAAAAATGTTCTGGTTGTTGACAGGCACCAGAAAATGTGTTTGTCATGATTTTAATGTTAATGAAAATGACTGTTACGCTGCAAAGTGTACACAATATAAAATTGCAGCACCTGTGGAAAATTATCACAGTGTGATTTAAAAAAAAAAAACAAAAAACAAAAATGTTATTACCATGACATGCAGCTCGGTGTCGCTGTGGAAACAGTTAATACTCTCTGTTTTTCAGGAGCTGCAAAATGAAAACAGGCCCAAGAAGAAACACACTTTATATAAAGAGAATAAGAAAGACGATGCACCCGAGGTGAGGGACGTGTCCTCGTCCATCTCTACTCGTCCTGTCCTTCAGTCCACTCACAGTGAGCCCAGTGCGGCCAGCCAGCACCACACAGATGCAAGAGGACAGCAGGCGACACAGGAGGCAGCAGCGGCAGCTCTGACTCCAGTCTGGTCTGAGTCTGTAGGGGGCAGCAGTGAGGGAGGCGAATGTGAGTTGCAGGACCTGGATGGTGAAGACGCTGAGGCCGACGGTGCCGAAAGGACCCACGGTGGTAGCCGGAGCAGCGTGAGGACAGAGCCGCTGTCTGCAGCTCGTGGCTCCACGTCACTGGTGAATGAGTGTGACTTTGATGATTTGGCACAAGAGGAGAGGATCGCTCAGATGAAAGCCAGACTCAGACACAAAGAAGCTGCTCTCAACAGCCTGAATTCTGCAGTGTAACCGACCTGAGCAACTGGAAATCAGCTTGATGATTGGTCAGAATGTACAGTACTGTGCATAAGTCTTAGGCCACCATTAGGTTTGTTGTTTTAGCAATGCTATAATGACCATATTGTACAATTATTTCTCAATCACTTTATTGGAACATATCCTGAAAATATGGACAAACACATTTGAAAATAAGATCTTTTTCAGGAAAAACAAACAACAAAAATGCTTCTATAATATCAAATATTTTGTGTGACCTACATTTACACTTGGCTCTTTAAAACCTGGAATGGAACCCTATTGGTAAAAACCTGTGTTTCTCCTATTATTTCATGCCAACAAATAGCTGCTGTGAAAAAGGTCTATTATACCTGGTTAAGTCAAGACATGTTTGAGCATTACATACACTGTGTGGCACAAGTTAAACTCACTGACAGGTTGGTCATACTGTATAAGACTGACTTTTAGTCACATCTTTTCAATCTAAACGCCAAGAATCACAAAACTGACATAAAAACAACAAAGCTGGTGGCCTAAGACTTATGCACAGTACTGTATATTCTTAAAGCTGCAGTGCGTCACTTTTGCTGCTGTTGTGCTTCTCCTGTACGCAACACAGTGGGTACAAGTGCCTCAACTCTTCCCCAACCCCCAGAGATTTAAGAGGGGTGAAATATAATTTATATGGTTGTGCTCTAATGCAACCCGCCCAACGTCGAACATTCATAAAAACACAACACATGGATGTTGCTGCTCGCAGTGAAGCCGGGTCCTGAAGTGATCTTCACTTCTGTGAGTAATTTGTAACAATCCCATCATGTAATGGTGTTTGACTACTTAACAAAACCTGTGTTGGTTGGTTGTATTCCTGTAGACAACTTACTGTGGTCAACAGACTGTGATGAGATTTATATTTATTTATTTTTTTTAGGTTTTTGTACATTAATGCGCTGTTCCACTGCACAGTTCCAGCACGACTCGACTCAACTCGACTCAGCTTGTTTGGTCACCTTTTCCATCACTATAGTACCTCTTTGACGTACTGCAGTGATGTTTTATACGCGACACACAAACTAGTGACAGTCAAAGCAGTTATTTTTGTACTGAATCATTAGAATCAGTTAATTAAAGAGATTTAGTTAAATACTTCCTGCACAACAGAGTCACTGAACTAAAACTTAGCAGGTTGCGATGCGGCTCACGATCGCTGGACAGTGCAGTCACTAAGCACACCAGATTCATCTGTTAAATATTAAGATTTCAGAAATTTCCTTGTTGAATGTCAAATATTAACGCATGTTTTGGGGATTTTTAAATCTTTACAACCAATCGGAGGTTGTGCTCATCACTCTTCCAGTGACGACACTCTCTGGCAGTCAGTGGCCGAGACATCGCACATAGTATCGGCTCAGCTCACTTGGAAGCTCGCCAGAGCAGGTACTAAAAAAATACCAGGTTCTATCTGTACTTTCTAGTGGAAAAGCAAAAAAAAAAAAAAAAACTAGTAGAGCCGTGCTGTGCCGAGCAATGCTGGAACTCTGTAGTGGAAAAGCGCCATTAGTCTTTCTGTGACGGTGGTGACCGATATCTTTTTCTCTAGTTCATTTCTACATTAAAGAATGGGGGAAAACATTAAATACTAGTTTTCACTTGTCATGAGCTTATTTCCTTTGTATCAGCTGAACATGTTTTGAGCAGCCTCCACCAACTCCTGCTGATTAAACTGGACCAATTAACTACAGACGCCTACCAATATTAAAGTGCTCGTCCAGGTAAAGTGTGGTAGTGATGAGGTTGTAACACGTTCTCAGTAATGACATAACTGAGGACCAACCTGTGACGGACACTTCCTCTCACTGAAAACATGTCTGCTACTCCTTTAGTATACTATCTAACGGATATGTATTCGGCCTTTTCTAACTAGAAGCTTACGTTTGTGTGGTTTTGGTCAACTGCTCTAAGTTCATAGAGAAAAATCAACTATTTTACACAACGGCACAAAGGTGGTGTTGATCCACTGCTTCCATTAGTTCAATCAAATGTGTTTTGTATTTTGTGACTTCAATATTTGAAATCCTTTTGTTTGGGTTTGCGTTTACCAAGGCAAGGCAGCTGTCGACCAGCAGCTCCTGTGTCACTGTGAGCTAAAAACACTGATTTCCTCAGTGGAATATGGTGCAAGAGCCGGAGTAGTTTATAAACTTTACATTTCCAGGTGGAAAAACAGTGTCAAACAGTGAATTAAGCAGCAGACATAACTTGTGTAGATTCTATAAAATGAGTTTCTTTTTGTTAGGTGGCTAAAGGTACGAGAATGTGTCATTACCACATTATTTATCGCCACACTTCCAAAAAACCTGAACTTTTACCTCAAGGTTTAAGACAGTGGTTCTTAAACATATACGTAGTTATATTAAGAACAACCTGAGAAAACACTGAGCTCTCAAAGTAACACCATTATCACCAACGTTAAAATACAGTGTGTGAAAAGGCCGAGCAAAGTCAGCTGTGGACTTTCCACAAGAGGCAGATTTATTCACAATAAGGTCATTTGTTTTCTCATCATCCTCCTCTTCCTCACATATACTACAGACACTGGTATAGTGAAATCAGACGGAGTGAGAGAAAAGGTGACTTTTTTTTGTTATTTGTTTCATTTTCTACACACTCTGGTCAAAATTCCTCCGCTCCACTCCGATCGCATAACCTGGTATAAACAGTAGAACAGTATTTCTGATTTTCCTCATGTACCACCAGAGGAACCTCGTGTATGAGGTTCCTCTGGTGGTACACGTACCACAGTTTGTAAGACCAGGTTTGGATTAAAGTCAATGCAGTGTCCTAACAAGAATAGCTGCAAAAAATGTTTCTGTGAGTGTGTGTGTGACCTTTTTCAGGACCTTTTCTGGCATAAACACTGACCTTGTCGGGACCAGTAGTCCTCATGGGGAGCAAAACCCGGTCCTAATGAGGCAGAACCTCATTTCAGAGGAACTAGTTAAGTTCAAGACTAAGATTTGAATTGTGGTTAGGTTAGACTTAGGCGTTAACGTCGTGTTGTTTATGTCAAAATGAATGAAAGTCAAAGCGAGTCTTTAAGAGCATAGCTGCACAAACCTGTGTGTGTGTTTTCTTGTATTTGTGGCTTTGTGAGGACCAAAAATTGTTTGACCCAAACAGAGTGAGGACATTTTCCTCACAACTTTTAAAGGGCTTTTTCAGTCTTAAGACCTGGTTTTGGGGTTAGAATTGGGTTTAGGTCAGGCATCTAGTTGCGATGGTTATGGTAAGGGCCAGGAAATATATTATGTCCATGAGGGTCTTCACTGTGTATGAAACGCAAACGTGTGTGTGTGTGTTGCTGTTGATATTTACTTTCCACTAGCCTTTTGCGGATGACAAACACTCTTAAGTAATAATGGTGCACAGAATATTAAAAGTATTGTGTTTTTTTCCTCCACTTGTTATCAGACTAAACTATTATTTTGTCTGTGTGCAGTGTGTCCTGCTCTCAGGGTCACTTTATTTAATTCACTCGTGTCCAGTAATGAACAGGAGTGAAGTAATTGTTGCACAGTTCTTTAGCGGCTCTCTGTTCTACGGTCATTTTTGAAGGATGCAGCCTGTGCTGGCGTTTGAACTTGTCCTCAAAACCAAACCAAAACCAAATGCCTTAATGTGCTACTCAGTGCAGACCCACGGCATCTCACACTGCTTCCTCCAAAGAGCGAGCCGAATCAGCCTTTTTTCTTAATCTGCTTGAATGAAGCCTGAACGTTATAATCTTCACAGAGTGACTGTGCGTGGATCCCGTCACAATCGCAGCAGAACAAGTACAGCTGCAGTGACAGTACATTGTATGTTAAGTGATCCAGTGTGAGTTGTGGATTAGATAAGAGTGTTGGGAGTGTTGTGGTCCTTCCCTCCTGCTGCCTCACTATAAGACTGCAGGTCTGCAGGAGTCTCGGTCCACACAGACAGGATGCCCTCCTCATGCTGCTCCTCTGCCAGATCACAGAGACACACGGTAAGATCTGCTTCACCTCTGCTCACCTCTTCCTCACTGAACTGGCACTGACACTGAGTAAACAATGCTGTCATGTTGCATAAGCTATTTATTCAGAGTGAAAGGCCATGATGGCTACTGAAGCAGTTTTCCTGCTCCACTTCATTTTATGATTTTATGGCTTCTAAAGTTTTTCCTCTGAAAGCAAATGCTTTTCGTATTGTTTGTTCATTTGTCCTGATTTTGAGGAGAATGTAAAGATTTTTGAATCTACTTGCTTAGATTAGCAAGTTTGTACCAGCGATAATACAGTTCAACAGTAGAGATGCAAATAATTGATTTCATAACTGATTAATGTGTTAATTATTTTCTCTAATTATTAATTAAATATTTGCTTGGTCCGTAAATTGTCAGGAAATGTTGATTGTGTATTTTCCCGGACCTGGAAATGATGTTTTAATTATTTCTCCGTAAATACACATAGTGTAACAGGACATTTATAATTCTATATACTGAGAGCACTATTGTTACTGTTACTTCTGCATTTATACATTAGCTGGGACAGAAATGTTGAATTACTGATTTTGGAGACTTAACTGCTGCCAACATAGCACCATTGCTTGTCAATGTAGAGCAATAGTTAAAATATTCAGTCTTTTTTCCTTATATTAGTATTAAACATGACTTATTAACAGAAAATGTCTCAGAAAACGAATAAGAAAACACAGAACGATGCAAACCAGCAGCACATCATGACTGTTTATTGCCACTGAATATCCCGGTGTAGTGCCAGATTTATGACACTGATCTTTTCTGTTAGGTCACAAAGTGGGACACTTTTCTGATATTTATTAAATTCTAAAAAAACAAATGTTTGATTTTGGGGACCAAAAGCTGAATTGTTGAATAGGGACGAGCCGATACGATACCTAGATTCGGTAACAGTCTAATACTGAACATAGTCACTGGGTCAGTGATAGTGGTAAAGGAAGAAAGTAAAATCTGTTGTGATCCATAAACGCAACATGCTGTGAAGAGAGATGACTGCCACTGTACTGTCATGTGACCAGGATGTGAGTAAAAGTTGCAAGTGTCTGCCGTGTAGTTAGAGCACAAAAGTGGAGACAACGTCCAACTGAGTTCAAGGCTGCGATACCTGCATCATATCGGAGCAAAAAAATATAGTATCAAGTCCAACCTATTGCAGAATACACACAATCACAACACTTGAGGAAATGAGACGTAAAATGTGCCTCTTATTTGTATTTACATCTGCTCAGATACTGTACTATATGACTAAATAAGAAATCAGAGAATAGAATAGTCAGTTTTGATTTAAGAGTGCAGGAAGTTTTACAGGCATCTTCTGGAGTCAAAAACAGAGAGAGTGATGATGTTGCAGGGAAGTAAAGGTGAATGGATGGATGGATGGCAGCAGAGCCTCCTGAGTACATTACATTTTCTTTCCCGTGGTTGAGCTTTCGTGTTGATGTTGACTTTTTTCCTTCTTGGTTTCTCTCCAGGTGTTGTGTTTTCAGATCATGTGTCTGGTCTGCTGGCCTCTCTTCTCAGAAGCAGCCAGACTCCGCTGTGGCTCTGATCTCCTCAGTGATCTCCTGTTTGTGTGCGGGGATCGTGGAATCTATTTAGGTGGGTCCATCCTCATGTGATGCATTAAATATGTCATTTGACCAAAGAAACTGACAATGAGTTTAAGACTTTTGCTGTGGGAAAACGTGTGCATCCGTGGTGGCCGTAGGTGCAGAAATCATTGGCTGGATCCACTGGTACTGGATTTATCTGTTTCATCGTTAGATTTATGATATTTAAAGTAATTTCTAATATCAAACGTCACTTTATTTAATGTTATTTAACTTCACACGATTACGTGTAATCATAATCATGTTTTGATATGACATGAAACGTAACAAATGTCACTGTCGCGTTTTATCAGTGCAGGACTCGTATCACAGTTTGTCCCTGTTGCTTTTGTACTGAGATTCTGTCTGTATCAAACTTTAACTAAACTCCCAACACAAACACATACACCAAAAACAGTTCACCTCGTAAAATCTACACCCACTTCAGTCTGTGAGATCTTCAGAGTATGTTTTATATTCTGCTTTATTTTGCTATTAAACAGTTTGTCTAACGGCTCACTCTCACTCACCAAAGTCCATAGTGAAAATGACCAATTTTACAACACGGCCCATAGGTGTTGTTGATTCACTGCCGCCTCAATTTGTAAGTTCAAATGTTTTATTTTTGAAATCCTTTCTTCAGGTTTGCCTAAGTGACACAAACTTACTAAACAAGGCAGTGATGAACCAGCAGCTCCTGTCTCCCCCTCGAGCTAAAAACTGCAATTTTCTCTATGGAATTTGGCGTGAGTGACACAAACCTTAGTTTATAATACTGTCTTTCTTCCCACAGTCAAAAAACATGCAGATTTGGGGATTAGGCCAGTTAGACACTCTAAATTGCCTGTAGGTGTGAATGTGAGAGCGGATGGTTGTTTGATGGACTGGTGACCTGTCCTTTATCAGCTGGAATTACTTAATTACACATACACTATCATACTTCTTTATATCTTTTCTTATATTATTCCTTGTATTGTTTATTTTATTTTATTTTATTTTATTTTATTTTATTTTATTTTATATCACAGTCTTGTTCTCTCTTTATATGGATATACACCTTATGGACAAAGGTATTTGGACACGCCTGTCAATTATTGAATTGGGACTGTTTCTCAGCCCCTTATCTCCGATGAAGGACAATCTTATCACTTCAGAATACCAAGACAATTTGGACAATGTCTTTGTTTGGGGAAGGACCTTCTCTGTTCCAACATGATTGTGCCTCAGTGCAAAGACTACAAAGACGTGGTTTGACATGATTTTGGTGTGGAAGAACTTGACTGGCCTGCACAGAGCCCTGACCTCGACCCCACTGAGCACGTTTGGATGAACTGGAACAGAGATTATGAGCCAGGCCTTCTCGTCCAACATCAGTGCCTGACCTCATAAATGCTCTAAAGAATGAATGAGCACAAATTCCCATAGAAACACCTTGAAATCTTGAGGAAAGTCTTCAAAAAGAGGAGGCTGACACAGTTGCAAAGAGGGGAGACAACTTGGTGTTATGACCAGTCGTCCAAATACTTTTGTCCATATAGTGTTGGATGAACTGGAACAGAGATTATGAGCCAGGCCTTCTCGTCCAACATCAGTGCCTGACCTCATAAATGCTCTAAAGAATGAATGAGCACAAATGAATGAGCACAAAAGTGTTATGGCCAGTCGTCCAAATACTTTTGTCCATATTACGTATATTATGTACGTAATATAAATGTATATTATGTACGTATATATAAATATATATATATATATATATATATACATCACAGTGTTTTCTATAATATTTCAATAGTGGTCTATAGTGTCCTTGAGTGGGTTCACATGGACCCTTATAAATCTTGACATTAAGACATTTTCAGCAGCAACAGGACGCTGTTCTCCATCATGTTTAATTATTATTGTAGCATACGTAACGGAGATGCAGATTTATTACATTTCTGATTGTGGATTTTAATCATTATCAAAAAATAAATAAAAGAAAGAAAAACATGTATGACACTGATAGGACCAAATATTATCAAGGTCATTGATATCATTGTGTGTTGGCCCTTACTATAGCAGAGGTGTATAACACAGATATGGCCATGGTCATTGTGTCCGAAGGCAAATACTGTAGTTATTCTGAGCAACTTATCAGCGCCACAGCAACAAACCATGCCCCGTTCATTACAGGAGAATTAGCCACAACATTAATGTGCAGGTCTGCAGCAACACAATATCTATGCAATAATGGTTCGTCATCATTCAGCAGACGTATGTGGACGTAGATGAACTTAGATTTGTTTTCGTTACTGATTAATCTGTCAATTCCATTTTTCCGTTAATGAATTCGCTTTGTATTTGGTCCATACAATGTAAGAAAATAGTGGTCAAATGGTCGCTATTTTGTTCTATGTTTGTTCTACATTTATATAGAAGATATATAAATATTCTTATTTGCAGCCCTAGATTCAGAACAGTCCAGTGTTTAAAATTTTTATTTGGCAGAAACTGAAGAAAAAGTAATTATACTTATTTTATATGTGTAGAATTACCAGATTGTATGAATTGGTATTTTTCATCACCTCAGAATTAAATGTTTGTATTTAGTATATCAGGAGGTGGACGTCCATGCTTTTACGGTAGCCCACAGTGGACAAACTGAACGTCTTTTTGAGTTCTGATGCAAACTGAAGGCTACAAAAGGGTGAGGGGAGGGATATTCAGCTGCCACGTGCAACTGCGCTCATCATGCTGTGAAGCATCGCGCACCATTTGATTAAGAGAAATAATTGACACCTCAGACAATTAGAGAATTACCCAGAAGCCCTTTCACCTGATTACCTCTGTCCTATTGTGACCAAGGCCGCCTTCACCATCTGCTATCAGACTGCTAACAGTCCAGCAAAGCTTCAAGTGTAACCAGAACACCGTGTCTCTGCGAAGGATAGCTTTATTTTGATTTGTTTAACACTCGTTATCAGAGATGGGTCCAGTTTTCACATTCATGACAAAGAAAGGTGCAGAGCAACAAAGTACAGGACTTTAATGGTTTGATTGTGGCTTGCATCATTTTAAAAATGTATTCCAAGTTTTGGACTTTAATCACACTCTTGGGGCAACAGGAACTTTTTATGAGTGCGTCTATGCAAAAAGCCTTTCCAGGAGAAATTAGAGGTCAACCAATTCATAGGTCAGGACATTTTTTTAATGTCTGTTTTTATTGACACAAGTGGAACATTGATTTAGCATCTAAAGGAACCAGATATTGGTTGAACAACCCTTTTGTTTGTTTGTCTTCACTTCCACTTTCAGGATTTCATTTTAGCTCCCTTACTCGAAAGGCTCTAAGAACAACTGTATAAGTTTGGCTGTTTTGTTTTGTAAAATTATCTGTCGGTGTGTGAGAATGCAATGTAAATTCCTTACGAGTGAATGCACAGAATGGCTGCAGAAACAGCGGGCAGTGCATATGAGCAGCTGGGGAGCAATGGGGTTTGGTTTCCTTGCTAAATGATGGGCTTGATTGAAATCCTTCGGTTTACAAGCTCAGTCCTCTTCCACTTGGCCATGAGCTGCAGACACTATCCCATTACGTGTTGCTGCTGTGCATGGCTTGACCTCAGGAGGACAGTGAAATCATGGCCTTGAGATACTGCAGCTGAAGGGAGCTCTTGTTTGACAGGAGTGTCCTGTTTTCCTCTGCAGGTAAAGGCACATGGTCTGGTTACGGTGCTCGTCCCAGGGGGAAGGGGATCGTTGACCAGTGCTGCCGGCCAGGAGGCTGTGAACTTCAGCATCTGGAGAAGTACTGTGCCAAACCAAAGACCCTGCAGACCACTGCGGCTCCACCAACCACGGCCACGGCTCCACCAACCACGGCCACGGCTCCACCAACCATCACGGCTCCACCAACCAAGGCCACGGCTCCACCAACCACGGCCACGGCTCCACCAACCATCACGGCTCCACCAACCACGGCCACAGATTCACTGACCACAACTCCAACAGCGCAAACCACGACACAGGCAGATATGGTAAGCGCTGTAGTTTGTTTTTGGGTTTCTTCGGCTACATCCGTACCTTTAAAA
This sequence comes from Brachirus orientalis, assembly GCA_016785285.1. Lineage (NCBI taxonomy): Eukaryota > Metazoa > Chordata > Actinopteri > Pleuronectiformes > Soleidae > Brachirus > Brachirus orientalis. Next base: position 1,654,483 of record JAFBJR010000570.1, read on the forward strand.
CATTATGTCTGAATGGGCAAAAATGAGAGATTTTTAGAAACAATGACAGCATTTACTAGCATTCGTTTCCCGATTAGTTCTCACCTGCCATGACCTGAAGAAAATTCTTTTAAAACACTTTCAATTTCAATTTCAGTTTCTCCTCATTAGTCAGAAAAAAAAAATCTTGTTCTTCTTTTCACTGTTTAAAACAAAAAGACAACAAAAAAAAAAAAAATAAAATAAATAACTGCATGCTCAGTGGACTTAATAGTCACATGTTAACATTTTTAGGGATATTTCTTCTAATACTGAGCTTATATGCTTGTCCAGTCACAGATAACTCCGCTTTTAATGAAAATGTAGTTGTGTGGATGTTACTTAGGAGCACTTAGGTTGAAACACTTTCCTAGACACAAATTAGTTTTGTTTTCAAATGAAAACATACGGATGTTTCCCAAGATTTACTGTCAAATGGCTGAGACTGAGAAACTGTCTCGATCAGTGACAGCTGAGTGTAGAGGTATTTTAACCAGAGGATTTCTCCAACAGAAGCTTTAACCTTGTCCAACGTTAGCCATAAAGTTGACACAGTATCATTAATTAATGAGTAAAGTGGAAACAAATAGAACCTAAAACAATGCCTTCAGTCGCAGAGCTTAAGTTAAAATCCCCTGATAAGTTGTCGTTGATCAGTGCAGGTCCCACACAGAGCCAAGGTTCCCTGCTTCATCCAAACTCCACGTCCTTGAATCAGCTCATTCTCTCCTATCTGTGTTTTGCAGGCACAGCAGTTTGAAGCCGTATTTCACAAGAGACTTCTGGAGCACCTGGGGGCCCCCAACAGTCCGAAGAGGGAGGCCTACAGAAAGAAAACGCAGCCCTCGCTCCGGCGGAGAGGCAAAGTTTCGTCGTCGAACAGGAGGAGGCAGGAGAGCGTGACCACCAGGAGATTTGAATCGTGACCTCTGACCTCAGCCTAATCTACAGTGACTGGGTTGAACCCAGTGAGATCGACAGACAGGTGCTGACTGTTTGTATTCACTCTTTGCTTGAAGGTGAGCAGAGTGGTTGAAAATCACTCCAGAGCACCAGTGTCAACAGACGTGGAGGGAACAAAGAGTTGACAGGTGATGTATGACACCCAGTGACATAAAGGATGTTTATCCACGTTTTCCAACCCAACTTTTAACTGTCACATCCACAACAAAGAGGCGAACCACTGTGTAACTTTACGGGCCTTTATCTATTTTTCTGTCAGCCTGATGACTTTTGTTTCAAATGCCGTTAAACGTTAAACTGACAATATCAGAACGTAAATATCCCCATCTACAGAAATGGAATAGAAAGAAATGCCAGTGTGAATGTATGGTAGGATTTCCTAGTAGTCCTGGTTTCTTTTTCTGTTGCACACTGTTGGTTCTACAGGGAGTGTAACAGCGGCCAGTGCCCTTCTGAGTAAATAATTCATATGTAATGTCATGATATGGCCCAGATGAATTATTGTGGCTTAATGTATTTGTCGAATGCCTCAGAGCAGTGCATTCGTAGACAGATCTGGACCAAAGGTGTTGAACACTTAAGCAGCTGTGTCTCTTTTGTTTTTTGCCTCCATGGCAAACATTCTGGATTAATGGTCTAAAGCCATGGTTCTCAAACTGTGGTGCATGTACCACCAGTGGTTTGAAAGCTCCAACTGGTGGTACTTGGAAGAAAATCAGAAATACTGTTCTACTTTGTATACCAGGTTTAATTTATTCAATAATAATAACCAGAGTCACCTTATCTCTCACTCCATGTTAACCTAATTTCACTCTACCAGTGTCTGAAGTGTGAATGTGAGGAAGGGGAGGATGATGAGAGAACAAATGATTTGCCTCCTGTGAAAAGTCTGTAGCTGACTTTGCTCGGCCTATTTACACCACTGTATTTTAACGTTGGTAATAATGGTATAACTTTGAGATTAATATTTCCCCCAAGTGGTAGTTGCTATAAACAGTTTGAGAACCACTGTACTAAACAGAAAGTTTTGAATACTTAAACAGCTTTGTCTCTTTTGTTTTGGGTTAAAAATGCAGTTCTAATGGTGTAGAACCACCACTGGCACTGTGACAAGAGGCCTCCATTAACCTGAAAGTTTTAAGATGCTAGGAAGATTTCTGGACCCAGTTCTTCCTTGTACTTAAATACTAAAAATGTCTATAAGAACTTCATGTACATATCGTGAGCATATTAACATTTGAGGACTTGTTTTTGTGCCCTTTAGATTTTTCCTTTAAGCTCTGTTTTGGTCTCCACCAGCTCTGGAGAAAAGGAGCACACACTTTAGCTGCTAAATTCTCGTTTGCACGTCTTCACCTGCTGCCTTTTTAACAACCCTGTCTCTGCAAAATTAAGTTCCCGCACAACTCAAATGCATTTTCAATTGACATTTCATAAAATGCGTATTTTCTCTCACATTTGTTATCAAAATTTGACATACTTGTCAAAATCAACACTGGGAGGTGAAGGAAATGGTGGTGGTTTGAGACCAGTTGTGGGTTTTTTTTTTTGTTTTTTTTGGAGGCAGCAGCAGACAACCACAGGTGACATAAATCATAAGTCTCATCTGTCAAGTACGCTCATTTTTTCTTTATACCTAAACCAAACCACACTAATAACCAGGAAATGCCAAGTCAAACGGTTATCGTCACTTTCACGGTGATATCTGTGAATAATACAATATAATCATTTTGATTTTGATTCATAAAATGTTCCTTAATGTGAATGAGAATGCAGTTTATTATGTATCAGTTGATCTGATCCAGATTAGGTGTCACGTCCCTTGTTAGCAGCTAAAGTTGTTATCTCAATTGTCATATTTACACATAAACACAGCCTAACCTACATAATTGTATATAAAACATATTCAAAGTCTGTGACAGCACTTTGATGGAGTGACTGTTATGTAGCTTCTGTTGTTGTGTGTAGTGAATATACTTATTAGCAGGACGTAATATACTGATGTTTTTGTTTTTTTTACTTATTGAGTAACACAGAACTTATTTCTATTTTTGTTTGCTGGATTTTATGCTGTTTATTGTTTCAAATTGTGTGTATGATTAACAATGTTTTTGTAAAATACATTCCTTATTTATTTCATTGTGACTATAATAAATATTTAAACTTATACGTCTGTTAAGTCTTTTGTAAGTGACTATTTTTAAGCCACTGTGGGGGGGGGGCAACACATTTTTATTTTGAAAGTGAACATGGCTGTTCTGGATACTCCTCCCGTTCCCACTGCACCAGCATCCTGCACTTGGCTGACTTTGAAAACTCTCAGGCTACATTTTAGTCCAGACGGGTATAAACGGAGATTTTTGCATGACCTCATGACTAGTTGTTATCAGTCGCAAGTCAACTATCAGCTAAGAACAAAATGGGTTGTGAAGTCATTTTCAGGTTCTTGAATTTTGTGAGAGAAAGAAGTTGATGTTTTGATAAAATGTCTCCCAACGGCGTCACCTACTGTTTTATGTGCCCTGCATTGCTTGATGTACATAGACTAGGCCAGAATATATATAGAGTTCTAATTACTAGCCGTGTTGTGGCCACTGTAGACGATTGACATGCGATTCCATGCAGAACAAAGGGAATGGGAAATGCCAATTCCAAGATCTCAAGGACCAAGGACAATCACTTTTCCAGATGCAGAGCGTGCTGCAAATCAATAAAAGTGGACGCCATGGGAGAAGCAGCAAGTTCTTACAAGTTGCCCTCCCATAGTAAGGTGTGTCAGCACATTTGGTCCTTGAATTTGAAGGAATTGGTCGTTCAAAGTCATTGAATTTCATCAAGCAAAGTGTGGGAACCCCGCACTCTGCTGGTTGTTTCTTGTTAGAAGTATTTATCTACAAATGCAACAAACATCTGCCAGGCTGGAAGTTGAGCACATATAACTGTCACAGGCAGTCGCAGTGAAACACCAACACATATTCCTTTTTTGTGTCACACGAAAGAGAGACACAGACACAAAAACAGACACTGCCCCCAACTGAGCAAACAGCTGTTCTACATCAGTGGTCATGTGTTTTCACGCGTGCCAGTGTGGACGCACAGATTTCTTCGGAGCTGAAACATTCGTCTGGACACAGATGCTTTACAAAAGAAATCAGTCGCGTGGATGCAGCCTTCCTCTGGTGGTTGTTGTGAGTTTGGAAATATTCGACAACAATAGAAATTGTCCTTTTGTTTTGACGTTGAGCTCCGGCGCAATCATAAACAGCTGACTCATTTTAAATTGACACGACTGAAGGTATTATCTCTTTCCAAGAGCTGTGAAGGCTATCGTAGCTCTCCCCGTAAGGGCAGCCTGATAAACCAAAATGGCGCCATTAATGTGAAATCAGGGAGTGAATTCACAGTGTCAGTTTGGAATCAATGGACTATTGTAGAAGGAGCAGGTGCAGCATCTGAACGTCTTCACCTGTGCAACTTGGTGAGCTGGGATATAAAAGTCACTGTAGGATATAAAGGAAAAACTAAGTGAAGGGAGATATGAAAATATGTGAAAAGTTGTAATTTAAGAGTCACAAGTTGATTTTATTGTGCCAACACAGCTGTGTTCCCTTCTATGTGTGTTAGTTTCATGTTTTCAATAGGACATATTGGAATTCCTGGATTTTATTTATTTATTTATTTATTTTTGAGGTTCTAAACTTTGGTGAATTCAGAATTGGAGAAAAATGTATAAAATACAGTAAGGGTAATATGTAAAAGTGTTTCAAAGTGTGTCAGTAGTACCTCCAAATGTGAAACCTGATAGGACTGAGCTGAAACCTGAATACCTGTAAGTTGCACCACATTTCAAGAAACTTGGTGGTGGAAAAAAAGTCAATTGAGACCATGGCCTCAGCGTAACAGGAAGTCCGCCATTTTGAAATGTAGTGTCCATCTTGGTGATTTGCACTGGTTTGTACTGAACACATCGAAGATGAAAAGTTCATCTCGCAGATTCAAAAAGGCGTGGCCACAGCAACCATCGGAATTTGAATTCATTTTAAGAATAAAAACCTTTGCCATTCAAATCTGACAGTTGTAGTCTTGAAGTGTTTCAGTGCACTCATACCGAACACCGTGCCATTTTTTTTTTTTTTTTGCATCGCATAAACTGTGCTATCTTTGTCTCGGAATCATCAGCATTTGGTTCAAAACTGCAACCGGTGCCAAATTTGTATTCTTGCATTTTTGCAGTGACTTAGAATGTAATCTTTTTGGGCAAACCATCCAATAACTTCAAGAGAAGCTGGGGATCAAACCAGAAGCTTCACATTGATAATCATGTGTTTATTATCCAGGTACAATCACACGATCTCCTTTGCTGCCGGCCAAACCCATGAACTGAACTCACACTGCATCCAGTTTCCCCTCTCTCTCTCTCTCTCTCTTTTACAGTTTAATCTGTTTGCACCAAGTGAAGCTCTTCGAAAGTCTAATCAGGCAGGAAGGTGCTTCTAGCCTTTTGACCCACAACACAGTAACAGCTGTTTACAGTCGCCTTGATAAGGCAGTGGGGAGAACTTTCTCTTTGTGGCTGCCTGCGTCACGGCCTGATAGTGTGATTCACTCCCACCTCTTCCCATGCGGACCTGTTTCAAACAAAGCCACCACTCATGGCCATGATTGGGCTGTAAACAGACCAAATGTGGTAATTTGAGCCTGCTAACATTTTTTCCAGATTATATTCTGATAAGTTTAAAGATGCACTGTGTAGTATTAAGGAGGGTTTGTTGGCAAATTTGAAAATACTAACCAAACGTATGTTTGCATAAGTGATATTTTCATAGCCTTAAAAAAGCCCTTATTTGCACCTTTACCTCACATTATGGATGTCACCATTTAGGGCCTACATCCCCCATACGTACATCCCCCAAACCACACCCCCCCTCACTGGACACTTTAACTTACACACTACCACCTGCACTGGTCATGTAAATACATTGACTTTTATTTTTATGTATATAATTTTTCTTCTTTATATAGTTTATAAGTTTCTAATGCTATATGTTTAGGTCTGCTTGTGTGTTCATGTTTATATTTATGTAGGCACTGTCAAATCAAGACAAATTCCTTGTAATGCAAATTACTTGGCAATAAACCTGATTCTGACTCTGATTATGTTTCTACAGCAGTTCACACAGACAAATCAGCCAGAGTCTGGAATTTCACATTTTTATTACGAAATCTCTCTGTGACAGCCTCGCTTACAGTAGCAGCTGTTTGACATGAAGCACAGTGATGCGAGCAGCAGCCGTTGACCCCGCTTTGGTTTTCCTCTTCCGCTTCGCACAAGTCTTACACAGATTTACTGCAACTTTCAGTAAAACTTCAGGGTTTAGATTCTGTGACATGTGGCAGGAGTTCCTCACCACAATTCAGCTGAATTAACTATTAATTCAGCTGAAACAGAGTAGGAGTCTGGTTTGACTGGAAGAAAAATTGTCACCAATCCAAACCTCAAGCTGCAAGACAGAAACAAAACAGTGACCCACTCTGGTTGTTGTTCGAACCCTTGAAGTTCCACGGCCTGTGAGCAGGTCGACCTGCAGGAAAACAGTGAGGTCGCGTCCTATCTCTCAGTCAAGGCTGTTGAGGGGTCTGCATGCTCCCTCTCCTGCTGCTGCTGTATCAGCAGGGTCGCATCTGCAGCCGAGCAGCTGCAAACACAACCAACAACAGCCTGGAGTCGATCTGAGGCAACAGCACGCGGTCGTGAGGATGCTCAGGTTTGGTCCCTGAGCTCAGGTCAACAAATGATGCAAAACAAGCTAAACAGGCCTTGTTTTCCAACCCACCCCTAACCAACGACGTGTTATGGCTGCCTGTGTCTGTGTCAGTTAACCCGTGTGTGACTCAGTATTCTATACCAGGTGTGTCATCAGCCCCATCAGCTGATTGGCTGATCTCCCTCCACCTCGACCTGTTGAGTCTCGAGTTCAAGCTGTAAAAGCTCAGCTTCTTAAAGAGTCGATGGTGGACTTTTGATTATAGTGTTGCCTTTATCATACTTAATTGTTAGTATTTGTACTTTGAGGCTCTTCTGTTGTTGATTTATTTTGGTTGGGTTTTTTTTGGGGGGGGTAAGGGTTGAGGTTCAATACTGATTTAATTTTGAGAGCATTTTATGTCAGAAACACTAAGCTTTTAAAATTGTTTGGATGTTATAAGGTTTATAGTTAGTATCTTTACTTTTCACTCAGTTAAATACATTTTGGAAGAGTTCTCTTTCTGTTTTGATTAGTTCTGGTATTCCTGTTAGTCCCTTTATATTGTAGTTTTGCCTCAACTCCTTTAGTTTTGTACAGTATCAAATTAATAACTTAGTTTTAATCAATGTGACACACCGTGCTTTATAGGAAGGATATTGGTTCTCTATTTGTCCGTCTAAGGCAGAGGTTTCCGGCTTCCCACTTAAACGTTTGTTTTGCATAATAATCTTTTTGTGAATTATGTATCATTACGCATTAAAACAAACACCTCTTATTATGAAATGATGTAAACTATTGGCACAAATGTTGTTATTGCTGCATCATGATGGAATATTGTGATTATAATTTGAAGTTAAGTGTTCTAAGGTGTTGGAGCAGCTGGTTCAGACACTCCCACACTTTTATATGTCCTATAATTCATCACCAACTCTTTCTCTCACACACACCTGGACGTGGCCTGAGCTGCAGCATGTTTTCCTTTTGTTTGTTCTCTTATTTTTCCACTGTACAAAAACCACACAGGACACTAGGAGCACACATATCCACTCTTCACTGACTTATGTACTGACTGGCACATTCCATTTGTCTGTCGTTTTGTTATTTAGTTTTACTTTGTCACATAAATTCAACGTTGTCAAAACGTCATTCACTGTGTTCCCGTCATGACCTCGGAATATTGGTCAGGACTGGTTTTTATGTTACATTTCTCATAAAGAGCTGCATGCAACACAGTGTTTTTACTGTTATTGATAATAACAATTAAAAGCAACTTTACTTGGGGTTGTTTTTTGGTTGCACAGAGCAGCTTATGCGTCATTTCATAATGAAGGATAATCATTAATGGTAGCGTTTTGAAACATTGTACCAAGTACATTTCAGATTCTATCTCTTACCTCTCAGTGCTGATGTAATGGAGTGCAACAAAATCTTATTATTCCAACAAAATTCTGTTGTGTTTATGTACTCATACATTGAGATGAGTTTTTAAAACCTGAATGCTAAATTATCATGTTGGTCCCTAACTTGAGAGCACTGTAACACTCATGTACAGAATCTGAATCAATTTATTCGCCAGGTATGTGAAGCAAACACACGGGGAATTTAACTTACACACCCATGAACCACATACAAACACCAATTAGTCATTAATTATTACTAATTAGTAATTAATTATTACTGATTGAATGTAATAATGGCACATGTCAGAATTATAAAAACAGCACATAGACATTTGATTGTATAAGCACCCTAAACTTTAAACAGTCCGTCATCCAAATAGAGGCATAGTGGGTGTGTGCTTCGCAGAAGGTCCGCGGTCCTTTAAAATTAGTTAATGAAGCAGCTCATTAACTAATTTTAAAAGTTAAAGCAATTGAAGATTTAGCAGCATGTATTGTAATAGTAATTATATTTTCTAATTTTAATTTTAATGTAGCAATAATTCTAACAATACTGATAAAATAATGATCTGGTCCGCAGGTGCCTGTGACTCCATGGCTGTGGGATCCACATCCAGTTGCAAGGCTATAAGATAAAACCCAGAGATTAAAAGTCTCTTTGCAAGAATGTCCTGGTCAAGACAGGCAGTAGTACATACCATGGTTCTCAAACTGTAGTACAAACTGTAGTGGTACATGAGCTTCCTCTGGTTGTACTTGGAGGAAAATCAGAAATATTGTTTAAAGGTATATACCAGGGTATGTGATCAGAGTGAATCAAACTGTCCATTGTCTCCTTTAGTCATTTTGTTTGGTGAGAGATAAAATGTGGATAAAACAAGAGAAGAGCTGATTGTGATTCATGTTTGGGTACAACGATAAAGATTAGTGAGAATGCAGGAGAAAAAATGTAAACATATTCTTTCGTCGGTTTTTCACTGAGTCTTTGACCCTTTTTCCAGCTGCTTTCATCGCCTCCGCCAGAATCAGCTAGTCCCAATTTTACAACATTTTAAATCTTTCTGAAAACCTTCTGCAGCCCATCACACTTTAAAATTATAACTGATTTGCCCTTCACAGTTTCTTTGCCTGTTGTTGAATGTGTATTTATGTTTCTGACGTTGTAACATGAGATCAGTAGAGGGAGGGAGGTTTGGACGGCAATGGTCAGGGTGGGACAGACGAAGGACAGAAGACGGAGAGGGAGAAAGGGAAGAGAACAAGCATTAACATTATAGACACTGAACAAAACAACACAATAAAACAAACAACAACAACCATAGCAATAATAACAGTAACCATAACAACAACGACAGCCCAGCCACTGGGGGCCACATCTCCTAGTGCAGCTCCCAAGCTCAGATAAATGAGAAGGGTTTGAATCAGGAAGGGCATCCGGTGTAAAACCTTTGTGAGGCGGACGATCCACTGTGGGGATGCCAACAGGGAGAAACTGAAAGAAGAAAATAACAACAGTGGTGAAAGGTTAATGACAACGTCAGCAACAGCAACAATGAAGAAAATGAAACCCGACCTACAACATCTAGAGCAAAATGAAGTGATACACTCCTCATGACCTTTTCTACACTTTATGACCCTTTAAAAATATTGTCTTTCTCAGGACCAGTAGTCCTCATGAAAATCAAAACCTGGTCCTAATGAGGCAGAACCTCATTTCTGAGGAACTGGTTTAGTTTAGGGCTAAGATTTTAATTGGGGTTAAGGTTAGGGTTAGTTATGACGCTTTGTTAAGGCTGGATGTGTAAACTTGTGTGTGGGTATGTGTGTATTCTTGTATTTGTAGCTTTGTGAGGACGAAAAACATATAAACCATAGGGAGTGAGGACATTTTGGGAAAGTGAGAACTTTTTGGCTGGTCCTCACGTCTTTAAAGGGCTTTTTTGGGGATTAAGACTTTGTTCGGGTTAAAATTGGATTAACGTATGGCTTAGGCATTTAGTTGTGATGGTTAAAGTTAGGGTAAGGGGCTAAGGAATTCATTATGTCTCTGAGGGTCCTCAGAATGAATAAAGCACAAACGTGTTGGGAATGTGTTTGCCAATCGTGTGAACTGTTGGGCTTCTCTTATCTCTATAACATTGTAAAGGTTTCTACCTTATTATGTACAGTGCCTTGAGATGCAGAATGGAGGTTTGCGAACTGAAAGCATTGAACTGAACCAGAATAGGTGCGTAGTATCAGCATCTGGTCGAATCCCAGCTTTAGCAGGAGTCTGTCTGACCCACATGCCCCGGCTGAGGGTCACAAGGCAGGCGTCGGCCCTCGGCAGGCGGTCGGGGGCCCTGCCGAGGGCCGGCCTCCAGAGTACAGGAGAAGGTAGGTCTGTCCAACAGGTTTGAAAGAACAGAAAAGTGATAGGAGCGTCAGATCAGAAAACACAGTGATTACAAACACAAAATATCACTTCAAGCCATTTTGCAGACAAAGAAAAGGGATAAAAACCTGGGCCTACACTAGAGCCGCATCATCTGTCTGATAGGATGTGATGTTTGAACATGAATTATGTAATAGATTTATCTGCGATGTGCTCAGTGTTGTGTTTTCGGGACCAGATACATGATGGAACCTTGTGAGACAAGGACTTGGTGATTAGTTCTTGTCTGTGACCCATTTCTTCACCACGTCCAGACTGTGTGGCTCTGAGTGACGTCCTGTCCATTATCACATCTGGACAGGACAAGATGAATGACATGCAGGAACACGCCCATCTGAAGAGATATGATGACACAGTTTTTTAAGATATCTTAAAAACATCACTCCCTTTAATAATTGTTTTTTTTTTGTCTTAGAGCTTATTTATGTATGCTTTTATTTGTTGTTTATATTTACATTTGACACTTGTCAGTTGAGATTGCTTTTAAATGTGCCGTACAAATAAATATTTACTGACTGGTTACAATAGCGATGGTGACAATTATGACTAGATTGATTTGCCAATTTTATATACAATATAATATACAATACACTAAGCAACATGTCATGCATATACAGGGCCTGTAACATTTTTTGAGTCAGGCAGTATTTTAATCCACTAGAGGGCGCCAGTGTTCAACACTGCCAAACCAAAACATTCTGTCCTTCATATTATGTCAGGTGGATTTTTCTTTGACGCTGTTACAGAGTGCAGAAAAGCAGCAGGAAACAAATTGAACATTTTTCTATTTTGACAGGATCGTATAAAGTTGAAATGTATTAAACACAGTGACAATCTGCAGCCATATTTATAAAAAGTAATGACAAGCATCCAAGAGTAATGTCAGCATATTGAGAGCAATTTTGAAAGTGCAACTAAACCACTTTTTTTGGCAAAAAGTTGGGACTTTGGGTCTCTTGTAATGTCTTTTACTGACTCAAGAGCAAATCCTCACAGTTTAGTGTAAAGTACTGAAATTATACATGCTGTGATAAAAATCAGACACCAGCCACTGCATTTAAATTTTGCCATTGGTTTTCTTAGTCCATGCTTGTGTCACTGCTACAAGCCTCCCTCACGTTCACACATTTTTTCACAGCAGACATTTTGGCATGTTTTAACGGTAAAAGCACAGGTGTCACTGATATTTTTACAAATTACTCTGTTCAGGTTAAAGGTCAAAGTATGACTCTACCCAAATTTATGGGCGGGTTTCCTTGCTTTATTGCCCGTCCCTGGTTTAATAGTATGGTTGTAATAATTAATCATTATCCAAGTCCAGGTAGAAAATAGATTAACTGGTTTCAAAGGTGGATGAACAGGTTTTTTTGTTTACTATACACGGTCACCTACACCCGCACTGTGTCACCTGCGTCACTGCACTGTGGTTTCACAGTGAAAGAGGAAATCAGTGACTGAAGTTTATCAACTGCTTTCCTCAAATGTGCTTCCTTGTACATGTGCACTTGCCGCTGCATCACACATGCTCACTGCGGCTGCATCGGCTGGAAAAGAGAGTGTTTCTTGTTCTACCTTCTGTTCAATGATGACATAAAATCAGCCAAAATGTCAAAGTTGGATCAATAACAGTGGCTCCAGTGCATAAATCGTTTCTTTCAACTCCTCAGTGGAAAGAAATGGACAAGATGTCACAGCGAGCGCAGGAGGTGAGTGTGACCTCTGCTCCTCTTTGTGTTTTGAATTCAAAATAACGACACTTGTTTTGCTCCGCTGTGATTGACTGGACATTTTCATGCTGACAGACAAAACCGGTTAACAGGCATCGGGATCAGCAGGTGAAGTAGAAGCAAACAGCTGCACAGAGAAGAGTTAAAGTATGAGAAAGTGGTGTTTCCTGTTGTCACATGACAGGAGCAAAAGAGAATGATCTTGATAATTCTTGTTTTTATTTCCTGTGGTTAGAATTACAAGTACACACTATCGTAATGTATACTTGTCATGTTTGAAAATGTGGCCACACACTTTCAAAAACAGACACAGTTACACAGTTTCTGTGTAACTTACCTAAAATTAAACTTCACTTAATAGTATGTTATTGTGTAAATTCCACAGATCTGGATTTTACAGGAATTTTCACTGTTACTTCCTGAAAACTGTTTATTTCAGTTTCTATCTCATTTCAACCGATATGGTTTGAAATGAATGTGATGACAATAAATTCCATCCAGGTTTTTCTTTTACTATATTCTTTTAGTTATATGCAATACAGATAGTGGTGAGTAATTCCCCTGTGGTAACTTTTTTAATTCAGCAAACTAGATTTGACCTTTAGGTCCCTAAGATTAATAGTATTCTATGTATGTGTATTGTCTATATGTTAATGGATACCTATAAATCCCAGCCATTAAAAAAGACAACGTGGCAGACAACTGTAAACACTCAAGGTTCATTGGGTTGGTAACAATGAGGAAGTATAGGTCTCATCCTGCCCTATGTTAGTAAGGTAGAAGGTACTAATAGGGCCTCCTTGAAGAAAGATGTTCTTCAGCAGTTAGTTGTAAGCAACTGGGCGCCTGGTAAACAAATCTTTTTCATGTAAATTTCATTTTATGCATGTTATTTAAAACATACACACAAGATCTGAACTAAAAGGTTGGGAAAATTCAACAAATTTCCATGGGCACCCAAATAAAATCCCTGAAGTACATTTTAATGCATCAAATCAATCGTTTAAACAATGAAAACCTCAGCCATTGTGAAAATAAAAATGAAAGGAAATAGTGTACACTCAGTGTCTATTGTATTTTTCTTGCATAAGTGTTTATTATGAAACTTAACTAGTTCTCAGGAAAAGTACCTGAGTCCTGACCAGTGTCTAATCACAGTTGTGTCTTTATGACAGAGACCAAAGAGGAACCACAAGAAACATGAAAGTTGGAATAATCGCTTCCCCTTTTTTTCCTCTCAGAATGTGGAGCAGCCACTGTCTCCAAACACACGGCGGAGTTTCAGCTTCTCGTCTCTCCGTATCAAAAGTAAGACAGTGGATCATCAGTCACACACATTCAGGGTGATGGTAAAAGCCATGACCTGATTTAATTTGGTTCAAAGACAACAGTTACCTGCCTTATCATAACTGCATGCCATGTACTTTTCTGCAGAAAGGCAGAACAGCTATGAAGAGGGTGAGTTTACGCGGCGGAGAGGGCTGCTGTCGTTTTCTTCAGCCCGGGAGACATCAAGGAAAGGTACACAATACACTCTGATTGTGCTGTGACTCTGTTAAATCTAAGACACTGGCAACAGTTACAGACATTTTCATACAAAAACATGACAAATCAGTTGTCACAACACACACTGGTCACAGGTTTAATGCAAACCCTGTTGACTTTCATATTTTTCTTTTGCTTTATTGCATTTTATTAGCAGATTTTTTGCATTTTATTACCAGATTCATAAATTTCCCAAAGGGAACTCCCAAGGCATTAATAAAGTTCTATCTATCTATCTATCTATCTATCTATCTATCTATCTATCTAGACCGTTCATCAGATGATGGCGGTGCTTCTCAGCTACAAGGTACTCGGGACCAGATGAAGACAGGTATGTTGTGATCCTGAAGTGAACGTGGTACCTTGCTGTGTTCTGATGGAATCGTATTATTTCCCACATCACACCTCACTGCATACTTTTAATTCATCAGCGCACTGGCACCTTCTCTCACTGACATAATCTAGGACTCACTCAACCCAGATTACCATTTCTTCACTCTGCCATCCTCTGGGAGGCATTGTTTTGAGAGCCAGACACCTAAACAATTTTTTATTAATGTGCCATATAAAAACAGTTCCAGTGTCTCTTTCTCCTGCAACAAAGTCTATAGAGAAAATCTGTATTTTTAGCTTGTGGGAACACAGGAGTTGCTGGTCTAAAATCAGTGATATTTATCTACGGACTTTGGTGCAGGGGAGAGAAAAGTGTTCTTAAAAAAACTGCATACTTAGAACAGTGTAGGGGGGTCACACGGTGGTGCAGTGATTAGCACTTTTACCTGTGTGTGCATGGATTGTCTCTGGGTTCTCTGGTTTCCCCCCACAGTCCAAAAACATGCAGTTTTGGGGATTAGTGCTGGCTACGTCTTAAAAAAAACCGAACTATCCCTTTAACAGACTTGCCAAAGAGGTATGAGTCAGCTCTCTGACGTTGAACAGGTTCCTTGGAAGGTAGAAGCTACTGCCGAGTTTGGCTTGTTGCCACCTGCTGGTTGCTTCAGGGTCTGAGAGGATGATGGTGGAGAAAAAAAGTAAACTTTAACTATTTTACGTTGTTGCGTTGAGACCGTTTTTTCCTCGCATCTATTGGTTGGGAAAGTTTGTTCCTCCGCGTGGAGTTTCTCTTGGTTAATTGTTTATTAAGTCCTAACGAGTGAGTCACGCTTTGAGTGTAGGTTTTTTTTTTGTTGTTGTTCTTGTTTTTGCGCACGTGACTTGAACGCACCACGGGTGGACGGACGCTTTACGGCTCTCAGAGCAGAGCACGCGGAGCCGCGATGACATGTCCGTGCGGGAAAGGAGACGATGAAGAGCCGCTGCTGTGTCACTGAACGTCCGCGGGAGCAAGTGAGAGGAGCGCGGTGTGCGTAGAGCCGAGCAGCCATGAGTGAAGCGGTGACGAGGAGGAGGAAAGGAGCAGCGAAGAAGAACAGATGGAGTGAGTACAGGAGGGAGGACACCTCACTCATTCACTCACTCACTCACTCACTACTATTCACCTGACGCACTCAGCGCACGCACATCAAAACCACTGAGAGCACACACTCGCATTTTAGCAGTACGCGAATGCGAAAGTGCCTGCGGATTAAAGACACGTTACGTTACTTTTGTCTGCGTATAAAAGCAGTTACGTTACTTTTCAGCGTACCTGTCAGGAACGAACGGTGTTTGTCTCCTCTTATATCCGGGTTTCACGTTTTCCCCACCACGTCTTCATTAGTCGCCATTAGATAAACGTCCACCCGGTGACGTTTGCCGCTTACATGTGAATTTACAGCTGGTTTTTAAATATGTACGACAATGATTTTCTGTGACATTTGTCCTCTTTGAAGCATTCAGGAATCCCCACAAGTTTGAAAAGTTATCCATCAGACCCTTCTGTTTGTTTCCCTTGGAATAATCTGATGGCAAAATATTACGGATTATTTTAGATTACAAAATAAAAATAAATGTATTATCTTGCACAGGTGCATATGAACAAATAGGCCACTACATAAACTATATGATAGTTTAAATGGATGAATCAGGGGTGGTACAGTTGAGACTATGTTATGGTACAGTAACTTGTTGGTAGGGAAATTTGTCTTGATCTCAAGTGCTGCACACTAACATACCTCCATAGTCGGAGTAACGTAAACAACAAAAAACTAATAAGACATCTTGCTGTGTTATTTTGGTCCCATATTCAATTCTCTTATAATCCGTGTCAATCTAAAACTGGTTGGGCTGAGACACAATGTTCTCAAGCATGTTCCCTAACGTGAACCCTTAAATTAATGATGGCTGATTAATTTAAATTATTCAATTATAATTGAATTGTACCAATATAACAAAAGTCCAATATATATTTGTATATATCAGTTGTGTGAAGTGATTCCCTATTCAGCAAGAGTTTGTTTTCTGTCTTCACGTCTCTTCACGTCTCTCTCTCGGGAGCAAAGGTCAACTCTGACGTTTCCTCAAATATTCATCGCAATTAATTCACTTATACTGTGTGAAGTACTTTAAAACCCCAGGAGCTAACCTGGTAGTGAAAAGTATCGCAGTTTCATAGCAATTTAACAGGGTTCTTCGTGTTCAGCTCAAGTGTTTATAAGCTTCTCCATTTTGCACAAATGTTCACTGGAAAATTTTAATTTGAAATCAACAGGTTTCATGTTTTCTCAATGCAAATCACAGTTAATGGAGCAGGAATCCAGCAGTTCTGTTCAGACCTTTATGCCTGTTCCATTCCTTTGCTCACAAAGCTGACGGCATAGTGTTGTAACATGTTGAGCAGCCTCAGGGTGTGAAGCTGTTCAACAGGACTGCTATTTGCACCCACATCATGTCATGGCTTTTTACAGAGTGCAAACGCCTTGTCCTGTCAACAGAGGTTTAAAAACCCACTGTGGACTTAAGGACTGGCTGTTGTCAAGAGCCAGGGAGTTGAACTGGACCAAAAGTGAAACTAGGACAAAGTACTCCAGCGGAAAAGGTCATCGAGGATACGTGCAGTTGTGTTCACCTTGTCTGTGCTGCATGTGCTCACTCGGCTTTTTCAGTGAACCCATGTTGTAGTGTACAGTAAGTGGGAGAGTGATAGATGTGAGGTCTTGTTTGACAACAAACCGAACATTGTAGTGACAACCACAAACCAACAAGAATGTAGCTGGTGGCAAAGAGTTCCCACTTTTGTCTTTAAGTGATTCATGAAAACTTCAGTTTGTCTGTGGTGGTGACCAGTGTTAAATTTGGCGACTGGTTTTCATTCAGCTTTATCCTTTTGGCGAAATTCTATTTCAGTTCCAATTTCAGTATTTTGATTTGACATTTAGAGAAGCGTTAGTGTTAGACTGCAGCTCTGGACACATTTTTCTGTCCCAACCCGACACACATTCTACATTTTTCGTGTTGTAACCCAAAAAGTGCATGACAATTAAAAGTAAGCTGAAATGCACTCTGACTGCCACGCAGGTGGTCATCGGAATTTATTTATGGTTACAGCAAAGTTACTTCCAGGAGGACACAACTACTAGCCCCATGAACATGCACACATTTAGGGATACATATACAGTAAGTCACACACCTCATGAGTTATCAGCAGCTCTTATGATCAACTAAGGATTCATATAATATTCTGTTAATTGTTTGATTATTTTCTTGATAAACCGAGTACTTGTTTGGTTATTCAGGTAACACTATTCAGGTAAAGCTTGTTTTAGTTATTGAAATAACACTCAAACTGATTAATTTAGCAATCAAATTATCTTTGCAGCCCTACTTATGAGTATTATAAAATTTTCGACTCGCCATTAATGACAACCACTTCTTCTTAATTAACTCTTTTTGAACTGAAACTGCTGCCAACAGTTCACATGGTCCAACCATCATGGTTTATTTTAAGTTTTTGCGGAAGAAAAGGGATAACATCCACCATGGATGGCTGTCATAAAGAGTAAACCCTGGTTCTAAACAAAAACACCAGGTCAATCACTTTTCTACTTACATAACTTATTTTTTACTTTTTATACATTTATTAATTCAATGTTTGCACCGTATTTTCAATAAAGCTGTTAAAAAAAAATGCCATTTTAATTCACCCTATTTTACTTTTAGTTTTATTAAAAGAACTTAAAATCCCCATGTCAGCCTGTCCTATTTCTGGATTATTTTTTGAACCATGTCGAGATCCATGCTTGACACCACATCACAACAAAACAAACATAACCGCCATTGTACTCACCTATATGCATAATGGTCGTGCCGACAGGAAAACAGATATGTTGGGACGACGGTGGGTCATTGTTACAGAGGTCAAGGGTTTACATGCTGATGTGCAGTAACTGTATGTTCATCTCACTATCTCACTGCCTCAAATGAGCAATAAAATCAGTGATCCCAAACCAGGAAATAATGAAGATCTCAAATGTCTGGTTTTCTCCAGAAACCAAAATTGATCCGTTTTCATGTTTTATGTTACAGAGCAAGAAACCACAAAATATTCACATGCAGGAGGCTGAAAATTCAGATTTTTTTTTAAAAAAATTTTAATTATAAAAAAGCAAACAGATCAGTTGATTATCAGAATAGTCTAATTGAGTAATCAAATAATTGATGCAGCAACATTTACTTGGAAAATGGACAGCTGAAATATTTCCTAATTGTTACCAGTGTTGTATATTTCCCTTGAAATTGCATATTTATTAAAGTAGTAGGTCTGGAAGTTTTGCACAAGAATTCCTTTACTGTACCTGCACTGTCTGTTTATGCACAAATAAAGAATAAAAATCTTGAATCTTAACGTCACGTTACTTCTGACGGCTGTGACAAAGAGTGCTGCACAAAGATGCCCTGTATGTAATTTGAGTGGTCAACAAGACCAGGAAAGTGCTGTATAATTACAGACCATTTACATGCAATGATCATGAATATACGCAGTTACTTACAAGTCCATAAAGAGAAGAGCTGTCTTTGGAACACAGACCAAATAGTGTCCTTCAGCTGGACACTTTAACTACCTCCTGCCACTGTCAAGTAGCTTGTTTCTGGCTGTGTCTGTTGCTGCATTCAAGTGATTCTGGTGAACTCATAATTACGACTTGTGAAATCGCGCACAAGACAAGAGAAAACGGAATCAACATATTAATGGGAGTTTTATGGTGCGATTATCTTTTTAATAGGACAAAAGGACAGCATCTCAGTGCGGCATACTTAAATGCAGATTCCAGTGGTTTTAATGGATAACGGACTGCTTCCAGTACAGGGACTCGATAACAATACCAAGAGGAAAAAGTTTAGTTCCTCTCTGAAAGATGAGCTCCAGTTTCTTTCTGTCATAGTTGAAATGAAATGACTGCCTTTGATTTGACATTTAAGTTCCTGAAATTGTCACATTCTTTTTTTTTTTTTTTAGGTTACCATGGTTACAGGGGCTTCTCACCTCTGTGGTTAGTACAAGAGTACAATCTTGGTAATTCCTGTTGCTTTTTTTTTGTCTGTTTGAACAGAAACAGGAACTGCTTTGAGTAATTTACCTAAGTAGAGCTTTTCGTGTTAACCCAGCATTACCTGTGTTGCTCACCACACATCAGTGATTCACTTCTGACAGAAATTAAATTTCTATTGAAAAGATACATTTATTTATTTATTTATTGGTTATATATTTATATTACCAATATTAGGATTTGTTCAGTTTCTTGGTTTCCCTTTAAAGACGTCATGTGCAAAATCATCAGATGTACTGTAAAATATTTTACTGATACTTTTATATATTTCTTGTTGTGTCCCTTCTTAGTGTAAACAACAAAACCAGATGCAAATGTGAATGATACATTTAAGGACCCATCATTGGATACCTAACACATCTGTATTTGTATTTATTTATTTTCGTATATCAAAACAATATTGCATATAAATATTCTATACAAGCTCCTTGGGAATATGAAATTGTCTTATGAAACAACTAGGGGCTTGACAAGCAGCATTGTCCACTGGGCATGTTACAAGAAATGGTTGCATTTCTCATAGTAACTTTGATTTACTGACTGAACTACTGCCTTTGCCAATTTTTTGGTAAGATATGTCATTTTATTTTTCTTATTCTCTGTCTGTTGTGACTTTTTAATAGTCGTGTCTTGCTGTTCTTGATAACATACTTTATATTTCATAAACTGACTTGGTATTTAGCACTTGAACTAGTCCATTACGATATGTGTTTTAAAGTTAGAAAACCGCTTCCAGTTAAAAGTTGAACCTAATTTATATTGCCAATATTATATATTGGTATTGATTTTTGGGGATTTTGTTCAGTTTTTTGGTTTTCCTTTGAGGACATCAAAAATGTGCAAAATCATCAAATTTTAATTGCTTTTTGAATAGTAGTTAGCATATAACAGCTGTTTATTTAGACACTCTGTAGAAATCAGTTTGTCCCACATGACTTGAATGCAGCACAAGTATAAAAATTCTTTCCTCAGAGTCTGAGGTAAACAAATGAATCAGCAGACTGTTAGTGCTGTCGTTGATAAACAACAGGGAGATGTTATTGATGGCCGCTCCGGTATATTGTGGATACCAAATCCAAATATGGACAGCAAGATTGAAACCAGAAGTTTTAAAATATAGCGATGCAGTTGCAGTGTGAATCCAGACTGTCGGAGCGTTCGTTCTGCTGGAGAAGCTGCAGTTTGTGTGGTTTCAGCAGATCCACGTGGGGATCAGCGGCTGAACTGCAGCAGACCTTTGTTTCTGCTTTTGTGTTCATGGTTGAGTGGTCTTGGTGTCTGGATTGAAGCAGTGCAGTTTCAGGTATTTGTCTATCTGAGAGCTGTTTCTGTTAGCAGGATTACTGAGGTAAGCCTTCACAACTGTCCTCAGAAAATGAGTGTTTAGTGAAGGGTTCATAAAACCGGTTTAAGTAAGAATGACAGTCCAGATCAGCCTGGTCCTGGTCAGGCTTATTTTCAGGCTTAGCTCCATCTCAGACTTAAAGCTGTTGTCAGGGTTCCCACAGGTCTTTGAAATCCTCAAAAGTTTGGGAATTAAAAAAAAATAAATAAGTGAAGGCTCTTGAAAGTTTTTGAAAATCATTCTAAATAGACATGGGTCATTAAAAGTGCTTGTTTTAATGACCCATTAAAACGCTGCTGATGTGCCCTTGTTTGCCACCTACTGTTTCCTGTGCCCTGCATTGCCTGATGTACGTAAACTTGGCCTACACAGAACAAACGTCAAGTTGTAATGACTGGCAGTGTTGTGGACACTGTCCACTGTCTCTCTTTGCCATTGACATGAGATTCCATGCAGAAAAATGAGTGAGTAACGTTGAGCAAGAGGGAGCAAATGATGACGTGATGCCTGGGAAATGCAAATTTCAAGATCTCTGTCTCAGCAAAGAAACTGACAAAGACTGGCTGGTCCAAGATCCCAAGTACAATCACTTGTCCAGATGCAGAGCATGCTGCAAATAAAAAAAAAAGGTTGGCACCATAGGCAAAGCGGCACTTACAAGTCACCCTCCCATCTTAAGCTGTGTCAGCATATTTGGTCCTTAAATTTTTAAAAGGGAATTGGTCCTGGAAAATCCTTGAATTTGATGTCACCTACGGTTTTTAATCCTGTGGTGTAGACAATTTTTCTTTTCTTGTTATTCCAAAATAACATGGGATCTGTCAGTCAGTCATGGGATCTGAGAAAGATGATGAACTCTCCATCTTCTCTAGACTCTGGTTCCTGTCTTGGAGAAATGAGGTACATGACCAAAGATGCTGACCAGTCACAGTGTAGTGTAGCAAGAATGGGCTCTCCTGTTGGCTGATCTAATTAACAGCTGCATGTACATGTCAGTTTGGTGGAAAGGTCAATATTCCAGTGTTGGTAACAACTGCCTATGCTGCAGAAAGACGGAAACAAGGATCTCCACCTGTAAATGGTGGTTCTTGTCAAGATATTTTTGACAGGGATAGTGAGGCCTTTATGGTTCAGTAACTTAAGCCATTTCCCACCCAAAGCCACATACAGTAGCTTGCTCTGTTCAACTAACCTTCCTGACCACCTGGAGTGCAACAAGCTGCGTTATTTAGTTGGTGGCAATTTTTATAGTGGCTGCAGCATTTAACATGCGTCCTAAATCTCTAATGTCAATGTTCCTTTGGGAAAGTCATGTGTGTAGCCTTGTTGTGAAAGTCCTGTGACACTGTGGCGTTTTCTGTCCCTGTGCTCCAATTTCAATATGAGCTTAAATGAAAGAAAAGTAAACAGTCCCAGAGTTGTTTATTCACCAGACCTTTTGTTTGCGTTGCTCAGGTGAGCAGCCCAGAGGCAACCTCATCTCTGACGTCCCTGGGAAACACAGTAAGTACAGACACTGGAGTCGGACATGGGCTATTTACTCTTCACGTTGCAACCTAATTTACAATATATGTGAGCAAATTTGTGCATTCATCTTCATCTAGGAGATATCTGTTTGATAAATGAACCACAACTTCATTTTATGCATGTGTTGTTTAATGAATCTAAATGAAAGGCTGGAAAATTTTCAGCAAATTTGTTTGGTGACCGAAAAATATCTTCCATGACCTACTTGTGGGTCCTGACCCAGTCTGTGGGAATGATTGCCATTGGAATTTAAAAAAAAAAAATATTCTGTTTTGTCTCATATCTGACAAAGTAGAAAATACAAACACAGGATTGTGCACAGAAGAAACATTCTTGGTGTTGAAAGACAATCATGTAGATCTTAATTAGCTTGACAGTTTTTTGCATTGTTGTCCCAGTGATGTGTTAAAAATTAGAAATTAGTTAGATTTTCTTTGTTGCCATGTCTGAACCTTATACACACACACCAGCTATTTTGCAGCATGTTCCAGATGGTTAACATTATCCCCATGGAAATAAAAGAAACTGATATAAGAGTTTCTGGGTTATTGGCAAGAGATCTGATTTAAGACAGTAACGTGGCAGACATCTGTGATAGATGAGCATGTAATAACAACCTTTCAACCTGATCTGTGCTACTTAGAGATAATAGAGTTTTGTTTATTTAGTGCATCCTTTTGTTCATCAGCCTCCAAATCCTTTCAAATTCTTCCCGTCTTTCACGCTGTATCAGATTTTCTCCAAATGGAGGGCTCACCTTATTAACATGACGTTTTGTCAGTGTTTGTAAAAAAACAGCACCCCCCCCCCCAGTTTGATGTGTGTTACTTTACCATACATGTAATCAGTGTCACTGGATGTTGACAAAATGTGTGCAAACACATGTTTAAAGTGTGAGGAAAGGAAATGCAGAGTTTCTTATCCTTACTCTTCACACTTTGTCTTCCCTGGAGTCAAAACACGCATAATATAAGATTAAACAAAAGCTCTGCCACTCCTGCTGTGAGGCTGCAGATACTACTGATACAGAAAGAGGGGGACAGAGAGCAGGACTGTAGTTAAACAAGTGTGAAAACTTGAAGAAGATGATAAAAGAAAATGATAAAAATGTCACTTTTGCACTTGTTTGTTGAGCAGTTAGTTTTGATATACAATTGGTATTCTCTACAAACACTGACAAACTGTGACATTCAGCTGCTTTGGTCCCCAATAAAGGCCTATTTATACTCAATTTTTGTCTTTTTTATGTTTGTCCATCCCAAACGTTATCTCTTGGGACCACTCCATGCGTTCGTATGGATGTTACGCAATACTTCCTCTAGAGGGCAGGGCCAACCATTGAAGAGGTTATTTTTTTGTGCTTGATCGTAAATGGACAGAAACACATCTAGAGATGCAATGCTCCACCATCTTTCTGACATTTTTAAAGGCCCATTCAGACTTTTTTTTTGTTTTTTCCTGACTGATTGGACTATTGACTCTCTACTGCCTCCACGATTTCCAGTGGTATTACTCCAAAAGTGTAGTAAACAAAGGCAACTGGACTCAGTTCCAGAACTGAGGAAGCCTATTGGAGGAGAGGTGGAACGTCAAGAAATTCAACTAAGTCCAGTTGCCTTTGTTTACTACACTTTTGGATACCATGACCATGACATGACCAGTGGTATTACTCCATTTCATTTTGGAAATGAACACAATCTACAGAAAAAAGGCTCTGTCCATCTCCTACTTTTGCATAGAGTATAAATGGTGTATTTGTGTGTGTGTGTGGCTCCCCCAGTGAACAATCCCTCAGTATTTCAGAGCAGAGAATACTGCTGAATTTTACATAATCTAAAACGGAACCTCACATTTAGTAACATTTTTCAATGATTCACATTGGGTAAGGTGGTTTGTAACACACTGACAAAAACAGAAGAGAGATGTTCATCACTTTGCACATCATTTTAATTTGTCTGCTGATTATTGTGCCAGTACTTTACTCCAACTGAGACCGAGCTTAAATCAACCAGAACATGACGTGTATGTGCAGGGCTTTGGATTTATTTGAGGAGCTGCAGATATTTACAATTGTTTAGTTACTGTGTGAAAGTTGCAGTGATAAACAGCTGGTGATCTTGTTTCTTTAACAGGTTCCATCCCACCAGGAGAAGATGAAGGTGGACAACAAGGGGCCCTCAAGAGGTTCAGTGCCATGTGGTCGTCCTTCCGCAGAGGCAGGAAAGAGAGTGAGTCTTTGCAGGGGGAAAATAATGCTGTGGATTAAATAAATACTGGCGGAACTGCTGGTCTGAGCAGTAACTGAACAGAGTTCAATCCTCAAGCCCCAGGAAACAATGGTTAGACCTTTTGTTTATACTGGTTAAATTCCAGAGGCAGACAGTGAAAGGGACAGGTGGAGTTAATCTGTGTTATTTGACCTATTCAGGCATGTTAATGCAAATAAGTGAAATTGAAATAGATCCAGCAAGCAAAGGAAGATGTGTCAAATGTCACTCCAGCCTCGACTTTTCACTGCACTGCAAAAATCCTTCCTGCAGTGCAAGATGCAAATATTACTACAATAATAAATGGGAAGCAGCAACAAATTCTCTTTGAACATACTTTTATATCTTGTAGACTGCTTTTTATTTACATAAGCTGTGTGAACTAACTCACCAACTAACTTGAATTCCTAATTTTTTTGGTAAAAGGTTTGTGGTAGCTGTTTACATGGCCACTGCAAGAGATGCATTCTACCCCCTACCTGTCCGTTCTCATGGTCTGAATCACCGTAGAGAAAACCCTTAACATTTTCATAATGAACTGCACATTTCTCATTCTTTCATCCTGTTCTCCTTTATCGCAGTACAAAGTTCCTCATTGCAGCTCAAAGTTCTCCACCCAACTGCTTCTTCACCTCCTCAGGCTCACCTCCATCTCATCCTCCCGTCCCTTCTGCCTCCCCTTTCCCATCCCTCTTCACTGCTACCTCCTTCTTATTATTACGGTATTATGAGGGCTACAGACATTAGATTTGAACAGATGTGAAGAGGATTTTAAAAGGGCTTTGGACACCAATAATGCACTATAACTCTGATTTTGACACACCACTGTCTCTTACAAGGTGTCGTGGCTGACAATAACAAAGAATAAAACAGAGCCGTGGTTAATGAAGCCACCTGTAAATCTCTCATTCTAGATTCTAAGGTAACCTTGCATGCTAAAACACAAGTGCTCTGCCTCTCTGTGTAGAAGGGAAAGACCCGGAGCCCCCAGAACCAATGGGAACAGCAGTGGCTGAAAACTCGTCCCGACAGCATCGCTACGTCAGCGGTCAGTACTTCTTTGAGTATCTGGTGGTGGTCAGCCTCAAGAAGACCAAGGATGGCAGCAGCTATGAACCTGAGATCACCTACCAGTTTCCCAAGGTCAGTTTGACAGGTTTGATGGTGACAGCCAGAGTGACAGAATGACAGGAACACAGATTAGAGAGTGAAAGTGAGGTTTTTGCTTGAATGAGAAAACTGTATTATATGCCAGCAGTTTTTTTTTTTTTAGTATTTTTTAGTATCATTTTTTAGTATGTGCACAGCCACACCCTGATGTGTATTATTATATAGATACTGCAGAACAGTGGCACAATATTTACTAAAAAGTGTATGTTCTCTCCATTGTTGGATGTATTGTATGGATTACTTACAGTTGTTTCAGCTGGTGATACAACAAATTATAATAAACTATAATAATTTAAATTAAAAAAGCCAATTTTTATGACTGTTAGTTATAAAACGTATTGATTTATATCAAAAATGTTTTATCATTTCAGATGATGTTTTTTTTTGTCTGTTGATGAAACTGAAAAAATTAGTCAGTGTGGATTGTAAATTCAAGACAAAGATGAAAATGCAATAAATGACAAGTTAAAAAGCTAGAAACTGGAATAAAGGGAAATTTAAAGTTCAAATTAATTAAGTATATTTGCATTCTGTGTACAGGAGCTATTTCTGTGGCACTGCAAAAGTATTGTTATTGCTTGCATAATATGAACAAATAAAACATTAAGTATTCTGCTCTTTCGCCTGCCAAAATCCGGCCTTAGAAAAATAAGTTAAGTAGAATAATGTTGGTGAAATTGTATGCGAAATGTGTAATTTTTGAAGAAAAGAGGTGTGTGTATTGTGTGTGTATTTTAGAGGGATGGGATGGCCAGACGTCAGAAGGAGGAGGAAGAGAAGACGCTCAAAGCAATCACACTGTTTTGTTTCCCAGAAGGCATCAACTGGGCTCCTTTGACAGAGTACCACAGGTTTGTCAGTTGCTTAATCACTGTGTACTTGTAAACAAGACAAACTTCTACAGAACATCTACAGATTTTTTGGTGTGAAAAGAAGCCAATCGCAACAATCAATCTGTCTTCAGATGTTTCATCTCAGTTCATTTTTTATCCCTGAAAACTAAACTCATACATGGTGATGGTGCCATGTAATGATGACAATATCATCCTCAAAACACAAGTAAATTTAAAGTCTTCCCTTCTTGACTAATACATTCTCTTCCTGCAGGGCAGTCAGAGCTGAGATATCTTTATTTTGACAAATTCTACTCTTCTCCTTCTTTACTTGTGCCTTGTTGCCTGTGCAGCGTTTCCCTTGTCACTGGCTGCCACTCACCCCCAAAGCAGATCTCACAATCACTGTAGAATGTAAAGTTCATAGAGGAATAAAAAGTAACAGAACAATATCATACAGAGAAAAAAAAATTAACCCATTCGATGTCTGTCTGCTGCTGGACTTTTAAATTTAAATTGAATTAAATGTATGGTCAATTAGAATTAGTGCAGAGCAATAACTGGAATGACACAAACAGCAAATTTTAATGGCTTAAATTTAGTAATTCTTTTGGTTGTTCTATGTTCTGTGCCAATTAAAATCTCATGGTGTTGCTCCACTGTAACTAATATCTACTGCACGTTGATGCTTGACTTCATAGACTTCTATAGAAGTCATATAGCAAATCAGTGTTGTTGTTGTTTTTTTTTTTTTTTTTTTTTTGTTTTTGTTGTTAAATGCTATTAGATATTCTATATGTTGATTTTATCTAATCTGTAGTTCTGACTTTTCGTCTTGTGTTTGCAGTGAGACCTTCTCCTTTGTTCTGACTGAGATTGATGGCAGCAGAAGAAATGGATACTGCAGAAGGTTACTGGTCAGTGTTTAGTCACCAGCGGCTTCACTGTCTGTCTGTCTGTCTGTCTGTCTGTCATCATTAAATCTTCTTCTCTTTTCACTGTCCAACCTGAAGCCTGGAGGGAAAGGAGCTCGCGCCCCCGAGGCATACTGCATCATCAGCAGTCTGGCCTGTTTCGGCCTTTTCTCCAAGGTGAGGTGACCACTGAGCTGAACATGTGGGGAATTTACTACATAATTACTTTATGTGACCCACTTAAAACTGTTGTTAGCAGGATCTCTAGAATAGAGATTGTTGAGTCCTATCCTCAGACAGGTTTTGGAATGAACCCCTTTATCTGTATCTTTATACACTATGTGCTACTTTGATAATGACTGAAGTATATGAGTTATTCTGACAAATGTCATATAATTAAGGACTAATTAAAATAGAAAATAAAATTTATTCTGTGACACAATTAATTACAATTAAATGTTCTATATTTAGTTGTGTCATGTTAGTATTTGTTGGTTTTGCATCATGACTGTGTTCTCCTACATGTTTCGGCAGATATTTGATGAGGTGGAGAAGCGGCGGCAGATCTCCAGAGCTATGATCTACCCATTCATGCAGAAGCTGCGGGAGGCCCCATTCCCAGCTCCAGGAAACACGGTGGAGATTAAGAGCTTCATTCCGGAGTCGGGCACTGAGGTCAGTCCAAAACTCCTCCTCCTTCTGCTCAGTCCACTTAAAGACCCTGTTCAGTCCTGGCATCAGCGTCTGTCCTGAAAGATCCCGTCACAAGTGGACAGTATTTAGAGAGACAGACAGAGAAATGAATTACTTAAAGGTGCTGAGATTGAAACTGCAGCAGGTCAGCTGAGGAGACAATCGTTAATGAGTACCTGACGACGGGTTCTCGTTCACACATGTTAAAGAACGTGACCACATGCTTCCCAGCCCAACTCTAAATGTGGTTTTAGAAATTAGATCTGAAGAGACGTTTAGACCTCAACTTAGAGCGGAACATTGGTGTTTACATCATTTAGGATGGATGTTAATACCAAGACAAAACAGGGTTTTTCAAAGTTTGATGACGAAAGTTTTTGCTGTCATTGTTTTGCATTTCTGAGCACCTCTTGTCTCTAGTAACACAACGCCTGCAAAAGAATCATGAGAAAATAGTGCACTCCTTTTCTTTTAACCAACCAACCACATTCTCGTTCTCAAAAGCTTTTATACTATAAATTGTCTTACTGCTATGATCAGGATGCTACAAATTTGCAGCCAGAAGTTCAGACATCCTTTCCTTTTTTGACAATACCAGCGGTGAATCACACTGGTCTCCACTCATTTGTGCCTTGTTTTATAATCTATTTTCCTATAAATGGGAAAAGAATTTACAACATTAACATTGTGCTACTGAAGAAGGACTCCGTCTATTAATTCCTCAGGAAAATATTTACTGACAATGTAAATCAAGTGGGAAGCAGAGACTTCCATTCAAACTGACTTTTTTTTTTGCAACCAGCGCAGCCACCCCCTGGTGGTTATTTACTATTTTTTTGCTTCCTGTTTGGCTTCCTCCAGCAAACTGGAATACATTCACTTTTTCTATGTTTTATATACTGTCTAACAAACTGGTTTTGTTTCACTGCTTCCTCAAGGAAAAGTCAAAAGACAATGAGAAGATGGAATACATGTTAAGATTTTTAGGCAGCCTTAGGTGATGAATGCAAGAGGTGTGTCCCTCCATAGTGATCTTTTGGATGTATGACTCCATTCATTGACACAATAGAAAAATACTGAACCACTAGTCTGAGGGTTAGAACTGTAGACAGGACAAGGCCCCGGATCTTTACCACTGATGAGTTTCTGTCTGTCTGGTTGTGAATGGAGACGGTAAGAAATACTCACACAAACCTAAACAAACAGTGCACCTCAGTGACACCTGAGCCTCTGAAGGCCAGGTGTGTCTGTGTCGAGTTGTGTCTGAACCTGCCCTACATTACCAAACCTGAAGCTCAGAGCGGGAGCATCAGCATCTCGCACTGAGGCCATGTGTCATGTTTCAGCAGATCTCTGTCCTCTCAAATATTCACTCAGTTGTGGGCATAGTTTGTGCAAACGTACATCGCTACTGTGACCAGCCCTCAGGGTGAAATGACGACAAAGAGCTGCTTCCTTGTCTCTTTTAAAGGCTCTGCTGCATGACGGCAGTGACATTGTTGCTCTTACAATGTAAACTCATGGAAAGTGAAGGAAATGCACTGAATCTTTAATCAATTATTATTCGATTACTAAATCAATACTAAACTAATCTTATGACTGTTTAATCAATGATATTTTTATATATTTAATACAAGTATCTGATTGTTCATCTCAGTTTATTGAATATTGTCTGGGTTTTTTGCTGAATAATTTTTTTTTTCAACATCACCATTTCCAGGTTTTACACAAGACGATCATACATACATTACGTTATTTCTGTCTAACTCAGTGTTTCTCAATCCTGGTCCTCTGGACCCACTGTCCTCCATGTTTTCGTTGATGCCCTGCTCCAACACACCTGATTCAAAATAATGGGTGGTTATCAGGCTTTAGCACAGCTTGATGATGAGCAGGCCATTTGAATCAGGTGTGTTGGAGCAGGGAATCATGTAAAACATGCAGGACAGTGGGTTCTGAAGACCAGGGTTGGGAAACAGTGGTCTTAATGAAGAAAAACAAAGCATGTGTGAAAATTTAAATGTGTAGGATTTCTCTATTTAGTTACAACATGGAC
Organism: Brachirus orientalis; assembly: GCA_016785285.1. NCBI lineage: Eukaryota > Metazoa > Chordata > Actinopteri > Pleuronectiformes > Soleidae > Brachirus > Brachirus orientalis. The sequence continues at coordinate 1,684,608 of JAFBJR010000570.1, forward strand.
AATAAAGTGGAATTCTATGTATTAAATGTGGATGGGGCATCTTTTGAGGTAGCTTTCCTCCACCATTACCCCTCTGGAAACTCCCTCTTCTTCGGCCAAGTAACTTTTACCTAAGTTTTCCTTATTTATTTCAGTAGCGCCACGGTGAGGAGACATGTAGAGACTTCCGGCAAGTGAAACAGGCAGGGACTTTTTAATTGATAGCGCCTTTATTAAATCAATATTTTGACCCACCCCAGTTCACACCGATGGCCGATGGGATTCACTAAAGTGAATTGGCTGAAAAGTCGGTCGCAGGTTTCCAATGAGGTCCAACATGTGCGACATACCAACACTATCCAGACCCTCCAGTGCTAATCTATGGCCAGCCATTAGCTTGGTGCGTCCCGGCCTTCAGAGTCAGACATGTGACAGTCTGTTGAGTGACGACATGTTGTTCCCACTGATGCCGTGTTTGTAACAGTGGTCTCTCTCTCTCTCTCTCTCTCTCTCTCTCCACTAGATCATCAGTCTGACTCGCCCACTGGACTCCTGGCTGGAGCATGTCAACTTTGCGACGTTGTTCAGCTGCCTGACAGATGAGGAGGTGTTGGTGGTGTTTGCTGCCGCTGTCCTGGAGAGACGCATCATCTTCATCGCAGATGAACTGGGGTATTTTAGATTTACCTGCACATTCGCTTTGAAAAAGATGCCAGTGAGATGCTGCCAATAACAGAATTGTGGAATGAAGGAGCCTGAAATGACTCTTCACGATAAGCTTCATCAAACCTGGTCTGTTCCTTTTATTCACAGCTCTAATATGAACTGTCTTGTTTCCGTGCAGCACATTATCCCAAGTCATTCATGCCGTCACTGCCCTCCTTTACCCCTTCACCTGGCAACACACCTTTATCTCCATTGTCCCGCAAATCCTGATGGATGTAGTGATGGCACCAACCCCCTACCTGCTGGGAGTCCAGAAACGTCTGCTGGACCTGGTCATTGATCAGAGTGATGTGAGTTATAGTTGAGTAATCTTTTTTTAATATAATATAATAGATTTTACCCAGTTTATAAGCTTTAAGTTTATGTGTTTTTACATTTTAGTTATTTAAAATGTTTCTTTTTATGTGCTTATTGTTTAATTTTATCTCTGTGTAGCATCACAATCAAACACATAAGTCATTCAGTTTGCTTTGTAGAAACAGCAAACACAATTGCCTTGCATTTGCTTCAGCTAAAGTACAACAGAATATTTTAACTACTTATAAGTGACCTCTATCAGAGAAAGGCTGATCACAGTCCAGATCTGGATCCAGACATTACAGGCCCTTACCTTCTATATCCAATAAACTATTGATTACTCAAGTGTTTGTATTTTAACTTGCACAGCTTTTTTGTCCTTTACATCAGTAGAGGAACAGCCTGATATTTCAGGCAAAAGTTACGAGAATTCTCGTCTAATTCTAATAAAAAAGTAACTTAATTTTCTTAATCTAACAAGAGAACAGTTGAAAGCACAATCAGAGGTTTTAGTCAAGCCTGGACAGATAATGAAAAGAGAGAAGAATCACACTTTTTTAATCCCTGCAGTTGGACACTCAAGTTTAACAATTGCGTTTTAAATAATTATACTCTTTGTTTCTCTTATATGGGCCTATTTTATTTTGAAAAAACATGACAATAGAGCTTTTTTTCTGTTTAAATACTAACAAGAAAACAGGATTAAATTATTATTTCATCTTACACTCTTTGATTTAAATGTCAATGCTTGATCGGCCACACCATTAAAACTGGCAACTGATTTTACAGTTGTGGCAGAAACAGGACGTGCATTTTTAATAATCAGATATGAAAAGTAACCGAACTCACCAGATAAAATTTAAAATCCCATTATTGATGGTTCAGATTGATATTGCCTGATGAGCCACAACATTAAAGCCAGTCACTGGTCAGTGCTGATGTATGTTGCACTGAATCATAAAACGACTGTGTGATGTTATGTTGTTCTAGACTTTTGCTTGTTAAAAATGTCTGTAAGGGACCTCTCTGAATTTTAATCAAATAAAGGCAGGAGTGACTTCACTCTTACTGTCTGTTTCTTCTTCCCACAGTTGCTCATGGTCGATTTGTCAGAGGATAAAGAACAGACCTTTCTTTATTCTGTAAGTGTTTTGAGGTATCAGTTTTTTTTATTTACAAGAAACCAGGTTAAAATTTGTATGAAATAGTAAAATCTTCCTTTTCCAGATTGGTGATGAAAGTGCTATTCTACCCCCGAAGCTACAAGCAGAAATACTAGAGTCTCTAAGTAAAAGACAAAAAACATCAAGTGAGTAAAACTCCAGCAAAAAATAAATAATAATTTTAAAAAAAAATCAATCGTAGACAGTGAAGTGAAGAAACAGAAACGGCTCAATGACTGCAAACGTTTTCTGTCCTTTTTTTTCTCAGCGGTGGAGGAGCTGAACCGGGTGGTGTCAGAGGCCTTCCTGCATTTCTTTGTGAGAACAGTTGGCCATTATGCCTCATATGTGAAATACAGTGGAGGAAAGCCGGGAGTGTTTGAAAAGAGAAGCTTCTACAAGGCCATCGAGTCCAAGACAACGCGACACTTTGTCAAGAAATTTATCGGGACGCAGATGTTCGACCTGTTCATCCAGGAGGTGGAGCAGCAGCAGCCTGGACCGCAACAAGGTGAGGACTCTGAGAATACAGTATTTTAAAATATACATGTAAACAAGTTGGTCCGACCGGAATCGTGCTAAATCGAATTTCTCAAATTCAGACTACAGACTTAAACCTGGAAATAATAGAAGCTGGTACACAGAAGAATAAGATAAAAACATAACTCTGTCACCTTAAAGAATTTTATATTTTAAAGTTATTATGTGGTAGGAAGTCACGGAAAGGTGCTTGACAACAATTAACCACCAACTAAATCGGAAACTACCAAATACTAACAAGCTTAACTGTGTAGTGCCATCTATTGTGGAAGCGGCTGACACACTTCATTCAATAAATAGATTACAACCAGTACAATCTCTTCAGGAATAGATATTCAGTGAAATAGTGCACAGCTGCTCCATATACCATTCATATTTTATATCTTTGCCTATTTTAAGCCACTGTTTTTGAAAAATCTGTGTTAAAGGGACAATTTAGGTCCTTTTTTAAAGTGTAGTTGTGTGATAGTACTTAAATATAGAACCACTGTAAGACAGGTAGTGAAAACATTGCTGCCAGTTAAGGACACGAAGAAAAAAGAGAATCAAGCCTCTTAACAAAAAGGCTCACCTTATACAATACCATTTACTTAGTTTAAACATTGTGCTGTCTTAAGTAAGGCTGTATTTCCTTTTTTCTACTGGAAACCGACAGTTGTGTTGTTATGTAAACCTCTCTCTCTGTTCCCCACCAAAGTCTGTAGAGAAAATCAGGGTTTTTAACTCACTTGGACATGGGAGTTTCTCGTCTGTTGGTGCCTTGTTTGGTAAATTTATGGAACTTGGTTAAATCCAAATGGAGGATTTCAAATCTCAAAGTTAGAAAGTATCGCATTTGAACTTACTGGTGGAGGAAGCTGTGGATCAACTCTTCCTGTGTGCCCTGTTGTAAAATAGTTGATTTTCTCTCTGGACTTTGGTGTGGGGGAGAGGTGTCTATCTGGTGTATTGTATTGACTTGGAAGCATATTTCCATGATGCTGACTTCCTCCTGAGATTTTCATAAACATGTTGACTGAACTGAGACACAAACAACATTAGCTTTCCCTCCAATGTCTATTTGTTTCCTGGACGGAAGCTGGACTCCTATTGGATGTGTATGTATTCGTCACAGCGTGCAGAGGTCAAAGTTCGCTGTTTTGCTTGGCAGAGAAAAAAAAAACCCTTGTGCAGTGCAGGCCTTTAAAAGGAATGGATTTCAGTTGTTGATGTTGTTGTCACATTTTATTTGAAGAAGCCGTACTATGTGTCATGTAACTTAACAGTCCATTGAGATCAATATTTGTACAGTGCACTGATTCGTCCTCCTGTCTTGTGTCTTGCAGGAGTATTTCACAAAAAGATCCTTGAATACCAAGAGAAGAAGAAACGGGACAAGGCAAAGAAACACTAACTTTCTGCAGGGATGACTCGTGTATATACAGGAGTACATAGGAAAAGATGTAAATGTTGGACTGTGTATTTTTATGTCATGTGTTGGTTTGCTTTTAAATATGTGTATGTGACTGTGTGTGTGTGTTTTACTGTATGGTTAACTTGCTGCTACTCTGTGAAACACTGGCAGAATGAGAGACTCGAGCTCCACATGTTCGTCCTCAGGCTGTGGAGAAAGTGTGTCGCTGTTGACGAGCAGGAAAATCATTTCAAATAAAGATTTAGTTGTTGTTTTTTAAATCCACATTCCTACTATGTCTTATTTTTAGACTCTAAAAATGCCAGAATTCCTTTCTGTGCAATGATCCCCTCTGGGATAATATATGAGCTGAACTTTGCTGTGTGGCGTTTTAATATACATCGTCTGAACGCAGTACTACAACTCGCTGTACTGTTTCTGTTTGATTTTTATTTTGACAAGTGACACATTGAGTTGATGTGATACCTGTGTACTTGATACAAGTATCACTGTTTGGTCTGACCTAGAGGAAGGTACAGTAGCATGTAAACTTTTGTGTGTGCAAACAAGTGGTCCTTGAGGGCATGTTATCACAAGAGCTACAATGTGATTTGATTAATTATTTTCATCCTTGTGTCATGCATGAGATTATGTGCAGGCCAAGTGGGCTTACAGGACACCATTATTTATATATACATTGCCAACAACAACCAGAAAAGAACACGTCACAGCCAGTGCTTCCTTGGTTTTTTTCCCCCCAGGCATTGACAACAAAGGTAGCCAACTTGTATATATAAACATTCATATACATAACATATACATAAACATTCTGTCATCATTGCTGCATCAGAATATTTTGGGGTTTTGAGAATACATACTATTCCATAAAGGTGTTTTTAGATCGTCATAGAGAGGACAACACAGAAGGAAGTGTGACTCATTCTCAGTTACATTGCATATGCTCAATTTGCACAATTCTTCATGAAAAATTTTTAAGCAATAATTAAATATTAATATAATAATAACACACTGATTTAAATATGATATGACAATAATAGCCAAATCTCAAAAACAATAAAATAATAGTATGTCAATAGCAAAATAAATATGCATTTGTTTATTAACATGTAAATGTATGTACATTGAGTGAATATAAATAATAATTATAATTAGGGATGAGCTGAAATGATACTTAGTATTAATCCGATACAGACATAAACAAGCAATTTTGTGTAAAAACTATTACTCGCAGGAAGCAGTAGGACATGTAACTATTATTTACTGTATCATAAATAAATACCATAGAATAATATACAAAATATGCTTCCCACTACAGACATTATGTTTGTTTGTCAACCGATGGAAAACACTAGAAGAAGAAGCAAAAGAAGAAGAAGAAATTAAAAACAAAAGAGAAGAAGAAGAAGAAAGAGCAGCCAATGAGATGCGAGCTGGGGATCAGAACGTTTGCTATTTATATAATTCAAAGGAAAGTGGGAGAAGTGAGGTGGAAAGAGAAAATATGATAATATCAAATAGGGTAATATCAAGACTTAGATTGGGACACAAGGGGCTTAATAGTACACTTTACATAATGGCTAAACATGAATCTAAGAAATATGAGGCAGAATGGAAAGAGATGATTGAAAGATTTAAGGAAATAAAAGTGCGGTTTGACCTTATAGATGTTTTACGGAAGAGTTATGGAAAAGTAGAGTATAAATTCATATTGAATTATTTGGCAGGATCTGGACTGATTAAAAGAATATAGATAATAAAGGAATAGGAATAGTCCCCTTTTTTGCTTGCTGTCTTGATCCACACTCCTTACCAGTTGGTGGCGGTAATGCACCAAAACGTTTGTTTGCCAACCGCCAATAAACGCCAGAAGAAGAAGGCGTTCGCTATTGGTCGGTTTGAAAGCGTGAGGCCGCGAGACGTCAACAGTTTCTCCTCGACCTGTGTACAGGCATCGTTGGTGGGCTTTTCAGCTAATTTTACATATTTACTAACACACTGCTGACTATTAATTTAAACGTAGCTTCAGTAAAATCGTTCGGTTTTAGCAGTATATAACACATTTGTAATATTTAGGTCGTAGTTTGGTTCTTAGCGTAAAACCTAGCTCTTATGACGGCAGCTTATGTTTGGGTTGGGTAGCGACAGCTTCAGGCTAAAGTGAACTACAGCGAGTTTATACGAAGAAAGTGATGCTGCCAGACGCCATTTACTAACTTACTGTCATGTCTAACACGTTATTTACATGTATTTAACAGTAAATCAGGCGTCCGACGTTCAGCTTGTACTGTTCAGTTCTGGGTGTTAGCGTTTACCTGGAGACAGTTAAAGAGCTAACCTGGTTTGTTAATCGATTAACTTTAATTTTAAGTTTGCTGTGTCTGCCGCTGCCTTCTTTAGGCGAGTGAGTGGAAGAGAAAATGGATGACTCTGGTGGCGCCGCTGACTTAAAAGAGCTGGAGAACAACAGTGATGATCTGTGTTTTGGTGAGTTTGACTGGGATTCATTCATCGATATACACGCACGTCATTTTGACTAGTCGTAACGTGATTGTAACCAGCGTGAGCTGTCGTTGTTATTTGCTATTTTTCGTTAATTAATCTAATTCCAGTTTCAGATATCTACAATAGGTGGAACTTAATTCAAGATATCTAAATAGAACCATGTAGATATCTTCAATTTGTGGGTAATTGATGACGTTGTAGATAGCTGAAATTGGAATTCGATATATCTACCATTCAGTTGTATCTATGATGACAAGCCCCATACACATGAATGACAAAAGTGACGTCATTCTGACTAGAGAAAAATTAACTGTAGATGTGTGTATCTGTAGTTCTGTCTGGTAAGGATGACGGTGCTGGTATTGGTAGTGAATATCCTGTCTCCCGATTTAAATGTTAAAACTGCTTAAGTGATACCTGCTGTGTTCTTCTGCGGTTGTAGTCCATCTGCCTCAGGGGTTTGTGCTTTCATAGGTTTTCTTCTTAATACCCTGGTATTGGTTGTAACAAGTAGTTAATTGAGTTACTGTTGCTTAGTTATCATTTTGGCCATTCTACTCTGACCTCTGGCATCACCAAGGCAGTGTAGGCCTCAAAGAATTGATGCACCCTGGATGTTTTCTCTCTTTTCCAATCCATTCTGTGTAAATTCTAGAAATTGTTGTGGGTGAAAATCACAGTTGATCAGCAGTTTTGGGAAACACCAGCCATTCAACATTCAAAGACCCTTTTCTTCTTGTTTCTGATGCTTGGTTTGAACTTGAGCAGGTCATCTTGACCATGTCCTCATGCCCTTTCTACTATGTATTAAGTTGTGATTGGCTAATTAGATATTTACTATAGCAAGCAGTTAAACAGGTGTACCTAATATAGTGGCTGGTATAAGTGTATTTTATCTGTGACTGTGTCCCACATGCAGAACAACAGGGCGAGGGAGCAGATGGTCACCTTTATACACCTTCCAAACCCAACTGGCCTTTTATGAGAAATAATACGCCCAGTGTGCCCAAGGCTATTGTAAATCCTCAAGTCAAGACAGATGTGGACACTGGTGAGTTCCCTTTATATTGTAGCAAATGACAAATGGTGCTCTTTATTTTTGGTTTAACTACCTGAAGAAATAATTGTACTACATATTCACACCAGTAATCTGGTGCTAAAACGTTTTGTCATGTAATTCAATAACTTATTCATGACTCTGTTTGTGTGACCCCATGTGGACTGGTCAATGTTCAGGGCCTGGCACGTCAACTTCTCCACCTCCAAACATTGTCACGTCTTGGGGAAATGGAACAGTGGCTCAGACCAATGCTCAACCAAGGAGGAGGACAGCGGTGGCAAATCAACCTCCTGCCCAACCACGCAGGTACTGTTCATGTGAAGGTTACACATTTACTACAGAGTGAGCCTACTTTGAGATATAAATGGCCTGCATCTGAAAACAAATTAACTGAAGTGGACACAGTTCATATCTGATGATTCTGGTGCTGGAGGTGTTACTGGAGGTATTACTAGAGGTGTTAAACTATAAATATGTGACTTGTAATCAGTAAAACTGAATGAATAATGTTACAAAGTGGACAAGCAGATTGGCTGAAAGTCTCTTCTGCTACAGTCAGCAACTGGATGTCAATGTAGTTATGGTTAAAGAAATTAGTTTATGGTGAAAAACTTCGGCTTTTTTTTGGGTGAAGAAAACTTCTTGTTGTTTTCCTCCAAAAGATTTCTTGCAGAAAACTGAATGGATTCAGGCAAAAAACTCGAAGGAACCAAAGTATTGAGAACCACCAAAATCTAACAATGGAATTGTGGAAATGTTTAAGTACTTGAGATGAACTTGTATGCTTTTCATAGTGAAGTATTGACTGACAAATCATTTTTTTCATTTTTAGGGTTTCAAAACGTAAGGGGGCAACCAGCAGTTCAGCCCCACCACCAACAGCTGGTCCACCTTCGAAGAAACACAGAAAGTAAGTGTCTAGCTGCCCCGTTCTGCTGCTCTCTACAGCAGCAAATGTTCTGCAGCTGAAACAGTTTCATAGGTCATGTACCAATAGACTGTTTTTTGTGTTGTGTTTTTTTTTTTTTTTTTTTAACAGAATCTTTGTAAACAACATGCTCTGTTGACATTGCTACTTTGTTTAACAAATTTAATTCTTTTTATTTGAGTTTTTAACTATAGCTGTTTGTTCCAGGAGTCCTGCTACTCGTCCAGCTCAAAGATCCAACGGCATCCTCCGCAGAAGTGTACAGCATAATCCCAGGACTGGACTCCGCAGAAGTGTACAACTCAGTTCCAGGACAGCACCCAAGCCCAGGGCGGCAGCTTTCAGTACTGCAAACACAGAGTAAGAACACTCTACCTTACATTTAGTGATTTGGTTTGAAATCAGTTCACGTATATTTTTACTCTAAACCAGAACATCTTGGTGCATAACTGAGAAATAAGAGTGATGGTGGATGTTGATGTATTATGACACATAAGTCTACCTGTTGGGGTTGTTTTTTGCTGATTCACAAACAAGAAAATATATGGTTAATTAGGAACTGGAGATTTTCTCTTAAGGTGGGCCTAAGATGGTAATTCATTTTTTTGTTGCTGTATTTTATACAGGCCGTGTAGCTCTGAAGAACAGGAGCTGGAGCGCATTAGAAACTTTCAGAAAGAAGTGGCTCTGCACCGCAAGAAGAACGAGGCGAGCTACAAAGCTGCTCTGGCTGGAAGTGAGTGGACACATCTGATTTACTGACTTTATATGCAGCTGCAACTCCACAATGAGTTCTAAAAGGACGTCTTTGTCACTGTTGTTTCAGACCCGCCACCAAAGAAGACAGTCCTGTCTACGACTGTGCCTCAAGAGTTCCACTTCAGCACTGACTCGCGTGTTAAGGCGACCACTTCATCCAACAGTGCACACAGAGAAGTGGACTTCATGAGTCAGCTTCGTAAGCCTTCCTCCCCAGTGAGTTCTGTATATGATCAAGCTGATGATGGTCTTAATCCTTCAGTGGTATTGTAAACTGAACCAAATTTTGCTTGTAAAATCAACATTTAATTACATAACTGTTTCTATTGAATAAAATTGTATTTAAGCGATAACGTATGATGTGAATACAGTTTTTTGTAGTAGCATTGGCAGTGATACTTTTAAACATAGAAATAAAATATGACCCCTGCAGACGCATTTAATTAACTTTGTTTATATTTTCATGCTCTGTTTACTTTTCTAGGTGAAGGCAGTGAAAGGTGCCACAATACCAAAACCCTTCAATCTGTCGAGGGGCAACAAGAGAAAGGTGGACGGAACAGGAGCTTATGTGTCCATGGGTGAGCAGATAGCACAGTTCCAGAAACGAACTCCTGAGCGCTACCATCTGCGCAGCCGCCAGAATCAAGAGAGAGGTGCTGAAGACATTTTAATTTGTCACTGCCGTGTCCTGTAACACCTCATCTCTGTCCTGTGTCACCGATGAGCTTTGTGTGTTATAACTCAGGGCCGTCTCCAGTAAAAGGTGGCCACCTGAAGCTCACCGAGCCTCACACCCCTCACCTGATGACCCGCCAGAGGGGTCGCCCCACGACTGTTAAGAGCAGCGCTGAACTGGAGGCTGAGGAGGTGGATAAAGTTCAAAAGTAAGATCTTTTACTTGTCAACATCAGGATTTAATCACTTAAACAAGTGGTCAGACCTCTTTCTGCAACCATTAACAAATTGGACCAAAATGTTTCCCCCGCGTATGATCACACACACACACACATCACTTTGTATAATTTTGTATGTATCATTTGATAAAGGTTGTACAGCGTTTTCAGATATATTTGTATGAAAGAGTCCAGTCATCTCCATGGCAACCACACATGTGAGATCGACAAATCCAGCTAAGTACTGAAAGTAATCAAGGTGTTCTTCTACTTTATTCTCCCATTGCATTAAGAACATTTTAGTGTTACTGTATATAGCTACTGTATGTCCACGAAGTTTGGAAGAATCTGCACCATTTTCAGCTGCTACAAATTTGTATTTAAAATACATAATCCTTTGCATCATGGGGTGACTTACATTGGTGTATACAGGTATATTTTCAAATGAGAAAACAAAAACTGTTTAGTTTAGTTTAGAACATAAATCTAATGCCATAAGTGTTCACACAAATCTGATTAAGTCATTCAGCTCCATGCAATACCATTTTATGAAATTGTGCACTATAGCTTATACGTGATCTTAAAACAATGGAGAAATTGTTATCTTTGATGTTAAATTGTCAAATATAAAGGGCCATTAATAAATGTTGTGTTGTGATGGCAGGTTTAAATTCAAGGCCCTGGAGCTGAACAAGAAAATCCTGGAGAGTGCAGAGGAGTTGAAGAAGCCGGCAGTGAAGGAACCTACGGTTCCTGAAGGCTTTGAGCTGCAGATTGAAAAAAGGCTGCAGGGTAGACAGAAGCCCCAGGATGATGAAGAAAAGCCACACATCTTTAAATCTCAGCCTCTGCCCAAGAAGATCCTGGAAGGAGTCGTGGTGAGTCACTGTCACATGAGATCAAGAAGACTCTTTATGTGAATGAATGTAATGAAGACGATCTCTTCTTGTCAACAGGGATTACCAGAAAAGAAAGTTCTCCAACCAACTGTTCCAGAGTCTCCAGCTTTTGCGCTGAAGAACAGGGTTCGTGTGGATCGTAAGGTTGAGGAAGTAAGGGAAACGCTTAATTGTTACTTGCTTGCTAAAGCTAACAGACCTATCCACTGCAGGATTCCCATGGAAAGAACCCTAAACCAGTTCTTGTCTCTTGTCAGGTGAAACAGCCGCCACCAATCAAGGCTCCTCCAGTGCCTCACTTTGGCCTCCCCTTCCAGCCACAGCTTCCAGAGAGCCACCATGTGGAGGTGTGTCCTTTCTCCTTTGAAAAGAGGGAACAAGAGAGGAGGGCACTGAAAGAGAAGAAGCTGGAGGAGATGCGGAATGAAGAGGTGTGTCTCATTCACTTGCTCAGCTCAGCTCAGTGTGTTTCTGAGAACAGCTGTGACTGAGTTTGCTGTGAATGTTTCAGGTTCCTCAGTTCAAGGCTCAACCGCTTCCACACTTTGACACTGTGCTGCTCCCTGAAAAGAAGAAGCTGGAGCCCACAAAGCCAGAGCCCTTCAGGCTGCTCCTGGATGAACGTGGTGCTTTGAAGAGCAGTCAAAGAGAACAGATGGTATGATGGATGGATTGATTCATTCATCACTCACATCATTCAGTGTGTTTTTGGAAACTGGAATTCAGATGTGTCTTCTTTGTCTCATAGATGAAAGAGGAGCAGAAAGAACAGGAGGAAGCAGCAAAATTTAGAGCCAGGCCCAACACAGTCACTCATAAAGAGCCTTTCCAGCCCAAAAAGGGGGAGCGGGCTGCAGTAGGTACGACCAACGCTTTCTCTGAAAATGAATATCTGCTGTGCTCACAAACATTGCTGTTGTCACAGGAGCTGCACTCAAGTGACTGGAAAAACGTTTCACAGTCATGTGACTTGCTGTGCTCCTCTTGCCTTGATAATATCTGTCACTGTGCTCTTCAGGACTCTCCAACTCTTCCACAGGTGTGGAGGCCTTTGAGCTCTCGACAGAGCGCCGTGCCCGGGAGCGGCAGGAGTACGAGCGCATGGCCAGCGAGAAGGAGGCTCTCAGGGCACAAATGGAGGAGCAACAGAGACGAGAGGAGGAGGAGCGAGAAAAAGAGGAGGTCGCCAGGCTGCGACATGAACAGGTTGGTGGTAAACACAACAGCATTTACTTGGAGATCAATGACGCACATGAATGGGTGAAATGTTTCATCTGTTTTTCTGTTTAGGTTCACAAAGCTCAGCCCATCAGACACTACAGACCTGTTGAAGTGAAGAAGAGTGAAGTTCCTCTCACTGTCCCACAGTCTCCAAACTTCTCTGATCGCTTCCGCTTGTAATCACCCAGCTGAGCTTTTCCTGTGTGAGAAGCTGATCACATGATATTCACATGTAAATAGATGTGTATATTTAAAACTGTTCAACTGTCAGCTTTACATTTTAATGTTACATTTTAACAAAGTGCAGTTAAATCTTTTACACTGACTTTTAATTAAAGTTTGCATTTTTTAACATCAGTCATTGTGTTCTGCTTTTCACAAATGTGGGCTATTTTCTTTCTGTGCATTTGATTCAGAAATACTTTACGGTAGTGTTTTCATGTGTAACATGGTTCAAACACAGGAGCAAGACATTTGAGGGAAATGACTCATCGTCTGTCAGAGCTCTTACCTCTGAGACTGATCAGTTTGATCATTACTGTTAATCAGAGCTGGACACCAACACTTCAATTTCAAAGTTTCTGTCAATATACACGCAAGCTTCCTGTCTCAAATGCCCCTGTGATGCAACAGTTACATCACACGCCACACACTTTGTTCGACTACACTGTTGACATTTAAATTGCAGTGATGGAAACAAAAGTGTTAATATATTGACATTGGCAAATACAGAGAAAGTACTGGCCCTGGTTCAAATATTAAAGCTCAAACAGCAGTGATCCTTGGGTTTCACAATAGACATGAGATTACAAGAGAATTCGTCAATTATTCTGACCAAAAACTAGTGATTCTTAAACTTAAATGGTCTTCAGTCCAAATGTTAAAAGCCATTGCTTGTGTTAACAAAATGACCAAACTTGCAATCTCACAAAATAGAAAGATACATCTTTTTTAAAGCCTTTCATTCTGTTTAATTTTTTTTTAAAACCTTAAGATCATAAATCGTCAGGTTTTTGGGATGATTTGAAGGATGCAGATTCCCCCTTGTGGCACCAGTCAATCAACAATCACCAAGTTTGTATGTTGGTGACTAGTTTTGAAGACGGTTACTCTCCCTACTTCACACACAATATGCAGATAAGGGGTTAAGTGGTACACTTAAAATTGTGTTTAATAAAAAGGGCTTTTTAAGGGTGTATGGTGTGCTCACTAGAATAATAAACTTCTTATCAATCAAAACGGCTTATTCCGAAAAGTCACGTGTAACTCCGCCTGCTGCATTTACACGTCTGGCCACCAGGGGTCGTGTTTAGCTCGGACTGACAATGACACGCTGTACTGTGAAACGCAGAGGAAAAGACCGCAGATACCGCACCTTCGACCTAGGTAAGCGAACAAAGACAAAGTCTTAAAAACAAAAACAAGTGAGCTAAAAGAGAATGTGTCTGGCGTTTTCTTTAGATAATTATATCGAGAAATGCCGTAATTAACGCAGCCTGGTGCGTGCGTTTGTAGTTCAAAACGGACGACTGGGTGTATTTTAGCAGAGAAGTGGCTAACGTTAACGAGCTAACTTTCCCATCGCTGTTTGCTTTTGGTAACTTCGGGTTGTCAAGTTCGTAAAAATCTATTGTTTTGGATTTTCCGGTGAGAGCTTTCAAAATAAAGTACTTAGTTACCCGGGGTTCATTTAACTACTTCCAGTCCCAAAACTGATTGGTTTTAATTTGAAAGGAAAAACCGAGTGCCATCTCCTACTTCCCCTGCTGCCTTGACGCAGTCAGGAACTTTAATAGCTAACTAGCAAGCTAACTGATGTTAGCTGGTTAAAGTTGACGTTTTTGAAGCTGCGTATTTCCCGAAACCATTCAAACTCGTCAACATGAGCGTCACTTGAGCAAAGATAGCGTTAAAATATGTTACACGAGCTTTACGTCGAGTGACGCGTTTCCTTTGTAGTTAATGAATGGCTACGATGCTACTGAGACGAACAACTCGTAAGTGCTAGGTGTTGTGAGTCGGTCTGTATTTGACCACAGCGAAACAGAAGCGGCTTAACTGTCATTTTTATTAGTGGAATAGGCGTCTAAACCTGCCTTGAACTCTGCATTGTTAACGGCACAAAAGGCCATATCGTACGAAGTGTACGTTCTCCGGTCACTTTATTAGGTACATACATTTTTATTGTTCCACTGCGTGTTAACTTTAAATATCAGCATCACTATGGGGTAGAAAGGTGTTTAACTGACTTGGAACGAGGTATAAACAATGTTGGTGCCAGACACTGTTTCGGAAGCTGCTGATATACTGTGATTTTCATCAGGGTTTACAGAAAAGGGACTGAAAATGAGAAAATATACAGTGGGGTGCAGGGAAAAAAAAACACACACACATATAAATATATATATATATGTAGCAATCGTTATTGGCTGAAGCACTACCTGTATATCGACAAAAAGTCCAATATCGTGCATTCCTAGTGAGCAGCACTTTCTTGGAAAAACTGTCTTGATAATAGGTCAGACTATTTCGAGATAATAGAGAGGAAACAGTAACTCAAATATTTTTTCATCACAACTGAGCCAACTAGAAGATAATTCCTGAACACTGAATGATTATAAGGTCATTTTTAGTTCTTAATAGACACTTAAACATTTCTCAAATCTGAGGCAAAGCACTCTGTTTTTGCATCTGAATATATGTTTGCAAACAATATTTTGATATTAGGGCTGCAGTGAATATTTGATTAATTAATTACTAAATTAATTGTCAACTCTTTTGATAACCAATACATCAGTATGAGTTTTTTTTAAAGTTATTAAAACAAGCTTTTTGATTTTTCACCTTCTTAGATATAAATGTTTTCTGGTTTCTTTTCTCCATATAATAAAGGAATCATTAAAATTGAATAATTTGGTTTATGGACGAAACAAGAAATTTAAGAACACCATAATTTCCAGGCTTGTGAACACCAATAAGCCTTTTCTGAAAGTTTATGGGCCAACAGAGTAGTTGAGAAAGTAATCAACAGATTAATCGATTATGAAAATAATTGTTAGTTGCAGCCCTAATTGATATATTTGTTGAAGCTTTGTTGTGTTGATTTTGTATTTTGTGTGCATGTGTGTGTGTGTACTACTCTGCAAAAGGGCACCACCATTGTTGTTTGTGTATCTGTCTTATTGGTCTTATAAATTAGCAACGTGTATATCAGGTTAACTCTTACAACATGTCTATACAATGCTTAAGCATGTATTGAATAAACCAGGTGTAATTGACCATTTTCACTGCAGATATTTTCGATACATAATAGTAGAAGCAAACACAGGTTTTACTACTATTAGGTTTCTGCTTTTAGGAGATACATGACACTTAAACCTGTGAAAACTGTTTTTCTTTTCCTGGAATATGTGTTATTTTAAAACTGCATACATGTTCCTGTATTTTTCCTGGATCTGTTGCAATTAAATGATTGAGAAATAATTATACCATGCGGTCATCATAACATTTTCGAAAAGAACAAATCCAATGGTGGCCTGAGACTTTTGCACAGTCCTGTATATCCACACTCATCCTGTAATATGATCTAACTTCCTCATTTTACATGTAAATACACACATGCGTCATTTCTCTAAGACTAAATGATGCTGTTTTTAGTCTGTCTGGCTGCGCTCATGTCTGCTGACAGTACATTTGAATAAAAAATCAGTGTTTCCTATAGAATTAGATCTTGTTCAGACTTGGTATTTACATTCATCCTGACTGAACTCAAATAGACAGTCCTGAGCTCAGGTCGTAAAGCACACAAAAGAGGAGGGCTTGGGACACGTTTTGTCACATTCTGCATTTATAAACGTAACAGGCGCTGCGTCCTCAGGACGCAGAAGAGACTGCCATCCTCAAACCTGCTGCATATTTAAAATATTTTTACACTTCTCAGGGCCTGTACTTAAATGTATGTGTAGCCATTGCGTCAGTGTTTGTCACTGATCAACACAATTTCCTCTTTTTTGTCTCTGCACATCTGTGTTAATGATTTTTGTTCTTGTGAGGAGAAATTAAATTTATGTGTATTTGCACACTATAAATGTTGTAAACAAATCATCAGATTGTTAACAGATTCTTACATCGTGTATAACCACTTATTTTTATTGTTGTGTCAGGAAGGGCATCCGCTGTGGCGACCTCTAGGGAGGGAGAAGCAGAAAGCAAAAAAAAAAAAAAGTTTTGATTGAACTAATTATCACAGGAGTCTCACTTCCACTCTTACAGTTCGAGAAACATTGGTCTTATTTACAAACGCATTAAGATGTGATTCAGTTTTGTCGAGTGTTCAGTGACCATTTTAATTTGAGACCACTTTACACTGTCAGAAATTCATGGACTATTGCAGTGAGTCTACTGTGTGCGCGCACTGCACTAATACTTATGAGTGTACAGACTGCAGTTTATTTTGAAACCCTGATATGAGCTGAGCTGGGCTATCATTGCTTGCATAAGTCTGATTTCATCATTATTTCTTCATAACGACACTGTCACAGTGTTATTGCTGTGCTCAGGCAGCAGAGCCAGTAGCTTTACTTCTTCTTTTTCTGGACCAGCCATTAGTTTATAGATGAGACTCTGCTGCGTCTTACGGCACTCTGTCCATCTCACAGTGGTACAGTGCTTTGTTTTTGGTCGCCGTATGTGGCAGCAGTCGGATCTAAATCTACAACATTTCTTATGACGTTAACATACAGGGATTATGTTTTACTGTGGACACATTGCTGAACTAATTTGTTGTCTTTGTTTATTTCCAGGTAAAGCATGGCAATGACTGGCCAGAGTTCGTGCTCCTCTATGAGTAACCACACGAAGGAGAGGGTCACTATGGCCAAAGTGACCCTGGAGAACTTCTACAGCAACCTCATTGCCCAGCATGAGGAGAGAGAGATGAGGTAACCTCTATACACTGCACAATGATGTGTGATAAACAGATACACTGACAGTCTGACACAGTCAGCAGTTACTGAGGTTGGGAAACTAGCTTGAGACACAAGGAAACATATTTTAGTCACATAAAAGGTATACCTGGTAGAATGTAGGTCATCTAAGTCTGGAATCTCTAGAATATTTTCATTGCTTTATCTTGCCAATAAACACCCTTTTCTGACTGGAATCTGAAGTTTGTATTACTTTGTAAGCTCCTCCCATACCAAAGACCATAGAGAAAATCAGTGATTTTACAACACGGCAGACAGCTAATTTCATCATTAAGCTCACATGGGTCATTATGTGACTTTGGGGTTTGAAATCTATCCTTCAGATTTACCTCAGTGACACAAACTTCCCAAAAAAAGCAGTAGTTGAACAATAGTTTCTATGAGCTTAAACCACCTATTTTCTTTATGGACTTTGGTGCAGGTGATTGATCAGTTCACAAACTTCAGTTTCCAGTCTGGAAATGGTGACATAAAGCAGTGAAGAAATTAAAATAATATTGTAGACTCTGTTAAAGGCAGGGCAGGTATTTCAGTGAGAGATGGCGTCCATCTCTCAAGCTGATTAATGGCACTGGGGATGCACACGGTGTTGTCAGTGCTGACTGTGAGTCAGTACCTCATATGATCACATGTCGCAAGTCTAAAATATCATTTTAATGTTGAAAGTACTGGCTAAAACATTTTATTCATAATGGAAAATATTTCTGCTTATAACCTGTGGTTATGGCCTGAGCAAATATAATAGTCATAGCACCACCTTCTGACAAAAAGGAAACAAACACTTTTATGCATGCCCTCAACTCACCTCAGAGGTGTCTTTTCAGACAACAGAAGCTGGAGAAAGTGATGGATCAGGAGGGTTTGGCTGATGAAGAGGTGAGTGTCACCTGGGTTTCACAGAATGTTGTATTATGATGGTCCTTAAAAGTACATGTTGTTTATTAGTGTCAGAATATTTATGATCAAATAAACGTAGCTATTTGGTTTTCCACATCTTAACTTAAGTAGTAGTGGTCATTCATGTATTCAACCAAACATCCATCTTTTTGTCCAAACTATTTGACATGTGTCAAATAACAACCTGAGATGGTAGTGAACAATTATAAGCTGTTTTACTCCATTGACTTTGTTAAAACTGAGTTAGTGATATATTGAACACAAGGAAACATATTTTAGTCACATAAAATGTATACCTGGTTGAATGTAGGTCATCTTAAATCTGGCATCTTTATCTTTATCTTGCTATTAAACACGCTTTTTTTACATTCCTGCAGGGACTTTGACATAGTTAAGTTTAGCTTTGACATTTAAATATCCATTGATGGATGATGTTAAGTAGCAAGAGTGTATTTAAAAGTTTTTTGTTTTGTTTTTTTTTTTTTTTACTTTGCAGAAACGAATCAGACGTTCTCAGCATGCAAGAAAAGAGACAGAGTTTCTGCGTCTGAAAAGAACTCGACTGGGTCTGGATGACTTTGAGTCCCTGAAGGTGATCGGACGAGGAGCTTTTGGAGAGGTAAATACCTTTTGAACTCTGACCGACACATTTTACTCAGCAGAACATAGTATTATTATGAGTTTGTTAGTGATCACACAAATGAGATCATCCAAGGTCATGAGACACATTTCTGATTGGAAATTATTAACTGGAATTGGAACTGTGTTTGCCTCCAGGTTCGTCTAGTGCAGAAGAAAGACACGGGTCATGTTTACGCCATGAAAATCCTCCGCAAAGCTGACATGCTGGAGAAAGAGCAGGTGAGGCTACAGATTAGACACGCTGTAATGCTGCTGTTGCCTGTGTTGTTCATGTTCAAACCTGTGAATTCCTGTCGTCTGTTTGTTAGGTTGGTCATATCCGGGCTGAGCGGGATATTCTGGTGGAGGCAGACAGTCTGTGGGTGGTCAAAATGTTCTACAGCTTTCAGGATAAGATGAACCTTTACCTCATCATGGAGTTTTTGCCTGGAGGTATGACCCACTGAAGTTGTCCACATATATTTTCCCATGTTGCGTGTCCACAATGCCCACAGTTCTGTTCCCAGTTAAATATTCAGTAAAAATATTAAATATTCAGTATAGTGTTCCACTATCACATGTGTCAAACTCAAGGCCTGGGGGCCACATCTGGCCCGGCATACAACTGTATTTGGCCCTCAAGATAATGTCTTTCCTGCTCCTCCATTGACACATATTAATACCATACATCAAGTTACCTTGCCGTATAAATAAATAAGCAAATTAAATGTGGACTTTGAGAACACAGTGCTGGAACCAGAAATGTGGTTATAATTTGTGTTGCCTCTTTTTTTTAGCTCGCAAAAATGATTTAGTTTTATTTAGTACAGCAAATAATTGGCTAAGATACATGTGACTGCAGGCCTGTATGTGAAATACAGCAGAGGAAATCAGTTAAGATGGATGGAAATTATATACTATATATATTACTATACAGCTGATTTAAATGGAAAATCATTCATAATTTGACCCATAATATTTTATTTTACTGTACTATGTACTGATGTGTACATACTACATGAATTTGAATCTGTCACCCAATGTTGATATTTAGCCCTTTCTGAGTCTATTCTATGGGTAAATTGTTTAAACATATTTATGGAAAAAGGTATTCATTGCATTCACTAATATTTCTACTAATATTGTATTATATAATAATTTCTGATTTCTTTATTTTATCTATATGGTTTGTTCTGAATTTTATATTATTTGACCTCAACTTGGACACAGTTTTTCATTTTGGCTCCTTCTATAATTGAGTTTGACACCCCTGCACTACATATTGTCCTAAATTCAGTGTTTGCCATGCACTGCATGATCACTAATTTTGGGAGTCCACATATGAGTTTGTGCAGACCTTAGCAAACATAGGCTGATGAAGACATTTATGTCATGTGGACTAGTGGATGTAGGAAGAATGAACTGACTCTTAACTCTTATAACGTAATCATTTTTAATCACTCTTCCGACCGACTGTGATTGTGACGTGTGCTGCAGGAGACATGATGACTTTGCTGATGAAGAAGGACACGCTGACAGAAGAAGCCACTCAGTTCTACATAGCAGAGACGGTGCTTGCCATAGATTCCATCCACCAACTAGGCTTCATCCACAGAGACATCAAACCAGACAACCTGCTGCTGGACTCCAGGGTGAGTTACAAATAAAACACTCACTATCAAACAGAGCAAAAAATAACATTGTATGGGTTGTAATTCCTTGTTCCATAACATGCAGAGAGCACCAGACTTTTTGTGAACCACTTTGATGTTTAATGACCTACAACCTTAATTTGCTCTTTATGATGATGACAGCAGAGACTAATAATTTAAGCTTCAGTATAATATACTGTATAATGGTGCATTTTTTGTTTCCAGGGTCATGTGAAGCTGTCTGACTTTGGTCTGTGCACCGGGCTGAAGAGAGCTCACCGCACCGAGTTCTACAAAAACTTGAACCACAGCCTGCCAAGTGACCTCAGTAAACAAAGTCAGGAAAACCTCTTTTTTATTTCTACTGTAGTCTGCATGTAACTTTAGGTGCTCATATTCAAACAAGATATTTAGCTGTTTATTGCATCAGACGGTCACAGACACACTTAATGTTTCCACAGCCTTCCAGAACATGAACTCCAAGAGGAAAGCAGAAACCTGGAAGAGGAACAGGAGGCAGCTGGTGCGACTGAAAACACACTTCAACGCATACTACACTCTTAACCTGAGCTGTCTTTTCACTTAAATTTGTTCTTTATGGAACGTATAGTACTGTTAAAAAGTCAAATCCTGAAGCACATTCTGCTTGTGCCGTCAGGCTTTCTCCACAGTGGGAACCCCAGACTACATCGCTCCTGAGGTCTTTATGCAAAATGGATACAACAAGCTCTGTGACTGGTGGAGTCTGGGTGTCATCATGTACGAGATGCTGATAGGTAATGACTCACAGAAACACACACCCAACAACCTCCGTGTACTCCAGTAGCTTCAGGACAGAAGTGGTGGACATGATGGCTGCTCTTTGATCTGCAGGTTACCCTCCGTTCTGCTCGGAGACGCCGCAGGAGACGTACAGGAAAGTGATGAACTGGCGAGAGACACTCACTTTTCCACCAGAAGTTCCCATATCGGAGAAGGCCAAAGACCTCATCCTTAGGTACAATTCACTTGTGTGTCTGTACTCAAAGTCACGTGTGTCAAAGAAGTTTGATGGAGCAGATAATTAGTCCCTGACGAGTTTGTATGTTCTTAATTCATATATCGACCACAGATGCTGTGCTTTGAACCTAGTTCTATAGCACCAACTGGCATCTGAAGTGCTTTGTATTAAATTTCTGGGTCTCTCTCTCTCTCTCTCTCTCTCTGTTGTGTTGAACACACATTGTGAGCAGGTTCTGCTGTGAGGAGGAGCACAGAATCGGGGCTGCAGGTGTAGAGGAGATCAAGTCTAATCCTTTCTTTGAGGGCGTGGACTACGACCATATCAGGTAAAGACTTTTCATGAGCTTGTATTGAGAACACGCATTAGTTGTGCGGAGTCTTTCCTTGGTCACACCAGTGACACAGATGCAATACTTGCACAATTGTGATTGTTGGATCATTTGTATTTACAACTGAAGACTGTTTGTCTGGGGCTAATGCCAGAGCTAACAACAGTGAGACCAACAGCCCACACAACACAAGTGACGCACATGTTTTCAGAAGTCTTCTTCCCACCATATTTGACAAATACTTATTATATTATAATATTTATTGTTAAAAAGAGAAGAAACAAACAGTTGAAGTGTGGAACAGTTAGTCAACCAAACCTGGGTGCTGCTGAGATGAGTAAAGTTGCTGCAGGCTCACTGAATAAAATCAACATATTGAACTATTATTAGCACCATATTTTCCTCACTATGGCTTTGTTTCTCAATGTGCATGCGGATAAAGCTCACGGTGAGAATTTTACCAACTGATTCGGGAGCTTCTTCTCAGTCACAGAGGTTAATTTCAGTGTCAACAATGACCAGTTTCACCTACTTCTTTGGTCTTAGTATGAAGAAATAGGGTAAAACACCAGTTGTTTTCCAAAAGTTTAGATATTTTCATCTTTTTATGTCATTATGTGTGTAAATGATGCTGCATGTGAAGTTCCCCATACACACATCTGAAAGTCCAAGAAGCCTGGTTTTTACTGTATTTCCTGAAGAAAATCAGCTTTCTCCTCTTCCTGTTGTTTTGCCCTTTTCTTTTCTTTTTTTTTATCCAAAACCATTAATTCAGCAGGTTTGCTTAATGCAGGTGTTCACTGTCAGCCCACACCTGCGCTCTCACAAGATTTTTTAAATCAATTAAACTTTTAATATTATCCTTAAATGTAGACATGTAATTTATTAAATCCAGAATTATCTATTATTTTACATAAAAAAAAAGTAAAAAGGCCTTTTTCTGTGGAGCTTTAGGGCCCCCCAGTGGAGGGTGAGGGAACTTCTCATCTTCATAACTTGAAAATATTGCAGCATCTCACTTTGTGAAGTTTCTCTGTTTTTTAGGGAGAGACCTGCTGCCATTCCCATAGAGATCAAAAGCATCGACGACACCTCCCACTTCGACGAGTTCCCTGATTCGGACATTCTCACACCACACACAAGTACTTCACCTCTTTACACATATTTCATATTTCTTGCCTCTGCTGTGAAATGCTTCAAACGCTTTTCTCCTCCTCCTCCTCTTCCTTCTCCAGCAGCCCCGGTGTCCAACCAAACAGAGGCTGATCTGAAGAACAAGGACTGGGTCTTCATCAACTACACGTACAAACGCTTTGAAGGTCTGACCGCTCGAGGAGCTATACCGTCCTACATGAAGTCAGGCAAGAGATGAGCACCCTGGCTTTTATCCAGCACCATCGTGGAACCCATTTAAGTCGTCCAAACCCTTGCTGTCCGAAGAACTGAGGAGAACACCGCGTGTTCTCTGTAGTACCTGACTGACGAGAACTTCTCGTCACACAGGACTTTGCAAATAATAAAAGGGGCTCAGTTACTTCTGTTGCTTTCCACCGTAGGAACTGCTGCCTTCATTTCCTGCAGGTCATAATCTTTTCTCTGATGCTTCCGAGGTACTGCTCTACTTCCTGCTTCTACCTGAAAACACACCTGTGGGATTTAATGTGATTGTGATTCTCTCCACTCGCCTTTTTTTCCACCAGTGAATGTAGTGGGATGTCTTCACTCCTGATACCAGCATCATCTACATTCCCTTTTAAAAAACCAGCACCAGTCTGTTGGACCTGCACCGGGACATCCTCTCCATTCACTGCTCTGTTTTAACTCAAACATTATCATCAGTGGTCACTTGAAGTGAATCAGCTGCTCTTCAGGGATTCTGTCCAAGTTCTTTTGTCATGTTCTGAAAGAGCTCAGTGTGAGGCTGCGGGCTCTTTGAGACGACACAACCAAAGACCTTTTCCTGTAACTTCCACGTGTCCTTTTATGGAATGATACTGTCAAATAATAGTATGATTATGAGAATGATGCATTCTGCGGAACAAACACAGGAGTCTTGATACTTTTTACATTTTTACACTATGTTCACTTAGCTTATGCACCTTGTGTGATGTTTGAGCCGACGCTCGCTGCTGCTTCGGTTTGTATCTGGACTGGAAAAGAAAAATGTGTATTCACATGTGGCTTCAAGAGGACGCCGTCTCATAACTGAAGCCACAAGTTCTCCACAAATGTCGGAAGTTGATCAAACATGCAACATCTTCCATTGCAGCAGAACGGAGGCACCAGAGCTCATCATCTGTAGATTGAGCTGTACAATCGAGGAAAACTGGGACGTTATGTTGAAAATAGTTACTTGACTGAAAATGCCAGTCCTGGAAATGGAGATCACCCCCCAGAAAACACACACGGAGATTCTTGCAACTACTCCTCTGAGGACACTGCATTTGCTTCCTTCCAATTGGACAAGCCTAAACTAAGCATTATCCCTGACTTTAGCCATAACCAGTTCATGTCCCTAACCGTAACCTAACCACCGTTCAATTCTCAGCCCTAACATTAAGCAGTTTCTCAGAAATGGGGTTCTACCTCATTATGACCAGGTTTTAGTCTCCATGAGGACTACTGGTCCTGACAAGGTCAGTGTTTATGCCAGAAAATAGTCCCAAATAGGTAACAAATACTCACACACCAGCTAACCCTAACTCGTTGTTTTAACCTAACCCTATCAGTGTCTCTGGGACCAGTTCCTTTAACCTACTTTTTAAGATTGAATTAATTAAAATACCAATTATAACCAAAATCTAACCCTCAAAAATCCTTTTAAAGTTGTGAAGGACCAGTTCAAATGTTGTCACTTCTTACAGTTTATTCATGTTTTTTTTTTTTTTTGCCTGTCATGAAAATATACATACAAGTGCACACACACACACCTTTAGCTCCAGCTACTGCATCCACAAGACTTAAAATTTTGATTCTTTTTTTGTCTTTTTTTAAGGCCTTTGCACATCAGTGGCAACACGAACAAAGGGCACCCAATTGGGAATAACTTAGAGGTGAAGTTTGTAAGCACAACTCTATTAAATAAATAATCAGATAATCAGTTTAAAATTATATCAGGGAAGAGACAGACGTAGTCAGAACCTTGATGCACGTTATCAGTATTGGCTGATATTAGCTTTAAAATGTATCATCGGATATCTGTAAACGCGCCAATATAATTGACTAAAACACTAGACTGAAAAAGCTGCTACCTCCTTGACTTCGATGCTAGTGCCCTCTTCAACTTTTAAATTTTTTTAAATTTTTATTTATTTTACACAATGAAGAGAATTTCTGTCTTCATCTGCTGTGACACGAGTATGACAAATATGTTAATTTTACTATTTTTACTATTACGATATCAGTTATTGGCACAATAACTGATATCGGCAAAACGTTCAGTAACGTGCATCCTTAAATCAGAACAAAAATAAGAAGAAATGCCTGGATACAGCCAATTCTTTAAAAAGTTTAGTTTGAAAAGGTTAGTTTGAGTCACGAGGTTAAAAAGTGCAACTTGATGGCTTTAGAGCGAGTTTTCACATGTTTGTAAGACCGTTTGAAACTGTTGAACATCTATGCACATGTGCTTATTTCCAGATCCAGTCAAAGACAGGTTCAAAAAATTAATAAACGTAAATAAATTGCATGCATAAAACCCGTCTGGTGCGCAAAGGCCTTCGTTAGCTGACGTGTTTTATGGGCAGAAGTGCAGTTTGGAGGATTTTAGCTTTGCTGTCGTCAGATTGTTGCTCTATGTTTTTTCTTTTTTCTTCAGAGTGAAAGTGCAGCAGTGTTGGTGGAGTTACAGTTGAATGTGGGAGCACAGGGCTAAAACAGTCACCAGTGAACACAATATCCAAAATGCTGTCATTTAAAATGAATGTAATTGAAGTTTTATTAAGTTTTATTATTGATTCTTGGACAAAAACTATTTTTTTCTTTGCCACATTTATGCTAGAATGCTGTTAGCGCGACTGTAGTCTGGATTATTTTTTCCATCTTTACCCTGAGGTTTAATGATGGAATTATTTTTTCCGGTTTACAGGGGGAAAATATGAAAAGGTTGGCATGGGAACATTTTTTTCCCCTTTTTCCAAATTATTAGTAATTTTGAAATTAACAACAGACAGTTGAGACACATCAGGAATTCCTCTTACAAGTTTGACTTGGCAAATCAGTATTGTGTCATGACCGTCACTAAGTTATAGTTCCAAGTAAATGGGTTACGGTTTTAGTTTACATCTTATTTACAAGACGGCATTGTGTCGTTTATCTTTAATTTTTTTAATTTGAGTGTCTCTTAGTGAAAAGGTACATTTTGAATTGGGAAATCTTATGACAAATGTAATACAGATTTGTGTTAGTTCTATTGTCCACTTTCTTTTGTTTTGAAATTTAGATTTTTATTTTCCTGTCTAATATTTCATAATTTCCCTCTTGTTTGCGGCAGGAAAGAGTTCCCATACGCGTCGGCTCAGCGTGAAGGTTTTTCTTCTCGTCGTCTTCAGGTTCAAGTCGAGGTCGGTCAGTGTGTAGATAAAGCTCAGCGGGTTGGAACATAGTTAGAAAAGCACAGTGAAGCTTTTTATACGCTTTCACCAAACAGTGGAGTCAGCTCAAAGCAATAGAGCGTGTGGGTGTGGTTTCATTGATGTCGCATTAAGTGAGTGAGCGAGCGAGCGAGTGAAAATATCAGCTTCTGAGGATGTGATCATGATCAGGATAAAAACAATGCAGTGTAAAATGCATGTTGTTTCTACTAAGCGATGCTGAGGTGAGTGTGTATGTGTGAGTGTGGGTTTGGGGCTGGGAAGGTGGGTGTACATTATTTAAACCACTGTTCTCTCTGTGGCGTGTGGCTGTTTTTTTTGTTTTCTGCTATTTGACAATGAATTACTCTGCACTTAAATGTGTTGTCGTGTCTTTCTTTTTAAGATGTCTGCATGATTTTGGATGGTGTGTCCTCAGGCCTGCTGTTCAGTGCTGTTCACATGAAACCTGATCCACCGACTCAGTTTTAAAAGGTACATTGTGCGAGAAATTCATTATGTTACCAGAGCTGGGCAATAGGTCGATATTTTATGTATATCAAGACAAGAAACATATTGCCTTAGATTTTGGATATAGTATCTGATAACGTTTTAAATGACTTGTATTGATAATTGGTCATTTATTATATGGAATAAATTATTGAAATACACTAAATATTTTAAATTATATATTTAAAAAAAATACATAGAATCTACAAAATTATATTTAAGTCACTCGATAGCTTTAGCTTTAAGCCAAAATATTTGCATCGTTAGCAGAAGCTGACCATATTTATGGGACATCATTTAACATTAAAAAGCCAAATAAATAAGGTATTATCTAAAATAAAAGGTAGTAACTGTATTTGGAGTAGATATTTTAGAGTGCATTTACAGTGTACTGTCACTCTCAAAAGAAAACCTGTGTGCAGCTTTATGTCCCCATATATCATGTGTATCAGGATATAGACTTAAAAAATAGTGAAATATTATTTATAGTGATATTGATGTTTTTTGTGATAATTGAATAATGTAAAAAGTATTCAGTAATATTTTATGCCTATATCCCTCAGCCCTGTATATTAAATCATTAAATGACTAGGCATGCGGCTTTCGAGCAACAGTATCATCACGCTTCAGTTACCATTAAATAAATCACAGACTGAGATTAAGGTAAACACTGAAGAGAAGGAAGGATTTTATTTTAGTAATAGTAGAGGAAAAATGAATGAGTGAAAAACATCACAACATAATTCTGTGCAGGAGAAGGGAAAAACAGACTGCAGTCAAAACACAAAAACCAGTCATCATCCAACAAGAACATAGTTTAAACGCAACACGTCAACGTCAGTGTAACAAAAGATAAATAAGTTTAGGCAAAACGTGATTAAAAGTCAGTCCGTTTCAGGTTTAAAACCAAACATTTATTTCATAAAATTTGACAGAGCAAAAATAAAATAATACCGTTTTATTTACCTACATATTTACAGATGTGTAACACACAAACCGCTGTGCTGAGAAGCTGCCGGATACAAGTAGGCACATGCATCTACACCTGGTATTAACATGCGTCTCCGGTGTCCACATCAAGATTTGATTGCTATCCAATCCAACTGGAGGGAGAGCTGACATGGGGTGGGCGTGGTTCAACAACTATAGCCATATCAACAACGTTAGCATGTGAAGTCGCGCTATCGTATGGGCTCTTGGCTTTTTGAAGCAGGGGAAGAAATTGTCTGCGACAAGCTGAAAACCGTCAAAAAGCAGAGGAGACGGCGCAGTTTTGTCGCCGCATTCACGTTAGCTGTGCTCAGAGCCACCAACATATTTCCACCAAATAGTTGTGGGTGGAGCAGACGCACATTGGAGACTCATTGGATTTACGATTCTGTTCAATGCGTCTCCGACCACCCCCCCGAAGTGGTTTGACAGATGAGATAACAGCCGCCCTTAATGCATCTCGGGTATATTGACATTTAAATGCCAGGTGTAAAGGTGGTCTATGTGTTAGTACCTCATACAAACACGCCTAAATTTCCACCATTTTACACACAGTTGATGTAGATTTTACTAATTTCTTATAAATTCAACACTGAACCACACCTGATGGACATCAGAGTGATATAATCTAAGTAAAAGTCTAAATTAAAAAAATAGTCTCTGCAGCTGATGCTGCATCTGAAACGCAGGCAGGTTTGTTGTGTGAGCAGTGATACAAACATCCCAGTGGGGCGATGATGATGATGATGGCGTTAATGTCAGTCCTCGACAGTTGGCAGGGAGGTCACAGGCACCCGGCGGAAAAAGAAGCTGGATCCTCTAAAGAGTTGACCCTGACGAGAGCGAGAGAGAGAGACTGTCACTGTTCAGTCATAATGTTCACATTCATCCTGAGGGAGTTTGTCTTTTCATCTAAGGATTATTGAGTTGTGGTGATATAAGGTACTTAAATATATGGTGCATTTCAGTTACAGCCAGGAGTCAGAATGTCCGGGTTCCTAGTCAGAGTTTTCAAATGGAACGCCGCCTCAGGTCGGAACAACCTCACAAACCCCGTCATAGGATTCTAAAATGGCTGCCACTCGCATCAGCAGTCAAAACACTCTACTACTGTCACTGTTAATTGCGGTTTATGTCTTGTTTCACATTAACTCGGTCATATACACACAGTACTGTTCGATTTTTATCTGTGGACATGCTGCTATGCTGTTTTCTTGTGCAAAGTCCCGTGTTGAGCGTCGTCATCAACATGTATTGCTTATGATGGCTAAGCCTGATTTACATTTGCCTCCCTTTCTGACATCTTAACTGGAACGCGGTCAACTCCGAGGCGACATCACTCCCAGTTCCAACTTCTGATGTAAATGAACGGACCAATAGTCGGCACCTTACATTATTGACTGCACACTGTATGTTATGTATGTTAGACAGATTCAATAGCAAGTTAAGTTTGTATGGATTTGTCAACATTTTACACTCTCTCTCACGCCAAAGTCTATAGAAATAACATATTGTTGAGTTCTATCGGTTCAAAGGTGTTATTTATTAACACAAACTAATCTAATGAGGCAGCAGTAAACTGGCAGCTCATTTGTTCCCACGAGTTTAAAAACAATGATTTTCAACAACACAAACACAAGATGGTGGGCTAAAACGCAGAACGTTAACAATTTATGGTGCTTTTCTACTATACAGTTCCAGCGTGGCTTGGCTCAGCACAGCTCGACTCTCCTCTTTTTCTTCTTTTCCATTAGGAATAGTATGTTTTTTTTTTCTTTTTTACTACCTGTTTTGGCAAGGTTCTAAGCGAGCTGAGGCGATACTAAACGTGACGTCGACAGACTGCCTGTCACCTGAAAGTCGTGAGCGCAACGTCCGGCACGGGAATCTAGCCAAACAATGCCAACCGTAGATCAGTTATAAAGACTTATCTTTAAAATCCTGAAAACATGCGTTAATCTCCGACATTTACCAAGGAAATTTTAAAATCACAATATTTAACAGAAGAGTCTGGTATATTTAGCGACAGCACTGCTGGAAGCCGGCGATCGTGAGCCCCATTTTGCACTGTGGTTATGCAGGAAGTACTGAACGATTCGGAGAACAAATCTTTTTTAATTAACTGATTTTAATGATTTAGTACAAATAACTGCTTTGTTTTTACACTTTTTGTTGCGTATCACGGCAGTTTCGTGCAGCCGTGCTGTGATGACCCCGCACACGTTGAGGGGGTACTATAGTAATGGAACTGTATAGTGGAAAAGACTTTTAAGATGCAATCAAATTGTAGTTGGACTGCACCAACCAGATAATGTGATGGGGATTCAGTTTACTGCAGCATATGTGCTGGCTGCCCCGCACACGCACCACTGATCCCACCCCTGGCTAATACCCGGAAATAAGCCTGAACACAACAGCAACGAAAACATGGTAAGATTCAGACCGGTGCATTTTATGGACTGACCTCCTGGTCAAATGAAGACAAATGAAGAAAAAGTTGTGTATTTGTTGTATAAAAGAAAAACGGATTCTCCTAAAGTCATTCTCGTGTGCACGGGGCCTGAATGTACCTTATGCCTCAGGTGACTCCAGCAGTGCATCCAGGACTTGAAGATAGGAGAGCGAGGAGGAAGACCCGCAGCCAGACTGAGGACACAAAGCACAAGTTTACAAAAAAAGGTTTTCTGAGATGTTACTGGGCCAATTCTGTGATGTCGACATCACTGCAGAGCATCGTTTTCCTCACAATTCCTCTGCTCTTAAAGTGAGGGCATTTCACAAAACAGCCCGAGTCAATGACAGTTTAAACTTTAATCTTTAACAAATAGATGGAGTTCTGAAAAAGAAACTTTTGGGAACTGATACCAGTAGGCAAGGCGAGGCAATTTCATTTATATAGCACATTTCAACAATTAAAAAAAAAAAAAGAAATGCAGCAGCATTACAGATGTAAAAGGCATAGTAAGACATTTAAAACATTTAAATAGAGAGGCAAAAGAAAGAGAAAAGAGCTCAAAAGACTAAAAGTTGCAGTTGTGGCTGAGATGCAGCAGATATGATTTCATTTCTATTTAAAAGCAGTGGCAAACAGGTTTTCAGGCTAGATTTAAAAGAATGGATTGATGTAGCAGATCTGCGTTGACTTTGGAACGTCTCCCAATTCACTTTGATATGGATTCAAATGTAAATGGTTCTCAAACTGGACTTAACTTACAAGGGTTTCAAAATCAAAGAATGCTTAATAAATTCAGATATTTTCAGCTTCAATATACTCAACGAGCTCAAGCCACTTTTCCACCTGCCACACTGACTCAGTCAACCACGTTCTACTGAACAAGTCAATATCCGTTCGTCTCTAAGAGCTCCCGATGACTTTGTTGAAAAGTTCCACTCACCCGCAGTTATTGACTGCCATGACGTCAGCCACCAGCATAAACGGAGACGTCAGAACAGTCACGGCAATCTAGCAAAAACCAAAGGCGTAGCATTTAAGCGACAGACGCATACAGGAAATATAAAAAAGGAAAAACAATGTGAATGCTGAACTTACACCCATCACAAACTTGGAGTAGCTTCTCACTGCGGGAGCCTGACTGAACTGAAACAGAAGACAGACGGACAGGTGAGTGTGCCGTTTTTAACAGATTTAATTTAACTATGCACAACATCGACAACACTTTTTAACCATAAAAACTTTAACCACATTTATGTCTGTTTCCATCCAGTGCTGTTAAGGGAATATTGGGAGTAAGTTCATTGAGATAAGCAATGGGTGGCGCCAAAGTGTATGATACGACAGATGAATCTTAAGGTGCAACTTAATTCTGTAAATTAAGAGTGACAGAAATTGTTGATAAAAGGTAACATTTAAATGTTGCTTTACCTCATGTAGGCCTGCAACAATTATTTGATGAATTGCTTATTACTCAGTTACTAAATTAATCGTAACTCGTAACAATCATCTCTACGTTTGGTACACACTGATCAACATTTTCTGCCATTATACAGACCAAACAAATACCCGATTAATCAGGAAAATAATCAACAGATTAATCGATTATGACAATTATCTTTAGCTGCAGCCCTAACCTCATTACTGCAGCGATACTTCCTGTTACTCTTTTCCCATCATTACACACATTCCTTCTTTTGCTCACTGTATCTGCCAATTTAAGTTATTTTCCCAGCACCTTTTCATCTTTTCAGTCACTTCCCCTTCTATTCAGTCAAACTGTTTCCATTACTCTCATTCACATTTAACTTTTTTCCTCAATATGCCAACTTTTCCAACTCGTGAAACCTGTCAATGCAGTATTTCAAACCTTTTCTAAATTTTCCATTCATTCTTGCCCAAATCTAAACTGCACATAAAACAGGTTAGCGGAGAGAAACACAGGAAGTGGAGTGAGTCGTGTGTGTGCGAGGAGAAGGAACTTACACTGTCGTCCACGGCGTAGGTGTTAATGAAGTGAGACAGGAGGTTACAGCACCACAGGAAGAGGACTTCTCCCAACACATGGGGAACGAGACCACTGCAAAAACACACACAGCTCAGTCTGAAGAAAGTCAACAAGGAACAATTTCACCAAATCGACTGTGTCGTCAGAATAAAACTCACGTGAAGAATCCTGAGAATCCTTCCTCCTTCAGAATTCCCCTAATACAAGTGAACAATCCACTGAAAAATGAGACAAAAGACGCATTTAACATGCGAGGACAGTCCATCCAAACAGGCTTGATTCTTTCTCACACACGACTCAGCAATTATCTGCTGACTGGACATGTTATGTCATGGCGCTGCTCAACGGCACAACAATAATCAGTTACTAAATTAAATGTTGGGGTTTTCCTCGATTTTCAGCGCCTCATGTTGGAATATTTTCTGGATTCTTGGCTCCACATAAAGAAATCTTTACATCTGAATTATTTTGGTATGTGGACAAAAGACATTTGAGAACACTGATCAAGATTTTCTATCTTTTTTATCAAAAAAACAAACTAATTGACTATGACAATAATCAATAATAATTGGTTGCAATCCTACTATGCTCTTCTCAGCTGTTTGAAGATGAAGTGATGATGAAACTTTCATGTTACCATTATCTTGAATAAAATAATTGTGATTCTTGACAATATTTTTAATAAATGCAAAAAAAATGCTTAAAACTTAAAATCACTATTGTTCATTTTGGTCTGATACAAACATCTTCTTGCATCACAGGTACAGTATAAGGTATGTTAACAGTTTATCCTTACAATGGAAATTCACTACGATCGATACCGTGAGGGCAAACAAACGCAACCTTAAGGATTATGTTTCCTAACTTCTAACCCAAATGAAACCAAGTTTTTGCTGCAGCATAATTACACTTGTGTCTTACCTGTATTTGACTTCTCTGCCAACAAACTGAGCCATACACCGCACCGACATCACTGCAGGAGGAAAAACAGCCACAAGGTGTCACTGTAACACCAGCTCGAGCAGAGAACGGTCAACGTGGCAAGTGCGTTTAGCACATAATTCTTCATACTCTCCCTTTATTCAGCCATTTATTAAGCCATTTTAAGTCTTTAAAGGTTTAATCCATAATTATTAGTTTCTTTCTATTTGTTAGTTAGCCATCTATGCTTCTTGTTTGGACTGAACAGACTGTTCTGTACCGGTCACTCACTGACCCGCCTGCCTGCTTCGTTCACTGTTATGATAACAACAAGTGTTTTCTTAAAGGTGATTCAGGTGAATGTTGGCAGGACAAACAAAGGTGCCCTCACAGTGTGCTGCCCATGCAGTACAGCAGAGCAGAAATAACTGACCTGAGCTGCAAGAGGTTGGGCCGGGTTTGGACAAACATCCAGCGATGGTTGCCGGGCTTGGGTCAAGTTTAGTGACAATTTCAAGTTGTTTTAAGTGAGTCATAGAGTAAAACTGGGGGGCGGGGTTGTTGAAAACAAGGTGTAAACATTTCATTATAGACATGTAACTAGTACAAATACATAAGAAAATGGTAGGAGTGTGTATTTCTGTTTAAAAGTGGTGTTTACAATTTACAACGGTACACCCAAACCAATACAGGCCAAAAAACAATCTATTGATGGTTCAGTCCACTAGATGGTCCCAAGTGCTCACTCTCACTAAAACTGTTGTGCGAGTATATCGTAATATGATTTCACAATATCATGATGATAATATTGTATCGTGGTGTCTCTGGTAATAACTCATTGTGTGTTCATGGTGTTTAACATTTGCTTCCTCCTGCATACAATAATAAATTCTGCCATTTCCTGTAACCATAAAAAGGCTATCGCCACTTGCGTGACATTCAGAGAAACACTACAGCTTACTCTGACTGTGTCGGGTTCAGGTTGGACTCAGACCATTGGTCAATGTTGGTCAATGTTCTCTCAGACTCTGTCAGGCTCAGACGGAAAAATGCGTCCTACTCTGCACAGGAATCACCTGTATGACTATGTAGAGGTTCCTCAACTATTTATAAATGAAGGGAATATGAACATGATTTACTCAGGGCACCAGTGTGCGCAGTGTTGACTTTGGAACAAAAAAAATAAATTAAATAAAGCACAAAAATACACAAAACAAGGGCACATATTGAACAGGTACTGCTTGGGTTCAACGTCATACCATGAAAAGGGTGAATGGCAACTCTGGTCACACACTGGATGATCATCTCATGTGTGGTCTGTAGAGATGAAATCAGGGTGAGGAGATAAATGTGGTAAGAGTCTGAATCGATTTGCTCCAAAATAACACATTGAAATTGATGAGGAACACAGTGTTAGTCAGAAATGACATGTTGGTCAGGAGCAGCTGACCTCTCACCTCTTTAACCACTTTCCTGAGTGAAGATTGAGGCTCTTCTCTCTTTTCTGTGTTGGACAAAAGCGCCACCTGCTGGATAAATAAGTTTCGCTGTTAATGACTAAGGTGGTCCATATATTTTGCCAATTTTCTTTTTTTTTTTTCCTCCATCTGGTAAAATAAACCTGTTATTGACAAATAATACAAAAATGCTGAATTGTCCACTTAGTGTTTTCAATTAAAAAAAGTATGAACTAAACATTAAATCCATGAAACAGGTCATAAAAAATTTAATTTTGGATTAAAAAAATAAGTTTTAGTGACAGCATCGTCAAGTTTCTGAGAGCAAAAATGTGTTATTTGTGATGACTGGACAACTCACAAAGTAACCATTCAATGCAGATGGGGGCTGCAACAATGAACCAATTACTAAATGAATCGGCAACTATTTTGATAATTGAATAATCACGAGTGTTTTCATGGCAAAGAAATCATTAGAAGTGAATAATTTTGGTTTGATGACAAACTAAGGCATTTGAGAACATGATCATTTTGAGGTTTGGAAAACACTGATCTACATTTTTCAGCATTTTCTGCCATTTTGTGAACCAATCAACTGATGAATTTATCTAGAAAAATAGTCCATAAGAGTAGAATGGGACGCAGAGTTTACAGACTCCTCTCCTGTGGAACCAGCTCCTAGTGTCGGTTCAGGAGGCGCTCACTCTCTCTGTATTTAAAGTTAAACTTATAACCTTCCTTTTTGATAAAGCCTATAGTTAGAATTGGCTAACAGAAACCTGAACTATCTCTTAGTTATGCTGCTATAAACCTAGACTGCTGGGGAATTTCCTGTGGCGCACTCACACTCACTCTCTGACACTCAGGGTATGAATATGACTTTATTACATGTCATTAACCTTGTTTTTTCTCTCCCAAGTCTGTGCCTTTTCTTCCTGTCCTCTGTCCTCATTTTGCCAGCTGCAGGATCCAGATCCAGTCTCAAATCTATTATTATTATTATCACTAACAATAGTATTGTTGTCATTATTATTATTATTATGTATGATTAAAGTTGATATAATGTATAAACAGCTCTATAAATAAATGATTTGGAACTGTCCAAACTTTTATGTATCTTTGGTCTGTATCTCCCCATTTCTTTCCTCCACCTCTTCCGTCCACCATTTTCCTTTCACCCCAACCGGTCGAGGCAGATGACCGCACATCTTCGAGTCTGGTTCTGTCAGAGATTCCTTCCCATTAAAAGGGAGTTTTTTTGTCTCCACTGACGCCTAGTGCTTGCTCATTGTGTGAACTGTCGGGTTTCTCTTCTCTCTGTAATTTTGTAAAGGTTCCTGCCTTATTACACACAGAGCCTTGAGATAATGATTAGATGATGGCTTGGCACAGTACAGTAATAAAATGGAACTGAATTAAATCGATGAGGACAATAATCGTTAGTCTGACCACCTCTTTGAGGAGATCTGCTCACAGCACCATGGTAGCATGTGGAAACTTCATGCCAGTCCTTGCTTACCCTCTTGACTTTGCTCCTAACCACGGTGGAGACGGCACTGGATACGATACGAGGCGAGAGTCCTCGGAAGAGTCCCCTCTTTCCGTCCACCTTGATAATGTACTGTGCTGAAAACAAAGTCATCTCCTGTCAGTGACCCCTGAACTCATGTTCAGAGAAACGTATTTAAGACGAGGGATAATCGCACCACACTCACCGTAGGAGAAGAAGCCGGGCAAGTATAAGACCTTTCGACCAAACATGGTTGTGCCCAAAGTTGGAGGAAGAGGTTCATGTCCCACCTGGACAACAACAAAGACTGAGATTAGAACCACAGCTTCTCTGCTTTGATCGAAAGCAAAGAAAATATTGACAAAATTTTGTTATTTGAAAAGTTTTATTTGTACACTTGAAGTCTTTCTATCTCTCACTAACACACACACACACACACATTCTTGTACAGCATTCCCATGTATTCTACATTCTCTGGTACTTCTAGTACCAACCCAACTAAATCCTAACCTAACCATCAAAGACATTCAAAGGTCAAGGTCAAAATTAGAGGCAGTTAATCGATTATCTGTAGCAGTGTTTTTCTTAAAATCCTTTTTAAGTCATTACAAAGTGTGCTACTGTGGCTCCACTGCCGACTCTTCCTCTGGGATATTTGCTCTCAAGCTGCTGCTTCAACTGACAATCTGTTACTACGAAACAGAATCTGTACCCAAATTTCCATAAAGCATCAAAAAGTATAAATAAAACACTGAGCTGTATTTCTTGCAGTTCCACAATGTGAGGACACTTACACATTATGTTATTCTTAAACGTTCATGCAACAGTTTAAATAAAACTGATTAATATTAAAAGGAATTTAAACAGAGCTTTGTGTTGGAGTTTGTGAAATTAAAAATGTTGATAGATATTTTCATTTGTACTGTAAATGCATATTGGTTTGCAAATATCAGTGATTTGCCTCATTAACTAGTATATGTATTAATACCAGGCCTAAAAAATAGGGATTGGCCAATACAATACTTGGTATTAGTCCGACATCCAGTATCAGTTCGATGCCGGTCAAAGGATCAGAGATCGGACAGATAAAGGCGTGAAATCCAATCTATATGTCTCATGCTGCACAATGCACAGACTGAATATGTAAATAAAAATCTGGATTTTAGCGGACTCATATTATGGGCTACTTATTTCTTCATGGGAGAAAAATATTTGCTACACAAGTTGGAGAATTATTTATTTGAAATAGCTTGAAACGACACAAATGTGTTGTTAGCAGCTTCATAGTTTAAACGGTTGTGTCGGACTGATATGGTATCACTGGATACTTGTGATATCAGACACAAACAAAGTGGTCTAGTGCCATCCCTACTAAATAAACAATATTGGTCAGCCCGATTCAAAATGTCCCAATTGATTTGATGTGATTTAAAAGATTTTAATGAAAAAGTGTCCTCATAGCCTGTTAAAAGGCATGTACACACATATACAGAGAAAGAGAGAGAGCTATCCAGGTTAGGATTCCCGTTCACTTAAACAAACCATCACAGATAAATGCCTAAACCTTAACATTAACCTTAACAGAACCAGGTCTTAACCCATAAACAAGTGTGACAGACAGTGAGGACTAAGGCTGCAACTAACCGATTATTTTCATAATCGTTTATTTTCCAGATTAATCGAGGGTTTGTTTGGTCCGTAAAATGTCGGAAGATTTTGAAAATATTTGATCTGTCTTAAAAAAAACAACTGGAAATGATGATGTTATCAAATGTCTTGTTGATGATTTGTTTGTTTTATGGCGCAAAGAAACCTGAAAATATTACAGATATTAAAGAAACATTAGAGAAGCCGATGAATCAGAAAGCTTGTTTTAATAACTCTAACCGATTCATTACTTTACTTTATTACTTTTTTTAAAAAAAAATTGATAGTCATAATTCATAATTCATTAATTTATGATCGACTAATCGTTGCAGTCCTAGAGGACCAGCCTAAATGTCCTCGACCAGCCTAAATGTCCTCGGCGTCGAAGCTGTTTGGTCCTCATAAAGATATAAACACACACACACACACACATTACTGTTAGCCGCTAAGCTACATCGGCTACCTGTATTAACAGTTTCACGTAGATGAGCGGGTGCATGGCGGCTGTCACTGCCGCTCCAAGCAGCAACATCGGGGGCTCCACATCCTCGGGAGTCGCTGTAGCATCCGGCTCAGCAGCGACTACGACACCGGGCGAGTTTTCTGTCTCCATTACGGTCCACAGACGCTGAGGTGGAATCAGCTCCACCACCGGTCATTATTCTGTTTCTACACGGAGAGGCAGCAGCGACAGCGTCCGTCTTTTTCTTCTGTGGATCAAAGCGGACTAGAAGCATCAAAGGCGTGTTGCTGCCATCTAGTGGATAAAAATATTACTACAAATAATTTAAAAAAAAAAAGACAAATTAAACTGTTTTTAGTCTTTTTATCGATGTGGTTAAAAAGACTATAAATCCTTTCACTCCTTTCCTTACATTGTGTCCGTGGATAAGAACCAGGGAACGTGGTGTGATATAATAAACAGGTTAATTGCTTAATATGACCAGCAGGTGGTGCTATGAGCCTTACTGTGACTTTCAAGTCTGCGTGTGTGAGTGTTCTTGTATGTGCAGCTTTGTGAGGACCAAACAACTTGTATTCATATGTTTGTGAGGTCCGAAAAAATACACAAACATTTTGGGGACATTTTGACCTTATGGGGACATTGTGAGCGGGCCTCCTAACTTTAAGGACTTTTTCAGGGTTAAGACCTGGTTAGGGATATAATTGGGTTTAGGTTAAGGTTAGGCACTTAGTTATAATGGTTAAGGTAAGGTACATTATGTCTATGACATGAAAACGAAAACATTTGTCAGGACCACTAATACATTTTACTAGTGTTAAAGTAGCATTAAAATAATCAGTTTAACACCAATGCCAAGGGTCAGAACTGATTTTATATTTGCTGCTCCTTTTGCCTGGAATGAATTTCAGAAAGATTTAAAACTTAAAGGCTGGGTGACATGGAGACAGACACATCTGTCTGTACATGTTCTTGCTGATTTGTATTTGATGTTTTTTTTATGTTTGTTTGTTTTTGTATAGTATTTATGGCTGCTGACTGTTTGTAACCTTGTTGTACTTTGTAACTGTGCTGCTGTCGGTCTTGGCCAGGACACACTGGAAAAAGAGATATTTAATCTTTGTGTTTTTTTTCCTGGTTAAATAAACTTTAATAAAAAAAATGAACAATGTTTTAAATTAAACTCTTGATGTTAATTTAACCCAAAAAAATTTCAAATCATTGTGTTTAACTCTTGCAATGTCACGTTAATAGTAAAATAGTTCAATTTAACACTAATCCATAATGGATTCGGTCTTAATCTGATGGTGAATTGTGGCTAGGTTAGGATTTGGGTTTTGGGCATTAAGTGGTTATGGTCAAGGTTATGGATAACACTAAATTTAGGCTGTCTAAATAAATGGGAGAGGATGCAAGAGAGACAGATATTATTATTATTATTATTATTATTATTATTATTATTATTATTATTATTATTATTATTGTAATATTTTGCAGTCTATAGTGACATACAGTATATTAATATGACAGTTTAATTTGTATGAAGCAGATCCAGACCACTGGAGCCTGTGATTATATGAATCCAGGCCATCCACCTCCTGTTAGCACTGAGTGCTTTTATATGTATATATGTGTGAATCTATCTACTGTATGTATATGTGTTAGATGGTGAGGCAGGTGGGTGGAAGGAGAGCTTGGCCACAGTAA
This sequence comes from Brachirus orientalis, assembly GCA_016785285.1. Lineage (NCBI taxonomy): Eukaryota > Metazoa > Chordata > Actinopteri > Pleuronectiformes > Soleidae > Brachirus > Brachirus orientalis. The sequence continues at coordinate 1,724,714 of JAFBJR010000570.1, forward strand.
TTTAAACTTCAATACATTATAGATCACTAGTTATATATGATCACTATTTTATATGTATTGTATATAAAATAGATTATATACATCACATTATAGATCACTAGTGATTAAAAAAGATAATAGAAATGAGTAGAAGTAAAGTTTCTAAATTCTTGTGTGTTAGGCTGCAGTAATTAATCAATTATTCATTGAAAGGTAATATTTAGTTAATACTATCTTATTTTCAAAGCAATTTCCAGCTCTGGTAACAACAGTGGGGATTACAGAATTAACATTATAGTAATTTGATTTTAAAATATCCCGACAATTGTTTATAATGAGATTTTCTTTTGGCTACGATCAGGGAATCACATGAAAATGTTAGAAAAATAAAAATATGAAATAATCAGTTTACATGTATATTTTAGATTAATATCAAATCTTCAACTCCTTATAATTTAATGTTTGTAAAGTGCCTGAAACCTTGTCACTTTAACTATTTATACCTATTTATTAATCAAAAACTGATCATTATATATCATTAAGTTGACATTCATCCTACCCTATTTAACACAAACATTTTCCATTTTTATTACTATATGAATAAGATGGTATTACCATATTTTTACTGGATTGTAATGTAATATTTTACCAATAAAGTGGTTTGACTGGATTTCTTTATGAAATAAAAACAAGATGCGTTATTTCACCATCTTAAAAGCAAATATGTTCTAGTTTCTTTGCTGCTCTATGACAGTGAACTGAATATATTTGGTTTGTGGACAAAACAAAAAAGATTTCAGAATGTTGTTATTTTGAGGTTTGGGAATATTTTTTTAACCATTTCATGAACCAAACATCTCATTCAACTGGTTAATAAAATATAATAACTGACAGATTAGATACGTAGTCAACATAATCATTAATAGTTTTGAACTGAAGGTAGGATTGCTTTCTAATTCCTTTCAGACATGAACTATGGTTCATAGATTATGAAAATGTGTGTGTGGGAGGGTTACTGCATTTTTGTTGGTATCTTAACATGTTTGAAATAAACCATATCTAATCAAAATCTAATTAACTGTGCCATTGTGATATTTCAATTTTTTTCTACCCCAAACTATATACTATATAGAAAGTAAAAATCTGGTGCAACAACTTTAAGTAGAGGAGGAAAATGTATTCCATTGAGTTTATTAAAAGGCTGTAATTTTAAATAATAATAATAATAATAATAATAATAATAATAAAAGACGTTTAGACTGTGACTTTCACTTATCCTCATTTATTCATTCAACACTGATTCACTCCTCATTAATTCCCTGATTAGAAGGAAACATTAAAGCTTGAATCGTGTCAATTTCAACAGGACACTTTCACTTACATAACTAGTGTCATTGTTTGCGCATGTTGTCGTCACTGTGTCATTCATGGAAAACCCATATAAGGTTTCATTTAACACACTTGGTTAAAAGCTGGTGTGTTGGCAGTATATACACACACACACACACACACAGGGTTCCATGACATCAGAAGACATTACATTGACTTGCATTAATTTCTTAAAGACTTACTCTAACCTTAACCCTAATTACTAGTGCCCTAACCCTAACCTCAGCCAAACGTTAAAACATGTAGTAATTTCCATTATGGGCAGTTTATTTTTGTCCCCATAAGGAAGACAAGTCCTTATAATGTAACTGTGTAAACAGATTTAGGTCCTCACAAACTAAGGAATACCAGGTACACACACACACACACACACACACACACACACACACACTTCACAAACACGTCATTTACCAGAAAGAAACTGTGGGTCGGTTGATTTACAAGCATGATGAGAGACGCTGGTTTCAGCCCACTGACCGTTTCCATTCACGCAGTAATGACCACAGCAGTTATTTCAAAGTGCTGCTTCTGTCTGAGCTGTAATGCAGTGGCAGTAAAACAGAGGCTTTAAGAGTCAATACTGTCCTCCATCACACCACACTGTCCTCATCAGACGCAATCAATCAATCAGACTTAATGTGTGCGGCGCCTTTCATACAAAGCTTTGCAAATCAAAGTGCTTCACAGGATTAATAACAAAACCAACCTACAAAAAGGTAAGATTATAGTATATTGCATGAATAAATAAATTTAAGGGTCAATATGCTTCTGCTCCCTGCTTTTCACTACTGGTATGTAATAAGGGCCGGTTAAAATGCATCTGTCGCTGATTTGGCGAGTGTGTAAATATTAGATTATACTGTAACTGCAGTTCTAACAGACATTTCAGAGGGCGGTGCCTTAAATGGGATTTTCAAATCAACAAATCTCCAACAACAGTGTTATTTCAAGACCTTTGTGGTCAGATCGCTATAACCAGTGTTTCTCAGACCTTTTATACCAAGTACAAGCTGAGAAAAGACTGAGCTCTCAAGGACATGAGGACACAAGGGAGAGGACAAGAGGGAGACAGGTGAAGAAGAAAAGGTTCTACTGAGTGTCCAGGTTTATTTGTAGCAGTAGAATCCACCACTAAATATTTTTGCTTGTTGGCGTTTTTCAGTGATAGTGCTGCTGTAAGAAGCTGCTCCACTTTACTCGCCCTGTGTGCTTCTTCAGTCATGACATGAAATTCACCGTGTGTGTGTGTATTTGTGCAGCACAGGGACACCACCACAGACAGGAAAATAAAAACCTGGTAAACTGACAAACACAGAGAGTAACCAGCACTGTGTGAACTCATTTTACAATAGTTTCAATATAACAGAAATTGGTTTATGTTTAAAAACTACAGCTCTCAGTTTGTACTTCAGTAGTAGTTGTTGAGGTACAATACCTTTGATACACAGTTGATGGTATATGTCAGTATAAGCGTGAGGAAAACATTCCTCTTCTGGCCTGTTAGATATATGGGGAGTTTAAATTAAATCTATGTTCCTGTCAGCTCATCATAAATTCAAACAATATAGTCTTTGGCGCTTTTCCGATCTGCAGAGCTGGAACAAATGACGTTTTCCTCAGCTCATTTTATTTTAAATCTTCCTCTCTTTCTATCTCGTATTGATTTCAGGGACATCATGTTTTCTGCTCTTTGATATATATACACACAGAGACACACATGGTGTGATTGTTTTATTAGCTGGTGGTCCTACAGGGTTTAGATGGATGGACACTTTATGCATGTAAATCCTGTGTGAGGTCAGTTGGGGTATGAATGGGGTCAAACTCTGAATGCAGGTCAACAACATGTAGTTGAATGCAGGTCAACAACATGAATATTCGGTAATGGAATCATGCACGGGCCACACGGTTGGTGCGGTGGTTAGCACTCTTGCATTTGCAGCAAGAAGACCCAGGTTCACGACCCGGTTGGAACAAGGGCCTTTCTGCATGGAGTTTGCATGTTCTCCCCATGTGTGCGGGGGGTTTCGCTGGATTGTTCTGAATCATGCACACGTTATTATTGTTAATAAAGCTGTGCTGCTCATCGCTTGTTTTCACAGATGTATGCGTTTTCTGACACTTTATACACAACCCAGCTCGACACAGTCAACATTTTCATGTAATTAGATAACATTGTATTACTACATGTTCCCTATGGGACACCAGCTTCGTCATATTCAACACTGTGATGTACTGTCTTAAGTTCTGCACCAAAATGTTATTTAATCATTATTATACCTGGACATATCTGGACAATATTTCTCAATAATGCATTAAAAAAACATTTATTTTATTCCCCTTATTAAATTCCACTAGTCCTCACTTTAAGATAATTATTCATCAGTGTCTCATGGTGATACTACTAACGCCAACTAATGACTCTTCCCAGTCCAGATCATTAAAGCCCCTGCAAACAGATGGAATATGTTCCCCGAGGCACTGCAGGAGAAATGACTTTCCTATACACTAATGATCACAATGACAATAGTGTCTGGAGGAGGTGAAAATGTTGCAGCCGAAGGGGTTGAAACAGTAAAACGGGAGATTATCCTCAGAGAACGGGGAAGTATGTGGCCGCTTCTGTCCTACGAAGGATTTGGACCTCATGAACCGGAGTTGAACATCAGGAAGTGTAAACGTGGAGCTTTGTTGAAATGCTTGGTTCGTATAAGTGACACAGCCTCGATGTAACACACACACTGCTTGAAGCTGAGTGGAGGAGAGAGCTCTGTGAGGGAAGCTTCATTGATTTGGTTTAGATCAGCGCTTTCCCAAAGTTTAGAGGTTGGATCCCTCTGCTCACCCTTCCCTCTCTCAAGTGTGTCAGGGAGCTACAGTGGCCTTCACATGCCAAAAAAGATGAAACACTCTCTCAAATCTCTCTACCCTTCACCATCGTTCAGGCTGCAGTACATAATGGAGATTTTTGGTGTTTATGTAATTTATTCTGCTTCTATTTGGTGTTTGTGAGCAGACATGATGTAAGATTATTTACACTACCAGTCAAAAATTTTTGACACATTCTAAGTTTTTGCAATTTTCCAGACTGACTGACCTTCAGTTCTTAAAGTAATGATGGACTGTCGTTTCTCTTTACTTAGCTGATTGCTTCTTGCCATAATATGAATTCTAACAGTTGTCAAATAGGGCTGTCAGCTGTGTACCAACCTGACTTCTGCACAACACAACTGATGGTCCCAAACCCATTAAGAAGGCAGGAAATTCCACAAATGAACCCTGACAAAGCACACCTGTGAAGTGGAAACCATTTCAGGTGACTACATCATGAAGCTCACTGAGAGAAGGCCAAGGGTTTGCAGTGCTGTCAACAAAGCATTTTGAGGAATCTAAAAAATAAAAACATATTTAGAGTTATTTCACACTTTTTTGTTTACTACATAATTCCATATGTGTTCATTCATAGAATTTACAATGTAAACAGTCATGAAAATAAAGAAAATTAAAAAAAATAAGGTGTGTCCAAAAATTTGACACGGTAGTGTATATGCCACGTCCGTCATGTGAAAATGGGCTCTGTCAACCAAAACTATCAGACCTGATTGAGGGAGCATTTGTGTGTATATGCCAGCAGCAGAGAGGCGGGTGGGGACAAAAAGAATTTATCATGTCAGCTGTTGAATTAAGTTTTTTGTCCAGTCGAATTTCCTTCTGTACTCCAATCTGTTTGCAGGCGTGGCGCTTTACCAGTGTAATATACAAAAAAGCAAGTCACTTCCTGTGTGCAGCACAAGAATGTCGCTGGGTAACACGACAGCTAAACACTGCTATACCGAGAAACACAGAGAGAGTAAACTCATTTGAAAGTTGCTTGAATATACCATGCATTTGTTTACATTTAAAAGTTAAAAATGATAATCGATATAATAAGTATATATAGAAGGCTTACTCTAAGGTTTCAAAAGGCCAAATTTCCATTTTAAAGTGATTATACACTCACACAAACATGCTGATAGGTAGTGTAATTAATTAATGCCAATAAAGCCTCCTGAATGTTAGGCGATCCTAAACTCTGGGGGCCCTTCCCCATCCCTCCCCACCCTCATCACCTGTACACCCTAAATAACATGCAGTCACTTCATTGTGTTGGTATAACATTGGTCTACCATTTTTTTTCTGTCAGTAATTGACAGGCTCTTCAGCAGGCTTCAATATCAGGCTTTTATCTTTGGGGCCACAAACATTTGCGTGGTATGCCTGTCCTGTCAATGCGCCTCCGAATGTCACAAACTTTAATAATCCTTTAATAATCAGCAGACATATGTCCTACCCACATCATTAGCAACTTTGCAAAGTATGATTCATTTCACCTTCAGTGATGGAAATTATATTTAGCCACTTCACAACAAGCATCAGTTCATGTAAAGCAGCCTTAATCACCCACTTCATTCACTTAAGTATATTCAGTTTGGTCTTTATCACGATCTGATCCATCATCTTTTTTGTTGTCTGAGCTGAGCTCATTTCACGACCACCGTGTCTCTGTTGTGCTGCTGTGTTTTTATGAGGCACATTTAAATGTCCCTCTCATCGTCCAGAGTGGAGAGGCTGATAAGACTGCGGCCCGCTCACAGAAAAGCTGGTGAATTAGCAGCTCAGTGCTCTCAGCCATCGATAAGGATGGAGGACGCTGGCTTAAGTTAATTAGCAAAAGTGTGAGATGTGACAAACTCATTACTCTAAGCGCGCACATATTCGTCATGAAATGTGGCAAGAAGCCTTTGTTGTTGATAATCATTACTGAGGCCACAGCAGCATTAGGATGTGACACAGTGGAACAAACATTTCAGGGAGGCTATTGCTCTGAGTGCAATTAATCCAAATGACTCTGGTCATGACTGTGTCGGAGCTGTTACAGGTGGAAACATGCTGGTGGGACAGCGAACCCATTTGACTTGGTCCTGTCATAGTTTGTACAAGTATGGTGTGATTGACAGGCAGCACCACTTTGTCCAGCACTTAGTTGCAAGTGTGGTTGGACAAAGTTGTAACCACTAGTGACTAGTCACCCATCAGTGTCTGAACTCCCTTTTAATTTGGTTTTGCAACCAGAAGGTATCAAAAAGAACTTCATCTACAAGCAGGCTCCTATTCAGGGCCGGCCCAAGCCTTTATGGGGCCTTAAGCTGAATTTGACCTCAGAGGACCTTGACCTTTATTGATACTATAAATTGCATTAATTATATTTGTGGTATTTAAAACAGAATTCTTGTTTTTTCAACCTTAGAGGGCAGTAAAATCACCAAGTGTGGTGATACTGAAATTGAATTAAAACACAAACTTTGGTTTTTAAAACTTAGAACAGATGTGCAAATGTGCACCAAACAGGTAATGTTCAGACTTTGGGCTTAAAATGCCCTAAAACAGCACTGTCATTTTAGTCTCAGCAATATTCTCGCAGGTGCACACCACGTTTAATTAGTGTTTGCACTTGACAAGTCCCTCAAAGACTAAGAGAGGAAAAAAATATTTTAGAAAAGAATAATCAGAGTGGATATACAAGGCCTTCACACCCATCATCGGTGCTCGGGCCCTCATAAAAAGTACCAAACTCGCTAAATTAAGTAACATATTTTTCATTTTAGCTCAGTTGCTGGTTTTGTGCTGCTGTTGGGTCACAACCTGCCTCTCTCTTTCAGTACAGAAAAGCTGGAAATGCGTGGTCTTCCATCGATCTGTTTGTCCTTAATCCTGCTAAACAGCTCAGGGTTGGAGCAGAAAGGCTGCATCCTCCCGTGATATCACACATTCAACTGACTTTAAACGTCCCACGAGGAAAGTCCCAGTGTCAGCTGAGTGTCTGAGCCACAGTATGAACACCACACTGTTGCTGCACGCTACTATGACAAGATTACATCCCCACGAAACGAGCCCCATGCCAAGTTTGACACGGGTGATTAGGGAAATATTTACAATTTCTACCTTAACAGGGAAATTAACTGACAGTAAATCTGACCAGGAGACTGGAAACATACGTCAGGTTCGTTTCCTTGTATCTCTTTGTCCAGGGATGAAGCAGATGCAGCAGAGGGAGCTGTCAGAGTCCTGCAGCGACTAGCCACGTCTTAAATCAAACAGGCTCACAGTCTCTCCAGATGAATATAAAACATTGTTTTTATTTGCTCTGGAGATGAGGGCCAATACATGAAGGATTAGAGCAGGAGGACGCAGCTCTGTCCAATTTATACACATCTATAAAACACACTTTACAATCTCACTTCCTGTTCTGACCTACATAAATAAAGTTTTTTTCCTGCTCTGGTTCTGTTACAGTACATATACTGTATATACACATTATATTGTATAAAATGATTCAGAAATAATAACTTTATCACCAAGGATTATAGATATTAGTTTCCACGCTGCCTCACCAAATGTACATCTGTTGTGTTGTTGATTCATAACGATAATGGAATCCTATTCATCAGTGTACAGTGTCTGTTCTGTAATGCTGTTTTATGTTATTTATGCCGTTTGAGATGATTAACTAACGCTGTGCAAAACAACATTATAATTTGAGTCATACATCATGTGGTTTTGTGCGGAGGGTGAAAGGTGCTGCACGTCGAGAAGAGCTGATATTATCTGTAACTGCAGCTCTGCAGAGTCTTTTAATGTCTCTTTGGTTGAATGCAGCCATATCTTTTTTGTAAAACCCCTAAAACTGTAGATTATATCAAAATGAGTCATACTCTGAGGCCAGTGTGGAAGTGTTTGAAACCTGTTTTATTTTGAATGGCCATCAGCGGTCGACTACACTGGTTTGTTGGAAAATCCACAAGTAAATGAGCCTATTTTTCCTGCACCGCACTAGAGAATTACTGGCCAGGTTTGTGGTCCCCTTCTGATCATCATGTATTCTTAAACCTAATTCAACATTTTGTATTTGTTTACTTGAAACTTTACTTTATACATAATTCCTTTTTTAACAAATATTCATTTTTCGTAGTTTTTCTCGAATTTTATTGTACATTTATTGTTTCTGTCATATGTCATTTTTAAATGTTCATGTATAATGTGCGTGTATTATACTTGTAATAACTGAACTAAAACTATATAGTTTATATATATTTGTTCATAGTGATAAGATATCCTTGAGGCAAAGACAGATTAACAGATGTAACAGTAACCGACCGGTCAAGTGAGGAAAAAGTCCAACTGTTTGAGAAATAGTAATATTTATGATGATATTTCATATGATTTCAAAATAAAAGAACAATGAATAGTTTACAAAATAAAATATTTATGACTATTAATGACTACTATGACTATTAATTAAAAAAAAAAACATACAGAAATAACTCATTATAATTTGAAATTGATTGGGGTCCTGCATGTGTTCCGCTAGAAGCCTATGAAGTTTATATTATTTTAATACATAATGTGTTCTGAAGGTAAAAAAGGAAGTTTTTAGAGGATAAAGTGAACATGTTTGTCTGAATGTGACATGTCAGCCACTCATCGATGCCTGGAATGGACACCGCATTTGATTTTTCTATGACCTTACAGCATCAAAGTCTCTTATCCCTGGCGTAAATGGAGGTCGTGACATGAGGAACACAGTGTCCTCACCCTGAAAGACATGTGGGTGAAAGGGTTTGTTCTCTCAGGCCGCAGGAGCAGCAGAGACGCTGCCTCTCCCTCATTAACTGTTTCTGGGAACATTTGGTTTTCATGAATTAGGGGGATAATCTATGTGCGGAGCTGCTGCTAAAAAAAGCATTCATGGAAAGTCTGAAAAAGCTAATAATAACATGAAATGAGTAGATATCGAAGTGAACTGCTTGACTTGGTGATCAGCGCAGGTGGGCAGTACCATCAGTGCGGGTGGGTTTTCTCGGAGTTCAGTTTTTGTCCTACAGTCCAAAAACATACAGAGGTTAACTGGACTGGGAGGTTAACTGGACTGGACTGGTGTGGCACCAGTGACCCTCATGTGGAGGATACAGCGGTAGACGATGAATGAATGAATCCAGAAGGAGACTGTGGTACTGCAGGTAACCACATGAATCATGAGTTCATATCAAAACACATGGAAACATATTTGTCAATAATAAATCGTTATAAAGTAAAAAAAAAAAAAAAAAAAACGACAAAAAGAACCAGCACCTGCCTCCTGGCTGTCTGTCTGTGGTCCTTCCTGCGCTGACAGACAGGGGGCAGCACTGCTCTGTTAATGCTGCCACAGTCAACCATGACTGAGCTTCACTGTCAAGAGCCTTCAAGCTGGGACATTATGTACTGACACACACACACATACACACACACATCTCAGGAATCCAAAATAATACAGTCAGTAGTCAAAATCATTTAATTCATTAAAGCTGTTGTTGTTAATTACACTGAATCATATATTTGCTCATGCACATTACACACACAGTACATGGGTTTGCACTATCCCTATAATTACCTTTTGATTCCTTTCAGGTTAAAACATGGTTTGTGTGAAACAGGAGTTGCAAATATCTGTCCCATAAAGGGCCAATTCAGTTTTTATGAACATCCCGCGAGGACAGAGGTGAGGACTCTTTTCATTAATATATATGGGCAGACGAAAGTATAATTCTTTTTTTAAGTATAATTTCTTTCTTTATTTAAACCATGTGTCTAGTTTTAATATCTCAACACTTCATTGTTCTTCTATTGTCCTCAGTCTGATTTATTTTCAACAGTATATTTATGTTTTTTTTAATTATATTTTAATATATATATATATATATATTTTAATAACTATCTTATGTACTTCTCCATTTGGTGGTATATCTTTGTTATATTAGAGCATATTTGACTTAACTGGTTTGTTTTCTTATTGGCTTTATTTTTTATTTTTTTATTTTCTCTCATTTTACTTCAGTCACTTGTACATTTATTCTCCAGTGTGTCCTCAGTTTTGTTTTATCTGCTCGGCGTGCAGTAGAAGGGGCTTTGCTTTTTCTCTTTCTGTTGCATCACCTGGTATGAAAAGTGCTACATTAAAGTGGTTCTCAAACTTTTTAGACCAAGAACCACCTGCGAAAATAAGAGCTCTCAAAGTAACGCCATTATGACCAACGTTAAAATACAGTGGTGCAAATAGGCCGAGCAAAGTCAGCTACAGACTTTTCACAGGAGGCAGATTTATTCCAAATAAGATAATCTGCTCTCTCATCATCCTCCTCTTCCTCACATATACTTCAGACACTGGTATAGTGAAATTGGATTAAGATGGACTGAGAGATGAGATTATTATTATTATTATTATTATTATTATTATTATTATTATTATTATTATTATTATTATTATTGTTTGTTTAATTTTCTATGCACTCCACTCCGACCACATACCCTGGTTTATACAGTAGAAGAGTATTTCTGATTTTCCTCCAAGTACCACCAGAGGAAGCTCGTGGTACATGTACCACAGTTGGAGAACTATGACTATGTAAGTGAAGCCTGATTGATTGATTGAAGTCAACAGGTGTCTCACAACCTCCAGAGTATTTTTCTAATTAAATCACGCGGTTCAGCTTCTCCAGCTCCCTTTAGGCTTCAACTTTACATGTTTGATTCTGCTTTTTTCTCTTCAACACTTTACCTTGAGGGATTCTCTCTCATGAGCCTTTCTCTCGTGGCCTTTTTTACATGCAATAATTCACTTTTAGTTCTCAATTAGGCTTTAATTAATCTGTGGAGGATGTGGTGCCTCTTTGTTTTGACTTGCCTTGTGTTTTGGGGTTTATTTGTTTTCTTGCCTCATACTTTGTGTCCTTGTGTGTTTTTCCCGCCGTTGTTTCTTCCTGATTTGTCTTGTTTTACTTTGTGTCTCTGTTTAATTTCCTTTCTCCTTTGTGATTGTCAGTGTTTCAGTGTCAGTTCATTTGTTCTTCATTATCTGGTCAAGGCTTTTTCTAATCATGTCCCTTGTTGTTTGTTTATTTTAATGTCTGGTTTTTTGTTTTTTTTGCCACCTGATTAGTAAGTTTGTTTTTTAACATAGTCTACCTACATCTTCTACTTATTCAACATATTCAGGTCAGAAAATAAATAGCAGAACAATGTAAACACCAAAGAAGAGAGACCATGCTGGCCAGAAATAAGTAGGCTAAATTAAAATCGAATGAGCATGAGAACATGTGGATGACGCAGAGGGAACACTGTGTAATCTGATTTGGCCTGACTCCTTTTTCCTGCAGTGTCATCCTCGGTGGCATCATCCAGGCCGGGCCAGGTCAGACTGGACTATGTTGAGCCAGAGTGCGTCCACAGCTTGTTCTCACAGGAGATTAAAGACCTGCGGATTAGGATTAGTCACAGCCATATACACCTGTGTACACATCCAGTTTTAGTGTGGGTGAGACAAAGATGGATCAGGACGTGAACAGTGGGTCAGAAATAAGACATGAGTCGGCAACTTTTGTCCTAATCGCCTTTAAAACAAAGGGACTAATATGCATTTACTTTAATAATACTTGGGTAGTAATAATGAATAATAATGACTCCTTGTGGAAAAGTTTGACGAGGTCTGATTATTAGCTTTTGTTAGACAAAAACTTGAAGATATTTTGGCTTAGTTTGTCTGTTTTCACATCAGCAAAGTGAGCAAAACACACCTTCTGTTGATTTGTGATCTTCAAGCAGATGTTACAGAGTGAACAAATGTAAACTGAAACATCTCCAGATGTCATTTATTCCGAACATTTGTCACATCGCAAACATCGGCATCAACAATGAATCAGGCAAACGCTGTCAAACCTGGAAAAGCACTGCCACTTTAATATGGCACTTACTGGTTTTTAACACCTTTGTTTCCACAGTGTTATATATCTTATCCTAAATCTTAACTTGTTCTTTCCTGTTTTATTTCTTTTAGGGCAGGTGGATTAATAATCTTTTTTATACTGTTATTTATATTCTGTGAATTATTTGCCCTTTTTGGCTTTGTTGGCGTCTCCGTCATGGTGATTATTGTCATGCAGTTGTAACGTTTCCTGCGAGGACGGTGAAGTATATTTAAATTGATTTGACCGATATGCAGCAAAAGCCCTTAAAGAGGTGCAGAAGTCACGTTTCCTTTCTCGGGTCACTTGATTTACATTGCACTCTAATGACTAGTTGGATCAATGACACACAAAAGCTTCATCTGCAACTTTTAAAATTAAATTAAAAATGTGGTTATGCACATGTTCAACATTGAGGATATAAAATGTAAATAAGAAAATGTGGTTTTTTCTGCTTATCCATGATTTGTTTTGTTTTTGTCTTTTTCATTTTTGTTCTTTAATGCCTGATATTTCTGATTTATGCATTGGGATTTTATCTAATCTCCAGGGTTTACATTAAAAACCAAATTCACTGTAATACAACAACAATGGCAATAAAGTGCTTGAATACTTCCTCTTGTAATAAAAGTTTCCAGCACACTCTACATGAGGTGTAATGTTTTCCTCCACAGTTTGAAGCTCTCAGTCCAAGTCGCTGTGCTCGTTTCGTAATCTGCTGTTGGTGACCTCCTTGAATACTTTATTATCTTTAGAATAAGAACAAATACATGTTTTGTTGATTCTTTTTTTATACATACAGAACAGAATCCTCATAAGCTTTAAAACTATAAAAAGAGAGAAATTTAAAGTTTCAGATTCTAACATTTAGAAGGGTTTATTGAGAAGAAATAAAAATACTGTACACGTGTGTGTTTGTAGAAGAGTGTAAATGCTTTAATATAACAATTTCTTTTTTATTTTGTAGCCTCAGAATAAGCTTTTTTATCTGTACTTTGGGGTGTGGCTTTACGAGGTCACCATATTACGCTGCCATGTTTCTCCAGCAGCCTGAGCAAACACATACATGTAGAGCCAGAACATACATTTGGTGTTTTGAAGTGTAGCTCACAACACAAATAAAGAAGAACGTCTAAAAAGGGAGGGATGAGCAGACAGGTCCTCCCCTCACAGTTTATGCACCTTTACGAGAAGATTTCTATGAACAGCAGCTGTGACGTGATATTCATCCCAGACCAGAACATTCTGTTTCATCTGTCTGTTTGTGTGTGTGTTTGTTGCCTCTTTAGGATTTTTCCATCATAAACACTGACCTTGTCAGGACCAGTAGTCATCATGGAGGCCAAAACCTGGTCCTAATGAGGCAGAAGCTCATTTCTAAGGATGTGGGACGAAGACTGTGATGCATAACGCTTTGTTTAGGTCGTCCAAGAGAAGGAAACTGTGTGAGTGTGAGTTCTTAAATGGTAGCTGCCTGTGTGTGCGTGCATGTGCACGTGCGTGTGTGCATGTGCGTGTGCACGTGCGTGTGCCCAGCTCCACGTGCCGCTCTGGAACAAGGCAGCACCACAGAAGAAGTGGGTCAGCACGTCTGACACACAGCCGATCACTGTAGCTTATTTGTCTGGGATGAGCCACGTGTGAAGCTCCTGTCTTTTAAAGGAATAGTTTCACATTTGCTTTTTCTTGATTAGACTGAATTTCCCGAAGGGAACTCCCAAGGGATTAATACATTTCTATCTATGTACCTAAATGTGAAGACGACGACGTTCACCTCGTCACTTGTCTGTCAGTCGATGTAATCACCTCGTCTGTGCTGGACATGAACAGATACCTTTTGCAACATGTTGATGTCAAAGTGCAAATGTAAATAAAGCCTTGTGTCTTTTTTCCTTGTGCGTCTGCAGTGAGAGTGAGCACCCATGTCTCACAGGAGCAAGTCTGCGCCTCATACAATCACACTGCAAAAAACATCGTAACTATCCTTTTAACGCACATTATCTTAAATGTTCACATATTTGGTAACAGGAAAAGAAATATTGGATAGAACTGAGATGTCTTTTGTACAGTTTACTGTTTACGTGTTTTTGTGTTTTTTTAATCTGCCTCTTTTGTCTTTTTGTAGATTTTGTTTTACTTTTTAATGTTAAAGCGCCGGTCCAGAACATCTATGTGGATTTCTGAGCAACTACCAAAAGACAGCAGCTTCTCTTCAAGTCTTGCTGCATCCGATTTTTGTTTCTGTGGTACTTTGGTAAGTTATGTACTGTATATCTGTCTTAACATAGCATTACGAGTCCGGTCTACTTGGAGCTGCCTGGTGTAGGAACACCAGCACACAGGCAGTTAGCTGGGAAGCACTTGTTTAGCTTAATGTTAATTTTGAATACCGGACAATCATGTCCGTGAGATTGTGAATAAACATGAATGTGAATTTCTACTGAATGTTCAGATTTAGAATCCTTTTCTGAAACTTTTCATGGACACCTCCTTGTATTTTCAGCCACAGTCCAACTATGGTGCTATAGATCGACCTAATCAGCACTGTGGGAACTCATTTGACTGTAGTTTGAATGTAGCAGATGTTTGCTTATATTTAAAATGCACACACTATGTCTTTATTGGACAGCTTTTTGGCCAAATGAAATCAAATCAAATCAAAGTAATTCACAAACAAAATTGGATAGAATCCCACAGCCACACACAGGTGTCTTCTGCCAGAACCTTCAACTGCAATAATTCTGTTTGTCTATATGAGTTTTTAAAAAATATTAGAGCTCTTGGGCTGATAAAGCAGAGAGATCTGTATGTGAACAAGGTTGTTTTTCCACTCCTGTCAGACAGGAACAACCAATAACCGGATATACAGTACACTCCAAACTAACAAAACACCCAAGATGGAAGAGAAGATCATTCGCCTACATGTCTATTTTCACAAAATGAGTCATTAAAAACATACTTGAAATACTTTGATGTTACCATTAGAGAACATATTAGAGAACATGTTGCTTTGTTTAGAAATACATAAAGGCATCAACTCAGATCAATACTTCTTTTATGAGCCCACAGAAAGGCAGAATCCATTAGGGCCATTCAGTATCAAACAGCACATTAAGAGTGTTGTTTATTTTCACAGTGAGAACAAACAAGTTACAAAGTCTCACATATTAAATAACACATTTGAAAGTACAGGACGTAATGGACGGAAACTGGAAGATCAGATAATCTAATTTTCAGTGACACAGATGATGATGCTTTAAACCACTAATGAAGGACCCACAGTTTAATCCCTATATACTGTATACATATACACACACACGTGTATAATATATATATATATATATATGTGTGTGTGTGTGTGCATGGTATATGTACACAGATACACAAACACATATATATTTTTTAATGACCTTATGAATTGATATTAATAAAGGTTTCAGTAATGAGTGGGACAGAGTGGTGGTAAAGTGATCAGAGCTGCCCAGTGGCCAGACACTCTTGTTTAGGGAGCGCTTGATTTGTTGTATGCTCTATTGGTGAGGCGAGTATTTTCAATATCGGAACAGTCACTTCTGTGAGAAGCCAACGTTTTAACTAAAATACTGATTCCCCGCCCAGCTGAACATCAGTTTGTTTTCATCAGTACAATCCACATGTAAAACTTTACGTTCAGCTTTAACATTTTCAGCCATAGTCCCACTGTACGCACCTATATCACTTTGTTAGATCTATGAGGCTGTGCTTCCGTTGTAACGACTGTATGCACGTGGACTCGAAAGCAGGACAAAATAAGGGAGGGTTCAGGGAAACAAAATCTGTGTTTACGGGACAAAACTAGGTTCGGAATACAATCTGTCATGTAAGGCACATTTCCCCACGCGTTTTTCTAGCAGACTTGGCTGAAAACAGTAAAACTTAGACGGGCAGAGTGCATGTCACAGTACAGAGAGAGCTGTATGTGAGCCGCTACAGCAGTCAGCACACATTAACACATGTCTGTGCTGGCTTCTTGTACGCCGACACCAGTGAAGTGCATGTGGGCTGAGCCCCTCCCTCGTCCTATACGTTCGGGAACATGTTGTTCTTTGGCAGCGGGCCTAAACACACACCAACATACAGTCTCCTCAGACGGCAGCGCGGCCCAAATCCCTCTGACTGCTCCTAAAAACCTTTAATGAGGGAACTCAAACACTGATGGCTTCATGCGCTGGATATGGATTGAGCCTTGGACCAACAAATACCTGGTCTTAGGCCTCTAATGTAGGGTATATAGACACAGTATCACATATGATTCCCTCATTTTGGAGTAGAATAATTTCCCCTGCAGAGAGACATGCTCTCTTATTATCTGGCAAAACCACAGCCTGGTCTCTTATTTAAAAAAAATTGTTGCTATCTTACATTTCTGCAAACCACAGAAATGTTTCCTTGTACATTCTGTACTGACTTTTTTGGAGTTTTCATACCTGCCTAATCAACACTGTGAGTGAAGTACTTTAATTCCAATCTAAATATGACCTTTGATGATTTTTGTGCCTAAAACTAACCACAGACTTGTGATCAAAACTGTCCACATTCATGACAATGAAAGGATTGTCGTAATCTCATTTCTACCAATCTAAAAAAAAACCACTATGTCAACATGTAAATAATTAAAATTGTTATAGTTCAATAATGCAGTTCAGAGCTTTGTGGTTTGCAGATGTGTACAGTCCTGGGCTTCAAATGCACCATTATTGTTATCAATCATCCGTGGTGCCAGCTCCACGGCCTTTTAACATAAATGGGACATGGTTGATTTATTGCATGTCGTGCCAAAACATTAAGAGACAAAGTAGAACCCTTTTAACCCATGACCCAGGCACACAGTGGATTTGATCCGACCATGCTATTTAAATGGAACCCTAAGAAGCCTCCAATCGACTGCGATTCAAAGTCACTTTTCTATTTATTGGCTGCTTAATGCTCATGCCACAGCTGTTTCTTGTAGGTTTCCACATCACCCTGCACTTTTTAGTTCCATTTCACTGACAATATCTGCTGCCCCTTCTACTCTTCCTCCTCCTCCTCCTCCTCCTCCTACTCTTAGAACTCTGTGTACTCATGTGAACATGTGTGTTTTTAAAAAGAGGCTCAGGACGCACCTTTTCAACCAGGCTTTTAATTGATTTTAAAATTCTTTTTAATTCCTTTTAGTCCCTCATGTTTTTAGCCTCTATGCTTTTATGTTTTTATTTATCCTTTATGTTTTAAGTACTCTGTGTTTTTAGCCTTTATGCATTTATGTTTTAGTCTCCTGTGTTTTTAGCCTTTACGCTTTTCTGTTTATGTTTAAAGTCCTCCGTGTTTTTAGCCTCTGTGCTTTTATGTTTTTATGTTTTATGTTTTAAGTCCTCCGTGTTTTTAGTCTCTGTGCTTTTATGTTTTAGTCCACCATGTTTTTAGCCTCTTTTCGCTGTATTTTACAGTTTTAGTCTGTCAGTTTTTTTTATCTCCAGTGTTTTCAGTGTTTTCCCTCATGGGGGCCTGCCAGGCTGGGAGTGGTCTCTGGTCTGCCACTGGGGGTGCTGTCCTATGGACGGTTTTGGCCCGGGTCTACCCGGGTTGGGGTGGTCTCTGTGGCGTCGCTCCCTGCGGCCTTTGACCGTGACCTCTCCCAGTATGTCTCTGTGCATATCTGTGGGGGTGGGAGGAATGGTTCTTTTGATTTCCTTTTCCTGATTTACTTTGCTGTTTTAATCTCTGTTGTTTTTAATCTCTGTGAGGCACTTTGCGCTACTTTAGGTATGAAAAGCGCCATACAAATAAAGATTGATTGGTTGATTGATTGAACATAATGAGCACATATCACTGACATGTTGTCTGCTGTGTGCATGTGTGTGTGGCCGATGCATGTGTGTCTTTATTCTGTAGGAAGTATCACTGGATTTTCCCCGCTCATCTTTAATCTCTACTTTCTAATTATTCCAGTAGTGTTGGGGTTTGAATAGGAGTCTCTATTGAAACAAAAGTGAGTTTAAGTCAGAAAACTGAAAGTCTGACCCATGAGAACATTTTGTGCTGCATCTGTACTGGGTCAAGTGAAGCCGCCTGTATTATGAGATAAAATGTGCAATGGGATGGTCATTATTGTTAATAAAACATCAACAGGGCAAAACCTGCATCATTCTGAGGGAAAAACGAATGACATGACTTTACAATAAATTAGCTGATTTTAATGGTGCATATAGTCAGCTCCATCTTAACTACAGACTGTATATAAAAAATTGACCTAATTTTCCAATTTGCCAGATGAGGCCAACCCTGAAGTGACAAAAATCCAATAGCCAAAAGGGGGCGACTCCACCAGTCTGTTTAAATAGAAGTCCTTAGCTATTTTAAGTATAAAATGTCTTAATTCCAAAAGAAGCATTCTAATTGGAATTTACAGTTCCATCATTTACATGGACACTATATAAAACGAACAGATTGTAGTGTGCATATATTCATGCATCAAGTGCATCAAGAATAGACTATTTTGACACATGCAGTGTTGTCTAATTTAAAATTTGTTCCCAGTTGTGCTGTATCGGATCAGAACTTTCAGACAAACATGTTTACGTGACATTATTTCCATTAGGCTTTTATTCCGATTAATTTTGATTTTAATTTTAACATTAATAAATATTTTCATGGTGAGTTAATGGTTTCAGGTGCTAGTTTTTAGCTTTTTTATCAGTAGAACATGATGTCAGTATTCCATCCATCCATCTATCCATCTGTCAACTGCTCATCCGAGATCGGGTCATGGAGGTAGCAGCTCTAACGGAGGGCCTTAAACTTCACTTCCCCCCGTAATTTTGGAAACTCTAAAGTGGGAATGAATGCTGTTATTGTCTGGTTGCAGGTTGCAAAACCTCAAGGATGGTAGTTCTGGTCAGTCTCCTGCATCAGTAAGTTTATGTCGGTAAATCTGAAAAAAGACTGTAGTCAAAAAAAACAACAACAACTGAACTTACTGATGGAGGAACAGGAACAGGACGTGAGGCTTGCAGTTATCGTGTGTAACACATGGACCATGTAAGTATCTAGTCCAATGATCAAAAATCATTTGATGCAGATCCCCTCAGACAGTTTATGGGCTGTTGTTCGGATAGCGACCAGAGCTCAGTCTGTCCGATGGTTCTGTGCTGATAAGAGGATTAAAGACAACTGTGGGAAACTAAAAAGTTATGGAGGTCCATAACTTTTCCACGTACAGTCAAGTCGAGCTGTGGTCGTAGCACGAATATGAAGTTCGACTGTTGCTCTTGTGTAGGGGTGGGAATCAAAGGGTACCTCACGGTATGATACGCAACACACGGTCCATAATACCAATAATATCACGATACAACGGTTCTGTGATTGTTAATATATTGTAAGGCAATTATATAGTGATAATTCAGGATATCTGTCTAATTAAACAAAGGAAACGTCCATGAAAAGTTAAAAGTGCAGGATTTCTCTCTTTATTCACAACATAGAAAACAAAGTGCACTGAACATGAGAGGAGCATCTCTTAGCATGTAGCTTTCTCCGCCATTATCCCACTATAAACTCCCTCTTCTTCTTCAACCAAGTAACTTCCACCCACGTTTCCCCTCGTTCATTTGATCCACCTAGATGAAACATCAAGTAGCAACACCGGGCGAGTGATGTATCTCCAAATTGATATTTTGACCCAACCCTACTATTGTCCAAGTATTCAAGTTACAAGTACTTGTAGGAAATCAATTTATTGAATGAAGTGTGTCCACCTTCGCTATGCTAGAAGGCGATACCGTCCCCCCTTCAGCTTAAAGGACAGTTTTTGTTTTAGCTTTAGCTTGCAGCTAGCTGTTAGCATGTTAAGCGCCATTTCAAGTCTTCTTACCTATCTTATCTAGATTCATCTCCTCAAGCTGATAGAGCATAAAACTGCTCTCCACACGCGACAACGTGTGCCATAGTCCAAAACTGGTTCAACTGAAAGTTTACATGCGGTAGTGAATCACATTATCTGGGTGAGATTTGATTTTGTACAGTATATTTTACAATTTACAGTGTTAACATGTATTTTAAGTCAAGTGTGATCAAAAGGTTGTGTACTTGAATCGATTGCTTCTTTAGGATTTTTCCTTTCATAAACACTGACCTTTCCAGGGCCAGTAGTTCTCATGGAGACAAAACCTGGTCCTCATGAGGAAGAACCTCATTTCTGAGGACCTGGTTAAGTTCAGTGCTATGATTTGAATTGTGTTTGTGTTAGGGACAGGCATTAACTGTCTTGTTTGGACAATCCAAATGAATGGACATTAATGCCTTGCCCTGAAGAGAATAGTTGTGTAAACCTGTGTGTCTCTTTTAAAATTATTTTAAACTAAACTCAATGAATGGAGCTCAAATCTGAAAATGTGCTTTTCCAATTAATCAGGTGTGTGCAACATCTTTTTGCTACTTGTAGTTTAAAGGTATGGGAGGCAGGACTTTTTTTTGAGGGGGGGCATTAATGTAAATCAATCGATCTAGGAGAGAAGAACAGCCTTTGAGAATTCTGTAACTATTTTTCTACAGTGATCCTGCCTACTGCAGCTCTAAAGCTTGAGTCCCTAATTTGTTTCTAAATTACTTATTTGTTGAAATCCTCTTCACCACATGACAGCCATCATCATAATAAAGTTTTGAGTTTTCTTACAGGTGATTCTTAAAGTGAAGCACTGCACTTGTATAGCCCACGATGCTTGCTTGTCCAGATACTGACTTTTAAGTTAGACCAGCTGATTCATGCGTTTCCTTCTCTTAAGCCCAGGAGGACGTGATTACTGCCTGCAGCTTGATTTAAAAATGTTTGTGTCATATTTTTTTTATTCTTTTGGTAAGAAAACAATTTCCTGGACAGATGTTTTTAAGCTTCAGAGACAGTTATAGTTTCGATCGTTTATTTCAAGAAACTTTTGGCAAACATATTTGCAATAACAAAATGCGATTGTTTTGTGCTTCTCCAAATATCTACCAGCTGCTGTCAGCTTCTTATCAAAAGCAGCACAACAACATTTCAAAGACACTGTACACTGGAAATATACACTAAAGTTTATCACAAAACTATTGCAGAGGGGCTTGGCTCTTTACAGTGTTTGCGGCAGCTTGAAACAGTTTGCATAGTGTAAATTGCTGGTTGAGAGCAAAGCGAATGGCTCACGCGAAAGTACAGTGAGTGGACAACAAGAGAAGGTAGTGAGGACTAAGATATACCATATAACCATGTTAGCATAAGAAACAGGTACACTGGCAATAATGAGGCTAAGGGAAAAACACACTTGTTCACAACAGTAACGGCTGTTTTAGATTTCAAAAACTGCAGCTCCCATGTGCAAATTGTCATCATAACCACGACCAACACACCTGTCAGTTCAGGCAGTTACACATTCAGGATAGGTGCCATTCCATTCAACCAAATTTATATACCAAGAATTCTGTTCAGAAGAAAGCACCTTTTTCTAAGTCCACGCAAAAAAAAACCCACACTCTAGAAACCAGCGAGGAAGAAAATGGTAGCTACAAATATACACTAATTTTTTTTGAAGCAGACTGAGGCCCTCCAGCAATGAAAGTATTGCAACCAAATGGAAGCTGCAGCTGTTGAACGCTAACAACATAACTAGTTTGTTCACTGGGTCGGACCAGCTGTGTAATACAGTCAGAGACACGGAGCGACACACGATTATGTTAATAGAGTAAAACCTGGATGTTTCTTATGTAGCTACATTAGCATAAGCACACAGAGTCAAGTAAGTCAGAGGCTGGTTCAGGTTTGAAGAAATTCAGTTTGAGGTAACAAACAAACAAAAAAAAAAAAAATCTATCGTACTCAAGTAAAGTAAGACAAAGTTACACTTTCACTGTGCTGAGGATGAGGTAGGACCACACTACTTAACGCTTCAACTTCTGCTGGTACTATGACTGAGTCGCTGAACTCGACCCAGATGCTAAACAAGACCTAAAGCTAAACCTAAAGCTTTGGTCTTTTCCCTCATCTGTGCTGAAGACTGAATACTATATATAGATATATTAATCTAAGTCTGTATTGTGTGAATATACACACACGTGTAGCTGTGTCTCAGTTCAGGGCCCGCCTCTTTCAGACACTGCATTTGAAGTGGCTTGGTTGTTCCAATTTGAAGGCTCCTCCAAACGCATCCTCCCATCTCCAAGACAAGTAGGAGCTAACTGGTGACCTTTACCAGGATTCATTACACTCAAGAGAAGAATGAAAGGCAAAAGGCAAAATGGCAGCAAAACACATTTCACATCAGTTTAATAAATAGGGCTGCCGCAATTATCGCAAAAATGAAACACGGACATGCCACTGGTGATCTGTACGGTGTCCGGTCGCTGCTCTGTTGCTAGGCAGCAGCTACGTGACAGGGAAATTCCCCATAAACTATTGTGTTTTTTTTTTTGTTTCAGCCTCCACAGTTGATGCCGCCAACGAAGGACGGCAGCCTTCATCGTCTGCGTCCTCCAAAGAAAGTGGCCCCGGAATCGAGACACAGCCTGAGTATGTGCGTAAACATTTTTTAAATACCTACTGAAAAAATGACTTAGTCTTCGAGTATAAGAATATATTGAATAGCCACAAGGGGGCAACTCATCCGGTTGCAAAAATAACTATGGGGAAATGGGCTTCTCCTTTGATTTAGAACATCAGTAAACATTTTCCTGAGGAGTTAATTTAATGGCTTTAATTGCAAGTTTAATGTGTTAATTCTCTAGGCTTCAAAATGGGACTTCAGATGCTTACGTCACAGTCGGTTGCCAGTTGGTTTGAATTATACTGATTCTGGTTCAGAGCAAAAACTGACCGTGATATTCTCACTCCACAAAATAGCAACCATTGTTCTACACAGAAACATGCCACTGCAAAAGAGTCTGAAGCACTTCAGTAAAGACAGGGAGGAGGGAGGGGACAGCGAGGATGGGTTTTCCCGTGACTGCTTTCAGGGAATATTTCCAGCTGGTAAATCTTCAAATTTCCTGTGAGAGTCCTTGAATCAGATACTCAGCAAAGATACGGGCAAAGACGGCTCAGTACAGGTCTGGTGTCACACTGTTCCCACATTAGACACCTGTTATTCATAACACAACAAACAGAAGGTTTACAACTATAGGTAGTTCTCATATGCCTCAATCATTTGATTCCTCAGGAGTAAAAAAAACTGTTAGTTCAAAAATCATCACCACTACTTTAATCAATAGAAAAATCTATTAAAGCCAAGTTCACACTACATGACGTCTAGAGTCGCGGAAATTCTGTGCATTTCACATCACACGACGTACTTTCTTGCGATCAGGAGTGATTTGCAGTCCCTGTGAATTCACACAACACGAAGTGACCTGTGCTTTGAGGCCGTACACGAAAATGCATGTGGTCACAATCACGTGAGAAGTAAAACAAGGAATGCTGCATAAAAATCAGGCTTAATTTCCTGCTAAAATGTTGATATCTGCTCTTCCTTTTTTACTCTTTTTCCTTCTCTCTGATGAGCCATTTTTCAGACACCCAACAGGTTGTAGTGACATGAGGTGTCAGTGGGTCACATTTTTAAACCTTTGACACTTAGCGACTCCCAGTCGTGTGCTGATTAGGGCCGATTTGTCCCAAAACTCTGAAAACTAAAAATTAAAAAAAAAAACAAAAAAAACATGTAGTATGAACTTTAGTAAGCTTTGTAGTGACGACAGATTTGTCGATCAGATACTCTTTAAATTCAGCAGAAACAAAGAAAAATATGGTGATACTTTCAGTGCCCCTTCTAAACTGAGTAAAAACCATTAATATTCACATTAATTATGTCTCTGCCTGGGACTGTGAAAAATCAGTGTAAAAGTTTTTAACATGAACAACAAACTTGTGACACTGCGGCTGCAATCAGTCTCTTAGGTCCAGTGGACACCAAATTGTCACATTCTAAACTGACATTTATTGCATCATTGTTGGATATTATTTAAAAAGTGTGACATCACTGAAAACCAAAGAGTCTTTTGGTCGTTGCTTGTTTCCATAATTTCCCGAAGGGAACTCCCAAGGGATTAATAAAGTTCTATCTATCTATCCACCCATCTATCTGCAAACACAAACCTGCAGGGAAAGTAGTTCCAAACTCTAAGTTTGTTTGGTTATGTTTGATTCCTCTTTAACTCATAATAAAAAGAAAAAAAAATCCCTTCACATTTGGTGTGAATCATGTTTAAAGGCACGAGGTTGTAAGGGAAGTGTCGTTTGCTGTTCGCACCATCATCAGTGAAATGTTGGTGAGCTCATGCTTTGACTTTAGGACACTGATGCAATCCAGTCGAGTGGCCTGTGTAACAAACCAGTGAGTGTCCATTAGGAGCAGGTCCAACATCACAAAGTCATAAACCTGGTGGTCTCGCAGACGCTGAAATTCTCCTCCAGTTAAAGCTCCACGAAGCTCCGTGGTGACAGTGATTAGGGGTGGATGGTGCTTTGTTCACACTCACGTCAGGCTCATCCATTACTTCCTAAACACTGTGGATCATTCACAGTTCAGTCTGTTAAAGGCTCTTCTTCCATCGGAGTCCAAGTCTGTGCAGTAAACAAAGCTGCAGAGACACAGTAAGACCACGTCAGCAAGAGACAAGGAAACAATAATAAGTACTGTTTATACCATTTCATTACAAATTAGTAATCAAAAACACACAAAATCTGTCTGTACAGCAAATGTTTTACAGCAGTTGGCCTTAATGGTGCATTACCGCTTCCTTCGTATTCCTTATTTACCCTCCTTTGGTGCTAAACACCACATTATGTTCAAAAATATACAAGGCACAAATATTCTGCATTCACTGCAGCACTATATAAACAAAACGTTTCAACTCATATCAAAAAGCTGGACGTCATAGGAAATCAATCATTTGTGACGTTTATGGTCACAGTCTTTATTAATAATTTGTTTACTCCGACTCAAAAGGTTTAAGGTCACGATTCATTTCAGTGCTTGTTGAACCCGTTTCCAGGCTTTTATGTTTTTTGTAAAGATTCTTTAAAAACATCAATGTGGAAATTAAACACTGAGGAATTAACTTGCAGATCTGCTCTAAAATGTAGGTGATCACCGTTGCCCTCTGCATGTAGATAGCTAATATCAATATGTCCTCACAGCTGAACATCAGCATCCCAATAAGAAGCAGGGATGGAACAAAACATTGCAGACACTGGATCGGTCACAGCGTGACAACATTTCTCAGCTACCTGCAGTAAAATGAAACATCAGTGGAATTCACTGTGTGCAGATGTTTAGTTCAGAGCTGTGCTCTAATAATAGGCCGACATGCCACAGCTTGTGCGAGCAGCAGTTTGTTCCGTCTCTGCATGAGTTGCATAACCTCACAGCACATGGGACAGACACAAATGGGTCAGCTTAGTGGGAGGCACGCACGCTGGAGATGCTGAGTGAGGGATGATTCCACATTTCATATATGGAATCTACAAATGTTGTTCATAAGGGAATAATGAACACATTTATTAAAGCATTTAAACATGTCACGTGTAACATATGACAGGGTTTATGTTTGTAGTGGATGAATGCTTTATGAATGAACATTTTTTTTTACTTTTTAGTCTTAAATTAAGCCTATCATATGGATTATATAGACTGTTTATATGTTTATATGGTCGAGCGAATCAAACCCTCGACCTTCCGATTGAAAGACGACTTGCTCTACCACTAAGCCACCATTGCCCCTTTCTGGTAAAGAAAAAAAGGCCACAGTAGTTGAAGAATTGCTTTTAATTAAAAAAAAAAGGTTGTATCAAAGTGACACAAAGCAGCGGACATGTTGTTAGGATATCACATTAGCCCTTTAAACCACATCACACTAAGATTTCAGCTCCTTAATTGAGAATTTTATCTGGATTCTTTGCTTCTCTGTGACAGCAAAGTGAATATCTGTATGTGGACAGAACAAGACATCATTTATTTTGTCTTTGGATACATATTTTTTTGGACAAAAACAACTAATTGATTTAAAAAGAAAATAATCCATAGCAATTAGTTAGTTACAGCCGTACATTCAAGACCTGTACAACAGCCTTATCTGCCACTGTGTTAGTTTGGTTTTTTAAAAGAACATTGAGACAATCTTATGTGCTCTAAACCTCCGACCAGAGGCCGTGGCTGTTCCTCAGTGTAAAGAACATGGAAGGACTGACTTAACTGTCCTATCAGCTTAACTTAGTGTAGTGTGCTCATAAATAGACTGCTGTTTTGTCTCTATGGTGTGCTGAGACATGGAGAGGGCTTACATCATACCACTCCCATATACATACAGACTGCTTTGTCCCACACAGGCTCTCAAGGCCTATAAGTGTCCAATAAAGAGCTGACCCTGTTTTCTGGTTCAGGGGTGGACAGAGGTTATTAAAGGCTGAGCTTTGGACAAGAAGAAGGGTCAATTCTTTCCAACACAGACCATGGTTTGCTTTTACTTAATACCTGCTTTTTAACAACCCAGTATTGATGCTATGAGAGCTCAGCCTGAGCCCGAGGGCAAAACGCAAACTCTTTCATAATGAGTGACTTTTTGTTTTCACCTGCAGCTTTTAAGGGAGCAGTTTGTTGTACCTGTGTGCGTTTACAAACATGCTTCTCATCCCTGAGTATACACACTAACATAGATAGGTTACACAACTTTATGACACTCACTGTAAGCTACACAGAGAACATTAGTTTTTACTTTCAAACTCGAGTGGATACAAAAGACACCAGGTTTTATTGGCAATAATTACTTCTAGAATTGTGTATAGACTGTAGCATATCTCACCTTTGTTTCAAGAAAGAAGAGGCTTTGTTGACTACTTTCTTTTTAAATGTCATTTGAGTATGTGCAAGTCCAAATTCATTTTTGTGGGGAAAGGAAAAAAAAAGAAAAGCTAATGAATATGGATTCAAGTGCCAATAATTTTATTTTCCTTTTAGAATTAACAACCTGGCAAGCAATCTGAGACATGGAAATGGAGTTTCAGCTAAGGGACGACATCTACGACCCAATCTTTTAATTGTCAAACATCTCTCTGAACTAGAGGTTATAGAACAAAAGTTCTTTAAGCAGGGTTGTGCTCAAATCAATCCTTCATGTGCACCTTTTAAATTGCAACTATCGTCCACACTGATGTCCAGAGCTGATATGTGTGTGTGTATGAACATGGTCCATTTGCAAAATCTAAAACGAGTTTTGAGTGTCTATATTTCAGGGTAAGATACACTGGAGAAATGTGCATGTGTCTCTTGTTTATAAAAAATCACTCGAGGTTTGTGGTCTAAATGAGAACAGCGACCATTAATGAGTTATCAAATACTAACATAATTACCTACTATTTTGATAATCCATCAGTGTCCAATGTGTCCATGTTTTCTGTCAAATGTCGGGTTAGCCACTGTTAGCAGGACTGGATGATAACACTTTACACATTATTTATTATTTTATCCACAGACAAAAATTACAGTGCTTTTTGTAGAACTGATTTTATGTGAAACAACATAGAAGACAGAAGTAAGCAGTTGGCACCAAAAGTAACAGATAGTTTTTACTATCGACATGAGTGGCAGCCACATTGGAATCCTATGTCAGGGGCTTGGGAGGTTCCTCAGAACTCCTAAAACGGAAATCTGAGCTGAGGTGGCGCTCTAGTTGAAAATTTCGAGTAGGAACTCTACTCGAAATTAAATCGAAAGTAGGAAATCTACAACTGCCATGCATCATCGCTGCTACATGAATAAGCAGAACAAAATGAAACATCGAAAATGTCAAAGTCCACCAAGTTAGAGCATCATAATGCCATTCAGCCATTTGTCGTTGTGTAATGTCAGAGCAGGCTCATTAAAAAACAGCAGAGAGACCAGTAACTTTGGGGGAGTCGTGGTTGGTGTGTCATGCTTCAAACACTGCAGCAGCACTTTATTATGAGCGTTAACGGTAGGTTTTTACAAGGTCATGGTGGTTTTTGTGGACGTGTGCTATTCAAAGCAGCACATTCCTCACTGCTGGCATTCACAAATACCATTGATTTCATCAGTCAAGGTGTGCGCTGAAAAGTTTCTCTTTATGTTAAAGTGAAAAAGAATTTCCAGAAAATATTTGTCACTTATTTGTCACTGTCGAATATTTTCTTCAATTTATCTTGAACGTCTTGTTTTGTCCACAAACCAAAATGAGTGAGTTTTAAATCATTTCTTTCTTACATGGAGCATAAAAGCGACAAAACATTTGCATTTAAGAAGCTGATAAATCAGAGAGCTTGTTTTAATTAATAAAAAACCCTCAAACCTAATAATCAATTATCAAAATAATATTAATCGATAAATCCCTGCAGCCCTAATGGAGACTATTTTCCAAAGCCAAACTTCACATTTGTTTGTTTCTCCATCTGCTGCCCTCAGGCCATCCTGCACTCTCGAAGTTCTCATGCTGTTATTTTGTCACAGGACAGAGCGTGCAGCAGTGACACAGCAAATCCAAATGTTCGTCCGCTGCAACAGATGTTGACCACACCTCTTTTCATCCATTCTTTACAGCTCAAAGTGAACCTTGTCAGCTTTGTTCAAAACCCTTCACACAATATGAACCATCAACAGAAAAATAATCCACCCTCAGACCAAAATATGACTCTGCTCAGCAACAGCAGTGAGTGGTGACGCAGTGATAGACAGCACACGGGCTGTGGGGAGATTAATGCAGTGTAAAGAGCTTACGACTCATTAGATTCAACACAGGCAACATGAATGGGGACAGTGGACTGGAAAAAATGTGGACCAGTGTGTTATTCCAGTTCAATGTGGTCCCACAGTGCAGTGCCACAATGGACTGTGCTAGAAGGAGCATCTTTAAATGGACATTTTTATTAAAAAAATGCATTAAAATATAAAAAAAGGTTCAGAATGCTGAACTTGTACGGTATTTTCACTCAAACCTTTCCTTTTCCTCACTCATGCTTTCTATGTGAGGAACATAAAAAGGGGTTTAACCAGCACTGTTTGTGCAGAAACTTGTGCTTGCAGTTTTGGCACCTGAGACCTGAGGGCGAAATTTAAAACCTTTACAACCACTGAACTTTTACAACCAACAACAAAGTTATATAAGAACACCAATATTCCCATCTCTCCCTCTCCTAAAATCTCATAAATGTTGCCTTCTTCTGGTATTTGTCAGCCCTTAAACAATACCCCCACTGACTGAGCCAGTGTACTGGACATGGTGTACCCTGCCTTTAACTGCTGTCCAAACAACTCCATTTCCTTTAGGAGCTCAGACTAGAATGTCTTTGTTTGAAATGGGCACCGTTTAGGCCCAGCAAGATAAGACAAACTATACTATGTTTCGTGAGATTTATTCTGATGTTAACAAAAATAATTTTGAACCTGCATACACTCAATGGAAGCTTAAGGCCTGCTAGGGTCCACGTTTGGTCAGTTGTCCACTTCAACATCGGTCCATGTGGACTCCATACAGATGAATCCATTCACCCCTCCAGTTTGATTCCCCATAGAACCTTACATACGCAACAAGACGGACCGTGGCCCTCACTCTTATCATACGGATGTTGTGGCTTTTATTTTGTTGGCCCAAGGTGAATTTTTTCAGTTTTACTTCCAACAGGTCGACATCTAACCAGTCAGGATCAGTGTTGTTCATGATGTGACATCAAAGATTCCGGTACGCAAATATGCACATTATTTATTTATTTATTTATTTATTTTTTAAAGATGTTTACAAAAGAAAAGAGGACCTTCCTCAAACCTTCAGAGTGACAGCAATGTTTATTGCTGTCACTATTTTGACAGATATTGTGATTGAGATACAATTCACAATTGGTGCAAGTGATAATTTTTCACAGCCTAGCTGTCATTGTCCATGATAAACACAATTTTTTGGAGACAACAAATTCCTGCAGCACTGATGTATTTCAATATCATTTTGTCTTAAATTTTATTTAAATCAATTAATTGCAGCTTCCCTCTACTGGGATGTTGCACTTGGTCATAAAGTGAGTTTAAATATTTTTGCAGTATTGTTTTCTCTTTTTTTTAAGATATCTTTGGGGCTTTTTTGCCTTTATTAGGACAGTAAAGTGTGTGTGTGTGTGTGTGTGTGTGTATGTGGGGGGGACAGCAAAGGATCACGGTTGGAATCAAACCTGCGTCCATTCAATGGGCCTTTGCCCCAGGAGGCACCAGCTCTTCCAACTAAGCTATCCAAATAAGTGAGCACCAGCTCATCATATGCAAAGTGAAGAACGTCAATTCAGCTTCAACTGAGTACTCATTATGGTTCATGGGTGCAGTGCAAGGGCAACACCCTGAAAATGCCTCAACTTGCAAAAAGACTGATCAGTGAATCAACAGTGACTCCTAAAATAAAAGAGTGTACATGTGGGGAGGGCAGGAGCTTAAAGTGCTCTGGCCTGGTTTCAACTGAGGCTGCACGCGGCTAGCAGTCAGAGAGAGAGGACAAAATGTTCCTGATGCAAGTCTCCATAAGCCCTGAACCACGAGCAGCACGGTCACTGTCCAGCACAGGCAGAGAGGGAGGGGGGAGGATGAGAGGATGGGTGAGAGATGGGGAGGGCGATGCCATGCAGAACGCAGATACGCACGTGTTTGCCGCGATGCTGACCAAAACGCAGCACGTGTGCATATTTGTTAGCTCTTAGGGATGTTTTTCTGGCATAAACACCTGTCAGAACCAGCAGTCCTCATGGAGACCAAAACCTGGTCCTAATGAGGCAGAACATCATCTCTGAGGAACGGGTCAAGATTGTGGTGAAGGTTAGGCATTAACCAGTTACGGTTTAACCTGGCCAAATGAATGAACTCAATGCAGTGTCTTAAGAAACAGCTGTGCAAACCTGTGTGTGTGTATATGAATGCATCACAACGGGTTAAACCAGTCTATTTAAGTCAAGATGTGCTGAATTTGACAACATTTCTCTTTAAACATGAGTCACTGCAGCTGACAGAGTAAAACCACCTGTTTCTATAGCCAGAGAAAAACAGTAGGACTCTTTTCTCCGGTCAGTTCCTACAATAGTAAAACACTGTTCCATTTTCAGTACATGGGAACTTTTTTTTTTTTTTTTTTTTAAAGGGAGTGCGTTGCTAAGGCGGTGTTGAATAATCTCTTTTCAACACAAACACATGGCAGCTGTGGGGACAGAGCGGCATGCCGTCAGGTAAACACAGGACTGACAAATCAGGTTGAAATGTTGCCAGTGATTAAATGGGATTAATGAATGAAAGAAGGATAACAATCAAATCGTAATCTGAAGCCTTAAAAATGCATTTTACAGAGGACATAAAACACAATATCCAGTCAATATATTGTACTAAACTATATGTTTACTTCTGATAAAAATGACCTAAAAACCTAAAAGCATATAAGATGTTTCTGCTGTAAAGATCAGTTAGGGCTGCAATAATTAATCAATTAATTTATTATCCATTATTTACTAAAACTAATCGTCGACTGTTTTGGTAATCACTCAGTTTCACTGTTAATATTTAATAATTCATACAAGTACTCTCATTTTTCTGCTTCTTAAATGTAAATATTTTCTGGGTTTTTTTTTTTTGAAACCATCATAATTTTTAGGTTGGGTCAAAGTTTTAAAACATTTTCTGACATTTAATGGACCAAACAAATAATAAATTGGAAGAATAATTGTTAGTGGCCACCCTTAAATCTGTGAAGCTAAATTAGTTAAATTGAGTAAAAGTGAACTGTACTTAATCAAAGCCACACTGTTTTCTCTCAGGTCGGCAATGTTCCAATCAAACCAACCCAAAAAAAAAAAGTCATCGTGCATGATGTTCACAGAGCTGTGGCGTCTTCTTCAGCTTTAATCACACTCCGTGTTTGCTCAATTATTGATGCCTGAACAACTTGTGCACTCTGTTAACAGTTATCTTGTTATCAGTGGCTTACATCTGTGTCTTGACATCATTTCTCGGCAGTAGATGCTTTCACTCTGATGATCCTGATTCTGAAGTATCTGTACAGTGTCTTACGTTTTACAGAAACGTAAGACACTGAAGTGGAGGGCGTCAGTCAACATGTGGGCTAACTTCACTTCAAGGATTATTATTAACAGGCCATTTATAGTTCTCTTCCAAATGTGGAAGAGAACTTAAATGGTAAATTGCGCGCACACTGTCCCTTTGCTTGCTGCTGCAGTTAAACATTAATATCTGCACTGATTTATTTTTTATTTTAGTTTATTCGAAATGCTTCATCGCTGCAAGTGTAGCAGTAAAATCCGCCCGCTTTACAGACTGACTTCCTGATTCAGCTTTGACCTACTGTACTAAAAGTGTAAAGAGGATTACATGTGTTCAGGTGAGGCCTTTTGTCACAGCAGCTTTTTACACTGACTGCTGCTTCTGAGTAGAGAGAGGATAAATCAGTGAAATTAGCCATACATCTGTTGACAATACATTAGTCAACAGATTTCAGTTCAGTTCATGTCAGTGCTATTTGCCATGTGTACATTGCACGTTGATATGTGCATCCCTAATCGATATAACTTGTTGTAAATTGGGATGGAAGAAAATTATAGTGCGATATATAATGTTATTTAAATAAAATCATTCGTTTTTAAAGGCCTAATGTCTTTTTATATCAAATGACCAGACGTATGTTTTGGCTGCATTAAAACCTCTACCTTCTTCTGTAATAGAACCACAGTAAGACTTAAAAGTATTGAAGGAAGTCAAGCGTACCTGGAAAAGAGAGGTCCCTTCGTTGACTGGTTAGGTTATAGGAGAGGTTGGAAAAGGTGGTGGCCGTCATGCTGCACACGTGACTTGGTCCATCCGCACCTCCAGCTGGAAGGCGTCTGGTCTGTCCTGAGGGTTGACTGCGAGCATGTCCTGGAGCAGTTTCTTCACGCCCTCAGACATGGAGCTTCTGGCTTTCTGAGGGATGTGGAGAACCATCTTAGGGTTCTCCAACAGAGCCTCGCCAACAGGTACAATCTCTGTGCCCTGCCGTATGTAGGTGCCCAGCAGTTCACGCTTAGACTCAGCATCTATGAACGTAATCCGCTCAATCATTGCCCAGATGATGATGCCCAGGGCGAAGATATCAGCCTTGGCTGTGTAGTGACCCTCCCACACCTCGGGGGCCATGTAGAAGTCTGAGCCACAAGCTGAAGACAACCAGTACTTGTTTATGTTGTTGATGTTGTTCTGGTTGCTGCCTCTGCCACATGCTCCCGTCACAGGGTGCTCTTCGCTGTTATTGCACTTTAGACCGGCACAAACTTTACTGAGGCCGAAGTCGGCAACTTTGAGAACAGGTGAACCAGATTTCTGTGAGATGAGTATGTTGTCCGGCTTCAGGTCGCGGTGGACAATGTTGTTCTTGTGCAGGAACGCTACAGCACTCGTCAACTGACGCATAAAGCTGCGGTTAGTCTGGGGATCGGGTCGGCGGGACAAGATGTACTGGTTGAGGTCTCCACCCTCACAGAACTCCATGACAAACCAGAGGTAACATGGCTCCTCCGGGTAACCCAGGATCCGTTCCCCTGCAGCATGCAGAGTGGACAGGAACCAGATTAGTGACCTGATCAGACAATACCATGTATATAAATAGGTCTGTAAGTATCTGTAATTAAACACCACAACAATGAATCATACACAGTCCATTCACGCGTGACAACAGCACTACTTTTGCTACCATTTCAGCAGCCTGTGATTTGTTCATTATTTACCATTTAAGTTGTGAGAATCTGAGTCTGGTGTCAGAATTCCAGTGTAATAGAGAAAAAAATGTAATCAATCGCTTTGCAGAGACAAGGAATAAAATTATCCCAACACACCCTGGTCCCTGACCCAGGAACAGAAGCGATCT